>JARHVA010000183.1:157500-765833 GCA_037957365.1 Torreya grandis
ACTTGTTGCTCACTGATGGTGGAGAACCAAATTTTTTTGATGAGGTAATGTAGGTAGAATCCAGGAAACAGTGGGAGCATGGCATGAATGAGAAAATTGATTCCTTGGAAGAGAACCATACATGGGATTTGGTTGAATTGCCAGCTGAAAAGAAAGCACTGGAAAACAAATGGGTATATAGGTTAAAGGAAGGAGAGAATGGACAAATGAGACATAAGGCCAGGTTGGTAGTAAAGGGATCTACACAAAAACCAGGTATTGATTTTGGTGAAATTTTTTCTCCTGTAGTAAAGATGACTTCTATTCGGATTGTATTGTCTTTAGTTACTATTGAGGATTTGCATCTTGAGCAGCTTGATGTTAAGACAACATTTCTTCATGGAGATTTGGATGAAGAGATATATATGGATCAGCCGAAAGGTTTTGAGGTCAAAGGTAAGGAGAAACTTGTGCGCAGGTTGAAGAAAAACTTATATGGTCTTAAGCAAGCTCCAAGACAATGGTATTTGAGGTTTGACAGGTTTATGATAGAGCTTGGCTTTAGTAAATGTCAATCTGACCATTGTGTTTATTTTAACAGATTGGATAATGGTAGATATATTATCTTGTTACTATATGTAGATGATATGCTTGTTGCAGGTCCACACATGCAAGAAATTACTAAGCTTAAGGTAAAATTAGCTCACACATTTGCCATGAAGGATTTAGGAGCAACAAAAAAAATCTTTGGCATGAGTATTAAGAGAGACAAAAAAAATCACAGTTTGATTTTGTCTCAAGAGGATTATGTGAATAAGGTGTTGGAGAGGTTCAATATAAAAGATGCAAAACTGGTAAGCACACCTATGGCTGGACACTTCAAGTTGAGAAAACAACAGTGTCCTAAATCACATGATGAGGTTGAGTACATGAGTAGAGTTCCATATGCTTCAGTAGTTGGGAGCTTGATGTATGCAATGGTATGTACTAGACCAGATATTGCCCAAGCAGTGGGAGTTGTCAGCAAGTTTATGGCCAATCTAGGAAAGGAACACTGGAAAGCAGTTCAGTGGATTTTCAGATATCTGAGAGGGACCAACAATAGGCATTTATGCTATGGAGGGTCAAACACTTCTCTACATGGGTATGTAGATTCGGATATGGCAGGTGACTTGGATGGTAGGAGAAGCACCATAGGATATGTGTTCACTATTGGTGGAACGACGATTAGCTGGATTTCAAAGTTGCAAAAGGTTGTTGCCTTGTCTACTACAGAGGCAGAATACATTGCAGTCACAGAGGCTAGCAAGGAAATGATTTAGATGACTCAGTTCATGGAAGAGTTGGGAAAGGAGTAAGAGAGTTGCAAATTGTATAGTGATAGTCAAAGTGCAATTCATTTGGCAAAGAATTCAGCCTTTCATTCAAGAACCAAACATATATAGCTTAGGTACCACTTCATTATATAGGTATTGGAGGATGGACAGTTGAAGCTGGAAAAGATCCATATGGATAAGAACCTTGCTGATATGTTAACAAAGCCGATAACAAAGGAAAAGTTGAATCTTCATTCAACTTTTGTTGGTCTTCAAGATTGAACTTGAAGAGGGAGAAACAAGCCAAAGATGTTTAGAGGATGTTGGTGTACAGGTACAGGTGCAGCTATTTATCTCCAAGTGGGAGATTGTTGAGTTGTGGAGCTAAAAGCTTCACTAATGAGCTAATGTTGAGGTTGCTGGGTTTACACAGTAACCGGCATCGGTCAGAACCAATCGACATCAGTTGAGGGTCGACCGGCATCGGTCATCTTCAGATCGACACCGACTTCTATGCGTTTCTAGAATTATTATTTTTAGGAGAACAGATTTGAGCCTTTGATTTAAGAAGTGGATCTAAGGGTGGTGAATGCATGGCTCATGAACCCTAGTGTTGTAGTATTCTATATAGTAGGGTTAGATCCTTATAGCATGTACAATTCAGTAATTGAATTGATTGTAATTGATTGAGAGAGAGAGAGAACTCTTGAGGGAGAATTATTGTAGATCTGTGAGGTGTGAGGAGAGAGATTTCTTCATTGTATTTCCTTTTGGAAGATTTTAATACATATTGGTTGTTTCTTGTATCTCCTATTATTTGTTATTTTTGATTTCTAGTTACTTATTAATTCTGGTTTCAATTCTGTGTTTAGTTGCTTATACAAAAGTAATAAATTATACTCTAAGATCCTAACATTTTGAAGGATTGTGACTCTCTCTCTCTCTCTCTCTCACACACACACACACACACACACACACACACACACACACACACACACACACACACACACACACACACACACTTGCATGGCCCTTATCTATGCTTGGAAGAGGTAAGTTTCTATTTACTAGAGGTCGTGAGACTTTGACAAAGAGTCAGTGATATTTGGAAGGGCGAATAAGACCATAAACATAGCACCATTACTACTACAGTCCATTTCAGAGTGTTGGGTGTGATTATGTGTTGTTCTCAGCTGCAAACATTCATTTCCCACCTTCCTATATTGTTTTTATTATCTTTTGTGTTATTGGGCACATATTTTGCATAGGATGGGATTACCAAGGGAGTTAAAATTCTTTATGAAGAGTGTTTATGTTGGTCTGGGTGTGATTTACTAGTTTGGGGGTGACTGTGTATGTATTTCCAGCTTCCTCTTGCCATTTGGTCTTTATACACCAGTCTGATTTCATCAACAAACATAGCTTATGCTCAGTAATAAGCAAACGGGTACTTTATGTTATGTAATGTGATTTGTATATGTAAATGTATAATCTATGTTATTTGTTTGCCCAGAAAGATGAGAATCTGAAATGTAAATGTCGAGTTTCATGCTTCATTGAATGCCATGTATAACCCTTATTCTGAAGTAATGCAAATTATGAAATTATCTTCCTTCTAAGTTTGTCATTCATGATTTTGCAACCATCAAAGACACTGAAATATACACAGTACAATTAGTATGCAACTTGTTTGAAAAAATGACACATATGTCAAACTGAAACAATCAAAAAAATTATCGTTCAAACTAAGTGAGGTTTTTACATACACAAGTGAGGCAAGCATTTATTACCAGGGGAAGAAATAGTGAATTTAGTTATGAAATACAAACATATTTTGTATTAATTAAATTATAAATTAAATTCTACACTGACAATATATATATTGTCTTGACTTTTAATTATTTTTATTTGATTTTTTATGTCTTTGATTTTTGTAAAAAGTTTTCTTAAATCTTATTTTTAGTATTTTTAAATTATTGTTAAGTTGCCAAACAATGTTAGAGTGCTAAGATCTATTTCTTATTTATTTTTAGTTATTGTTTAAAAATATTATGCAATTTTGGTTTAAATGGATGAAAATATAAATTTAATGTCAAAATGACACACACATACATAATATTAAATATAATTAATTTTAAAATAATTAAAAATTATTAAATTAATTATTAAGTATCAATAATATAATAATGAAATTTTTTTATTATTAAATTATTTATTATTATAATATTTTTACTCTTATGTTGAAGTCATTTCAAAATAACTTCCATTAATAATTATTATGCTAATGATATTTCTTTCATCATATATTTTCATTAATAATCAAAAGGCAAGGAGACCCACATAACACATAAACAACCTAAGCATTTGTTACTAAAAAGATGAACAATAATTTTAATTATGAAACATAAGTATCTTTTAAATTAAGTAAAATATAAATTACATATTAAATTATGTAAAAAAATTATTATTTTTTAATTTAATTACTTTTATATGATTTTTTATTTCTTCGATTTTCCTAAAAATATATCTCACAAGTCTGAAATCTTATTTTTAGTGTTTTTAAGTCATTGTTAAGCTGCCAAACAACACCAATGTGTTATAAATTAGAAATATGGGTGAAAGTTGAAAGTTAGAAGTTGGAGGTTGGAACTAATTTTTCATATAGCCCTTAGAATGGATCATCTACTTTAAAATTATAGGTGTTCATTGATTGTTATGTTTATTACTTTTTATATTTTATAACTAGTTATACCTTAATTTCCTTTTAAAATCCCTCATTTTATTAGCTAACCTAATCCTTGTATGGAGCTTTGAACCTATATAGATTTAGATCTTGTCAATGATTGATGAACCAATAATATTCAGTCGTGAGATAACATCTCTTGCTCTCTTATGTTGTTCTTATTCATCAATGTGACTTAATTATTTCAAAATAATAATAATAAAATAATTACTTACAAAACCCTGAACATATACCTATAAATAAATCCTAAATATATGTAATAAAGGAGTCATGATTGTTGTTTTGCCTTTCTTGTGTGTGATCCTCTAAGTAATACAATCCTTATAATTCATAAATGCAAGAACATACCATTCATGTGGATTTTATGTACACTCAAAATATTACGAAGTATCCTCTAACATTTTAAGATCAGTGAAAATATTCACTCCAAGGCATGAGTTGCAAGGTATTCATTTTTTTCAATTTATATGATAAAATCAAGGCATATTTGGTTACTTAAATATTTATTTCCATATATCCTAATTTTTAATCCTATTTATTTGGGCATAAAAATATACTAAGAATACCCTTTCGATGTGAGTATGTTAAAGCGTTGGTTATTTTCTTTTTTATTTAAATTTTGGGGGTGGGGGTCGTGTGTAAACTACAACACAATAGTTTGTCCCATTTATGGGATAAATATGAGATAGACACTCCAATTACCTTTAAAAATTTTGTTTGCATGTTTAAAATTAAACTATATATAATATTTTAACAGAGATTAATTTTTAATTTTTATTATAATTTATATTAAATTTAAAAGTTATTTTTTATTTAAAATATTATATATATGATTAACTTTTATTTTATTTTGCTAAATTTATTTAAGGAAAAGGCTCTAGCCAAATAAAAAACTTGAAAATCAAGGAGATCTATTAGCAAAAATGCTCAATAGGATCATAAATGAAGAAAGCATATTATCATATCTTAGATATATAAAATATATATCATCATTATTGTTGGGTCAATTTTATATTGAGACCTTTCCCTAAGTGTGCACTAAAGTGACTAATACCCAACAAGCTAGCATGCTAGGATTTCACACAAGATTGATTTCTTGCACACTCACCCAAAGCACACAACAAAAAACTGATTATCATGGGTTTTGTCATGTGAAAGTGTACTTGTCATATACTAGTGCTCAAACATATACCTTACTCAATGAATAACCAGAAAAATAAATACATAGTTATGGGCCTAAATTCAGTTAGGTGAACAAACAGGATTAAAATGACCATCACCATTATATCTAGATTCCACATTGATCATCCTCTAATAACATATATTCTATTCATAATATCCATATTATATCCACAAGTTACATACAAATGTATAGTGCAACTCAGTGATACAACTTAGCTATAAACTGGAGTATAATAACAAGATTACAATGATATATGTGATTACATCAATGGAATGATATTCAACAACAATTAATCATTATACAACAATGATCAACAACATTACAAATCTCTAAATAAGGGTATTTATACTTGGTTCTCCCTGACCAAGTAGTTACAATAGTTATGACACTCTTAGTGACTAGCCAATGATCTCTAGTGGACTAAGAGTCATGGTAGCCATCTATACTATTTTCCTAAGGACTCAATCCTTTACACCCCTATAATCTTGTTCGGTGTTGGATCCTTATTGCCAAGTGTCTATCTTCATGCAGGTCGGTGCTAAAATTGTGTTTGATTTAAGTCTATTTCATCCCTGAGAATCACTCCTTAACTGTTTCTTTATTCCTTCATGCTCCCCAAGTCTTTTGTTGATATTTTGACCCCTTCACTCTTGGGTTCTCCATTTATTATGCCTCCCCTCTGACTGGGTATTCTCACATTATGATCTTTTATGTTATGGTCTTTTGCACCTATATAACTTTTGTACCATGCTCCTTTTATGTTGTGCTTCTTCCACGTCTTGATTCTTCCATTTCATGCTTCTTTCAAGCCAATATCAAAATGATACACACATACATAATATTAAATATAATTAATTTTAAAATAATTAAAAACTATTAAATTAATTATTAAGTATCAATAATATAATAATGAAATATATTTTTTTATTAAATTATTTATTATTATAATATTTTTACTCTTATGTTGAAGTCATTTCAAAATAACCTCCATTAATAATTATTATGCTAATGATATTTCTTTCATCATATATTTTCAATAATAATCAAAAGGCAAGGAGACCCACATAACACATAAATAACCTAAGCATTTGTTACTAAACAGATGAACAATAATTTTAATTATGAAACATAAGTATCTTTTAAATTAAGAAAACTATAAATTACATATTAAATTATGTAAAAAAAATTATTATTTTTTAATTTAATTACTTTTATATGATTTTTTATTTCTTCAATTTTCCTAAAAATATATCTCACAAGTCTTAAATCTTATTTTTAGTGTTTTTAAGTCATAGTTAAGCTGCCAAACAACACCAATGTGTTATAAATTAGAAATATGGGTGAAATTTGAAAGTTAGAAGTTGGAGGTTGGAACTAATTTTTCATATAGCCCCTGGAATGGATCATCTACTTTAAAATTATAGGTGTTCATTGATTGTCTGACGATTAAAAACCATGAATATCAAGATATTTTGTTATGTTTATTACTTTTTATATTTTATAACTACTTATACCTTAATTTCCTTTGAAAATCCCTCATTTTATTAGCTAACCTAATCCTTGTATGGAGCTTTGGACCTATATAGATTTAGATCTTGTCAATGATTGATGAACTAATAATATTCAATCGTGAGATAACGTCTCTTGCTCTCTTATGTTGTTCTTATGCATCAATGTGACTTAATTATTACAAAATAATAATAATAATAATAATAATAATAATAAAATAATTACTTACAAAACCCTGAACATATACCTATAAATAAATCCTAAATATATGTAATAAAGGAGTCATGATTGTTGTTTTGCCTCTCTTGTGTGTGATCCTCTAAGTAATACAATCCTTATAATTCATAAATGCAAGAACATACCATTCATGTGGATTTTATGTACACTCAAAATATTACGAAGTACCCTCTAACATTTTAATATCAGTGAAAATATTCACTCCAAGGCATGAGTTGAAAGGTGTTCATTTTTTTCAATTTATATGATAAAATCAAGGCAGATTTGGTTACTTAAATATTTATTTTCATATATCAAAATTAATTATTCCTATTTATTTGGGCATAAAAATATACTAAGAATACCCTTTCAATGTGAGTATGTTAAAAAGCTGGTTATTTTCTTTTTTATTTAAATTTTGGGGGTGGGGGTCATGTTTAAACTACAACATAATAGTCTGTCCCATTTATGGGATAAATATGAGATAGACACTCCAATTACCTTTAAAAATTTTGTTTGCATGTTTAAAATTAAATTATATATAATATTTTAACAGAAATTAATTTTTAATTTTTACTATAATTTATATTAAATTTAAAAGTTATTTTTTATTAAAAATGTTATATATATGATTAAATTTTATTTTATTTTGCTAAATTTATTTAAGGAAAAGGCTCTAGCCAAATAAAAAACTTGAAAATCAAGGAGATATATTAGCAAAAATGCTCAATAGGATCATAAATGAAGAAAGCATATTATCATATCTCAGATATATAGAATATATATCATCATTATTGTTGGGTCAATTTTATATTGAGACCTTTCCTTAGGTGTGCACTAAAGTGACTAATACCCAACAAACTGGCATGCTAGGATTTCACACAAGATTGATTTCTTGCACACTCACCCAAAGCACACAACAAAAAACTGATTATCATGGGCTTTGTCATGTGAAAGTTTACTTGTCATATACTAGTGCTCAAACATATACCTTATTTAAGGAATAACCAGAAAAATAAATACATAGTTATGGGCCTAAATTTAGTTAGGTGAACAAACATGATTAAAATGACCATCACCATTATATCTAGATTCCACATTGATCATCCTCTGATAACATATATTATATTCATAATATCCATATTATATCCACAAGTTACATACAAATGTATAGTGTAACTCAGTGATACAACTCAGCTATAAACTGGAGTACAATAACAAGATTACAATGATATATGTGATTACATAAATGGAATGATATTTAACAACAATTAATCATTATAAAACAATAATCAACAACATTACAAAACTCTAAATAAGGGTGTTTATACTTGGTTCTCCCTGACCAAGTAGTTACAATAGTTATGACACTCTTAGTGACTAGCCAATGATCTCTAGTGGACTAAGAGTCATGGTAGCCATCTATACTATTTTCCTAAGGACTCAATCCTTTACACCCCTATAATCTTGTTCAGTGTTGGATCCTTATTGCCAAGTGTCTATCTTCATGCAGGTCGGTGCTAAAATTGTGTTTGATTTAAGTCTATTTCATCCCTGAGAATCACTCCTTAACTGTTTCTTGATTCCTTCATGCTCCCCAAGTATTTTGATGATATTCTGAGCCCTTCACTCTTGGGTTCTCCATTTATTATGCCTCCCCTCTGACTGGGTCTTCTCACATTATGATCTTTTATGCTACGGTCTTATACACCTATATAAATTTTGTACCATGCTCCTTTTGTGTCATGCTTCTTTCACATCTTAATTATTCCATTTCATGATTCTTTCATGCCAATATCAAAATAATTAACCAAAATTTAGGTTCTAACATCACCCCATACTATAATATTAGTCTGTCCTAGAGTAAGCACTATTTTCTACTTTGACCAAAAATTTAGGACCAACCTATTTGATCTGATTCTTGACACCTTCCCAATGTGACAAGGTGTTGAGATGTTTTTTTGTTATTTCTTTAATGGCCACTTTTAGCTTTTTGGTCTTCTTGGGTTGGTCAGAACACTCACTTGCTTTATTGACCAAAAATTCAAGGGATGTGGAAGCATCCTTCTGAATATCCTTAAGCATGGTGGTCCCTCATCTACAACCTATCCTCAAAGTGATACAAAGTTAGAATTTATTTTTTATCGATGCATGTTTATTATCTCTTCCATATATTTGACATCCTTGAATACTTTTGCATAGTTGATGCAACATTTTATTAAAATGGTTATATCAAAAAATTGTTAGAATTGAAGCTCTTCTATTTAAAGTCAAGCTTCCAAAATTTTGTTGGGATGCACTAAATTCTCAAAAACCCCATCTAGAATGGGAGTCACATCCTCAACTCTATACAAGGTACACTTGCACACCTCCACCACTTTGATAAACTATTTTTTTGACCATACTTTTTCATCTCTTGGCCTCGATTATTCCTTGCATCATTTCAATAGGAGGTCCATGAGGATATCCAACTTGTCAATTGCCTCACCCCCTAAAGGGAATCCATTTACGAGAATTGGGTCTTGGATCAAAATATCCTTACAAATATTTAATATTTTTACCTTGGATACTGTCTTGACCTCCAAATGGTGTTTCAACTTTACTACGTCTTCTTTCAGTTTCGTGTAGGTGGTGACTTCCTTATTAAATAACTTCACCACCTAGGTATGCTTTTATTTAGCCCATTGTGCATCAGATTCTACAAGAACATTTTGACATGATACCTCAGAGGCTAGTTTTAAGAGTGTCACACTAGTTTTGAATCAGTGTTTTCTTGTACTTTAGTTGTCTACAAGGTCCCTCTTGGTAACTCTTCTAGCTCCTCCCTATCATTATCCTTAGGCTCTTTTACCTCCTATTTCAAAAGAGTAGTTTGTATTATTAGTGTTGAACCTTTTGGTTGACTTGATGGTAGATCCCTTTTTGGTAGAGAATCCCTCTTTGGTGGTGAATCTCTTTTTGGTGGTGCCTGGGTTGTCCTTTGACTTTTTAGAGGTTTTGGCTAAGTACTTGTGCTAGCATCATGCCCATAATGCTTATGCTTCCTTTTTAATGGTGGCACTTGGGGGACATTTTATCTCTCACACCCCACACTTACCAAAGATTTCTTATTTAGTTTCAACATATATAAAAGAGTATGAATGGAATCCCCAACCAAGGTTTGATACACCTTGATGGTAGTTCTGTCTAATTCAATATTTTATCTATATAGTTTCTTCCCAAGGTATCCATTATCTGGCAAAGAGTGTGAACCTCTTAGTCAATTTGTTCAACTTCAAGTGTCATTAGATACATGTCATAGATATGGTTGATAGAGTTCATAAAAGATCACATCATAAAAGCATAAGGCAATTTCAACCAAATATAAAAATTCTCCAGATGGGGCCATCCTGATGTGCATGAGGGAGTAATGTTGATTTACAATAAATTTGGATTGATCTCCAACCTATGTAGGTAAGTCCTTTGGAACAAACCACTCATTCTCAAAGGCTTCCTTCATCCCATCATACCATGACTTTATTTTAAGCTTATAGGACATAATAATCTGACCAGGGCAAGTGAATGCCTTGCATCACTTCGTAAAGGACTTATGCTTAGGTAGATACACCCATTTTAGTTCTTTAGAAGTGTAGTTAGGCACACCAATTTAATCAAATGCCATTAGTAATAAGAACACACCCCATGGGAACCTATGATTGGGCATCTGATGAGCCTTCTCCACATCTACTATAATTTTATTGGCAAATTACATTGCCCAATTGTATTTTATCCCTTCAGTGACTGGGTGTGTAACATATAGGTGGGTCATGTCCACATCCTTCCACCTATCTTTGCCACCAACCTTCATCATGATAATGCATGTGGCCACACAAAGGGCAAGATCCTAAAGATTTTTTTATATGCATAGCATGGCATTGTTTTTAGTACTCAAGCACCATAGGTATCTTCTTTATCTCCACTGAGTCCTCTAGATCATATTCGAGGTCCATGCTAGAGCACTACAACCCTGATACTTTTCTAATTCTTTTAGCCATGATTTTCATATGGCACCTATCAAAGTAAATATATTTCTCATGCACATGAGAGATTAAAAACTTAACCCAATAAGCTTTCCATAATAGTGGAGATTAAATAGTTGGAAAAGGCTAGTAGATGTGAAATAGGAATTTGACTCAAGAGAGGATGGTTAGTGTCATATTAGTTCCAAAATGAAATAAACACACTATCATAACATCTATAGGCCTAGTTACTAGGGGGCTTAGTTAATAAGACTAGAATGGAAAACACAACTAAAATACAAAATAAAACCTTTTTTCACCTTCTTTGGATGCTCCAAATAGAATTTTGAAGTGGATTTCTCAATTTGTGCTCATGAGTTTGCATCAATGAAGTGTGGCTACCTCCATCTTTCCTTGGCACCATGTTTGGATTTGGTTTGACTTAGCTTGGCTCAATATTTGGATATTATAACACTAAAATGTAATGATTTTGAATGCATTTGGGTATTATAAGTTTGGCATAAGAGAGCTTATAATGATGGCTTTAAGACTTATTATTTATAGATTTTTGGAATGGTTTTAGGATCAACCATGACCATCCATCTCAAAATTGAGATGTGTGGCCATGAATAAATACAATTATAAAATTTAATCTACAAATATCCCCACTAATATTTGAGATATAAGGGTAATGAATAGGCATATAGGGTCTTACCAAGGCATGAAAGGCATGAATCCTAATATTTTATTCATTTATGGCTTGTGGATGCCACCCCATAGGATGATATCATTTAATGATACAGATAATGACAATCAATTTCCAATAAATATTTATTGAACAAGTTCCATGGAATTCTTAATTAGGCTCATAATTTGGTTTAATTAACCTTAAGCATGATTAGGCACTTTGATGCAAACCTTGGCTCTTTGTGCACAAAATACTCAAATTGGTCAGAATGTCTTATTATTGGCCCAAATTTTGATTGGATTGGATTTAGAAGTTGATGTTTGATGCCTTGGAATTGTTATCCTAATTAGGATGTTTCCAACACAAAATAACAAAGGCATATATCTTGTGCAATAAATTTGCTAGAAAAGAGCAATCTAGAGCACCCAGATGTAAAATTAGCATTTTGACTCAAAATGATCTAATAAAAGTTAGCTATCCCATAAAATGCATTCGACCATTTAGGGATACTTTGGCCAAAATTGGCACTTGAATTGTTAGGTTGTGGAGCTAAAAGCTTCACTGATGCAAACAGGAGAGGAGGTTGCTGAAGGTTGCTGAGTTGCAGAGAAGCTGGGGTCGGTCTGATCAGCCGACGTCAACAGGATAGCAGAGAGAAGCAACCGACATCGATCATATATCAGCCGACGTCGATCACCTCCAGGCAGACAGGGACTGACTTCGGTCGCCTGTGTGGTTTGACTGTGAGTTAATTATGGGCAGTTGGTTGACGAACCAAGTGTTTGCATGGTTAGGGCTAATTATAGACTGAGAGCTGCGGATCTAATTATTGTAATTAGATGTCTAATTATTGTTTGATGAGATCTATATAATAGACTCATGGTTGTATTGGAAAAGTGTTCTAGTTTGAGTTGAGCAAAGTTTGTTCCTTCTGTGTGTGAGGTGAGCAAGGGTGTTCCTCCTAGTTCCACAGTACCAGGTGTAGGTGCTGGTTTTGGAGAGTCAGCTGGATTCTTCAGGAGTGTAGGATCTTGGTCACAATTGCATGGCCTATATAGGAGATCTACATGGTAAGTAAGATCATTGATCTGCAGGTGTATGTGTGTGCAAGGTCAAGGTTCACAGGTGAGCAGAACCGTTGTTTGATTTGCAGGTGTGCAAGATCATATAAATAGGAACACAACATGGAGCAGTATCAGGCAGGATCTACTTGGAGTACAGGTGTGTACTCAGATAGAGCAAGACAGGAAGACAAGGGAGTTCCTTCCATAAGTATGGTCTATTGAATTGCAGGTTGTTGCAGATTCATGGGAGATCTACTTGAAGTACCTTGAGTACTTGTTGAGTACGTGGAGTACTTGTGGAGTGCGTGGAGCACTTGTGGTGTGCGTGGAGCACGGGAGGTGAACACCAACTCTGTATTTGAGTTGGGTGTTGGGACCTGAGAGGGAGAGCTTTGGGGAGAAGAATTATTGTTCACTTGAGGTGTGGCGAGCCTCTGAAGAGGTGGTGGAGAAGAAGTGGCATCTTCTTTATTGTATTCTTTTCTGTATAAAGTGTTAATACAAGTTGTGTATTGTCTCTCATATGCTGTGTTATTCTGAATTCTAGTTACTTGGTGAATCTGGTTAATTTCCGCATATTAAGTTGCTTGGTTTGGTAATCAAATTGTGTGCTTCCAGTTTATTTCCCAACATGAATATGTTAGTTTCAAAAAATTTAATGGGTTTTAGTGTTTCAGCCCAAATTGTGCACTTTGGTAGAAATTGGTCAAAAATCTAGTTGATGTTAATTGGTGGCCAAATTTAGGTCTCTACAATTTTTATTTGGGAACTCATTGCAAGATATAGGCATAGTAACATCTTCTCAAAGAATGAAAAGGTCTTGTATGCCTACAACTTCAATGATGATGAACTAACTGTATGATTCCCTCTCAAGAGAATGATTGGCACAAGTAGGTCGGCAAATGGTCCCTCAAAAACAAATAAGTGAAACAAAGGGACCAAAGAAAGGAAAATGATGGGATGAAAACTCAATGACTTTGAAAAATTAGTCAAAATCATTGAGAATGCAAGTGGAAGGGTGTACAATGGTTTGCCCAAAGGTAGTTATAAATATTGTACCCTGATAGTGGTAACGTGGTATGACAACACAATGATTTACCCAAAGGTAGTTATAATCATTAAGAAGATGGAGTTACCCCAGTTAAGATAAACAAACAAGATAACAACATGCCCTTGTATGGGTAAAAAAATTAAAGTGGTGACAAGATAATGATTTGCCCAAAGGGATTTATAATCATTGAGAAATGCAGGTGAGATAATATGCAATGATTTTCCCATAGGTGGTTATAATAATTATACCCTAATTATGGCAAACATAATTTATTTTACTGATGATGAAGACATGATGATGATAATTTGATATAGAGGATCATGATGAATTGGAACAACCCGCTAGAAGCGAGATGCTCATCGGAACTAACAAAGGTTGAAATTCATTCATTCTTTAATTACTCTATTTGGGATATGATTTGGATTGAATCAGGATGCCAATACCAAAGAGATTGTGATGCCATCATTATTGAATAGGCTTCTTGAAGCTGATTTTCATTGTATCACTTAACGATAAGCATCATGATAGAATACCATGAGGTCTAGGTCAAAATATACACAATGACTGACTCCCAAAATTCAATACTCAATAGAAAATAATGCACCAATGATAAAAAGCCATGATGAAAATGTAAACACATGAATATGGATGGATTTAGGTGTAATTACAAGCAAGTAATCATCCAATGAATGCACATAGACTGAATCAAGGCAATAATGCTTAAAGTAAATAAACAGGCACACAAACAAACAAATAAGCAAAAACAAACAAATAAACAACTCAATATAAACCATATGAACATTGCCCTTAGAAAATAGGTAGCAACTTAACAAACTAACAAAATGGGGGAATAGAATAAAAAGAAGGGGGTGGTCGAGCTATCTCCATATGCACTAGGCAAGTGGATGCTACCTAGATAGTTTCATGGATGTAATATCCAACAAAAAATTTAGGCCAAATGTAGTTCTCTCAGGAAATGGGAAGAAAATGATAACTGATGAAAATAAATAGAATGGACATGATAGAATAATAGGAATGGTCTTGAAAAATGGAAAGTGCATGGGATAAAATGCCAAAAAGGATGGAGAAACTAAGTGACAATTGATTTGCTTGTAACCTAGTAAGGGTTCCCAGAATCCTTAAGGCAAAGAAGTAGTCAATGTTTTTAGTTTTTTTTAATGGTTTTACAAAAAAAATTAGAATTTTTAGAGTATATCAACTTGATCAAGAATGACAAGACACTAAATGGTTCAAGATCACAAAATGGTGAGAGCATTACTTAGGTTATTTGTAAAACAACTAGAGTGTGGCTTAGGTTGCTTGCAAAATGGTGAGAGCATGACTTAGGTTTCTCAAAAAATGGTAAGAGTGTGGCTTAGGTTACTCAAAAAATGGTGAGAGCATGGCTTAGGGTGACTGAGCTGACCTCAACAAGTATCAAACACTACCTATATAGTCCCAGAGTAAGACCTCAATTCACTGTAGTTATACCTTACAACAGAGGAATATGACTAATGTAGCAATTAATTCAAGTAAAATAGGTACAATATAGTTATATCCCTTCATCCCAACCATAAAATCCTCCACAATAGACCTTCATAACCAACACTAACCATAATATTACACCATAACACATGCAAATCCAAAAATCAAAGCCTAATCCATGTATGCATATTCTTGGTCCATTTCTTGACTAATCTATCATACCCCAACAAATATCTCCATTATACCCAGTCTAAATGCTCCACTCATGATTGCACAACCATCTATCCTTGCCAATATTCCCATAAGTTTCTTAGATCAAGAATTACAATAAAAGAAGGATGTAATCATTGCCATCTAAATTAGGAAATAGGGTAAGAAGTTTAAGTTTGACAATGTGTGTTCTTATCCATTCAACATGGAGTACTTGTAGATACCATTTCCTCCAAGATACGAATCACCTAAATTTGATAAATATAAGGGGAAAGGTGACCCCAAAGCCCATTTAATATAATTCTTTGTCACATACCAATCAGTGGCATATAGTGACATATACCTTTTATTTTTGTTCCCAAGGAGTCTAGTAGGACAAGCCTTGGAGTGGTTTTTAAAGTTTCTCAAGAATTTAGTAACAAATTTTGATGACCTTTCAAAAATGTTTATGCAACACTTTTCCTACAATCTCAAACATGATATTTCATTGGTCGAATTGATGCAAGCAAATCAAAAATTCGGTGAGAGTTTTGTGAGTTATCTATAGCAATAGAGAGCCCTTGTATGCTGATTCACCCATAGTTCACCAGATAAATAATTAACCACTATGTTTACTAAAAATTTGCATAGTGAGATAGCTTATCATCTAGAACTATGATGTGTGCATCCTTTCAAAGAGATCATTGATAAAGATTTGTTGATTGAGATAGACTTTATTAATAAAGGAATCATCAAGATCACTTTAACTAATTAAAATTAAGGTACCAATCAAGGAAATGGACAAAATCAAAATTAATTCCAAATGCAAAAAACACAACCAGCATAAGCCAATAACCAAGATAGACTAAATCAATACAACAGTAATAAGAATGTTGTGGAAAAAGGATTAATTGAGTCACACCATATCCAAATGGTGAAAACACCATCCATTCATCCTGTTTAACATTTTCAACTTACTCCTACCTGATAACCTCTTTAGCCAACACACCAAACACAATATCTTAGGCCTACACAACCAATGCAACCACCTTTGCCATTGCAAGTTCCTCTTCCAAGGAGAATAATACCTACTCACCATGTTTTTAGTGACCTTAGAGAGCCTATTGAATCTATGTTTCATAAACTTATTTATACTAATTTGATTATTTATCCTATACTAAAGCATTATCTGCAAGGCATTCCTTATCTTGACTGGTGCCATGAAAATGAATTCTCTGAATATCATTGGGTCAATGAGCACAATTTATGAAGATGTGTACAAATCAAGCATTTGATTGAAAATATGTTAGACAATGGGGAGATCACATTGGATAGTGGTGCTTCCACCTCCAATCAAACTCTTGGGATTTATCAAAACCCTTTTCCACAACATAAAAACCACCAGCAATAACAACAACAACAATATCAACTAGTAAAAAAACAAAATCAACAATATCAAAATCAAACGCTGAACCAACAAAACCAACACCAAAATCAACAACACTAGAATAATGGATAGAACTAAAGTCAGAATGGTAATAACCAACAAACCTACCATGCAGTTATACATGACTACAATAGAGTTGTAGGCCATATTTCATGAGGTAGCATTAATACCATCTCCATTAATCCTAGACAAAATTATAATTAAATGAGACCATTACTAACCATACCAAACTAATCCAATCACTTCGGCAATCCTTATTTGACTTGGGATTACACACAAGTGAACTAGTAAATAGGGATCCCCACTTTTGGACCTTATATTGATAACTCATCCTTACCCCATGACCATGCATAAGTACATTGACAATCGAGACTTGTCCTATCTGGGTCCACACCATCACCATCATTTTTTAGCAATCATGGTCTTGTATTCAATCCTAATTGTGAAATCATAACTCAGAGGTCAAAGATTACCATCCCAGGCCCATAGCCATTTTCCACTTTACCCATTATTTAACAAACTATTTAACCTCAAAATAAGCCATTTCACACTGACCAAGAGAAGAAATTTGACATTGTAAAATAATTACAAAAGATGCCTACAAAAATATCCATTTTAGACTTGTTACATACATCAACAATCTACAAAAACATTTTAAATGACTTCTTGAGCCAATCCACTATTTCAAGTGACATATCCCCTGATAAATTCAAAGCTTTGGTTGGACACCTAGCTCCATACCAACAAGTCAGTTTCAACTAGAGTAATATGTCATCCCTTAGCCCATTGCATAATAACCCATTATAGATAATGGATCAGGTCTAAACATAGTGTCTCTTAAGTTCATCAAACTTCTTAGATACATAATGGTAGATCTTCAAGCATAGATAATTACCATCAAAGACTATGACAATGAGGAAAGAGAATCATAGGGCACCATATATTTACTAGTTATCCTTAGGCTTTTGACCCATGATACACTTTGCCATGTGCTTGATCTCAATTTATCATACAATATGATTTTGGGAAGACGTTGGTTACATGAAATTCATGTAATCCTATCAACATTGCACCAATGTATCAAGTTCTCCCATTCAGGGATGGAGGTTTGTATACTAGGAGATTTGCATCCATAGGAGCACTGCAAATACCTAGAGGTTGATTAAAAGAGTTATAACTATCGCATCGACATGAATCTAGTGGCCAAGTAGGATAAGGGAAAAACAATACTTCTTGATTCATTAGAGATAACTGCATTGATCTTAATACCCTTGATTCCCTTTCCCACATACCACCTCCTAAAGTATCCAATCATTTTACTATCTCACATAATGGCCCAGGGGAGTATGTGACCCATGATACCTTTCATATTGCAAACCTTCCATAGAACCCAAAGTCCTTTGGAAGACCTAAAGCTAAGTCACTTCATCCAAAATGGTAGCAAAGGAGCAAAGATAAAGGACCTATCATGTTTGTACCAACATCTAGCCTAAAATTAAATCCTCTTGAGGGAGATGAATCATGGTTATACAATGACAACCAAGCTAATTGCTATAAGAGTATAAAGTATCTTATTCCCATTAGGATCATGAAGAATCAAGACTATGAAGGAAGAGGACTCGAACCTAATCAACAAGGAACACTTGAGCCAATTTCCATGACTCAATACAAAATACCCTATGGACTTGGATTTAAACCACTTGGGGGTGACTCCATCTACCTGACTCATGTTCTATTTCCATCAACTAGTGATGAAGATGCTGGCAATGAAGCATAGTTTGATCATAGCCTTTTTGATGACCTAGCTGAAACCAACTTGTTTAACCCTCATTCCATTTGTACCCTTACACTAGTCATTCATCACAACCCACTACCATTATCTTATCCCAAACTGATAGACTGGGACCATCAAGAGTCCAACATACCGATTGATGTGTTTCAAAATGATGAGGCTTTTTGTGATTTTCTAGGCCTTAGAGGTAATATTCTATTGGGGGACCATAAATTAGGGTTCTCAATCAAGTTGGATCTTGTAGCATATTTTAGAGAGTGGGTGAACACACTTAGCTAAATAAAATAATTAAAACATTAAGGTCCCAAAGTGAAAACCTCTTTGAGGCACTTTCTAACTGGTGTAAAAGAAAAGAAAAAGGCTAGTCTAGTGGTGAAAACCTATTTTAGGTGCCATTAGATGGGGGTGTTCAACCTTATTCAACCATAGCTTAGGAGAAAACCAATGACAAACTTATCTATGAGTTTGAGTTTAATTTTAAATAACAATAAGATTTTGATTGAATCATTCATGAGTTTATAATAGTTTTTGTTATCTGGCTAAACCTTCGATTAGGGGACTCTGATTCGTCATGCCTAGGGAAGCTTGAAGAGCCAGTCCTAGCAGAAGACTCTAATATTGCCATCTAGTTCAAATATTTGCTCACTATCCTTGAAGATGGTTTGAGCCTTCTAGTGGAAGATACGATATAAGTTAACATGAGGTCCCCAAATGACCCAAAGTCGATCAAGCTAGGCACTTCCCTTACTAAAAAAGAGCGTGAAGTCCTTACAACCCTTTTAAAGGAATTTGTAGATATTTTTACATGGGTATATTCTGACATGTTAGGTTTGGACCCCACCTTAGTTCCACACCACCTTGTGGTCAATCATGATGCCAAACTAGTAAAACAAATTTTGCATAAGATACACCCTCGCATTATTGTATTGGTAAAGAAAGAGTTGGAAAAAATCTTAGAAACAAGATGTATTCAATCCATTTACTACTCAGAATGGATATCTAATATTGTACCAATTAGTAAAAAGCTAAAATGAATCAAAATCTATACTAATTTCTATGAAATAAACAAAGCTTGCCCTAAGGATGACTTTCCATTTCCAAACATTGACATGATCATTGACTCCACAGTGGGTTATGAAATACTTTCATTAATGGATGGCTTTTTCGGATACAACCAAATTAGAATAGCACCAGAAGACAAACATAAAACAACATTAACCACTCTATGGTGAACATTCTATTATTAGGTTATGTTTTTTGGCCTTAAGAATGTAGGGGCCACCTACCAAAGAGCCATGACCATCATATTTCATGATATGATGCATGATATTATTGAAGACTATCAACGACCTTCTTGGAAAATCAAAGACCAGGGCTGACCATCCAAGAGTGTTATTTAGAATATTTGAAAGAATGCATGAGTATAAAGTTTGATTGAATCTAAATAAATGTGTATTTGGAGTAACATCAGGCAAATTACTTAGCATCATCATGTCTCAAAGAGGAATTAAAGTCCATCCAGCCAAAGTCCAAGTTATAACAAAGATACCACCACCAACCAATTTAAAGCAACTCTACAGTTTTTAGGGTAAGATCCAATCAATTTGATACTTAATAGCTCAATTAGTAGACAAATATCATCCATTTAAACATTTTATAAAGAAAGGAGTTGCATTCCATTGGGATAATCGCTACAAACAACTTTTCAGTAGCTAAAAGATTACCTAGCAAATATGCCTATTTTGTTACCCCCTATGCTAGGAAAACCATTTTTGTTATACCTATCAGCTATAAATAATGCCTTGGGGGCAATTCTAGCTCAACATGATGGCAATGGAAAAGAGCATGCAGTATACTACTTAAGCCGTACATTGGTCATGTATGAACACAACTATACACCTATTGAAGAAACCTATTTAGCCATGGTATTCACAACTCACAAATTGGGACACTATATGTTGAACAATAATACCATGGTCATTTCAAAAGTAGATCCACTTAAGTATATACTATCTAAAATAGCTTTATAAGGTATAATGGCCCAATAGATCATGTTTTTTAGTGAGTTTGACATTAAATATGTCAATCAAAAAGACATTAAGGGATAAGTTCTTGTAGATCAGCTTGCTAAATCACCCCTTGTTGATATAGAGCCACTCACATTCTAATTTACTAATGAATCCATAATGACCATCATAGACAGGCCTCTTAAGGAGCAGCACTAGAAGATGTATTTTTATGGATCATTCATGGCACATGGATTAGAGGCAGGCCTCTTATTTATTACACCACAGGTGGATCTAATCCCTAAATCATTCAGAATCAATTTTCTTTGTACAAATAACATGGTTGAGTATGAATCATTTGTTCTAGGACTTTTTCAAGTGGCACAATGGAATTTATCTCATCTCAAGGTTTATGGTGATTTTTAGTTAATCATCAATCAAGTTATAGACCATTTTCAGACCAAAGATGACAAGTTGGTTCCATATAAAGCTATGGTCAACACTTTAAAATAACAAATTGTAGATATCTAATTTGAGCATATACCAAGGGCTAGTAATAGAACTGTAAAAGCCATGACTATTATCAGATCTCTAATTTGACAAACAAAGTTAGAGAGTATTAGTTCCTCATAAAAAACATGCTAGCACTAGCTCATGAGCCTTCAAACTTTGTAATGATTTGTGATATTATTGGTCCTAGTTCTATCTGGTACTCAGACCTTTACAACTACCTTCATGACCAAGTTTTACCACTGATCTCTCCCAAAAATAAGCAAAAACCTTTATCTACCAAACCACTCATTAGACCTTACTTTGATCAACCCTTTACCACCATAGTTATAACGGAACTCTGCTTCATTATTTAACTTCGGCAATATCTACACTAGAATTATGAGAAGTTCACGAAAGGGTATGTGGAGCCCACACTAGTAGGGCCATCATGTCCAAAAATATCTTACATACTAATTATTATTGGCCCAAGATAGATGCAAATGAATCTACATATGAAAATAAGTGTGACAAATGTCAACAATATGCTAATTTGATTCATTCCCCAGTAAAGACTCTGAAACCAATGTTGACACCATGGCCATTTGATACATGGGGCTTTGACCTCATTAGGAAGATCAATCCCACCTCATCCAATGGCCATAAACATATCCTTACCACCACCAAATATTTCACTAAGTGGGTTGAATTTATACCCCTCACTTACATGACTGAAAAGCAAATTTCCAAGTTCATCTTCAACCATCTCATTTGCCGCTATGGTATCCCCTCTAAGATTATATTTGATAATGTATAATCATTCAAGAATATGGATGTCAACAAGATATGTGATGAATACAACATCACACAACATTTGTCTATGGCATATTACCCTCAAGGTAATGGCCAGGCTGAAGCATCAAACAAAATAATTATTAACATTCTCAAAAATATTTTCAATGATGTTGGTCATGAGTGGTACCTTTAGTTATTATATTCCCTTTGGGCATATCATACCAATCACTATACCCCCATAGAATCCACTCCATACTCACTTTTTTATGGTATAAAATCCATCTTTCCCATTGAGGTTGAGTTTCCATCTCTATGCATCTCTTTCAAGCATGTCTTAGATGATCATGACTATCGATTAGCTCACCTGCAAGAGCTAGACCTACTTGATGAAAAATGAACATCAACGCTCAATAATCTTCATGCATATCAGAACTGACTCAAAGGCTACTATAATTAGCACGTCAAGCATACAACATTTAAACTTGGTAATCTTGTCCTTAAATAAAACCCAAAGAATACCATGACCAAAAAGAATCATAAAGGTAAGTTAAAATCCAATTGGATTGGTCCTTTCATCATTATAAACAAATTTGGAGCTAGAGCATACAAGCTTACCACACCATATGACCATGAACTTGATGAGTCGATGAACATTATCCACCTCAAGTGTTACTACACTTGAGTGACTTGGTGTATTGTCTATAAGGACCTTTTTAAGTTGTATCATTTTGTTAATCTTCTTTGTATGATACCTTTTTTACCAACCTGTCATCCTACCAAACTATCACTTTTTCATATCACATGTATGTTTTACCATACCTTTCCCCATCAACTGAGTTCATTTTTCCCTCCGTACCTAGCCTTATGACCTTGGTTCCATCACTGCTTTTAGCAAGATCATTCATATTTGGTTTCAATAGGTTTTTCATACATTTCAAACAAAGGCAATATTTTGGAGCAGTATGACAAACATTTAACAATTGTATCCTTCATTTATTGTTTCATTCTCTCTCATTTTCTTGATCCTAATTATAATCACATATGGGTAAATTAGTCTCAATGACCTATGTTGTTGTATCCTAGTTATAACTGCCTATGGGCAAACTAGGGGCAACACTTGTTTATTGTGCCTTAACCGTACCAATTAGACACTCTCTATACTATACTATGTCTTTATACCAATTGTGCCTATTTTATTTGAATTGATTGTTACACTAGTCAGATTCCTCCATTTTAAGGTAGAACTATAGTGACTTAAGGTCTTACTCTGGGACTATGTAGGCAACGCTCGATACTTGTTGAGGTTAGTTCAGTCACCCTAAGCCACACTTTTACCATTTTGTGAGAAACGTAAGCCATGATCTCATCATTTTATGAGCAACCTAAGCCATGCTCTCACCATTTTACAAGTAAACTAAGCCACACTCTTGTTGTTTTGTAAACATCCTAAGAAATGCTTTTGTCATTTTATGAGCTTGAACCATTTAGTGTTTATCATTCTCGATCGAGTTAAGATACTTTAAAAATTCTAAAAACATTTGTAAAATCATTAGAAAAAACCAAAAACATTGACCACTTCTTTGCCTTAAGGATTCTGGGAACCCTTACTAAGTTACAAGCAAATCACTTGTCACTTAATTTTCCCATCCTTTTTTGCCTTTTCTCCCTTACACTTGTTATTTGGTAAGACCATTCATATTTTTCTATCATGTCCATTCTTTTTGTTTTCATTAGTTATCATTTTCTTCTCATTTCTTTTGATAACTACATTTGGTCTAAAGTTTTTGTTAGATATTACATCTATGGAACTACGTAGGCAACATCCACTTGCCTAGTACATATGGAGATATCTTTGACACCCCTTTTCTTTTCTTCTATTCCCCCATTTTGTTAGTTTGTTAAGTTGTCACCTATTTTTTAGGGGTAATGTTTATATGGTTTATATTGAGTTGTTTATTTGTTTGTTTCTACTTATTTGTTTGTTTGTGTGCCTGTTTGTTTGCTTTTATCACCATTGCCTTGATTCAGTATATGTGCATTCATTGGGTGATTCCTTGCTCAGACTTACAACTAAATCCATCCATATTTATGTTTTTACATTGTCATCATAGTTTTTAATCTTTGGTGCATTGTTTTCTATTGAGTACTGGATTTTGCGAGTCAGTCTTTATGCATATTTTAGCCTAGTCCTCATGGTGTTCTATCATGATGCTTATCATTAAATGCTATAAAAAAATTAGTTTTAAGAATTCTATTCAAAAATAGTGGCATTGACATCTCTTCCATACCAGCATCTTGATTCAATCTCAATTATATCTTAAACATAGTAATTAAACAACAAATGAATTTTAACCTTTATTAGTTTAGACGAGCATCTCCTTACTAGTAGGTTGTTCCAATTCATCATTATCATCTATATCAGATTATCATCATCATGTCTTCATCATCAGCCAAATGAATCATGTTTTCCATAATTAGCATACAATGATTATAACTACATATGGGCAAATCATTGCACACCGTCTCACTTGTATTTATTAATGATTATAACCATCTTTGAGAAAATCATTGTGTTGTCACCACTTTAATTTTTTTCCCATATAGGGGCATGTTTTTATCTTTTTTATCTATCCTAACTAGGGCATCTCCATCTTCTTAATTATTATAACTTCCTTTGGGCAAATCATTGTGTTGTTATACCACGTTGGCACTATCAGGGTACAATACTTATAACCACCTTTAGGAAAACCATTGTACACCATCCCACTTGCATTATCAATGATTTTTATTACTTTTTAAAACTCATTGATTTTTCACCCCATCATTTTCCTTTATTTAGTCCCCTCATTTTGATTCTTTCTTTTTAAGGGATCAATTGCCAACCTACTCGTGCTAACCGTTCCCTCGAGGGGGCATCATACAAATAGTTCATCATCATTGAAGTTGTAGGCTTACATGAACTTTTCATTATTTGAGAAGATGTTACTGTGCCTATAGATTGCAACACCTTCCTAAATAGGGACAAACTGTAGACACCTAAATCTGACCACTAATGACCATCAACTAGGCTTTTGACCAATTTCTACCAAAGTGCACAATTTGGCCTAAAACACTAAAACACATTAAAATATTTGAAATTGACATATTCAAGTGCCTATTTTGGCCGAAGTATCCTTAATTAGTGTAATACATTTTATGGGATAACTAACTTTGATCAGATCATTTTGAGTCAAAATGCCAATTTTACATTTAGGTGCTCTGAATTGCTCTTTTCTATCAAATTTCTTGCACAAGATGCATGCTTTTGTTATTTTGGGTTGGCAACATCGTAAATGGGATAATGGTTCCAATGCATCTAACATCAACTTCCAAATCTAGTCTAATCAATATTTGGGCTAACAATAAGACATTCTGACCAATTTGAGTAATTTATGCACAAAGAACCAAGGTTTGCATCAAAGTGCCTAATCATGCTTAAGTTTAATTAAACCAAATCAAGATCCTAATTAAGAATTCCATGGAACTTGTTGAATAAATATTTATTATAAATTTATTGTCATTATCTACATCATCAAATGACATCATCTTATGGGGTGGCATCCACAAGCCATAAATGCATAAAATATCAAGAATCATGCCTCCCATGCCTCCTTAAGACCCTCCATGCCTATTCATTTCCCATCTATCCCAAATATTAATGGGGATATTTATATATTGAATTTCATAATTGAATTTATTCATGGCCATACATCTCAATCTTGAGATGGATGGTCATGGTTGATCCTAAAACCATTCAAATATCTATAAATAGCAAGCTTCAAAGCCATAATTCTAAGTTCTCTTATGCCAAACTTATAATGACCAAATGCATTCAAAATCATTACATTTTAGTGTTATAATATCCAAATATTGATCCAATCCAAGCCAAGCCAAATACAAACATCGTGCCAAGGAGAGATGGAGATAGCCACACTTTATTGATGCAGACTTCATGAGCACAAACTGAGCAAGCCACTTCAACAAGCTATTTGGAGCATCCAAGGAAGGTGAAATAAGGTTTTAATTTGAATTTTAGTTGTGTTTTACATTCTAATATTTTTAACTAAGCTCCCCCTAGTAACTAGGCCTAGATATGTTACGCTAGTGTGTTTATTTCATTTTGATTTCATTTTGGAACTAACATGATACTAACCATCCTCTCTTGAGTCAAATTCCTAGTTCAAATTCTGGCGATTTGTATCCTGGAGGAAATGGTTTCTAAAAGTACTCCATGTTGAATGGATAAGAACACACATCTTATAACTTAAACTTTTTACCCTATTTCCCAGCTTAGATGGTGGTGATTACATCATCTGTTGTAATTCTTGTTTTAGGACACTTGTGGGAATATTGGCCTAGGTAGATGGTTGGGAAGTCATGAGTGAAGCACTTAGACAAGGGTATAATGGATATATTTTTTGGGGTATGATGGATTGTTGATAAATGGATCGAGAATATGCATATACATATTAGGGTTTGATTATTGGAGATGCACATATTATGGTGCAATATTCTAGTTAGGGTTGGTTATGAAGGTCTATTATTGAGGATTTTATGGTTAAGATGAAGGAATATAACTACATTTTGCTTGATATGGTTGAAAATGGGAATGCTACCAACTAATCAAACCTTACTATTGAGTGAGAACTTGTGAATTAAGACCTTATTTTTGAATGAGTGGCACGCTTTGAACAAAAGACAATTTTTACCTAGTAGGTACTTGAGAAACATTGGAACCCCTATTAAGAAGTGAATGCATGTTGAATATTTGAAATATATTATAGACTAATATTTATATGTTGTTGGTTAGACATAATTTGGTTTTAAATTGGCACACTAGCCTATGATTGAAGAGGTATGTTTGCTACTACCTGATGAGGTGAAACATTAGTTACCCCCTATTGAGGTGGCAACATATTTGACCTCTATTATATTGCTATACTAGATTTTTCTTGCTATTATTGAATACCACTTGTCACTTGAGGAGTAGGATTCATCATATTTTGTTGTTGAGGCATAACATTGGTTGTTGATTGGCTACCTAATCCTATTGGTTGTGTGCTTGAAAAAGTGGTTGGCAGAGGATTAGAAGTAGTTGGTTGAGATTGGGATGTATAAACTCCTACTCACTAATTTTGAGAACAACTTATGGTGTTAACTAAAGGCATATTTTTTGTCTATCTATTTGCGTATTAATACCACTTTGGTTTGAATGAGATTTTGCTTGTGTGTTATCCACTATGTTTTGGCCACTATTCTACATAGAAGTAGAAGATACTTCTTCAATGGTTGGCATATGAAATAATTTGTTGATCAAAGTATTATGCTAGAATGGGTCTACACCTTGATTATCTTGGCAAATCAACTCTAATAACACTCCAGTTGAGGGGGCTAAATGTATGAGAGGCCTACTTGACATTGTCATTTGGTTAAAATTGCATGCTAGGTTGAAGTAGGTTTGGTATGCTATCTAAATTTGTACAAAGTGATCCTCCATGGGGTCCTTGCCTTTGATGAACATACTAGAGTCCTGATATGTTGTTTAGAATAGAGCTAGAAGATTGCTAGAAGAAGCCTATTGACTGTAAAATATGTTATGAGGCATTCTTACTAGACTTGGTAAATTCTCATGGGAGAAGTCTTTTGAAAATTGGGCCCCTACCTCTATGGCTCTAACCAAAATCTCATCATTTTTCTCCAATAAATGATTCTCAAACAAATAAAAATCATATGTGGAAGGTGTGTTAATAAATTAAGGTTATTAAGGAAAAGGTTATTCAATAGTAGGTACCATAGCTAGGTATTACTCTATTTGTGCTTAATTTTGCTCCTATTATTGTGGTGTATCAACCAAATAGTTAACCAATAGATCTTGGTTTTGTGCCCCTATTTGAGTATTATAAGAGGGATAAAGATCTATCTCATAACCAATATTATCTACGTAGGGGTCTTGCACCATTTCTTTTTGCACAACCACATTACTAATCCCTAGATTGTACATGAGTCCACTACGAGTAGAGGAATACATGTTGGGATCCATAGTGAATGTTTTATGATAGAAAGGGAAGAGAGTTATACAAACTCTAAAAAGATAATGTCTAAAAGATGATGTTCAAACATGGTCTAGATTCATCAAAAAGATGAAAAGGTTTATGTAATGATATATGATAAAACAAGCTAATGTTAAGTATCTAATGTTACATGTCTTATACAAAAAAGATTAAGTAAATGGACCAAAAATTGAAATGCTAAACTCTAAAACCAAAGTGTTTCAAATCAGTCTAATCAAGGAAATAAATCATTGTTAGGTCTTTTGGCCAAATGTGGCAACAAAAACTAGGCTCAAATAAGGCATGTGCTAGGACTCTTGGCTAAATGACGTAAAAAGCTAGACTTTGAAATAGATGAGATTTTAATCTAATGGATTTGAAACATTTGAAACAAAAATAAGGCATTTGACTCTTGGATATGAACTCGATCAAATAGGTATAAGGTATGAAACAAAAGGCACTTTATAGATACTTTGTTTTCTCAAAAATAATGGTACAAAACTTGGTTTTTTTAACAAATAGGCTAGACAAATGTGAACAACATATTTGTGATAGATAAAGATTCACAAAGGTACACTCAGATTGGATTTAAAAATGTGTGCAAAATTGAAATCTATGCAAAAAGGTCTATGAAACAATGTTTGAAATTTTTTGGGTAGTGTAACAATGCTAGACTACTCAAAAGACGTGAAAAAATGTTTGTTTCAAAAAAATTATAATGCAAAGATGGTTTCTCACAAATTCAGTAGCATAACATTACCTTTCTTAACTCAAATGAAATACATACCTTCAAAGTTTTGACAATATCTCTAAGGCAAAAAAGTATGTATTCAAATGATCTTGATGGACATAGGATGGTAGCAAAAAAATGTTTAGTGCATAAACTCAAAGTGCAAGTTTTTAGCACAAAATGACTTAAGTCTACCAAGTGGTGATAATGATTATGAGTCTTAAACAACCTTCAATTCAAATGGAAATTTGAACCTAAGTTAAAACAAGTTTAATATGCAAATGTTAAACCCACTTGACACATCAACCCTTAGAACTTAGAATGGTTCAAATTCGAATGCTAATTATAGATGGACTTAAACAAACTTTGGTAAAAGGTCTAGACTCAATTAGGTAGTATAACTATGCCAAAGTGGATGATATGACTCCAAGTTTTGATGAACTTTGAACAAGGCAAATTGATGATTCACATGGGCAGAATAATGCCTCTTTGTTTAAAGGAGAATGAGGACTATGTGTTTTGGTTTTTATATTTTATTCACACCAAGTTTTTACTCCAAACAAGACTTTAATCTAAGACAAAACCAACTAATTAATCACTCTTAGGTCATAAGCTGACAAGGTTTCTTGGTATTATTAGAATCTATTAATATACATCATTTGAGAGGCTTTTTTAGTGTTCATCCAAAAAGTAAAATGTGCATGATATAGTAGGGTTTTTACACCCCCCTTATCTCAAATGATAGTACTATGACATGGAACTTGAGGCATACCTTGCACCAACAACACTTTCATGACAAGTGGGGATTTGTTTTATATCTACAAGTTTTTAAATGCCTATATGGATCAATTTCCCAATGAATTTCATGTCACATTACAAAATAAACACACTTAAATTAGGTTTTTATGGCACTTGGCTAGTTAAAAAAAGGTCTAGTACCTTTTGCAACCATTACATCCATCTCTCATTCAATGTCATGCAATATACAAAGTGTAGATACATCACATGTGCAACTTCAACACTAGAAGGTGGTTTAACCTCTCAAACCTCTGATCTTAGTGGGAGTGATTGAAGTCAGTGTCAAGAGATGAAACCCTAGGTCAAAGCTTCCCTAAAGAACTTGTGGGAAGTAATGAAGTCCCCCTCCTAAGCCAAGTTTGCATAAAAATAAATGACTTAATAGAAAGAATTTAGGGTCATTTCAAGGTCACCCAAACTATTGTGATTTTTTGGGGAGTGATTTAGATGACATTATTTTTATGCCTTAGACTAGGTATATTTGCAATAAGGATGACATTTCTTATTCTAAAAGTTACCTAAAAGGGACAGATGGAAGAGCATACACGAAACGTCCCTCTTTTTGCCAATCAAATTATAAGTTTAAAAAATTATTAAAGATAAAATTTGATAAGTGAGTTAAATTTTAAGCACCAAATGAAAGATTAGGTGGTGTTTGTTTGATCCTTTGGTCTTAAGTTGTAACTTTGAAAGCACAATTTTGTCAAAACAATCACCTAAGCATTTAAATTTTTCATTAAGCACCAAAATAAGGTTCTTAATCCATCTTAAACTTTCAAAAAAGGTTTAAAAATCATGTATGAACAAATTTCAAGCTTGAATATATAATGAAAAAGTTAGTATGTCCTTTATCTTTGAATATAATTTGCAAATGAGTGAAACAACTTCTCAAAACAATATCTCTATTTTGAAATCATTGTTACATAGTCAATATCATTATTTCCCTACAAAATTATAATTTTAGATAATAATATCACTGTTATGGGTTAGACCAGTTACAAAACATAATATTGTTGTTCACTTATGAAATCACTACCAATTTTAATAATATCAATGTTATAAAATAAAATCACTGCCTGAATTGATGATATCATTGCCTAGAATGATGATATCACTACCCAAAATGATGATATCACTGTCTAAAATGACAATATTATTGTTTTAAAAAATTGCTATTTTGGTTGAGAAAATCACTATAACTAGACCAAAACACAAAGTTCTATTGACAAAATCAATGTTATCGAATACAAAATCACTGTACAGGGACAACAATATCATTGTTTTGTGAAATCACTACTCAATCAAATGAAATAGTTATTCTAGTGAACAATATCACTGCCCAAGGCTATGAAATATCTTTTTAAAAATTAAATATTTATCCATAAAATCACTACTATGACAGTAGTGATATTACAATAGAGAGCAAAATTGACATTACCAAGAATAAAAATGCAATTATCAGAAAAATGGAATTTTAACTTAAATTTTCACTCTTTTTGGCCTCCAACTCCAAGATCCTGCATATAAAATATTAGTAGGTTGCTTAAAGGAAATTTGTGACCAAATTTGTGGGGCTAGGGTCCCATCGAGTGTGCCATTATGTGAACTAAGAATTTGTCTCAAGAGAGGATTGTTAGTATCATGTTAGTTCCAAAATGAAATCAAAATGAAATAAACACACTAGCATAACATCTCTAGGCCTAGTCACTAGGGGGAGCTTAGTTAACAAGACTAGAATAAAAAACACAACTAAAATGTAAAATAATACCTTCTTTCACCTTCTTTGGATGCTCCAAATATCTTTTTGAAGTGGCTTGCTCGGTTTGTGCTCATGAAGTCTACATCAATGGAGTGTGGCTACCTCCATCTCTCCTTAGCACCATGTTTGGCTTTAGCTTGGTTTGGCTTGGCTTGGTTCAATATTTGGACATTATAACACTAAAATGTAATGATATTGAATATATTTGGGCATTATAAGTTTGGATTAAGAGAATTTAGAATTATGGCTTTAAGGCTTGCTATGTATATATTTTTGGAATGGTTTTAGGATCAACCATGACTGTCCACCTCAAGATTGAGATGTGTGTCCATGAATAAATCCAATTATGAAATTCAATCTACAAATATTCCCATTAATATTTAGGATAGAGGGATAATTAATAGGCATGGAGGGTCTTAATGAGGCATGAGAGGTATGAATCCTGATAATTTATGCATTTATAGCTTGTGGATGCCACCCCATAGGATGATGTCATTAGATGATGTAGTTAATGACAATCAATTTCCAATAAATATTTATTCAAAAGTTCCATGGAATTGTTAATTAGGATATTGATTTGGTTTAATTAACCTTGAGTATGATTAGGCACTTTGATGGAAACCTTGGCTCTTTGTGCACAAATTACTCAAATTGGTCAGAATGTCTTATTATTAGCCCAAAATTTGACTGGATTGGATTTGGAAGTCGATGTTAAATGCGTTGGAACCATTATCCCATTTAGGATGTTGTCAACACAAAATAACAAAGGCACACATATTGTACAAGAAATTTGATAGAAAAGAGCAATCCAGATCACCTACGGGAAAAATTGGCATTTTGACTTGAAATGATCTGATCAAAGTTGTAGACACTTAAATCTAGCCACCAATAACCTCCAATCAGGCTTTTGACCAATTTCCACCCGAAATGCATAATTTAGCCTTAAAATACTAAAACATGCTAAATGATTTGAAATTGACATATTCAAGTGCCAATTTTGGCCAAAGTATCATTAAATGGAGCAATGCAAATTATGGGCTAGCTAACTTTGATCAGATCATTTCAAGTCAAAATGCCAATTTTGTACCTAGGTGCTCTAGATTGCTCTATCTTATCAAATCTATTACACAAGATGCATGCATTTGTTATTTGTTTTTGATAAAATCCTAAATGGAAATAAAATTCCAACACATCTAGTAGTGACTTACAATTCTAATCCAATCAAATTTTAGACTAATAACAAGGCATTCTGATCAATTTGAGTAATTTGTGCACAAAATACTTAATCATGACTAAAAGATAATTAACCCAAATCAAGGCCTAATTAATAATTCCATGGAAAAATTTTGAATACTTATTTTCAGAAATGAATATTGAATATCTTCATCATCAGGTGACCTCATTTCTTGGGAAGACATCCCTAGGCCATAAATGCCACAAATATCAGGATTCGTGCCCTCCATGCGTCATCAATGCCTTCCATGATGCCCTTCATGCCTCTTAATTACTCCATCTTCCAATGTCATGATGAGCATAATTATAAAATTAATTCTAAAAATTGAATTAATCCTCAACCACACATCTCAATCTTGAGATGGATGGTTCAATTTGATTCTAGACATTTGTAAAAATCTATAAATAGAGAGGCCATGAACATCATTTTTAAACTATTTTGGTGCAAAGTTATAATGCACAAATATCTTCAAGAAGCCATTAAAATTAGTGTTACCATGCGAAATTTATTTCAAACCAAGCCAAGCCACAAACCAAAGGTGCCAAGGAGAGATGGAGGCAACCAAGCTTCCATAATTAAAGACTTCATGAGCACAAAACTAAGCAAACCACTACTACAAAGAAATTTGGAGCATCCAAGGAAGGTGAAGGATTTTTTTTGTTTTATTCCTTACTTTTTAGTTGTGTTTATCATTTTTTTTGTCAACTAAGCTCTCTCTAGTGTCTAGGCCTAAAGATGTTATGCTATTAGTGTGTTTCTTTCATTTTGTTTTCATTTTGGAAATAACATCATACTAACCATCCTCTCTTGAGTCAAATTCTTATATCACATTATGGCACACCCAGTGGGACTAGTCACATCTCACACTTGAATAAGATCATTTTTAAACTTTAAAATATTTATTTGGACCCTTAAAACTTATGCAAATTGATTTTCTAACTTTATTTTTCCATTTTTGTTTGCCACAATTTTACATAGTAACCAATGTCGTAAATAAGACCAACATCAGTTACATAGCTTAACTGAAGTCAATTAGTAAAACTGAAATTAGTTAGATTTTAGTTAGCCAATGTAACCATTGTCAGTTATATATAACTGATGTCGGTCACTGTGTTTTTCCAAAAACATAGACCCGAGAGTTACTTTTCCAAAGTTCATTATTGTAAACCAAAAAGAGCTTCAAAGCTAAAGGACATGCTGACCTTTTTTCTATAGGACCAAGCTTGATATTTACTCAAAACATGTTTAAATCACCTTTACATGCTTAAAAATAAATTAAGAACCTTGTTTTAGGTGTTTGATAAAGAATTTAAATGTTTTTGGTGAATGTTTTCAAACTTTGCAACTAATACCAAGGGGTCAAATGAATACCACCAAATCTTTCATTTGGGCTTAAAATTGAACACACTTGTCAATTCTTGTTTGTAATAGTTGTTTAGATTAAATATTTTTTTGGAAAAAAGAGGAATGTTGTGTGTATGCTCCTCCATTTGTCCCCTTTAAGGAACCCTTGGAATCAAAAGCGCCATTCCTATTGCAAGTAGTCTAGTCTATAGATTAGAAAAAATGTCATCTAAAGCACTCCCCAAAAACTCGTCAAATTTTGGGTGACCTTGAAAATGACCCTAAAGTATTTTTATTTCATGATTTCTTTATTTTTATGCAAACTTGGCTTATGAGGGGGACTTCATCACCTCCCACAAGTTCTTTAGGAAAGCTTTGACCCAAGGTTTCATCTCTTTGTATTGACTTTATTTGGATCCTTTGGAGTTACACACGGGACATAGTGGTACTTTGGACATCGTACTACACTAAGTGAACAAAAAGATGTAGTGGTTACAAAAAAGATTAGACCTTTTTGCAACAAGCCAAGTGATACAGACCCAAAATCTATGCTTTTCTTTTGCATTCTTTGGCATGAAAGTCATTATGCAATTGATTCCCCTAGATCATTCAGAAATTTGTTAGATCATAGACAAATCCCCATTTTCCATGGAAGTATTATTGGTGCAAGGTGCACCTCAAGGTTCATGTCATAGTACTGTCATTTGAGAGAAGGGGGTGTAAATACCCTAGTATATAATGTGCATTTACTTTTGGATGAACACTTAAAATCTTCTCAAATGACGTATATTGATGGATTCCAATAATACTAAGCAACCTTGTCAGTTTAAGATATAAGAGCGATTAATTAGTTGATATTGTCCTAGATTAAAGTCTTTTTCGAAGTCAAAACTTGGTGTAAACAAACAATCCAAACCAAACACAGTCTAAATTTTCCTTTGAAGAAAGAGGCGTTATACTGTCCGTGTGAGATCATAAATTTGCCTTGTTTAAAATTTCATCAAAATCTTGAGAGTCATATCATTCACTTTGGTACAATTATGTGTTTTGATTGAGCCTAGACCTTTGCCAAAGTTGTTTAAGTCCTTCACTTATAACTAAATTTAGAATTGCACCTTTACAAGTTCATAGGGTTGATGTTTTAAGTGGGTTCACCATTTATACCAAACTTGAGGGAACTTAGGTTCAATTTCCAATTTGGGTTGAAGGTCATTTGAGACTCATAATCATTATCATCACTTGAAAGGAATTAAACCATTTTGTGATAAACACTTGCACTTTGATTCTATGTACCACAACATTTTAAATCAAGAAAAGTAGTGTTATGCTATCAAAATTGTAGGAAAATGTCTTTGCCTTGGAGATTTTTTGAAATAAACCTTTTTTATCACACCTTTTGGGTGGTATAGCATCATTACACTGCCCAAAACATTTTGAATATTGTTTCATAGACCCTCTTGCATAGAGTTCTAAATTTGTTCCTACATTTTCAGACCAATCTAAGTGTACTTTTGTGATCTTTTGTCTAAAATAGTTATATTATTCAATTTTGTCTAGCTTGTTTGTCAAAAGAACCAAGTTTTATACCATTTTTTGTGAGAAAATAAATTATTTCTAAAGTGCCTTTTCATTTCATACCTTATACCTAGTTGATCAAGTTCATGTCTAAGAATCAAATGCCTAGTGTTTGTTAGAAGTGTTTCAAATGTGTTAGAATAAAACTTTCATCTATTTCAAAGTCTATCTTTTGACATTGTTTGACCAAGAGTCCTAGCGCATACCTTATTTGAGCCTAGATTTTGATGCTGTATTTGGTGAAAAGACCTAGCAACTTTTAAATTTCTAGATTAGATTGATTTGAAACACTTTGACCCTAGAGTTTGGCATTTTGATTTTTGATCCATTTATTGCCTTATCTTTGTGTGAATAGTGAAACGTTAGATACTTCATGCTATATTGTTTCCTCACAAACCTTTACATAAGCTTTTTGATCCTTTTGATGAATCTAGACCAAGTTAGAAAATCATCTATTTTAGACATTATCCTGATTAGAGTTTATATAACTCTTTAACCTTTTGTCGCAAGAGCATTGACTATGGATCCCAACATGTATTCCTACACTCGTAGTGGACTCATGTATAATCCATGGATTAGTAATATAATTGCATAGGAAGAAATGGTGAAAGACCCTTATGCAGATAATATTACTTATGAGATGGATTCTTATCCCTATTATAATACTCAATCAAGGGCACAAAGCCAAGATCCATTAGCTAACTATTTGGTTAACACACCACCTTATTTAGAACAAGACCAAGAGCAAACCTCACAATACTTAGCCACAATACACACAGTGGATGAGTCATTACATCAATAGTCACATTCTACTGATACGACTTCCACGTATGATCCATTTTTTTTAGCAACATTTGTTAGAGAACAAAGATGAGATTTTCGTTAGAGCCATAGAGGTAGGGGCCAAGTTTCCAATGGAATTACCACATAAAAATTTACCAAGTCTAGTAAGAGTGCCCCATAATATCATTTAAGATCAACAGACTTCTTTTAACAATCCTATGGCTCTAGTCCAAACAACATATCAAGACCCTAATATATCTAATCGAGGCAAAAACATCATCGAAGATCACTTTAACCAAATGCAGACAACATATCAAACATACCTAAACCTAACACATAATTTCAATCAGATGAACATGGTGAGTAAGCTTCTTATTGACCTAGTTCCTTTAATGGGAGTGTTGATAGAGTTAATTGGACAAGAGAATCCAAATTCTAACCCATTCTTACAAACCGCTTCAATAGATAACTTGATGAATATGCCCATTATTGAAGAAGTGTCTTCAGCTTATACACAAAATAGTGAGCCAAACATAGTAGATAATGTGCAAATAATGTCTAGTCCAAATCAAAGTGGTACTAGCATGCAAAGAAATCAGCCAACAATATGTGCCTATATTTAATCCTATAAATAGGTCATCATACCAGGGAGTAGGAGTTTCTACACCCCAACCTCAACTGGCTGCTTCCTCAAGCATACAACCTATGGGATTAGGTAATAAAACAATGGCTAATGTCATGTGTTAATGACATAATGTGATAAACCCTACTCATCCTCAACATGTAATGAGTAATATTCCATACCAACAAACATAATCTAGTGTATCAATGTAACAGAGGATAAATGCATTACCACCTCAATTAGGGGAAACTAATGTTCCATCTCACTAGGTAACAATGAACATACCTCTTTAGTCATAAACTAATATTGTAATCCAAAACCAAGCAATAACTAGTCAACAACATTCAAATATTGGTCAACAATATATGCTTAATCTACAACCTACTTTTAGTTCCTCATAGGGATTCATCCCACAAGGAGGTCCCCATATTTCTTAGGTACCTACTAGACAACCGTTGGTTAGAAATGTGCCACAAATTTAGAGATAGGGTCTTGGTCCACAAGTTTCCACTCAACAATAAGGTTTTATTAGTCGACATCATGTCCCTTTTCAACCACAGTAGGCATAGTATAGTTATATCCCTTCATCCCAACCACAAAATCCTCCAAATCAAACCTTTTTCACCAACCCAAACTAGAATATTGCAAAACCAAGTGTGTAATTTCAAGTACATCTTAATCCATGTATGTGTATTCTTGGTGCATTCCCTAATCAAACTAATGTACCCAAATATATATCTCTATCCTACCCTGGTCAAAGTGTCCCACTTGTGACCTCCCAACCATCTACCCAAAATTTCCCTCAAACTAATGTTTCTTCAGTTTTCTATCCCAAGAATTACAACAAATGAAGGATGTAATTGATGCCATTCAAGATGGTAAACAAACTAAAAACTTAAAATTTGATGACATATGTTTTTATCCATTCAAAATGGAGTATTTGTAGATACCATTTCCTCCAAGATAGGAGCCACTAAATTTTGATAAATACAAAGAGAAAGGTGACCCTAAGGCTCATTTGACCGAATTCTTTGTCGCATGTCAACTAGTGGCATATAAAGACATATACCTTTTGTTATTGTTTATAAGGAGCTTAGCTAGACAAGCCTTGGAGTGGTTTTTGAAGTTACCCAAAAATTCAATAATGGATTTTGATGATCTTTTTGATAAATTTGTGCAACACTTTTCCTATAATCTTGAGGATGAGATTTCATTAGTGGACTTAATGCAAGCAAGACAAAAAGATGGTGAGATTTTTGCAATTTATTTATAGTCATGGAGATCCCTTGCAAGCTATTTCACTCATAGTTTACCAAATAAATAATTATCCACTGTGTTCACCAAAAAATTTCATAGTGAGATAGCTTATCATTTGGAACTATAATGTATGCATACTTTCAAGGAAATCATTGATAAAGGCTTATTAATTGAGTGGGCACTCATTAATAAAGGAGTCATCAAGCCTAATTTAACTAATCAAAATCAAGGTACCAATTAGGGAAATGACCAACATCCCATTCAAGTTCCATCATCACAAATGGTACAGGCCAATAACCACGAAAGACTGAAGTAATTCAACCATAATAGGAATGTTGTGGAAAATGGAGTAACCAAATCCTGTCATATCCAAATGGTGCAAACATCATCTAAACCACCTTTTCAACTTACTCCTACCTAGCAACCTCTCCAACCAATGCCATAATCATAATAATCAAGACCTGCACAACAAATATAGTAGTCTTTAACATTACAAACCCCTCCTTTTAGGAGAACCATGCCTGCACATTATGTCTTTAGTGACCCAGGAGAACCTCTTGAATCTATATTTTACAAGCTTGCTACTGAAAATATGATTGTTGGCCTATAAAAAAACATTATCCATAAGGCATTCCTTATCCTAATTGGTACCATGAAAATGAATTTTGTGACTATCATCAGGTCAATAGACATAATCTATGAAAATGTGTCCAAATCAAGAATTTAATTGAAAATATGTTGGAGAATGGGGAGATAAAATTAGATAATGGTTCTTCCACTTCCAATAAAACTCTTAGGATTTATCAAAACCCCTTTCCCTGACATAACAATTAGTAGTGGTAAAATAATCAACAACAATAATAATAATGACCAATGCAACAACAAAATCAATAGTGTCAATATCAAAGGTCAAACCAGTAGAATCAACAAAATCAACAACAAAACCCATAATGATAGAATAATAGACAAAACCAAAGTTAGAATGATAACAACCAACAAACCTACCATGTAGTTTCAGGTGACTACAATAGGGCTGTAGGTCATATTTCAGGGGGTAGTGTTAATACCATCTCCATTAATCCTAGACCAAACACTAATCAACCTAGACCATTACTAAACAACACCATTCAGTGAAATTACATGGATAGTCCTTATTTTACCTAGAAATGAATATAGGAAAACTAACAAACTAGGACTTCCCCTTTTGGACCTTATATCGACAATTCATCCTTGTCATATGACCACATGCAAGTGCACCGACAACCGAGACTTGTCATGTATGGTCCCACACCATTCCAAACATTTGTTAGAAATAATGATCTAGTATTTAATCTTGATTATGTAATCACAATATAGAGGTTAAAGATTAATATCCCAAGCCCACAACCATTTGCCACTTTATCTATCATCCAACCAGCCGTTCAACCTCAAAATAAACCATTCACTACTGACCAAGATAAGAAATTTGATATTATGGAATAATTACAGAAGACACTAGCACTACTTTCTATTTTAGATTTATTGTAAATGTCAATAATCCACAAGAACACCTTGAATGAGTTTTTGACCCAATCCATTATTGATAGTGATATATCCCCTAATAACTTTTAAGCTTTGGTTGGACACCTAGCTCCAACCCAACAAGTCACATTCAACCAAAGTGATATGTCTTCTCTTGGCCCACTCCATAATAATCCATTATACATAAAAGTTTATATAAGATGACATAAAGTGAAATGTGTCCTTATAGACAATGGATCTGACCTCAACATAGTGTCTCTAAAGCTCATCAAGCTTCTTGGGTACACAATGACATATCTCCATCTAGAAATAATAACTATCAAAGCTTATGATAATTAGGAAAGATAATCACAAGGCACTATTAGTTTTCTAGTTATCATTAGGCCTTTGACCCATGATACACTTTGCCATGTGCTTGATCTTGAGTTATCATATAATATGCTTCTAGGTAGGCCTTGGTTACATGAGATTCATGCAGTCCTATCAACACTGTACCAATATATAAAGTTCTCCCACTCAGGAATGGAAGTGAATATTCTAAGATATTTACACCCATATGAACATTGTAAGAATATTAAGGCTATAATTTCAAAGCTATAATTATTAGTATGGCATGAATCCAAGTTCCAAGTAGGATAAAGGAAAGGCTATACTTATTGATCCTTCACCAGATAATTACATAGACCCTAATACCTTGGATTCCCTTTCCCGTATGCCACCTCATAAAGCTTATAATCATTTCACCATTTCAGAAAATGGACCGAGAGATTATGTGACCCATGATATATTTCATATTTCTAATCTTTCTCAGAATTTGAAAACCTTTGGGTGACCTAAAGTCATCCCACATATGCATTGACAATAAAAGAACAAAGATAAAGGACCTGTCACATTTGTACCAGCATCTGGCCTAGGACTTGACCCTCTTGAAGGGGTTGAATCATGGTTATATAATGACAACCAAGCTGATTATTATAAAAATCCAAAGTATCCTATTTTGAATAGGATCATAGAGCATCACAATTATGAAGGAAGTGGCCTCAAACCGAATCAACAAGGAACCATTGAGCCAATTTCCATGAATAAGTATGAAAGACCTTATGGACTTGGATTTAAACCACTTGAGGGTGACTCCACTTATCTTATTCAAAATCCATCCCCAATGACTAGTGATGATGATGTTGATAGTGAAGTAGAGTCTGATAATTACCTCACCTTTGATGACCTAGCTAAAACTAACCTATTTAATAACAATACCATTTGTACCTATACCTTGGCCATTCATCACAACCCATTGCCATTATACTATCCCCAACTGATAGATTGGGACCAAGAATCTAGTTTGTCGATTGATGAGTTCTAGAATGATGAGGCATTTTGTGACTTTTTAGTCCTTAGAGACAATGTTCTGTTGGGAGATCACAAATCAAGATTCTCAATCACATAGGATCCTATAGCTTATTTTGGAGAGTGAGTGAAAATCTTTAGCCAAAAACAAATAAGTAAAAAATTGAGGTCCCAAAGTGAAAACCTCTTTGAGGCACTTTCTGACCAGGGAAAAAGTAAAGATAAAGGCTAGTCTAGTGGTGAAAACCTGCTTCAGGCACCATTAGATGAGGGTGTTCATTCTTCTTTAAATTTAGACCAAGAAACCACCAAAGATGAACTTTCTTATGGATCCAAGTTTAGATTTGAGCAACAATAAGTATTTGATCAAATTCTTCAATAATTTCCAATTATTTTTATCACATAGCCAGATCTATTAGGGGACTCAGATTCATCATGCCTAAGAGAAGTTGAAGAGTAAGTCGTAACAGAGGACCCTGACATACATCAATAGTTTAAGTCATTGCCTATTATCCTAGAAGATGGTTCAACCCTTCTAGTTGAAGATACAATAGAGATAAATATCAAGACTCCATTAGACCTAAAATGGATAAAATTAGGAGTGTCCCTCACTAAGGAGGAATGTGATGTATTTATAGCTCTGTTGAGATAATTTGTAGATATCTTTACATAGGCCTATTTTGACATGCCTGATTTAGAGCCCACCTTGGTTATGCACCACCTTATGGTTAATCCTAATGCCAAACCAATAAAACAAAAGCTATGTAAGATGCATCCTCTCATTGTTGTATTAGTAAAGAAAGAGTTGGAAAAACTCGTAAAAGTAGGATGTATCCAATCCATTGACTACACAAAATGGATCTCTAATATGGTACATGTTAATAAAAACCTTGAAGGGATCAGAATTTGTACTAATTTTCAAGACATCAATAAAGCTTATCTTAAAGATGATTTTCCCTTGCCTAATATCAACATGATCATTGAATCCATGATAGATTAGGAAATGCTTTCACTCATGGATGGCTTTTCAAGATACAACCAGATAGTCCTATCTAAAAAGCTTTTGTGTACTGGTTATTATTGGCTCGTAATGGATGCAAATTCCACCGAATATATAAAGAAGTGTGACAAATGTCAACATCATAATAATTTGATTCATGCCCCAAAAAAATTCTAAAATTGATGTTGATACCATGGCCATTTTCTACATGGGGACTTGACCTCATTGGGAAGATTAACTCCCCTTCATCTGATGGCCATAAACATATCCTTATCGCCACTAAATATTTCACTAAGTTGGTTGAAGCTATACCCCTCACTTATGTGACTAAAATTTTCAAATTTATTTTTGATCATCTCATTTGCTGTTACAGTATCCCCACTGACATTATATCTGATAATGGAGGATCATTCAAGAATAAGGATGTAGACTAGGTATGTACTAAATATAACATCACACAACATTTTTATACAACATATTACCCTCAAGGTAATGGACAAGCTAAGGCATCCAATAAAACCATTGTCAATATTCTCAAAAAGATTGTTAATATTGTTGGTCATGATTGGCACCTCCAGATATTCCCTACCCTTTAGGCATACCATACCAATCATTGTACCCCTATAGAAGCCACTCCATACTCACTTTTTTATGGTGCTGAAGCCATCCTTCCCATTGAGGTCAAGTAGCCTTCACTATGCATCTCTTTCAAGCATGCCCTGGATGATCATGACTATCAAGTAGCCTGCCTGCAAGAGCTAGACCTACTTGATGAAAAATGCATAGTTGCACTTAATAATCTTCAAGCATATCAGAATTGACTCAAAGGCCACTATAATCGGTATGTTAATTATAGAACATTTGAATTTTGGTGATTTTTTCTTAGAGAATACCATGAATGAGAAGAAACATAAAGGGAAATTCAAACCAAACTAGATAGGGCCTTTCATCATCAATACAGATTATGGATCAGGAGCATACAGGCTTGCCACACTAGTTAGAGATGAACTTCTTGAGTTGATGAATATTATTCATCTCTAGTGGTACTATGCTTGAGTACTAAAGGTGTATTGTCTATAAGGACCATTTTAGTTATACCATTTTATCACTATCCTTCTTTATTCAAATACAATATTTATCCATCCTCTTCACCGTATCCACTTTCCATTTCCATTCTCTCAACCTAGTGTGTGCTAAAGCCTATCCCATTTGACCTTGGTTTTTTCCATTCAATATGCACTTTCAGCATTGAGGTATCTAATTAGTTCATCAGTTGGTTTAAGTACTTAAGATAGAGATCATGTTTCAGAATAGTGTGACAAAAGTTATAGCAGTTGCATCCTTCATTTGTTATTCCTTTCTTACTACCGATCTTGCTACTAATTATAACCACCTTTGGGAAAATTAGTACCATTTATCTATGCCATTGTTTCTTGGTTATAACCACCTATGGGAAAACTAGGGGCAACATTAATCCTTAACATACTAACTCACCACTTCCTATGTCTTACTATGCCTTTCTACTAACTGTGCATGTTTTTTTTGAATTGACTGCTACACTCATCGAATTCCTCCACTATAAGGATGAAACTATAGTGACTTGAGGTCCTACTTTGGGACTATGTAGGCAGCACTCAATAATTTTTGAGGTTAGATCAATTACCTTTTTCATGTTCTCACCATTTTGTGAGCAACCTAAGCCACACTCTTGCTATTTTTTGAGCAACCTAAGTTTGAATGCTCTCATCATTTTGTGAGCTTGAACCATTTAGTGTCTCATCATTCTTGATTGAGTTGAGATACTTCAAAAAATTCCAAAAACATTTAAAAAATTTTCAAAAAAGAATAAAAACATTGACCACTTTTTTATCTTAAGGATTCTGGGAATCCTCGTTAAGTTACAAGCAAATCACTTGTCATTTAGTTTCCCCATCCTTCTTGGCCTTTTTATCTCACACACTTTCCATTTTGAAAGACCATTTTTCTTCTTCTATCACATCCATTCTATTTGTTTTCCTCAATTATCACATTCTTCCCATTCCCTGGGAGAACTACATTTGGCCTTAATTTTATTTTATTAGATATTACATCCATGGAACTATGTAGGCAACATCCACTTGCCTAGTGCATATGGAGACAGCTTAGACACCCCTTCCTTTTATTTTATTCTCCCATTTCATTCATTTGTCTAATTTTCACCTATTTTTTTAGGGGCAATGTTTATATGGTTTCTATTGCTTTGTTGGTTTATTTTTGCTTATTTTATTTGTTTGTCTACTTATTTGTTTGATTTCAACAATGTTACCTTGATTCAATTTATGTGTGTTCATTGGGTGATTCCTTTCCCATACTTACACTTGAATCCATCCATATTCATGTGTTTACATTGTCATCATGGTTTCTATCATTACTACATTGTTTTCTATTGAGTATTGGATTATGAGAGTTAGTCTTCATGCATATTTTAGCCAAGTCCTCATGATGTTATACCATGATGCCTATTGACACAAGCTACAAAACCTCAGCTTCAAGAAGTCTATTCATTAATAAAAGTATCTCTTCAACACTGATATCCCAATTCCATCCCAATCATATCCCAAATAGAGTAATTGACCACAAAAAGATTTCAACCTTTATTAGTTCAGAAGAGCATCTCCTTACTAGTAGGTTATTCCAATTCATCATTACCCTCTATGTTAAGTTATCATCATCCTCATCTAAGTTTATCATGTTTTCCATAATTAGGGTCCAATGATTATAATCACCAATGGGCAAATCATTGCACACCATCCCACCTAAATTTCTCAATGATTATAACCATCTTTGGGCAAATCATTGTGTTGTCACCACTTTACTTGTTTTGTGTATATAGGGGTATGTTTTTATCTTGTTTGTCTATCCTAACTGGGGTAGCTCCATCTTCTTAATGATTATAACCACCTTTGGGCAAATCATTATGTTATCATACCACATTGCCATTATTGAGGTAAAATGCTTATAATCACCTTTGGGCAAACCATTGTCAACCATCCCACTTGCATTCTCAATGATTTTGACTAATTTTTCACTATCATTATGTTTTCACCCCATCATCTTTTCTTTCTTTATTCCTCTTATTTTGCTTCTTATTGAGGGATCATTTACTGACATACTTGTGCCAACCATTCCCTCGAGGGGGCATCATATAATTAGTTTATCATCATTGCAGTTGTAGGCATACAAGACATGTTCATTCTTTGAGAAGATGATACTATGCTTATATATTGTAATGCCTTCCCAAATAGGGAAAAACTATAGACACCTAAATCTGGCCACCAATAACCTCCAATTAGGCTTTTGTCCAATTTTCACCTAAAATGCACAATTTGGCCTAAAATACTAAAACATGCTAAATGATATGAAACTAACATATTCAAGTGCTGATTTTGGCCAAAGTATTATTAAATGGGGCAATGTAATTTATGGGCTATCTAACTTTGATAAGATTATTTTGAGTCAAAATGCCAATTTTGCACCTAGGTGCTCTGGTTTGCTATTTCCTATCAAATATCTTACACAAGACGCATGCCTTTGTTGTTTATCATTGGTAGCATCCAAAATGGGAAAATGGTTCCAATGCATTTGAAAATGACTTCTAATTCAAATCCAGTGAAATTTTGGACCAATAACAAGGCATTCTAATCAATTTGAGAAATTTGTGCAGAAAGTGCTTAATCATGATTAAGAGCTAATTAACCCAAATCAAGACATAATTAAGAATTCCATGGAAACTTGTTGAATACTTATTTTTGAAAATATATATTGAATATCTACATCATCAGGTGACCTCATTTCTTGCGAAGACATCCCTAGGCCATAAATGCCACAAATATCAGGATTCATTCCCTTCATGCCTCATCAATGCCTTCCATGATGCCCTATATGCCTCTTAATTTCCCCTTCTTCCAATGTCATGATGAGGATAATTATAGACTTAATTTCAAAAATTGAATTAATCCTTAACCACACATCTCAATCTTGAGATCAACAGTTCAGGTTAATTCTAGACATTTGCAAAAATATATAAATAGAGAGGCTATGAACATCATCTCTAAGCTATTTTGGTGAAAATTTATAATGCACAAATATCTTCAAGAAGCCATTATAGATAGTGTTACCATGCCAAATTGATTCCAAGCCAAGCCAAGCCACAAGCCAAAGGTGTCAAGGAGAGATGAAGGTAGCCAAGCTTCCATTACCAAAGACTTCATGAGCACAAAACTGAGTAAGCCACTACTACAAAGGCATTTGGAGCATCCAAGGAATGTGAAGGAATTCATGTGTTTTATTCCTTACTTTTTAGTTGTGTTTCTCATTTGTTTTTGTCAATTAATCTCTCACTAGTGTCTAGTCCTAGAGATGTTATCTTATTAATGTGTTTCTTTTATTTTGTTTTCATTTTGTAACTAACACCATACTAACCATCCTCTCTTGAGTCAAATTCCTAGATCATAAAATTTAACTGGCCCATAAAATTCATTACCCCATTTAGGGATACTTTGGCAAAAACCAGCACTTGAATATGTCAGTTTCAAAGCTTTTAATATGTTTTAGGCCAAATTGTGCACTTTGGCAGAAATTGGTCAAAAGCCTAGTTGATGGTCATTAGTGGCCAAATTTAGGTGTCTACAATAGAATCTAAGACATTAAAGATATTTAGGTAATAAACCAACTCACTCCTGGTGTTTTGGTGCTCAAATCTATAATCATTTTATAGTTTCACCTTATTCTTAGGCTTTCAATAGTTGTAATAAAAAAAATATAGGTGGGCACATTGGATACCTAGTTTTTAGTGTGCAACACCATTTTAGAGTACTACATTTCCTCAATAAACAAAGGTAAAGTTGGAGGAACTTGATATTTCTTTTTCACTTGATACACCATCCATGTTTCCTTATCTCCCATGTGCACACCTTACTCTTTAGGTGATTCTTCCTTGATTAACATCATTTCCCCACTAATTCTTAGCTCTTCTTCTTCTTATCAAATGATAGGTAGTGGTTCACTTCATTGGGCCTTTTTCTTAGGCTGCATTGCCTTTCATGGAGCCTGAAGGTTGAGGCATGTCCATCTAATATTACCAAAGGATTATGTCTTTACTATTGTAAGTGGCTTGACTCTTTTGCTTTGATGCCCATTAATGATAGACACTAACCTCTACAACTTACATTCAATAAATTTGACTTCTACAACCTGGCTCTGGCTACTCATTTTAGCTCAAAATCATATCAATGATCATGAAATAATTGAAATTTGGCCCTCTACACTTACCTGAATGTGCGGAAATCATTTTGCAATAGCATGAGATTTCTCCTTCAACTCTATAAATTTTCAATCCTGGCTATAGTAAAACGTGAAATGAACCACTTTGTCTTTTTATAGGTTTAAAGGGGTAACTTGAATTTACTACCCCCTATTTGAACATCATTTCATGCCATAAATGTGACCAATAATATTGCCATTATGTGATTTTGGCACACTTGTCATTACCGCTACCTCCTTATATTAATGATGCTCATCCCACACTTTTATCAAAGTGCATGACAACTGTAGGAGTATTTTTATATTCATACCAAGGGAATGTTCACACCAAAGTTAGGAACCATTATTTACCTAGCAAGCTTATGGTTATATGCCACATCTTATGTGGACCTTGTCCTCATTCACTTTCTCTTGTATGCCTTTGTATTTGCACATATCCCTATAGACCATATCCTAGCACTTCATACATGTAACACCCCTTACCCCATATTAATTGTGCTTCATGGCCCTCCAAGAGAACATAAGTATCAAATTGTAAATGATTAAACATTTATACAAAGGGTATGTAACTAAGGCAATGCTTTATTGAAAATAATAAATCCCAAATTAATGGCATACACCTTATTGGTACAAATAAGAAAGACTTAGGTAGAAAATATAATCACAACTAACTACCATTGTAAGACCAAGAAGAAATTTCCCATCCAAACATATTAAATGACATGCAACAATGGGATGGATACTATGAATAATAAAGGTACCATCCCAATGAACACAAAACTTCTCAGAGTGGTGCATGAACTTGAAGTCATAGATTAAGACTTGCATTCTAGGAGAAAAAGTCTTATGCTTGAGGTGGTGATCATGCCATGCCTTCTGTTTATGTTTCTCCATGTCCTAACTCTAATGTGCAATAAAAAGAGATTCATCCAATTTCAGTAAAACATGCAGGTGTGATTTCAATGATGTTGCATTGTCTATCCATCTAACACATGTAATGTGAAGAGAGGGGACCAATAACTCTACTATAATAACTGCCTCGGTACCAAATACATGATTGAATGATATACTTTTTTTGAGGTACTTATAAGATATCTAATAGACCCAAAGAACTACAAACACCTGATCATCCCAGTTAGTGCATCCAATATTACATATCTTTGTTAAAGTTATGCCCAAGATTTTTTAATATGCCTCTGTAGTGCCATTTTATTGGGGATGATATGGTGTGGTTTTTGGTGAGAAATCATGAATTCAACTAACAATATTTAGATAGTCTCATTGAGGAAGTGAGTACTATGGCACTAGTGAAACTCAATGGAAAACCAAACCTTGTAATAATATGTTCCTAGATGAAGTGCATTATATTAGCAATAGTATAATCTTATGTTAGTCCAACATCAACCCAGTGGGTAAGATAATCAATTGTGGTGATAACATAGCATGAAATAATACACTATCCTACTAGGGTAATGGGGCCAACAAAATCAATGACCCATTTCTCAAAAGGTTCCTACAATAGAATATGATGAAGTTTTATTAAATCCCACTAATTGGGCTTCCCCATGCACTTTAAATGTCACCTTGACATATGTAAATCTTTGCATCTTAAAAAAGTGTAGGCCACCATAAACTGGTTAACACAACGTTACAAATAGTAGCTTTTATGACATAATGTGCTCTAACAATACCTTTATAGACTTCATAAATCACATCATTGCACTTGTGTTTCATGATGAATCATCAAAGTACTTCATCTTAGCCAAGCTTATAGATGTCTCCTCCAATGAGCTAGAATAGAGCATCATGAATAGTGAGTTACTTCTTGGTTGAAGTGCTTAAATGAGATGGAGTTGATCTAGTAGTAAAAAATGATTATATGTCCTCTAACTCCTTAGGAATGTGCAAGATGGAAAATAACTACATGTTAGGCAATTCATCCTCAATGGCACATACTAGTTCACCAGAATCAATTCTTGAGAGATGATCAAGACCATAATTGGCCTTACCAGGATTTACCATGATAAAAAACTAGAAAAAATAGAATAACATGATCCATTAGCAATGAGACCATGAAAAATGGGTTTGTTAGCCAAAATTTTTAATACTTCATGGTCTATGAAGAAAATAAAAAGGGTTTACCAATATATATTATTAGAAATTTTGTAGGGCATAGACCATAGAGAGTGCCTCACACTCCATGGTGGTATAGTTCCTTTTAGCTAGAATAGGCTATCTATTTGTAAATTAAATAAGGTTATCTAGATTACTCTCACCAGGCTGAGCAAGTATCACACTAACTACCATTTTAGAAGCATCGACATGGACATGGAATGGTTTAGTCTAGTTGGGGAACTTGAGAATCGATGCAATGATAAGTTTGTCCTTTAAAGATACAAAATCTTCTTAGTATGAGCATGTCTAAATGAAATGCTCATTTTATTTTAGGAGTTCCTTTAGAGGTGCTAAAATCCTTATATATCTATGGATAAATTTACTATAGTACCTAATATGACCTAAAAAGGTGTGAACCTTTCATTTGGTAGTTGGCATTGGCAATTGGAGGATGATAATAATATTGGCGGGGTCCACTAGAAGTACATCTCAAGAAATAATGTGACCAAGGAGAATGTTTAATGGAGTATCAAAAATACACTTATTTAAGTTGAGATAAATTTGGAGTGTTATACAGTTCTCAAACATAAGCCATAGATTAGAATAATGTTATTTCACCAAGTCGTATATTATCCAATCATCTAGATAAAATTGAAGTAACTTATGGATAAAGTTCTTAAATGCCTCAATGGCTATTCTAGAGAATAAAAGGGTGTTCTTTAACCTAAATGACATGACATATTATGAAAAATACCCCTAATCAATGGAAAATGTAGTCTTATGCCTATCCTCTTCTATGATTTAGACCCGATGGTACCTAGAGAAACCATCTGTGAAGGTGTAAATTTCACATGTAGTGACACCTTCAAGGATTCATTTAGTTATAGGTGTTGAGAAAAGATTAGTAATTCAAGTTGCATTAAGTAACCTATAATCTACACAAATCTTGATGTGCCCATCCTTTTTAATGCTTATCACCATAGGGCTGACCCACTTGGACTCATTGATAGGAGTAATAACTCTTGTGCATAACATATTATCAATTTATTCTTTATTCCATGCACACAAATTAAGATTAATTTGATAAGGTGATTTCCTAACTGGATGAGTGCCTTTGACTAGTTTGATATGCATTTTACCCAAAGATGACATAACACCATTCATCTCACTATAATTTCTTGGGAAAATATCTTGATATTCCTTCAACAGCTCAAAGATTTTGGAGATTTTAGTATCGAACCAATAATTTCCCATAGTAGCCATTTTTGGTGCATCCTCCATGCCAATGTCTCACTGTATGCTTTGAAGTGATTCCAAGTACAGGTGGTGTGTATCCAAAATTATCTCATAAATAGTTATAGTGCCATACTCCATGTGTATATCCAAATCATTAGTTGATGGGTTATGTAGAGCATATTCTACACCTTCATCAATTTGGAGCACAACATTTTACTTACCTTTTTGAATTTCTTCTTGGAGTGCATTATTGATTAGAGGTTTTGGTTTAGAAGAAGATTATTTCTTAATAGATGCATTAAAAATAGTCAATCCTTCTTCTGACACACCATGTATGTTTTGTAACCGGTCTTCAATGGGACTAGGGTCACCTATGACTATTTGACACATTGCTTACAGTGTAAGGCATAAATCCATCCTTGGGGATGAATAGGATAATGATAAAACCATATTATACTTAAGCAAATGCCAAAAATGGGTACATATATGACACTCCTCATGAACATACCAATCTCTAGCCTAAGTGCATAAAGTTCCATAAAATGCATGAACCCACATATATTTTGATAAGAAAGTTTCATCAACCAACCACATTACCTCTCATGCTTCCAAGTGAGGTTCTAGTACTTGAATACCACTATAGCTAATAGCACCACCTATGTATCAGAGAGGGACTATGTATCCATCCATTGTAGGATGCCATTAGAGGTAAGATCTTAACATTTTTTGCCTTGAGCTATGGCATTGTATATGTAATTAATATCCTCGTCAATGTTAATAAGTTCAATATATGGGGGCCCATGTGTTTGGTCCAATGGGATGATGACACATTGACTTATATTTTCAAAGCTGATATATCTCTTTTTGAAGCTTAAATAGGCATTTTTATCATAACACAAGGATGATCTAATAGGTTTGGGAAGTCATCAACCTTAGCTAATTTTAGAATTTCAAAGTCAACTTTGAAAGGAACCCCTAAGATATTCATAGTGGAATTTTTAAAGATGCTAATAGACTAAGCATGTGTCTTATTAGACATGAAAAATACATGGGGTGAAGGTTATAAGGTAAGGCTAGGCATATTTTACCATGAATTCTTTGTGAGGACATTAACCTCAGTACTAATATTGACTAGAATGTCCTAGATGACCCATCCATCGATGGTAGTGTTCACCAATATTTTTTGTCCTCTTGTGGGCTAGGGGAATAGGAGTATCTTGTTATTGAGCATGGTTTAATTGATGATTTTGGTAGGATTTGGTGTCTAATGCTTAAGCTAATTATGTAACAAGGGTACAATATCCTCATCTAATAGCCACTTGAAAATCTCTTCAAAGTCATCATGTGCTATGTCTTAATGATCTGTGGCCTTATTCATATCAACACATTAAGTAGCATCACAATCTTTAAGAAATTAGATCTCACCTTGTAATTCCCTTAACAAATTCATAGTATCTTGGAGCACTTCTTTCTATTATTGAGTATCAAGATACCTTGTTACACAATACTCTTCACACTGTACCTTTTAAAGAGGTGGAGTGGATGTAGATTGGGACTGCCCACCATTGTGCATTGTAATATTAAATTATTAAGATATTGGAGTGATAGGGTGTGGTTTCCAGTGTGGCTTCTAAATGCATATCATACCGACACCCTTATCATTTATTTATTTTTTAATGGCCATATATAAATCAGGACATTCGTTTAAATTATGCTCATTTTTACAAAAAGCACATGTAGGATAGACCAAAAAACCTCATTGGTAGTGATCAAGAGAAGCACACTTGTAGAAAATATGTGGTGGAAAGCATCTACCTCCTCATCTTCAACCTCTTCCTCACCCATGATCACCACCATTCTCTTGATTATTTAAAATAGAGGCCTAATGTGTACCATGTGTGTGCACCTCATGAATATCGTTGATGAGTTGATAGTCATTGGTGTCATGGGTATATGCATCACAGATCTTATAATAAGTGGACACTTTCAATTGTATATTACATTTCAACAAAGAATAAGCTCGAACATCATGTTCATCTTAGAAAATTTCACATGACTACTTTAGTAAAGTGCATATATCCTTACAAGGACAATTATTTCTATTATGGTCTTTAGAGTCACAATCAGTACACCATAGGCCATTATGAGTGTCATGAACACTATATGAAATCAAAATTTCTAATTGGGATACCATTGTAGCAATTTGAGCCTCCATCAAAGGGCTAATTATTGTATCAATGCTTCTAATGACTTCTATGTAGAGGGAAGCTTCTAAAGCCTCACACATGTTGGTAAAGGTTCTCTAAGATAATGTTCATCTCAAGGGGATAAATAGACCTCCATGAAACACTAAGCATGCTAAACAACATTGATCTCGATTGAAAGCTTAGAAAATAGTGTCTTGAACCATGCATCATACTCACGCATGCTCTCAATTAACTCTTATTTTATATCTTTAAGTGTAACAATACTTTATTGCTTAAACTCCATAATATCAAATTCATAGAGGAATGTTAGCTTAAGCTAGTCATAATCAACTACTTCTTATTTAGGATAATATTTCCTATACCATTTATGTACTTGTTCTAGGAGTGTGGTTGTAAATTATGTTTCTTTTTATTCAAAGGAGGTTATGTCTTACACTTTACAAATAAGTTCACACTTGTGAACATGTTCAGTGGCATTATCCATACCTTGATATTCTAGTAAATGAAGCATCATTTCATAATACATAGTGGGTGGTTGAGGTGTTTGTAATGGTGGTTGCTAAGAACTTACAAGTCCTCCTATTCCTTGGGTAGAAAGTCCACCACTTCTTCCTGCACTGCCTCTTAGCCCACCAAACAAACCACCACCTAACACCTCTAGAACTTCTAGCTGCAATTAAAACATCTAAAATGTTGGGTGTTGAGGCATGTTAATTAACTATATTTGGGATAGTAGTTTACCCACTACTTATTCTAGGTCCACTAGGCATACCAAGTTGGGCCATGAAGGTATCTTGTAAAGGAAAAGAAAGAGTCAATACGCTAGTGTCTAAAAATTGTTCAACTAAAGGTTCTCTTAAAGGGTCAGTTTTGAACTCTATGTTATATGTATCCCAATTGTGTATAATTAGTTCATATAGCTCAAAAACATGAGCTCACACTATGGGGGGGGGGGGAACTAAATTGGTTCAATTTGGGTTCTTCAATCTCCACTACCTGGCTTGTTTATCCTGCATACACTATAACTAGCATTGGTTTCAATTTAAAAGTTGGAGAGTCCCTATGCTCTCTTGTTTCCCTATGGATCATGAGTCCTCCTGTCCACTTCCTATATTTATTTCACCTATAATCCTTCATTGATCTTCATCATATTTGTGTTTTTGTAATTCTTACTAACTAGTTACCATTTCAAACCTCTTTCACTAACACCCCTACATTCCCATACTAATGTGCTACTCATGTAAGGGAGAGTTTATTCTTTCATTATAAAAATTGAATTCCAGAGTCAACAATTTCTTTTTTATGTCTAGTGGGAAATTCCTAAGATATCAACCACATGGTTCTCAGAGAAACTAGAACTTAGCTTCTTCTAGAGAAGAATATGTTGACATGGTGTACTCCAAGATGTAACTATTTAACACCCTTCTCTACCAAACATCAAAAACCCATGTCCACAATGCTCCTAAGTATGCTAAATCTATTTGACACTCTATTATCCATGTTGTCTTCCATTCATGATTTGTTGACCACTCTTGAGTATAAGCAGCATGCAAATGAATAAGAACTTACACAAAGAAAGTTTCATACAATGAAGTATAGATATTTTATTTAACCCATACATGAAAAAAAATTCTTGGTTCAAGAAATGGAACTACATAATTTATCCTCGACATTGGAAATCCATCGTTTAATGTTTTTGAGAGATAATCACTCGAGCATTTTACACTATTATGAAACAAGCATTACGGGTCCCAAAAATAGAACCAAAATTTTGGGTTAATTTTCTATCTAGATCTTTCCCTAAATGCACATTGAAATGAATAATATCCAAAAAGTTAGCATGTTTACATTTCATGAAATATTGAGTTCTTACACACACCCAAATCATGCAACAAAAAACCAGTTTCCATGGGTTTTGTCATGTGAAAATGTACTTGTCATATATTGGTTCTTAAACATATAACTTATTCAATGACTAGCCAAAAAAATAAATACATAGTTGTGGGCCTAAATTTAGTTAGGTGAACAAACACTATTAAAATGACCATCACCATTGTATCCAGATTTCTCATTGATCATGCTCTAATAACATAGATTCTATTCATCATATCCATATTAGATCCACAAGTTACATACAAATGTATAGTGCAACTCATTGATATAACTTAGCTATAAACTAGAGTATAATAACAATATTACAATGATATTTGTCATTACATCAATGGAATGACATTCAACAATAACCAATCATTATACAATAATGATCAAAAACATTATAAAGATCTAAACAAGGGTATTTACACTTGGTTTTCCCTAACCAAGTAGCTACAATAGTTATGACACTCTTAGTGACTAGCCAATGATCTCCAATGGACTAAAAATCATGTTATTTGTCTACACTATTTCCCTAAGGACCTAGGCCTTTGCACCCCTATATTGTCATTCAGTGTTGGATCCTCACTGCCAAGTGTCTATCTTCATATGAACCAATGCTAAAATTGTGCATGATTTAAGTCTATTCCATCCCTTGAGAATCACTCCTTAATCATTTATTTCTTCCTTCATGCTCCCCAAGTCTTTTGTTGATATTTTGATCCCTTGCTCTTGAGTTCTCCATTTATTATGCCTCCCATCTACCTGGGTCTTCTCATATTGTGATCTCTTGTGTCATTGTCTTCTACAAATGTCTAACTTATTCACCATGCTCCTTCTATTCCATGCTTATTTTGTATTGTGCTTCTTCTACATCACTATCAAAATTCTTAGCCAAAATTTGGGGTCTAATAATTATAGTCTTGAAAATCTATTTAAAAAAAATCTACAAAACCTGGGTCTTTTTCTACTGCATCTATATTTGCTAGACGATTGAGGTACATCAAATCTAATGGAGGCCTCTAACTTCTATATATAAAATACCTTACTTAATATCTGTAAGAAATTAATCTTAAGAAGGCAACGATCTTATATAAGTGAAAAATATATTGTATGCATATTTTTAGTAGTATTTAAAATAACTATAAAAACCATATCCCAAATACTATTAAACTAAAAAATCTCCATGAAATAAACATGTGAAAAGAACCAATAATTCAGACCATTTGTAGACACCAAAAATCCACACACAATAGTTCAAAATGTCATAACTCCTCTAGGCCACCTTAGGACCCCTTTGGGCCCAACCTTGACTGTTTAACTGCAAATCAGGCCTAACCCAAGTCAGATTGACTACTAGTTAAACCCATATTTTAAACCTAGCTTACCTTTGGCTCTTGATCACTAATGGTCACCTTAATCATCGACAATCACCCTGATCATCGATGGTCAAGTTTTATCATCTAAACCACTTAACTATCACATCACTCTAACTTGATTTTCTATAATTAGATTGTCTAATTCATGTGTGACCCCATGCATGTGAGAGTTAAAATTAGATATCAATTTGGACCTCTTGTTAATGTATTTTTGCACCTCTCCTTCCTTCATATAAAGAGAGAGGAAGAGAGGGTGAAAAGGGATGTTGCAACTATCAAGATATTTTGTATCAGAGTTTCTTTTGTAGGTATTCTTCTAGTAATCTAACAATCCAGATATCATGATAAAGAGCCAAAATGCTACCATCCATTGGCTAATAGCCAAATATGTTTACTCTACTAGAATTGCTCCAGGCTCCACCACCTCAACAATTCATTTGATCAACCATTGGTAAGATAAGTATCTATTTTTAAGTATTTAATCACTTTGCTTGTATTTCTCAATCAGCGTATCCCAAGCCAATCTCTCAGAATCACATTTTGTAACCCTGTCCAAACAACCCTTTATTACCCATACCCTACTAACAGTTACCATCGATGGTCACCCTAACTGCCAATGGTTTGTCCCAACCATCAATGTTTACCTTAACCAATGATGATTACCCTAACCATCGATGGTCACAACCATCAATGGTCACTATGGCACAAAATAATAGTAAGTTATTTTCACCCACTTACCCTCAACCAAATCTAACTTTCTTTTCCTTTGCCTATTCATAGATCCCCAACCTATTTTTTAAACCACACTCGGCCTATTTAACATTAGTACTGACCCACTTATTACTATAATTAGTAAATTTTATTATTTTTTTATCAAGCATTTCTTGTATTCAATTTTAGTATCTTTTGTGATTTATATAAATACTTTATCTTTCAATTTTTGAACTTAATTATTTAAAAAGCATGGATTAACAACCCCTAAAAAAGCTCTTACTTCTGGGATCTAGCTAGCACTAGGCAATCCACCCAACTATCTATCTAACCAACCATTTGATTTAGTGTTGTCTTATATACATGTCATTCCTCTCAAGCCAAAAATGAGCTCTCTACAATCATCTGATTCAATGTGTGTACAACCAAACAAGTTTTTTTACCATACCCATATCTAGTTTCTCTCTTCTTCCTTTCTTAGATATAAGCTAAAATTATCTAAAACATTTTGGCATGCCTGATGGGACCCTTGAGTCTCTACTTGGGTTTTTTTGTTTGCATCTACATGTTCTTCTCCCTATTCTATGCTCATAAATGAAATTAAAATTTCTTTTGGGTTTAAAATCAACTACTTTTATTGGTTGCTTGAAAATTTTATCTCACTTAGTTAAATTAAATCAAAGTAATTCAATCATCACATCACTTGTATCACACACACAAAACAAACCACCTACATCAATAAAACATTAAAATAACTTGAAATAAGGCCCAACTGGGATTTCATCACCTAGAGGTCACCTTACCCTTTCCTAGTGATCCTACTTGGAGGTCATTACCAAGGGAAGAACCAACTCATCTCTCTAGTTGAGTATAAACTCAAAAAATTAGTATATCCTGCCTAAGCACTTAACACCTTTATCACTATGGTGTGTGAAGTGAGGGAGTAGGTGCCAATACCAGGCCACGTATCAATTTCTAATAGAGATACTTTTTGAGAGCCTAAACACAACTTTAAACCAACCATGGACTTCTTTTTAGTACTCGCTCTATAAGTTAATTATAGTCACATGGTTCTTAAAGCTTAAGGCATAAGCCAAAAGAGAGACTAAAAATAACTTTAGGACTTAATATAATTTTTAGTGTGTGTCTAATTTCCTTGCTCATTTCTTATCTTTTCTTTGTTTGAGTGGTGAGATTATTTTTGTATTCTCTCTCTTATCTTGCATGGTTCTAACTTGCTAGTAGAGAAAGAACCTAGCAAAGCAAAACCTATCACTAATCCAATCAACCTCTTCTACCTCCTAATCCATGGAGTACATCTCTAAACTGAAAAACTATCATCATCCTTTGAAAATTCCTTTCCCTTGGGTAATTACTCAAAGAGATATAAACTTTTCCACCTTCTTAGATAACAATCCTATTGCCCTTCACCATTATCTTAGCACTATGCCTCACCATACCCCTACTTCAGTTCCACTTGTGGACCCACCCTATGGCATGCCTTCCCACGTTATAGGGAGCACTTATATTTCCATAGTCACTACCTAACCATTGACTACCCCAACATCTTCATCTACCAATAATCCCTTTGATACTACTATGGAAAACTAACCTACCCAACCTACCAATACCTTTACACCTTCCACCCCCACCAACAACTCTTCTACCCTAGGAACAACCCAACCATTAACCACCTATACTCCAATTACCATGCGATTACCTACTACTAGCACTTCTAACCTTTTTTTGGCTACCCCTAATCCATTAGTCACTACTCCACTTCAAATTCATATGGTGTTTATACCTTCTACCTTACCACCAATCAACACGAAAGTCACCACCTTTAATTTAGTTACAAACCCAACCACAACTCCTACCCAACCCACCTTAACCTCTCAACAGGTGCCCATCGCACCTAGCTTAGGTTACATTCCTAACCCATAAGGGTATGTACCCCTACCCATTACCCAACCACCTACATCTACCTACCCCTACATGGTATCCACCTAACTACCTATGTCCACATATCAATATGTAGTAGATCCTCAACCTCCTATTAATTATCAATATGTCACCCAACCACAACAATAATATGCACCTTACAACCTTTTAGGTGCACAACCCCAAATGGATCTAATGAAAATGCTAATGGATAAATGAACACTCTAGAGTCATCAATTTTTGGGGCTCACAATATTTTATCATGTGACTATATCTACAATAAGCCCATTCACCCATCTATCCCTATCAGACCTATCCTCCTCAGTGGGAACTTCCCAAGTTTTTTAAATTTAAAAGTAAGGAGGACCCCCAATATCACCTTAGGGAATTTAGGCATTCATGTTATTTGATTGCCTATGATGATGCTCTCCTTCTTTTTACTTTCCCCATGTCCTTGTCTAGTACAACACTAGATTGGTACAGTGTCATAACAAAATATTCTCTCTTCTCTTTCACCTAGATAGACCAAACTTTGTTGGATCACTTTTCAATAAACATCTCTAAGAAAGTTTCCATCACTAACCTTTACTCTATCTAGTAAATTCAATGATGAATCTACTACTGATTTTGTAGCTCAATAGAGAAGCCTAATCAATCAACTTTCCTTCTCTTTACCCCAAATTGAACTAATAGAACTTTTTTCTAGGACATGTGCCAAGCACATCTCTTATACATTACATGTTTAGAGATTTTTAACCTTTGACAAAGCTTCTACCATGGTATGTAAACTATAAAATAGAACCATCGATGAAGGAAAGTTAAAATTGAAAAACAAAAACTCTACCTACAAATCCAATGAGGCCTCTTATTTTAAACCAAATAACCAAACCAACACCAATGCCAAAATCAAGGGAACTATGAATGTTTTTTTCCTTAAGAATACTCCTCCACCATCTGTCAATCAACCAAACTCTTTTATCTCCTCAAATTAAAACATGAGGAACCAAAACTAAAACAATCAAAAGCAATTTATTCCATTCGGGGAATCTTATGCTTTAATTCTGGAGAAGTTGTTGTAAACTAATATCATACAACTTCCTCCTATGAAAACTCCTCAATAATTTGATTCTTCTCATCTTACACCTGGCTGGTACAATGAAAATGACCTATGTGCTTTCCATTGAGTATTGGGTCATGATGTTAGTAGGTCTAATACCTTCAAAAATGTTATCCAAACCCTCATTGACAAGGGGGAGCTTGTGTTGGACAACCCCAATGTGCCTCCAAAACAAGACTTTGACATCTTCAAAAAACATTTTCCTAATCATGCACCTACCAAAAATGAGAGTAATAAAGCTGAGTCTTCTCATGATTCCCATACCATCAATATGGTTCTTGACACACTCATTACTAAAGAACATACCACCCAATCTACCTATTCTTTTCCCTCTCCACTTATTAAGATAGTGGAACTACCTTCTCTTCCTTTAGAGACCCAAAACATGGAATTAACTTTTTAACCTCCTCCACTTATTGATGTGGTGAATTCATTAACCCCTCCTTAATTTTACACTCCAAAGCAAGCAACCATCACCACTTTACCTCCTCCTTCAACCACTAAATAATTCACTTCTCCTTTGGAGATCATTCCCAAGGAAGAAACCACCATATCTGCATCTCCCATAGAGGAACCACCCATCCAAACATTTCATCCTTTTATTTAGGAAAATAATGAGGTTACCATCCCCCTTTCTCAACCTATGGGTTTATCTTTTGAGTCCACTGCCCAAGGAGTAAGACCAGTCTATAAACCATTCTCTAGACTAATTCAGAGATTAGAATTTATCTCCAAACATGACATGGAATGTGCCACCTTTTGGAAATAATTAGGGCTCTCTTACATCACCAAACAAGAACCTCCAACCACAACTTTGATGTATGAACCCACCACTTCTATTATCCAACCCACTATCATATCAATCGAATCAATAAAAAACTCTACCCACCTAACCATTTCTCAACCATATAAAGAAAACAAATCCAAAATAACCAAATCATCCTCTATCACTTCAATGAAATTGACCAAAAACCTTCGTGTCTTCCCTATGTAGAGCCTTAATCATCCATCCTTGAAACTGAAGCTAACCTTACCAAACCCACCAACTAAACACCAAACCAAATCAACCATGGAGGTAATACCACCAAAAGGCCAGAAGGATAGAGTTATGCCTCCCTCAACTTTTCAATCTATTTTGGGGCCTCATCCCTCTACTTTGATTAGGAAGCCAACTATCTTAACCAAAACCTAACCACCACTCTTAGTTATGCCATCACTCTTGCTTTCTAACACACCCATCTGCATTGAGCCATCAATAACCAAACTAGCTACCTTGAAATCTACTACATCCAACTTATAAACTTCCTTACCTAAACCAAAATCATCAATTAAGGACACCACTTTACCCAAGACCTCCACTACCAAGCTTGTTTCTAAAAAGACTTCCATCTCACCAGCCAAGGCCAAAACCTCTAGACCCTTGCCCCCTTTATCTAAGTCTTACTCAACTATTTTCCAAAGGTTATTTCAATATTCTTGCTTGACCTTACCTCATATCATACCATTTGACCCTCTTGGTCCAAAACCAATCTGGTATAATGACTACTAGGTATGTTCTTATCATAGGATACCCAAGCATGACATGAAGAACTACAAAGCTCTCCAAACCATAATCTATCAACTCTATGATGAGGATGATCTATTATCAAATGAACCTCCCATGAGCCTACTACCAATCCAATAAATAATAACTAATACCTAATTCCTACCTACTCCCCCAATCCCACCTCAGAGTGTTAGGGAACCAAACCAATCTCCTACCCCAACTCTTCCCTTTATCCATACTATTCATGTGGTCACATGATCACATGCTCAACAAAAGGATAAGGGGAAGGTGAAAGTGTCCATCCCATAGACATACCCATCTTTCACATCCCAACCAAGTCAAATTCAAGCATATTCACCTTAAGCCAAACCCAAGGTATCTATTTTGGGTATGTCTCAATCTAAACACTTTGAATCAGTCATAAGAGTGGTTCTTTAATAACTTCACCAAACCCTGGCAAAGATGAGCCTATAAAAATTAATTTCTACCTCACCTCATCATCACCAAGTAATGATAAAGGCATTGCAATCAATAGAGCTCCAACCTGAAGACCTTTAACCTCTGGTAGCCTTTGTTGATGCTCTCTAAATTTCCAACCTTGTCACCTTCAAGGATTTGGAAATATGTTCTATCCACCCTGATAACCCAGGTCCTCCTCTTTCTATCACTACCTACATCAACCAAACCTACATCAAATGGGTTATGATTGATGGGGGGGCATTATTAATATCATCTCCTCCCAAGCCTATGATCAACTTAAACTACCAAATAATGTCATGTTCAAAACCTCAACCGTTCTCTGATCCTTCAATGATACCATGACCACTACTTTGGGAATTATTGTCCTTCATATCAATTTAGGACCTTGCACTCTCCTAGAGCTCTATTATTTAGTTGAAGGAGAATTCCACTAGAATGTTTTCTATGGGATGACCTTGGATCCACTCCATGGGTTATGTATCTTCTACCCTTCATCATTGCATCAAATTTGAGTATGAAGGGTAGGTTGTCATTATACAAGATGACCCAAGTCCATTTTTATCATGTAACATGACTTATAAATGCAATGATGTCCTCTTACCTCCATCTAGCACACCCTCATTAGCCAAAGACAAGCCCTCAACCATAAAATATGAAGTCATGTCTTCTTCTACCAATTAGGAATATACTAGCTCATCAATCCCCTTAGATCAAATACCACCATAGACCACTTGTAATCAACATTCCAACATCTTTCACTTGGGGAATATTACCTCTTGACCCTTGATGCCTTCCCTACTCCCTATGAGTATGATCAAATTAATAACCAACTTAGGTATGACCCAAATATCAAAGCCATTATTCCCCTTAGACCTTCAAATATTCAAACCCATTTCATCTATGGGGGACTTGATAGACCCCTTGACACTTTGGCCACCTAATTTTTGCCTCGACCATTCACCACTAATTTCTCCCATTTGGATAAAACCTGCATTTTCCAAGACATACCTCCACAGGTGTGCTTGGAAGGGATTTGGTTTTGGACAATATGAGCATGACCCACACAATCTTATTTCAATTGAGACTAAAAGGCCTCATGAGAAACATGGCCTCAATTTCATTCTACCCACAAGAAAATAAAACCACCTACCGTCACCATTGCTGAGAAAGACATCCCTTCCTCACCAACCTCTTCTCCACCTAAGTGTGGGGATGATGACATCATCCCACCTAAATTTTATTTTTCATCAATATGATTAGCCTCAAAACCCTAACTTATCAAAAGGATAGGGTGACCATAACCATCCTATGACCCATCTTGATATGATAGAAGATGTCTCTCCTACCATTACTATTATTCAGTGTTAGGACGATGATTCTATTCTCACCTATCTTGGTGCATCGGATTATTCTATCCACAAATATCTTCTTCCTAAGAGTTTGACCATGTTGAATGAATCCACCATGGATATCAACTAGGGCACTCTACATTACTACCAAATTATCAAAATTGGCCAATCACTAAACTTTGAGAAACTTCAAGACTTCCCCTCCTTCCCTTAAGACTATAATATAGCATTTGTTTGGTCTTATAGTGACATGCCAAGAATTTACCTCTCCATCGCTACCCATAACATTGTCACCAACTATGATGTCAATCCCATTAGGTAGAGACTTTGATGAATGCATCCTTGCATAGCCCTTCTCATCAAAGAAGAGCTTCAATGTCTCTTATCTATCAATTTCATTCAACCCATTGACTATCCCTAATGGGTGTAAAAAATTATGCCTATCACCAAAGCCACAATGGGGCAATTCATTTGTGTGGACTTTCATGACCTCAACCTTGCTTTCCCAAAAGACAAATTTCCTCGACCAAGCATCAAACAACTAGATGATCTTATAGCCAGCCATGAGATGTTATCTCTCATGGATGGATTCTCAAGATACAATTAGATATTAATTGCTCTAGAAGATCAACACAAAATTGCTTTTATCACCCTATGGGGGAATTTTTGCTATAGGGTCATGCCTTACAGACTAAATAACATTGATGCAACCTACCTACATGCTATGACCTACATATTCCATGACCTTATCCATAAGACTGTATAAGACTATGTTAATGACCTTCTTGGAAAATCCAAATGTCATAAGGATCATTTGGTCATTCTCAAGATCATCTTTGAGTGCCTCATCCATTACCATATCCGTTTTAACCCCCAAAAGTGAATTTTTGGGGTCTTGTCAAGAAATCTCCTTAGATTTATCATCTCCCTTCGAGGAATCAAAGTTAATCCTACCAAAATCAAAGAAATATTTAACATGCTTTCCCCAATCAACCTTAAACAACTTCATAGTTTGCAAGGGAAGCTCTAATTCATTCATCACTTCATCTCTCAAAACTCAAATTGATGCCAACCCTTCCATCACCTCCTAAAGAAGTATGTCTCTTTCAAGTGGAATGATGACTATCAAAAGGCCTTTTATTCAATCAAAGAGTACCTTTTGTCTCCACCTGTCCTCACCCCTCCTGAAGATGATCAACCCTTCTACCTTTATATCTCCACCACCAACCATTCCCTAGGGGAAATGCTTTCTCATTGGTATGAACAACACAAAGAATAAGCCATCTACTACATCAGTCACATGCTTGAGACTTGGTGCACCCATATTGGGAAACTTTTCTTAGATTTAGTCTTCATGGCCATAAAAAATTTCCACTACCTTCTTAATCACAAAACTTATGTCATAAAAAATACCAACCCACTCAAGTATATGCACTCTAAGCCATACCAAAACCAATTTATGGCCAAGTGGTTGATGCTTTTAGCTAAGTTTGACCTTGAGTTTCTTTATTAGAAGTCAATTAAAGGGCAAGTCATTGCCCACTAATTGGTTGATGCACCATTAGTAGACAATCAACCTCCTCTTATTGAGTTTTCGGATGAGTCCATCATGACCCTCTCTCAAGTAGACTTCACCTATCGAGTAACCATGTTCTTTGATGGATAAAAGTGTTAACATGGTGGGGAGGCTAGCATTATCCTTATTCCCCTTCATGGTGAACCTCTTCCTTTATCCTTCAATCTATATTTTTAATGTACCAACAATATGGCTAAGTACGAAGCCCTAGTGATAGGCCTTCAAACTACATTATCCTTGGGAGTCAAAATAATCAGCATCTTTGGTGACTCTCAACTAGTGGTCAATCAAATCAATGGTTCTTACCAATGTAAGAATGATGTTTTACAATAGTACAAATAACTAGTTAATAAACTCTTAACATCATTTGAACAATACCGTATCCAAACCAACTTATGATCTACCAAGAAGTTTGCCAATACTATGGCTTCCCTCACCTCTCAGATCCCATCTACATCCTTTGAATCTAAGATATCTATCATTATCCATAGACTTACCTATCCTTCTTATGTCAAACTAGATTCTCCCACCATATTTAATGTGGAGGAGACCCAACCTGATCTCTGGTATCAATAGATCTTTGACTATCTCAACCTTCCCATCAATCACTTTGGTCTTTCCAAGAATGCTCAAAGATCATTTATAAAAAGTACCTCACATTATACCATACTAGGGGGATTTTTGTATAAACATGACTTTGATGTTCTCCTCTTCCATCACCTACATAGTCATGAAGCCTCTCATGCTATCAGGAAAATGCATGATGGGATCTATGGGGGACACTTTAGTGGCTTTACCATGGCTAAATGCCTCCTTCACCTTGGCTATTACTAGCCTACCCTCAACCAAGATTGTTGTGATTATGTGAAAAAGTGTGTTAAGTTCCAAAAACATGTCAATCTACATCACACACCTATCCATAGTCTTTGTGTATCCATAGATTTTTGGTTAACCCCCATTCTTCACAAGACACCATTCTATCATCACTATGATTGAGTACTTTACTAAATGGGTAGAGGTTATTCCTCTAGTTTCAACCAAAGCTAAAAATATTGTCAACTTTATCAATCATCACATCATTTACCATTTCGGTGTTCCTCACAAAATTATCACTAATAATGGTAAATCTTTTAAAAATAAGAAAGTCCAAGGTATTTGTGATGAATTCAACATCAAGTTAGGTTTCTTTGCACCCTATCATACACAAGCTAATGGACAGGTAGAAGCCTCTAACAAAACTCTCAATAACGTGCTAACTAAAATGGTCAATGCATCTAGTCAAGATTGGCATTTGCACATCCCCTTTACTTTATGGGTATATTGTACTAGCATCTGAACCCTTATGAGTGCTACCCCATTATCTCTTATGTTTAGAGTGGAGGTTTCCTTAACTCTTGAATTTCAAATTCCCTCACTTTGCATATCCCTATAGGATATCATTTTTGAAGATGATTATCATCAATATCATTTATCCCAACTTGAGCTACTTGATGAGCATCATTTATTCGCCCTCACCCATATTCATGTTTATCAAAAACATATTAAATGAGCTTATAACAAACACCTTAAAGTGCAAGAATTCAATATTGGAGACCTCATTCTAAATGAAAATCAACATGTCACCAATATGGAGAAAAATAATTGGGGTAAGTTTGCTTTTAATTAGCTTGGACCTTATATCATAATGTATAAGTATGGATTAGGAGCTTACCAATTATCCTCTCTTGAGGGAAACCTAGAGCCTGAGTGCCTCAATGCTTCACATATGTGTCCCTTCTTTTGTTAAAGAGGATTAAGCTCACCTTTTATCTAACTTAAGCTCATCCCTTGATTTCAAACCACATTCATCTCCCTATTTTAGGGGCAACTGATTAAAACTGAATCATGCAATTTTCTATCATAATCATAGCCTAATCTTGAAAAATGAGTACCACAGCTCTACCAATGGCATGATTCTCATGGTACTTTTCACCCTTTTTACAGGATGAATTTTGATGATCATTATCACCTAAAACTCTTTACACCTAATTAACCTTCTTGTGATATTAGTTTTGCCTTCATAAAGGTCAACCTTTAAGCATATGTAATCAATTCTATGTTAAGAAAAAATCAAACAAAAATAAAAGCGAAGTCATAACCAAAATCAATCATAGGTCATTCCTATCATTTACAAACTGCTCCTTTGAAGGATAGCTGCTAGAAACATATCAAAATTTCTCAAAATAAGGTAGGCTGCTCCCTTGAAGAAAAACTATTAAAGGCATTAAGGAAATCACACAAACTTAGACCACTCCCTTAAAGGATGGTTGAGTAAATCATTTATCAAAACATAGAAATTTATTATAATCTTCTCACATCAATCATATTCCCCAACCCTCCCAAGAAAAAACAAAATAAGCAAAAGACCCATTATCAAGCATCCAAAAAATAAAAATAATTTTGAGAGCCCCAATTAGATCTCATAAGTGCAATACTTTTTTAAAGTTGTAATCGATGCTCATGAGCAGGCTTCCTGCATTGATCAGTCTACACCTTATATGACATAGACTTGTTTATACTGACTCTTTGGTAAACTCTAGAAGAGGCATGCTAGTCTCACGAGAAAGTTCCATTTTCATCCATCTCCCCTTTATACATTATAAAGTAAGGGATTTTTTAGCTCACTTGACATTATGTGATCAAGACCCCTTTTCTAACCAACTAACAAATGCTAATCCAAAACATTCAAAGGGCTTATGTTACTTGAGCCAATCCAAATTCATTTTTGTTTTAGTCCTTACCAAAGAAGAAACATCATGCCCTCTTCTTATCCTCTCATAAACTAGTTGATATATTTACTCAGACATTTTGTCTCTTGATTATCTTTTCTTTTCTCACATCTGGTTTTGTTATAAAATTTCATGTGTTCTACCCTAAGCAAAATCACCATAATCATCACATCATATCAACATCACGTCATGAACAAAAACATACATCATTAGCATAAACCATGTCCATCAACATAATCATAACCATCAACATCATACTAATATCATAGCATCCATGAAAAAAAATCAATAAACCATTTTCACCACATGTCTACATTAAATAAGGAAGCATACTCATTAAATTTTAACATGAACAAGCATCCTCATCAACATAAATAAAAATCCATCACATGCCTAGCTAGGTGAGTCCATATCAGCATCCATATCTATATCATAACCATAAATCCATAACATCATCAATCACTAACATGAACATCAACACCATGACCAATAAATAATATTCAAAGATCATGAGGCTATAATCATAAATAAGCACATAATCATAATGTATACAACAAATATATATGTATCTCACTCAAAAAATACATATCACTACATCAGCTCACAAGCCAATATCAAAATGATATATAATAAAATATAATATCTCATAACCATATCATGACTATGCCCCTAGAGCACCACTATCTCTAGGAGCATCACTACCTCTTGGTGCATATCTGCCTAGGGTACCTACCTATCCACCTACAAAAGTAACCCACTAATTTGGTGTTGCCATACTAGCACCACCTACCAAACTATCTTTGTATTCAGCCCATCAAGGTTCATTGGGACAACATCTCAAGACTATGGCCTCGTTAACTCCACTATGGCTAGATACTATGCCATGGGGATAGTGCCTAGTAGTCTTATAGGTGATGTGGCTCCTCTTCTGACCTATCTCAAAGAGTCTCTCTCTTGGGTAACCAAGGCTAGTGTAACACTTTCCTGGTCCCTCTCACATATAACTACAACCACCTAACCTTATGCCACTACCAATGACCCTATAGTATTACCACAATATCTTGTACCATAGAGAGTGTCGCTTGTGCTTGATCTCTCTCTGTAGTCACTACCTATACATCTAGGGTATCCCCCTATACCTGTGCCTGCTAACCTCTACTAGTTGGATCCACATCCATTGGCTATTTACCACCATCATTACCCCCAAAATAAATCATTTTATAGAATTCTTGATACCATGTTGGATACCCATCTATAAATCCTACATCATCTATCTCGGCCCTAGCTGATAACTCCTCATGATCAAGACAACGTATATGGGTTATGGTTGAGGGATTAGAATCTATGCTCCTCTCACCTATACCTTAGGAATGGGCCTAAAATCCTCTGTACTAGACCAAACTATCATCACACCCTATCAAATGGGATGAGCTTTGTCTCACCATCCCTCTTATCGAAGATCCACATGTAGCTCTATAGCGATAGTATGTCTCATGTATCCAGCCCAGTACAGAAAATTGGCGTGGGGTCTCCAAATCATGTCACTAACAACCAATGAATCTAGTGCCCTTCTGAACCAATCAATGTCATGAATCCCTCTACCTAGTCTTACTATGGAAAAATCATCTCTCCATCACATGAAGCTGACTATGAACTTCATATGTGCATACCCCTCTCACGATAGCCCCATTAGCCTCAACACTCAGATGTGCTTGTAAGCTCAATAATGAAAAACAAATACTTCATTGATACCATACCTCTTAGAAGATCTAAACCCCCATAGCTCCTTGTATATCTAGACTAGTATCACAAGCACCTAATCAAACACTATGTGACCTAATAACATCTCAACTAGAACCCCCAAACAATAGATAGGGAAACCTCCCACTACCTAAATATAGTATAAAAAATCATGAGACCACCATCATCATCATGGTCATTAGTCTCTTATCATATCTAACCCTCTGATATAGTAGAGTCTATGTAAAACGTCCAGTGTGCCACCTAGTAAAATAATGGTCATCTCTACATAGTAGATCTATGAAATCATCTCTCTCCTTTCTCTCAATATGATAAATTAACTCATCTTAAATGGGTAGCTGTGTAATCATGTGCACATCCTTAGGTAAGATCATCATCTCACCAATGATTAGTAGGAAGGTGTTAGTGGCTGGATCCCATCTCTTAATGAGGGCCACTATCATCATTATGTCCCATGGCAAGTGATGGTAATACAACATCACACCAAGCCCCACATCCTCCATGTGCACCCAGTCCACAACAGTCATACCTCAATGAATCTCCACAAAGATTTGAGGCACCTAATATCACATATGAATATGTTCTCATTCCTATCAGGTTTGATAATAAACAAACTTAGTTCTCTATACTATTTTATCCTATGAACTTACCCTCATAAAAACTATGAAAATGAATTATATCTAAAAATAAGCCCTTAAGATTCCTTATTTTCACCGTAATCAATCAACCGTATATCTTAAATATTCCACCTTATACCCCTTAAACACTAGTGATAACTTACCCTATTACCTATCAACCTTCATTTAAACATTACCATTGACATTATTTTTTAGCCAAAAAATACCTAAAACTTTAAAATTTAAACCACATTCAAACTTTTCAAACTAGAAAAACCATTTCCCACCTCTATTGACCACATATGATCAGACAACCAACTTCCATGGGTTGTCGACTATCGACAATCAATACTGACCATCAATGGTCAAGTATGACCATTGATGGTCACTGTACATGACCATTGGTGGAATGCCTAAACCCTATCTACCCAAAAACACAACAAAAAACCAAAATAATACCACAAATTGATACTTAATCCTACCCCTACCCTCCCCTAAATATCTTACCTTGACCAATTTCAAAATTCACCTACAAATTTCACCTAAAAACCAAGCAAACCCTACAACTAGGTCAAACATCAAAACCCACCCACCACACAATGACAAAGTAACCAAATTCAACTTATAATGCATTAGAAATATCAAAACTACACTATGAATTGAAATCAAACCCTACCTCATTCCTCAAACATCATCGAAGAGGAATCTTGGGACCCGTTGCCTAGCTGCATCTTCATCTACCTTGCATCTTGGCTTGATCAACCCTTCAACAATCTAGCCCACTCAATCCCACTCACCCACTCAGTAAACACCATCATCACTCTCTCACAAAATTCCAAGGATTAAAACACCAAAGTCACATTATTCAAATGAATGAAAATGACAAGTAAAGTGACTTTTGACTTCACCTCTTTTAGGGTTTCCACCTAAATGTTGATGGTCAGGGTGACCACTAATGATCAACCCTAAGACCCTGATCATCAATGATCATCATATTGGGTTTTCTCACTAAAACCAACAAATTTTAAAAAATTTGGCACATACCAAGCTTAGTGCCCACCCATGAAGATTACCTTCTCTGCCCACCTCAACCACTGACCACATCACCTTGTCACTGGCCATTTTGGCCCAACTAGGGAAAATTTTTGTGATGACCTTGCCTGGTCTTTTTAACATCATTTTCAATAATTGCCATATTGAATATTTTTTTTGAAATTATACTACCTTGTGCTCACTTGACCCATTTTTGTCTTCTTGGGAGCACTCCTACCTTAGATACCCATGATTATACCAAACTAATTTGTGTTTCCCTAAGATCACTTCCTATCTTGGATACCTATGAAAAAACAAACCTTGCCTAGAAGACTTGTATTTATGAGTATTCCAAACCATCATGCCTAAATTTGATCAAGTGGTCCACTTCTCACTTGTCTTTCTAATATTGACCTTAATTTTTACCAACAATGGTAACCTAGTCAATGCATGATCTTGGCTATCACACTTTTTTTGCATTTTGTACATGTGTTCATGCTTCAATGCCTAACTTATCACCCACCTTTTATCATCACCTTCACCACTCTTTAAACCTATACCTGATTCTATTTTACCTCATCACATACAAGTTTGAGGGGGATAACCTCCTCCCATGCTCAGGAAAATTGAACCTTTAACTCACAATCCATTTGTATTTTGCATCTTGTTGATACAAACTTCATAACAAAAAGGGGTAAAATGTAAACACCATAAATCCATACATAATGATTCTAAATGTCGTAACTCTCTTAGACCACCTCAAGACCCCCTTAGGCCCAACCTTGATCATTTAATTGTAAACCAAGCCTAACCCAAGTTAGATTGACCTCCTAGATAAACCCATCTTTTTAACCCAACTTACTTTTGACCCTTAACCACCAATGGTCACTCAAACCATCGATGATCACCCTCACCAATGATGTACAGGTTCCACCATTTGACCCACTTAACTACCACATCACTCTGACTTGCTTTTCTATAATTACATTATTTAATTCATGTGCAACCCCATGTATGTGAGAGTTAAAATTAGACAAGTTGGACCTCTTATTAATGTATTGTTGCACCTCTCCTTCCTTCCTATAAAGAGAGAGGAAGAGAGGCTGAAAAAGGATGTTACAACTATCAAAAGCTTTTATATTCAAATTTTCTTTTGTAGGTATTCTTCCAGTAATCTAACAATCCAACCATTATGATAAAGAGCTAAAGTGTTGCCATTTATCAGCCAACAACCAAGTATCATTACTCTACCAAAATTACTCTAGGATCCACTACCTCAACCATTCATTTGATAAACCATTGATAAGCTAAGTATATATTTTTAAGTAGTCAGTCACTTTGCTTGTATTTACAATCAGCCTAACCCAAGACAATCTCTTAGAATCCCATTCTATAACCTCGTCCAAACAGCCCTTTATTACCCAGACCCAACCCATAGTAACTATTGATAGTCACCCTAATCACCAATGGTTTATCTTAACCACCAATGGTTACCCTAATTTTTGATGGTCACATCAACCACTGATGATCACTGTGGCACAAAATAATAGCAAGCTATTTTCATGTAATTACCCTCAACCAAATCCAACTTTCTTTTCTTTTGCCTATTTATAGAGCCCCAACCTATTTTCTAAACCACACCCAACCTATTTAGAATTAGTATTGACCCAATTATTGATATAATTATTTAATTTCATCAATTATTTATCAAGCATATCGTATATTCAATTTTAGTGTCTTCTATGATTTATGCAAGTACTTTATCTTTCGATTTCTGAACTTAATTGTTTAAAAAGCATGAATTGATATCCCCTAAGGAAGATCTTGCTTATGAGATCTAGCTAGTGCCAGGAAATCCACCTAGTTATATATCTAACCAACTATTTTATTTAGTTCTACCTTATATGTAGGTCATTCCTTCAAAACTAAAGAGGAGCTCTTTAAAATCATCTTATTCAATGTGCACACAACCAAGTAGATTTTTTTACCCTACCCATATTTAGTTTCTCTCTTCTTCTTTTCCTGGAATATAAGCTTAAATTCTTTGAAACACCACTACTAATTAAGCCCATATTTATGTTTTTATAGAGAAGTCTAACATATATGCTATATGGTACCCTACGTAAATTACATAAGCACCTACCACCGTTAGATATACAAAAATAAATAATTCATGTGGATGGATAATTATTATATCACAACAAATTATTCTTTACTTGGACCATATTGATTCAAGAAATTCAACCACAAGGTAGGACATCTTTCACATCATTTGGCAATGCTAAATAGTTATCTAAAATATTAAAGATAGTTGTTTCTAAAAGTTTGAACCCCATATATACAACCAATTCATATTGGCCTTGAAAGATGGCCTAAATCCATTTCAACATATTATGATCATGATTGGTAGACTCTTCATTAAAGGTAATTAATCAATATTTTAGGACCACATGGTCTAGTGTAAGGTAAAGTGGAGTTTGAAAGAATATTGGCACCACTAATGCTTTAGGCCATTTCAAACACATTTATTCTATCTAAAGATTATTTTAGGTCAAAAATCATGGCCCTAAAATGTTTCCCAATATAAATTTCATTGGCTTCATTGAATTCATTTGCAACTGACCAGGCTTTGAGTAGTGAAGCTCTCATTTTGTGGTTTTTAATTTCAGAGTCCAAGAAATCAACAAAATTTTGCCTTGCATCTTCCCTAAAAAATGATTTTTTCTTTTCCTATTTTCTACCCACAACTACATTTTTCTCTTATCCTACTTGATGACCTATTATTTCTTCTCTTCATTCATGAAATAAGTGTCCCTACTTCCAATGAAAGGTGTGAGAGAATGTAAATTACATAATGACATCTCTTCAATGAGGCACTCCTTTAAAATATAGAAAATAGTGAGTAATCAGATGGGACAAGGAGATAAGGCTCCTCCTACATATCAAAGATAACCAATCATTCCCATTTTTTAATATATCCCTTCAATATTAATGTAAGGGAAGTAAAGCATTCTCAAGAGGTGGAAAGGAAAAAGAGTTTTTTTTTGTGTGTGTGGGGGACAAGGAGATGAGGCTCATCCTACGTATCAAAGATAACCAATCATTCCCATTTTAGGATCTATCCCCTCAATATTAATGTAGGGTAAGTACATCATTCATGATAGGTGGCAAGGAAAAAACACATAGATACATACATACATATATATGTATGTATGTATGTATGTGTATGTGTTAGGAAAAAATAACTCTGATGCCAATTGTTAGGAAAAATAACTTTGATACTACATGTTAGGATCAATAATCTATATCCTATAATGCAAAATAAAACAAGCTACAAAAACATGAGATAAGAGGGAACACATTACACACGATGTAGTGGAAACCTTGAAATGTGCAAGGAAAAACCATGGGGAAAACGGTATCTTCTAGACTTCATTATCTCAAAATCAACCTCTTCTACAAAGATTCCTCCAATAATTCCTTTCAGTGATAACATAACCAAGCACTTAGGTGAGCCAAACATACAAAGCCTTCAGAATCTAACCTCTAACCTCAAGGATGACCATGATTAAAACAAAGCATATAATGAATAGAAGTAAACCAAGCTTAAATAGCCTCTAGGATCTACCTCTAAGCATGCATACAATTCTCACACATAAATCATCTAGGTCAGCCAAGCAACATGGCCTCCACTATCTACCTCTCTATAAGTATGTAAGCCTAAGCTTGCAAGGATCCAAGAGTGATCCATCCAAGGATGACAAAAACAAAGAGAAAGCATGTTATTAATAGCATTTACAATGAGCAGAGAGAGTGGAGGGAGAAAAATCATAGTGGCCCCAAAAATTCACCACATTTGATTGGGGTGTCATGTGATCTTCAAAGATGTTTGTCTCTATGTGCAAACATCATCAAATTTGATCCCCTATTATAAAATAACATGCGTCACCTCCATGTGGCTCTAAAACATACACCCCACTTCCACAAGTGAGTCCAAACACTCAATACTATTATTCTTATCTTCATCACCAAGGGTAAATAAATTAGATGATCTAATTTAGACAAGATCTAAGCCATCCTATGTGACTCCAAGAATTTCACCTCACTCACACATGTGAAGAAAATATTTAATAATGCATTATTGTCTTCATCTTCACATGTCAAAACAAGAGTCCAAAAGGTGTTTCAATCACTTTTCGACTCTAACCAAACATGTGAATCCTAGGTCCCCTTAGAAATTAGACCCATACATGACCCCTTGTCTTTTGCACAATAAGACAAACCCATGTGACTCACCTAGGATAAAACCTATGTCTTCTAGTGGAGTGTTAAACCCCAAACCTATCACATCATCCTAATCACACTTGGGACCCTCCATGGGCCCCTCCCTTATCACCTATATTATACATCATTTGCATACCACATCACCATGAATAGTGACTATTAATAGTAACCCATGAATGGTGACTATGAATAGTGACTTCACACCTAACATGATCCCACTAAAAGTTAATATACATATGATTTTACCACACATGTGTATTCCATCATGTAGTTGTCAGCCATGCCCTCTATTGGCCTAACACAAACCCAGTAAAAATTTTATTGCATTATTAAAACTTCTATGTCTTACTGGTATTGTCAACATCTACTTCTCCATATCATATTACAACACCTAAAGTGACTCTCATTTATCCTTAAACTAATCATCCAACTAGTATCCTACCATGAACCATCTCACAACTACCATTGCTTGGAACTATCTAGTCTATTTCACACCATGGATTTCATAAGGCTTCTAACACCTAATGAATACAATACATAGGACAACAACATGTATTTTCTTATATTATAAAATGATCCTAGGAAGACAACTCACAATGAAATAAGTGGGGTACTTCCTTGCTTTCTTATCTATGTGCATCTCCATCCTTGGTTTTCTCCTCATACCACTTTCATCGCATCCTTTTCACTAAGCCATCACAACAATGATCATGTTGGGGCCTGCATCTAGCATGTCATCAACACATATATAAATAAATTTTGATAAAAAATTTGGCTCTTCATGAAGGTATTGAATATATTTTATTACATGTGCAACACATATACCAACCCATACAATGATTTCTTCAATATGCAAACCAACAACTTATTTTGCCTCATCCACTATATCTTTCTCTTCCTAAGAGAGATCACCATGTAGGAATCATGGTGCTCCAACTCTTTAAACAATAACTAGTAAACATAACACTCTTGATAGTAGTAAGGATATAAGATCTCATAGAATTAAATATTATACTTCTTTACATAGCTACCAAGCTATCAATATTGGATAAGTTCACTAGACTAATCATAGCTCCTAGGAAGTCATCGTGCTATTTGGTGCATCACTACACCTATTGATTTTTTGAGTCTTAATAATGCATATAAAATTCATCATTCTCTATCACATGTTTAAACACATGGCCTTATCCTTTTTAGAACACTATGTCTTAGTTTTTATTTTGCATGTAGCCTTTAGCTGCCAACCACGCCAAACATGACACTAGTGGACCAATCATAGTTCCAAGGAAGGAATTCATCATGCTACTCAATGCAACAATGCACCTACCAATGTTTTGAGTGTAAAAAAGGCATATAAAATGTGTTAAGGTGTGGAGCTAAAAGATTCACCAAATGAGCGAGTTTGCAAGTTGCAGGATTTACACAGTCACTGGCGTCGGTCAAGAGAGACCAATGTCATTCAGGAGTCGACCAAGAGATGCCAGCGTTGGTCATGTATCAGCCAACATCGGTCACAGGCAGACAGGCAGGGACCGACGTCGATCACCTGTGCATCCAGAAAGCTATTTCTGTGGACAGAACAAAACGTTTGCATGATTGGATTAAGTGTTAGTCTTAAGTCTGCATCTCTATCCTTAGTAAGACTAATTTGAGCCCTTGATTAGGAGGTGCATCTAATGGTTGTAAATGCATGCTCATGTTTCCTAATATTATATATAAGATTAGATCTTCATAGCTTATTGTATTGTATTAAAAAATTGGAATAGTACAGAATTGTATATGTGAATCATTCCAGGTTGTTGGAGTTGATTGTAATTAAGAGAGAGAACTCTTGAGGGAAAGAGATCTTTACATCTGAGACAGGTGTGGAAGAAAAGAAGTTTCTTTAATTGTATTCCTTCTGTAAAGAGTTTAATATAAGTTTTCAGGGTGGTTTCTTGTATCTCTTGTTCTTTGCTATTTTTGATTCTAGTTACTTATAATTATGGTTTAATTCCGTGTTTAGTTGCTTTCATATAGTAATCAACTTTGTTGGTTGATCCCCAACAAGTGGTATCATAGCTCAAGTTGACTAACAGGCGTTTCAGATCTAGTTAGTGTGTGTTGATTATAGGGTACTCACAGGGGTTTCTGCAGGGATTTCTGTTTGAGTGGGAGAAGCAATGGCAGAAGAAAGTAAACTGAGAATGGAGAAGTTCAATGGCAAGAATTACTAATTATGGAGAATACAGATAGAGGATTATCTGTATCAGAAAGATCTATACTTAGCGTTAGGTGGAGTTTCAAAGAATCCCACAGACATAGAAGATGAAGAATGGGAAGTTCTTGATAGAAAGGCTCTTGGATCTATAAGATTGAGTCTAGCATCTACTTTGATATCTAATTTATCACAGGCAAAGTCAACGGTAGAGTTAATGACTACTTTAGCAAATTTATATGAAAAACCCTCAGCTTCAAATAAGGTATATCTTATGAAGTAGTTATTTAATTTGCAAATGTAGGAAGGTGGATCTGTATCTAATCATCTTATTCATTTCCATGGAATTGTAAATCAATTAAATTCAATCAAAATAGTGTTTGATGATGAAATTAAGGCTCTTTTAATATTATGTTCTTTGCCTGAAAGCTAGCATAACTTGGTAATGTCAGTTAGTAATACTGCATCTGCTTCAAATATTTTAAAAGTAGATGATGTTGTTAGTGTAATCTTGAATGAAGAAATTCACAGGAAAAGCACAGAGGAAACATTTGGAAACGCTTTAAGTTTTGAGAGAAGGGGAAGGCAAAAAGAGAAGAGCAAGAAAGGCAGATCAAGGTCTAAGTCAAAGATGAGAGGAAGATCCAAATCCAAAAATACGGAGGATAGCCTGCTGGAATTGTGGAAAGATAGGGCACATAAGCAAAGATTGCTGATCAAAACCTAAAGAGGACAATCAGCATGAAGGTAAAGAAGAAGCAAAAGTTGCAGGTATTACACAAGATGCTCTTATATTCTCTTTGCATAATAATATAGAATCTTGGGTGTTAGATTCTGGTGCCTCTTTTCATGCAACCCCTAATAGAGAATATTTCAGTGACTATGTCCATGGAGATTTTGAAATAGTGTATTTAGGGGATGATGAGCCTTGTAAAATTGTTGGCAAAGGAAAAGTGCAGCTGAAAATGCAGAATGGCAACACATGGGTGTTGAGAGACGTCATGTATGTTCCCAGCCTAAAGAGGAATTTGATTTCTACAGGAAAGTTAGGGGATGAGGAAATATAGTAACTCTCATAGATGAATCTTGGAAGGTTACCAAGGCTGCACTTGTATTGGCCAGAGGTAAGAGAGTAGGTACTCTCTATTTATGTAATTGTATTACTAATAATTCTCCTTCTCTATTATCTACTTCAGATGTAGATGCAAAGTTGTGGCACCACAGGCTCGGCCACATGAGTGAGAAGGGAATGTCCATTCTTAAGTCAAAAGGTAAGCTTTCAGATTTGAAAAGCATAGATTTGGATTTTTGTGAGCACTGTATTTTTGGGAAATAGAAGAGAGTGAGTTTTTTCAAGACTGGGTCAACAAAGAAGAAGCACAAGTTGCAGCTTGTTCACGCAGATGTGTGGGGACCAGCTCAAGTTGCTTCTATTGGAGGATCAAAATACTTTGTCTCTTTCATTGATGATGCTACAAGAAAGGTATGGGTCTATTGCATAAGGAAGAAATCTGATGTTTTTGACACTTTTAAGATTTGGAAAGCTATGGTTGAGAATGAAATAGGCAGGAGATTGAAGTGTCTGAGATCTGACAATGGTGGTGAGTTCTACAGCCACAAGTTCAATTGGTATTGTTATATGCATGGAATTCATAGGCAAAGGATGGTTCCAAGGACACCTCAGCAAAATGGAGTTGCTGAAAGGATGAATACAACAATATTGGAGCATGCATGGTGTATGAGATTGCATGTTGGTTTGCCCTTAGAGTTTTGGGCAGAAGCTGTGGATACCACAGTGTACCTGATTAATAGAGGACCCTCTACAGCTCTGAATAGTGGAATATCAGAATAGGCATGGACAGGTAAAAAGGTAGATCTCTCATTTCTCAAAGTTTTTATTGTGAAGCTTTTGTGCAGGTTGAGAAGGAAAATAGAAAGAAGCTAGATGCTAAATCTATGAGGTGCACATTTATTGGTTATGGCTTTGGAGATTTTGGATTCAGGTTTTGGAATCTAGGAAATAACAAGATAATTAGGAGCCATGATGTTGTTTTCAATGAGAAGGTGATGTATAGTGATCAGCTCAAGAAGCTGAATCAATCTGGGTAGAGCAATGGAGAATTAGATGAGGTGACAGTTCAAAATGAGCTCGCAGGCAGAAATAATCACAGACAGGAAAACACAGAGACCGATGTCGGTCAGGTAGGAACCGATGTCAACAATACAGGAATCGATGTCAGTTAGACAGTGGCTGATGTCAGCCAAGAAGGAATCAAGGTTGGTCATTTGGAACTGACGTCGGCCAGTAACAGGCCTGGAGGTGATCAAGGTCGATCACTTTCAGAGAATTTGGGTAGACAGCGTGTTGTGAATAAGTCTCAGATGCCCATCAAGAGGTCAGAAAGGGTAAGTAAACCTCCAATTCGATATTCCCCTTCATTATTATATTTATTGCTTATTGATGGTGGAGAACTAGAGAGTTTTGATGAAGCAATACAGGTAGATTCCAACAATCAGTGGGAGCTAGGCATGAATGAGGAGATTGATTCCTTGAAAGAGAACCAAACGTGGGATTTGGTTGAGTTGCCAGCTAGTAAGAAGATACTAAAGAACAGATGGATCTACAAATTGAAGGTGAGAACGGATAGATGAGATATAAGGCCAGGTTGGTAGTGAAAGGATTTGCACAGAAACCAGGTATTGACTTTGGTGAGATTTTTTCTCCTGTTGTTAAAATGACTTCTATACGGACTGTATTGTCTTTAGTTGCTATTGATGATTTGCATCTTGAGTAGCTTGATGTTAAGATAGTGTTTCTTCATGGAGATTTGATTGAATAAATATATATGGATCAGCCAAAAGGATTTGAGGTCAAAGGTAAGGAGAATTTAGTGTGCACATTGAAGAAAAGCTTGTATGGCCTCAAGCAAGCTCCTAGACAATGGTATCTTAGATTTGATAGGTTTATGACTGAGCATGGCTACAGTAGATGTCAATCTGACCATTGTGTGTATTTTAAGAGATTGAATAATGGTAGATATATTATTCTATTGTTGTATGTAGATGATATGCTGGTTTCAGGATCACACATGCAAGATATCTCTGAGCTTAAGGTGAAATTAGCTCACACATTTGTCATGAAGGATTTGGGAGTAGTAAAGAAAATCCTTGGCATGAGTATCAAGAGAGATAAGAAAAATCACAGGTTGATTTTGTCTCAAGAGGATTATGTGAACAAGGTGTTGAAACAGTTTAATATGCAGGATGCAAAATCGGTAAGCACACCTTTGGCTGGACATTTTAAATTGAGTAAAGAACAATATCCTAATTCACATGATGAGGTAGAGTACATGAGTAGAGTTCCATATTCTTTCACAGTAGGGAGTTTAATATATGTAATGGTATGTACTAGATCAGATATTGCCCAAGCAATGGGAGTTGTTAGTAAGTATATGGCCAATCCAGGGAAGGAACACTGGAAAGCAGTTCAGTGGATCCTTAGATATCTGAGAGGGACCAGCAGTAGGCATTTGTGCTATGGTGGGTCAAACACTTCTCTACATGGTTATGTAGATTCAGATATGGCAGGTGATTTGGATGGTGGGAAAAGCACCATAGGATATGTTTTCACTGTTGGTGGAACAGCGGTTAGCTAGATATCAAAGTTGCAGAAGGTTGTTGCCTTGTCAACTAAAGAAGCAGAGTATATTGCAGTCATAGAGGCTAGCAAAGAGATGATATGGATGACACGGTTCATGGAAGAGATAGGAAAGGAGTAAGAGAGTTGCAGATTATACAGTGATAGTTAGAGTGCAATTCATTTGGCTAAGAATTTAGCCTTTCACTCAAGAACCAAACACATACAGCTTAGGTACCACTTCATTAGACAGGTATTGGAGGATGGTGAGTTGAAGCTGGAGAAGATCCATATAGATAAGAACCCTGCTGATATGTTAACCAAGCCGGTAATAAAAGAGAAGTTGAATCTTCATTCAACTTTTGTTGGTCTTCATGATTGAGTTTGAAGATGGAAGAGCTAGAAGATGTTGCTGTACAGGTACTGGTGCATTTGTTTATCTCCAAGTGGGAGATTGTTAAGGTGTGGAGCTAAAAGCTTCACCAAATGAGCGAGTTTGCAAGTTGTAGGATTTACATAGTCATCGGCGTCGGTCAGGAGAGACCGACGTCGGTCAGGAGTCAACCAAGAGATGCTGGCATCGGTCATGTATCGGCTGACATCAGTCACAGGTAGACAGGTAGGGACCGACGTCGGTCACCTGTGCATCCAAAAAGTTATTTTCGTGGATAGAATAGAACGTTTGCATGATAGGATTAAGTGTTAGTCTTAAGTCTGCATCTCTATCTTTAGTAAGACTAATTTGAGCCCTTGATTAGGAGGTGCATCTAATGGTTGTAAATGCATGCTCATGTTTCCTAATATTATATATAGGATTAGATCTTCATAGCTTATTATATTGTATTGAAGAATTGGAACAGTACAAAATTGTATATGTGAATCATTCCAGGTTGTTGGAGTTGATTGTAATTGAGAGAGAGAACTCTTGAGGGAAAGAGATCTAGAAAGAGATCTATACATCTGAGAGAGGTGTGGAAGAAAATAAGTTTCTTCAATTGTATTCCTTCTGTAAAGAGTTTAATACAAGTTTTCAGGGTGGTTTCTTGTATCTCTTGTTCTTTGCTATTTCTGATTCTAGTTACTTATCATTCTGGTTTAATTCCGTGTTTAGTTGCTTTCATATAGTAATCAACTTTGTTGGTTGATCCCCAACAAAATGCATCATGATATACCACATGTCCAAACACATGGCCTTATCCTTTTTAGAACACTAGGTCTCACTTTGGCATCTGCATATTCTTCTTCCTCATCCTCAACTACTTTAAACCAGGTACAACTTTAGGTTTATTTATACCTCCTTCCTTTGCATAGATTTTTGTCATCTACAAAATCTTGGATAATAACATGTGGTTAGTAGGATACCACATCATAAACCCCTTCATTTATTACCAAGAACCATGATAAGGTCATGCCTTGTCCTCAACCTCCACCTATAAAGACTAGCTTGCTCCTCAAGCTATAAAATTGCTTCTTTGGGAGCATTGATTGTTAACTATCTGTCAAAGCTTTTTAAGCTTTCTCCTCCACTCATCTATGGGCTTCTCCTTAGTAACATGAACATAACATGATCTTCACAAAAAACTCCTCCACCTTGCTCCACAAAGAGAATTACCTACCATAAAACTTTTTTTCTCATCTTGAACTTGGTTTCTCTTCTTGTCATAATAGTTCCCACTTGCACAAAACAAAGAATAGAAAACACTCACAAACATGAGTTTTTCACCAAGGATCTAATACCATTTATTAGGAAAAACAAATATGATACTACATATTCAGATCAATAAGATATATCCCATAGTGAAAGTAAATAATGTTGAATAAAACAAGCTACAAAAACATGAGACAAGAGGGAACACATTACACATGATGCACATATAAACCTTGCAATGTGCAAGGAAAAAACATGAGGTAAATGATAGCTTCTATAATTCATTATTTCAGCATCAATCTCTTCTACAAATCTTCCTCTATCAACTCCTTTCAGTGCTAACATATCCCAACACTTAGGTGAGCCAAGCATACAAGGCCTCCAAGCTCTAACTTCCAACATCAAGGATAACCATTCTTACAACAAAGCATACAATGCATATAGGTGAACCAATATTACATAACCTCCAAGATCTACCTCTAAGCATGCATACAATGCTTACACATAAATCATATAGGTAATATAATCAACATGGCCTCCAGGCTCTGTCTCTTTACAAACATGCAAGCCCAAGCTTGAAAGGATCCATGAATGATCCATGTAAGGATGAAAAATAACAAAGAGAAAGCATGTTATTAATAGCATTTACAATGAGAAAAGAGAGTGGAAATATAAACATCATATTGGCCCAAAAATTCACCACATTTGAGTGGGGTGTCATGTGATCTTCAAAGGTGTTTGTTTCTATGTGCAAAAATCATCAAATTTGATCCTCCATTAGATAAAAACATATGCTACCTCCATGTGGTTCTAAAACATGCACCCCACTTCCACAAGTGAGTCCAAACACTCAATAGTGTTCTTATTATCTTCATCATAAAGGGTCAACAAAGTAGATTCTCTACTTTAGACAAGATCTAAGCCACCCCATGTGACTCTAAGAATTACACCCTACTCACACATGTGAGGTCAATCTGCAACAGTGCATTCTTGTCTTTATCTTCTCATGTGAACAGAAGAGTCTGAAAGGTGTTGCAATCACCTTTTGACTCTAACTAGACATGTGAATCTTAGGTCCCCTTAGAAATTAGACCCATACATGACCCCTTATATTTTTCACACCAAGATAAACCCATGTGGCACACCTAAGACAAATCTCATGTCCTCTAGAAGAATGTTATACCCCATACCTATCACATCATCTTGATCACACTTGAGACCCTCCATGGGCCCCTACCACATTACCTACATAACACATCACTAGCATGCCACATCACCATGAATATTGACTTCACATCTAATAATATTTGTGTGTGTGTGTGTGTGTACATACATACATATATCTATATGTATGTATGTATATATATATATATATATATATGTATATATATATATATATGTATATATATATATATACATATATATATATGTATACATATATGTATATATATACATATATATATGTATACATATATGTATATATATACATATATGTATGTATACACATATGTATATATATACATATATGTATACATATATATATATATATATATATACATATATATATATATGTATATATACATATATATATATATATATGTATATATACATATATATATATGTATATATACATATGTATATACATATCTACATATACATATGTATATACATACATATGTATATAAGTATGTACATACATATATATGTATATACATATATATATATATATCCACACACATTGTTAGATGTGAATTCACTATTCATGGTGATGTGGCATGTAGTGATGTGACATGCAAGTGATGTGTTATGTAGGTGATATGGTAGGGGCCCATGGAGGGTCTCAAGTGTGATCAAGATGATATGATAGGCATGGGACATAACACTCTTCTAGAAGACATGGGCTTTGTCTTAGGTGAGTCACATGGGTTTATCTTGGTGTGAAAAATACAAGGGGTCATGTATAGGTATAATTTCTAAGGGGACCTAAGATTCACATGTCTAGTTAGAGTCAAAAGATGATTGCAATAGCTTTTGGACTCTTGTGTTCACATGTGAAGATAAAGACAAGAATGCACTATTACAGATTGAACTCACATGTGTGAGTGGGGTGTAATTCTTGGAGTCACATAGGGTGGCTTAGATCTTGTCTAAAGTATAACATCTACTTTTTTAACCCTTTGTGATGAAGACAAGAAGAACACTATTGAGTGTTTGGACTCACTTGTGGAAGTGGGGTGTAGGTTTTAGAACCACATGGAGGTGGCATATGTTCTTATCTAATGGAGGATCAAATTTGATGATGTCTGCACATAGAGACAAACATCTTTGAAGATCACATGACACCCCACTCAAATGTGGTGAATTTTTGGGGCCAATATGATGTTTATCTCTCGACTCTCTCTTCTCATTGTAAATGCTATTAATAACATGCTTTCTCTTTGTTATTTTTCATCCTTAGATGGATCACTCTTATATATATATGACCTAGAACCAATAAAATTTTAATTGGGAATGGAAATAAAATCAATGATGATTAACTTTCTCAACTCATTAGGGAGATTAGATGTTCAATGTTTTTTTGAGACATCACTAGAGGAGAGAAGATGGACTTCAAGGTTAGTGGCCTTATTAGTGACTTGATGCCATACTCTTTTTATGTGCACAAAACTAAATTATTATAGGTGGCTTGATATCCATTGGTCTTCTTTACAAAGAGCGTGAATTTGACAAGATTCAATCTTCCATGTATTCATTATATTAATCCAAATTTAAGAGTACCCTTCGATTATGAGGTGTTTTTGATTCTTGAGAATAGTTTTTTATACCTTTTTAGGAAGGCCAAGCTTTCCCCCTAATTATTTATCCCTGTGCCTAGATCAAATTTGATTATAAGCAATAGTCAACCTATTACATCTCTAAACACACATCTACCTCCAGATGTGCCTAGGTTGCCTTTCGTTCCTCCATCAAAATTTAATTTAATGATACCAATCAATGGTGGTGACCAAATAATTGTTATTCTCTTGCCACTTTCTTACCCAAATCCATTATCAGGAAGATTAAATTTTAAATTTAACTTTGATATATATATATATAGAAAATTGATTATCATGAGATTTTTACTAGTATGTTTAAGTTACCTTAAGTTAATCTCTATAAGTAGTCATTATCCTAATGATATTTCTTTCTCATATATTTTTAGTAATAATCACAAGGTAAGAAGACCCACTTAGCACACAAGTGAGGCAAGTAATTATTACTAGGGGAAGGAACAATAAATTGAATTATGAAATACAAACATTGTTTAAATTAAATAAACTATAAATTAAATTCTACATTGACAATATTTATATTATCTTGATTTTTAGTTATTTTTATTTGATTTTTTATTTCTTTGATTTTTTTAAAAGTTTTATTAAATATTATTTTCAGCATTTTTAATTTATTGTTAAGTTGTTGAACATTGTTAGAATGCTAAGATTTATTTCTTAAAATTTTTAATTATTGTTTAATAATATTATGCAAGTTTGGTTTAAACAAATGAAAATATAAATTAAATGTCAAAATGGCATATTTTTAATAATAATTACAAGGTAAGAAGACTCACTTAGCACACAAGTGAGGCAAGCATTTTTTTTTTATAACTCAAAAAAGGGCAAACTGCCTGTTTATTAAAATATTAACTAAAACCCTGATAAATCAAGAATACATTTGATTGATCAAAACACTTGTAGGTGATGAAAACCAGCCAACAAATAGAAACAAGAAAAACCAAGTAAGTAATCACCCTTTTCCTAAAAGGAGATCAAAACAACTACTACATCCTTCCCTTTTCAAACAACCTCCTCAATTGGGAAAGCAACTAGTGCTTCCACCAATTTGGAGTCTTTGAATCTCATAATTCACCACCAATCCAAGAAAATGATAATTTGAAAGTGGATATCCATCATTAAAGGGTATTTGTGTCATTTTTTATTAACTCCCAAACAATTTTATCTAAATCAACTAGGCCAAAAATCATAATATCTTGCCCAATTGCATTATGACTCACCCCCAAGTTAGAAAAATGATCTGCAACCTTATTAGCTTCATGAAGGGTGTGTGAAAGTAAATGCTTACCTTTGAGAGCTATACAATCCTTGACTATGATTACTAAATTCCAATTTGTGATGATACTATTATTCACTACATTGACAATGACTTGTGAATCCCATTTAATTGTAAGGTCCTTCCAACCCCTAATCTCAATAGTTTTAATGCCACACCAAAGAGCCTAGGCTTCCATAAAATTGTTGGAACACTTACCAAGAGTCTTAGTGAAACCCATGATGGGTATGCCAAAATCACTATGAAAGATCCCATTGTGCCCACCCATTCGAGGTTGCCTTTTATTGTGCCATAAAAATTTAGCTTGATTATTGACCCTTAAGGAGGGGTCCAATTGACAATTTTTCTAATTTTACTAATTCTACCAGTGCCTTTATCGGGGAGTGAGGAAAGCATTTATTTTTTATTTGATAGGGTAAAATACCTATTTTTACAGGGACTTGAAACCATAGTAAAGAGTTATAAAAAAGAGTATCAAGCCTATAGGGCCAAAAATAACAAAAAGAAACAAAACACTTGCAAATTAACCCCATGGGAGACAAAATATAAAAGATAAAATAAAACAGATCAAGAGGGGAGGCTCTAATGGTTCTTTATCTTCTTAAATATTCTTCTTTGGTGAACCATGCTTGTTCTTAGAAACTTTATCCCTTTTTCTATTATCAGGTCCTTTAGTGTCATCTATGGATAAGATCATTCATGGCATTTTCTACCCCTATTCATGTTGTAGGGTTCTCTTGATGGGAGTAATGTTGGGGATCTTAGGAGGGGGTATCCATCACCTTTAATTATTGTTTTATGAGAGTCTTATCCACCTTGTTAGAATGGATAAAAAATTAGACATTCATGTCCACTTGTCTATTCAAGGTGTTCTATTCTTGTATGAGTCTTGCTAGATTCATCCCAACCTCATGAAACTTACTATTGAAAATTTCCAACTAATATTTATTATTTTTCATTTCTTCTAATAGGATAAATTTTCCTTTCTTAAAAACCTCCCTAGAGGTACCCTCATCTAGTATGATCAATTTGGGTTTAGGTACAATCAACTTTAAAGGGGGGTCATCAGTGGAAATTTTGGATAGACTAGCTTGGGGGTACTGGTAGATGGACAATAGGACCCTGAGGTAGGGTCTTCCTCATTGGAAGACCCCCCATAGGCACTTCCCTACCCTATAATGTTTGACCATGCTTTACCATATTGAATGAGACCTTGGTGCAGTATAGGGTTTGATTCATTAACCTGATGGGCGATAATGGTATACTTTAGAGATTTTAGGAGATAAAAGGGGAGACTAATTTTATACCCCTAGAAGTGGATTAATAGTAAAAAATGATGGGAGAAAATTAAAATGTGCTTGAATTAAAGTGTCAGGTATTTCATCACTTGTAAGAACACCTCAAGCCATTGACATGGGAGGTTAGTGCGGGGAAACCCCTTCTTATTTGTTTTGACAAACTCATTAGTGTAAAAGAACCTCTAGAGTAGTTCCTAATTTTTAGATTGGTCATTCTATGCCTTTGCTCCATCACATGGCATGCCCGTGTATTCTCATATAAACTCCTCCATGACCATGATTTTAACTCCTCTCATCACTACTACTCTCTTATTCTAGCCAACAATAAAATCCCTTGCAACATCTATGTCATGCTCGATTAGCCTCAACATCAATTCAATGTGTCTACCTTACCAGAGATTATTCCAAACTTTTTTAATCTTCATAATTAAAAATAGGAGGTTGGTTCCAAATGCTCTTTGTTGTAGACACCTAAAATTGGCCACTAATGACCTTCAATCAGGGTTTTGATTAATTTCTATCAAAATGCATAATTTGGCCTAAAAATAATAAAACACATTAAAAGTTTTGAAATTTTCATATTCAAGTGTTGGTTTTAACTAGAGTATAATTAAATGAGGAAATGCAATTTATGAGCCAAATAACTTTGATCAGATCATTTCAAGTCAAAATGACATTTTTGCACCTAGGTGCTCTAGATTGCTCTTTTATACCAAATGTTTTGCATGGGACACGTGTCTTTGTTATTTTGGGTCGAAAACATCCTAAATGGGATAATAGATCTAATGCATCTAACATCACCTTCAAATTTTAATCCAGTCAAATTTTGAGCCAATAATATGACATTTTGACTAATTTGATTAATTTGTGCACTAATTGCCAAGATTTGCACTAAAGTTGACTAATCATGTTTAATGCTAATTAATTTTAATCAAGAGCCTAATAGATAATTTCATGGAACTTATTGAATATTTCTTTTTAGAAATTGATATTGAATAACTGCATCATCAAATGATAGCATTTCTTAGAAAGACATCCCTAGGCCATACATGAAGAAAATATCTCATTAAGCCCTTCCATGCCTCTTTAATGCCTCTCTATCCCAAATATTTATGAGATAATTTATTGAATTTTGTCTCAAAAATTTAATAGATTCTTATCCACACATCTTCATCTTGAGATGGATAGTTCAGGTACATTCTGATCATTTTGCAAAATCTATAAATAAGAGGCCTTTCCCATTGAATTTTTAAGCTCTTTTGGTGTAAAGTTATCATGAAAAAATGAGTCCAAAATCTATTTTAAGCCAAATTTACCATGCCTAAATATCTTCAAACCATATCTTGATGTAGTGTTATTATACCCAAATGTTGAGCCAAAGCCGTCACAAGCCAAAAGTGCGAAGAGGAGATGAAGGTAGCCACACTCCATTGATAAAGATCTTTTGAAACACAAGCCAAGAAAGCCAAAGAAGGAGAATTTTGGAGTAATCAAGGATTTTGTAAGAAGTTTGTGTTTTTTGTTCACATTTCTCATTTCTTTCCATTTCTAGTTGTGTTTTCAAATGGTTTTTCCTCACTAAGCTCTCCCTAGTGACTAGGCCTAGAGATGTTATGTTAATTAGTGTGTTTCTTTCATTTTGTTTTCATTTTAGAATTAACACGATACTAACCATCCTCCCTTGAATAAAATTCTTAGTCTATATAATGGCATGCCTAGTGGGACTCTAGCCTCACAAATATGGTCAAATGGCACCTACAAGCAAACTACTAACCATTATCATGCAAGATCTTGGGGTGTGGAAGCAAAGAAAGTAAACATTTAAGCTAAAGTTTATTTTTATGAAAGTCACAATTTTGTCCCTATTGAATCATAGGTTTGTCCTTTGAACTATGATCCCACCACTAAGACAGTCTTAGGATTGCCTATCCGAGTCACGGGATTGCCTATCTAAGTCGCAGGATTACCTATCTGAATCGTGAGATTACTTAATCAAATTATGATGATATTATCATAAATTATTAGTGGTTAAGTGTCAATACCATAACTCTCATAATCATGGGATTTTTAACCCAACTCATAGGATTTTGGACCCAACTCATAGGATTTTAGACCTAACTCACAATATTGTGAACCCGAATAGTGATATTATGAACCCAAATAGCGAGATTGTGAGCTTAAATAACGACATTATGGCTTTTTGCTAAGCTAATTCAAATAGAGATATTGTCTATCTAAATCATGGTTTTACAGAGTCATGGGATTGCACTGTGGAGTAGCAAGATTTTACTATGTGAAAAACCTAAGAGCTCATTTTGAAAAGATATTTGCTCAATCTCGTAAGTGCTTCAAAGCAGGCAATCATAATCTTGTTTTTGTAGGTTGAAAGGCTGATTTGTGTGTTTTTAACTAATAATACACTTCAATTTTGGGTTTAAAAAGAACTTGGTTAAAATCATTCACACTTCAAATTTGTTGCCTAAAACAAATCTTGAGCATGCTAAGTCTTGAACACTTCAAACTTTGGGCTTAAAATGAACTTAGGTACTTATTGTTTTATATAGTATTTTTGGTGCAATATTTTATATTTTTTCACTTAAAGACAAGGGGATAAAATAACATCACCACACATTTCATTTAGTGCTTAAAATTGAACACACTGTAATTTTTGGCAAATTTTTTATCATTAGTTCCCTAGATTAGATTTGTTTGAGCAAACAAGGGGTTGTGCATGTATGCTCTCCCATTTGTCCCCTTTATGGAAATTTTGGGATAAAAATCACCAAATTCATTGAAAATTACCTTAGTCTAAAGGAATAAAATAGAAGTTGTGAAGGCTCTCCATAAGACTTGCATGGCTTGGGTGAACTAGAAACAACATCTAAAGCTCTTTTAATTGGTTTTTTTACTTTCTTACATCTTGGCTTGTGAGGGGGACTTCATTACCTCCCATGATTTATTTATGGAAAATTTGATCCAAGGTTTAATCTCCTAACATCATCTTCAATCCCTCTCCATAGGGGGTATATAAATTGGGATCACCACACTGGGATCGAAGGTTTGAGTAGTTAAACCTTCTCCTAGCATTGGAGCTAAGACTAGGATGTATGAGCACATTGGACATCACACTATACTAAGCAAACAAGAGATGTAGTGGTTGTAAAAAAACATATACCTTTTTACAACTAGCCAAGTATCATGGACCTAATTGATGTGTAGATTCTCTTTCATGTTGATGTGATAGTTTTATACATGGGATCCATCTTAAAATGTTTGAAAACTTATTAGTTAGTTAACCCCACCTGGCCATACCATGTCAATTTATGATTTAAGATGATTAGTTAAGTTAATTTATCTTTGTCTTAGATTAGTTGGTTTTTGTTTAGAGTCAAAACTTGGTGTTAACAAAAATGACATAACCAAACACATTGTCCTCAAATTTATTTGAACAAGGAGGCATTATGCTACCCAAGTGAAAAACATATTTTTCCTTGTTCAAAATCATCATCATATACTTTGTGTCATATCTTCCAATTTTGGCATAGTTATGCCACCCATTTGAGTCTAGACCACTTACCATATTTTTTTGAGTCCCTCATTAATAGTTTAAATTTGAAATTAGACTCTTCCAAGTTTTAAAGTTTGATGTGTTAAATTATGTTCACTACTTTGAAATTGACTTATTTTAACTTGATGTTGACGCAGTGGATTGCACCCTCGATAGGAGGCTAAGCTCCTGCCTTCCACACGCAATAATGGAAACTCCCCTTTTGCCTATGGGCCTAGCAAAACTAGGGGAGAGTCTCTAGATAAGGGCTAGCTCCCTTTGATGTATCTTTTAGGTCCTAGATTTCCTACTGCTAACAAATAAATGAAAAAAAGGGGGGGTTGAAAAGGGAGAAGGATGCTGAAAATAGAACCTAAACCTAAACTAAAAGGTGATACACCAAAAAATTTGATCTACTTAGTTCAAACATACTCTTTTCACCAAAAAGAAGATGGCATACACTTCATTTGATATGGGAAACTATTCTGTATTAGTGAGCTAAGGGACCTTTGGAGATACAGGGAGGAAGAACTATCAGAGGTGTTTTGAGACACACTATGGCAGCCTGTTCACATGCCCCTATATTCTTGTTGTAGACACTTTTGGCTATCTTGAAAAAGAATAAACTTCACAAGGCAATACACATGCTAAAATCATTTTGTGAAAGCATAAAATAAAATGACTTAACACAAAAATAAAATATAGACATATGCATGAGTGCAAGTTCAAATGGAGGTAAAAATTGCTAAGTCTTGATTCAAGGTAAAATCTAGTAGAGTTCTGCCTTACAAACTCAGAGATTTTTGGGCAAAGCTTTGTCTTACAGGCTAAGAGATCCTCTCTCACATGAGAAGTTTACAATATATATAGAGAGAAGAAGACTTTGGCACTTTCTGGAAAAGACTTTGGCGCCCCTTTTTACAAGTGGCCCTTGTGCATTTCGAGCCTTGGGAAGAGGAAGCCGCTTGATAGATAATGTTGTGTCAGCTCCTGCTTTGACTTTGGCATTCAAACATTAATGTGAGAGCATGTGCTGCACCTCTTTTCTACAAATAAGTTGCTCCCCTCAGATATTTACATGGTTTGTCTGCTTATAAATGCAAAGTGGAGAAAATAAGGTGCATCGTTCATTGTTCACACCCCTTGATGACCAATTCGCAGACACTATGTCAACCATTGGAGTAACTCCTTGAGTCAACACCTTCCTTCACCACTTGAAATATTTTGTCTATTTTTGCACTTGGCTCTTTTGCCCATTCCTGGCTTTGTCTTCCTTCTGGCCTTAAGCCTTTGAATTTATTTAGGTTCGCACTTAAGTCTATGAAGATCAACAGCTATTTCATTGCCACAAATTTGATGTCTTCGGGTCCATCATCTTCCTTAGCAATTCATTCATGTCTTTCTTGCTTGATTTGGTTGCTTTCCACTGATCTGAACAAGTGACACATGGCATGTTCCACTATGAAACAGGCAAGGACATGTGGTAGCATCCGCTTAACTTATAAAAGCTTTAGATACCTTTTGAGAGTCCTATGAAAGATGACACATGGCAGCTTCTACTGAGCTTTAGAAACAATATAAAAACATTTAAGACTCATTCAGATTCACATGGACTATGACACTTGGCACGCTCTGCTTACTTTAGCAATTCATCTGGGGCCCACCACAGTCCTTACTCAATAATGGAATGAAAGGAAGAAACCATAGACATTGACACTTGTCAGCATCTGTCGAGCTTTACAAGGGACATGTGGCATGTTCCGCTGCTTTTAGAGACAAATTATAATGTGTCCCGACAGATGACACTTGGTAGCTTTTGCTCTTGGGCTTTTTCTTTATCATTTTTCTTGCAAACAAAATGTCTACAAGAATTGTCTTCCTCGCTTCCTTTCCTTCGAAGCTTTTTCTCAGGTTTTTTCCCACGGCTTCTCCTGAATTTCTTCAAACTTTTTGTCTGAAGGAATTCCTTCAGACAAAAGTCTGAAATAAATTATTCTTTCCTTTGCCTTAGTCTTAAGTCCTTTTTACTTGTTTTCCTTTAAAAATTTTTGCTCGTAGCCTTGCCGAATTTCTTCAGACTTTTTGTCTGAAGAAATTCCTTCGGAAAAAAGTCCAAAAGAAATCTTTTCCTTGTATTTTCCTTGCCTTGTCTTTTAGTGGGAGTTTCTTTCGAAGAATTTCTTCGGACAAAAAGTCTGAAGGAATTCCTTCAGACATTTTGTTCGAATAAATTATCATCCTTTACCTTAAACAAACTTCTGAAGAAAACTTACTTTTTTGGCCTTGTTCACATTTTTGGTCTTTTCAAGTGTTCCCTGCACTCCGTAAGGGCATTTGTCCTTCAGGAGACTCTCTTAAACCTTCCCATTGAACCATTCCTTTGAACCAAATGTTGAACCAGTTCATTGAACTAACTATTAAACCAAGGCATTAAACCAAATGCTTGAAGTGACTGCTTGAACCAAACCAATTGAACCAAGGCTTGAATCGAATGCTAAATCAAGCTATTGAACCAAGGCTTGAACCAAACCGACTGAACTAACTATTGAAGTAACTCACTGAACCAATTGAACTGAACCAACTCATTGAACTAATAATGGTTCAAAGTTCAAGTTTAAATCTCTTTGAAAACTCAAGCCATTGGGCACCGACGTCGAACCAGTGAACTGGTTCCTCCTTTTGCCGAAAGACTTGTGCACAAAATCAAAAATTGAACTGGCTTACAACATCAAGGAAAAAGGAAACCAATTTTGGTCTGCTGGACCAAAATGGTCAACACTTGAGTTAAATTCCTAATTTGCATTGAGGGCCATTTTTAGACTCAACATCATTATCATCAGTTGGTAAGACTCAATTCATCTTGCGTATCACTAACACTTTGAGTCTTAAGCCACATTTTGTACTACCCATCCTATTTCACTTTTTAGTCTTAGGTCCATTTGATAACACACTTATGTCTTGGGGAAATTTGTCAAAAATTTTGTGTGTGTCATTTGAGTTGAGGAGGGTAGTTTACGCTACCAAAATCTTGATGAAACCATTTTTACCTTAAAGCATTGAAGCAATAATTTACCATACTTTTAGATCATTTTTGCATGGTTACGCTACTCAAATTATTTTGAAACTTGTTTCATAGGCCTATTCACATAGAGTCCAAATTGTTTCAAAGTTCTAACCATTTTGAATTTTCTTTGAGAGCCTTTATCTAGTATATTTACACCATTCACCTTTGTCTAGCTTATAAGTCAAAAATATTTGGTTTGTGCCATTATTTGGGATAAAATAAACTATTTCCAAGTGCCTTTTGTTTCATAGCTTATACTTATTGATCAAGTTTATGTCTCAGAATTAAATGCCCAGTTTTTGTCAAAAGTGTTTCAAATCTATTAGATTAAATATCTCATCTTTTAAAGTCTAAATTTTGACACCATCTGGCCAAAATTCCTAGCACATTCTTTGTTTGAGCCTAGCTTTTGACACCATGTTTGGCCAAAAGACCTAGCAACTTTTGTTTTTCCTAGATTAGACTAATTTGAAACATTTTGACTTAGAATTTAGAATTTTGATTTTTAGTCCATTTACTTGAGCTTTTTGTGTGAGATGTGTAATGTTAGATACTTGAGTTTAGCTTGTTTTATCACAAGCCATTGCATCAATATTTTTGGATATATATATATATATATATATATATATATATATATATATCCACCCTTTTGACCAAGTTAGACCAAGATTGAACCTCTTTTTATACATCACTTTTTTTAAAGATTGTATAACTTTATTTCCTTTTGTCCCAAAACATTTACTATGGATCTTAACATGTATTCCTACACTCGTAGTGGCCTCATGCATAATCTAGGATTTAGTAATGTGGTCGCACAAGAAAAAATGGTTCAAGACCCCTATGCAGACAATGTTGCTTATGAGATGGATTCTTATCCATCTTATAACACTCAAGTTGGGGCATAAAATCAAGACCCATTATCTCATTACTTGGTAAGCATGCCTCCTTACTCAAAGCAAGATCAAGAACAAATAGAGTAATATTTAGCTTTGGTACTTATAGTTGAGGAACTAGTTCCTCAACAATCGTACTCTGTTACTACACCATCCACATATGATCCTTATCTCCTTGAGCGTCACTTTTTGGAAAATAAGGACAAAATTTTGTTTAGAGCTATATAAGTCGGGGACAAATTTCTAGTAGATTTCCCCCATGAGAATTTGTCAAGCCTAGTGAAAATGCCTCATAACATAATTTATAATCAATAGGATTCTTCTATAAATCCTTTAGATCTAGTCAAAATGACACATCAAGACCCTAGTATGCTTTTCAAATGCAAGGACCTCATGGAGGATCACTTTGTGCAAATGTAGATAACATATCAAACCTACTTGAACCTAGCACACAATTTTAACTAGATTACCATGTTTAAAAGGCCTCTCATTGACTTAGTTACTTCAATAAGAGTTTTAATATAATTGAATGGTTAGGAAAATTAGGGTATATACCCCTTCATGTAAAAAACTTTGATTGATAACTTATTTCATACCCCAACCATTGAATAAGTGTCTTCTGCTTCTACACATAACATTGAGCAAAACGTAGTGGACAACATGTAAGCAATGTCTAATCCAAACCAAAGTGGTATAAATACCCCAAAAATTAGTACACCAACAAGTGTACCTTTACTTAACACCATGAGTTATTCTCCAAATTAGGGAGTAAGAGTTTTTAAGTCCCAACCTCAACCAACTACTACCTCTAATCTTCAACCAGATGCTTCTTCAAGCACTCAACCAATAAGATTAGGTAGCTAGCCAATAACCAATGCTATGCCTCCAAAAAAAAATGATGAATATTACATAATAGGAAGTGAGTAATATTCCACAATAACAAGCACAATCGAACATACCAACATAGTAGAGGTAGAATCTATTGCCACCTCAATAGGGGGCAACCAATGTTCAACCTCACCAAGTAGCAATGAACATACCTAATCCCTCACAAACCAATTTATCAATTTAAAGCCAAATAATGTCTAATAAATAGTGTAAAACTATTGGTCAGTGATAGATGTTGAATATTTCACAAGCATCTACTTCCCAATAAGGATTTGCACAAAAAAGAGGTTTTAATGTTTTGCAAGTACCAATCAGGAAACCTTTGCTTTTTGTGTAGAATGTACCACTAGTTCAATGATAAGGTCTTGGTTCATAAGTACCCCCTTAATAATAAGGTTTGATTAGTTAGTATCAAGTCCCTATTCAACCCTAGTAGGCATAGTATATCCATATCCCTCCATCTCAACCTCAAAATCCCCAAACTCAAACCTACTTACCTAATCCAAACTAGAATATTGCAAACCATAAATGTAATTTCAACAATCAAACCCTAATCCATGCATGAATATTATTGGTCTAATACCTAACCAAACTAACATATCCCAATAAATACTACCATCATACCCTAGTCAAAGTGTTCCACTTGTGACCGCTCAAGCATCTACCCAGGCCAATGTTTTACCTCAAGCCAATATTCCCTCTAGTTTCCTAGCCCAAGAACTACAACAAATGAAGGATGTGATTGCTACCATCTAATTTGGTAAATAGAATAAAAATTTTAAGTTATATGATGTGTGTTATTATCCATTTAACATAGAGTACTTGTAGATACCATTTCTTCCAAGATATGAACCACGAAAATTTGACAAATACAAGGGGAAAGGTGACCCCAAGGCTCATTTGACTGAGTTCTTTGTTGCATGCCAACTAGTGGCATATAGTGACATATACCTCTTGATTTTATTCTTAATAAGTCTATAAAGACAATACTTGGAGTTTTTTTTAAAGTTACCCAAGAATTTAGTAGCCAATTTTGATGATCTTTTAGACAAGTTTGTATAACACTTTTCATATAATATTGAACATGAGATTTCATTGGTCAAATTGATGCAAGTCAAGTAGAATGTTGGTGAGAGTTTTGAAAGCTATATATAGTGATGGAGAGACCTTACAAGCTAATTCACCCATAGTTTATTAGCTTGAAAAATCATCAAATCAAATTCAAGGTACTAATCAGGGAAATGGCCAAAACCAACATCAAGTCCAAGTGTAAACATCACAATCGGCATAGGCCAATAAAAATGATAGACCAAATTAATTCAATTAAAAAGTTGTTGGAAATGGAGTAACAGAGTTAAGACATGTCCAAATAGTGTATACACCATCTACTCAACCCACACATCATATTAAAATTACTCTTAATCCAAACCTTTTCATCAAATGTAGTAAGCACAACAACCCAAGCCTGTACAATAAATGTAGCATCATTTGTCATTATAAGCTCCTCCTCTAAGGAAAATAGTGCCTACTCATCATGTTTTTAGTTACCTTGGAGAGCTTATTAGGTATGTGTTTCACAAGCTTTTCATTGTTAATCTAATTAGCTAGCCTATACCAAAACATTATCCTTAAGGCATCTCTTATCTTGATTAGTACCACCAAAATGAATTTTGTGAATATCATCATGTTTGTTGGGTGATTATTTTGTCACCAGCATAATGATGAGCAAAATAGGTCTGATCAACCATAGCAAGGAAGATTGGTTGGCCAAATGTGCAGGTTTACTACATCAAATGGGAACAAATCTCTCCTCTCATCAAGGGGAGGTTCCCTATAAGTATGAAGGGGCTATGTGTGTGTGTGTGTGTGTGTGTGTGTGTGTGTGTGTGTGTGTGTGTGTGTGTGTGTGTGTGTGTGTGTGTGTGTGTGTGTGTGTGTGTGCGCGCGCGCTAATCTACTATAAATAAGCTGAAAATAACACTCAGGGGTAGGATAACATCATCCATTTCTCTTTTTTCAGAGATGATGTTCATCAATCAAAGGATAAATCCTGATGAAATGATAGAAGGCACTCCTCTTCTTTTAGAAGTGTTTTTTAGCAGACAACAGGAACCTTTCGGGTAGTGACAAGTAACTATAACAGGGCGTAGTAACACAACAGGATGAAATGTAGTATAAAGTCTCCACCTCAACTGCCAAAGAGTGAAATACAAAGGATAATGAGGGCACAAAGTCATCCCAAGATCCTTTACATAGAAATATAAAATAGACAAACTAAAGACAATTGTGGCAGCACAAAGTCTCTCCACAGTCAGCTTTAGGACACCTTCCTGATTACTTTCACTAATTCTACTTATTTAATTAAATGGACAAAAAATGTATTAAGGAAATAGATATAAGAACAATTTCCCCAACAACCAAGCTATTCCAGTACAAAGTCTGAGAATTCACTTGTTTTCTTATTCAAATAATGAAATATAATCAACAATCTGAGTTCAAAGTCTTAGTAATGCCTTTCAATTTGGGCAGAGTTTTTTTTTTATAACAGACAGATCTCTCTAAAATAATAAGAGAGAGTCCTATATATAGTGTTCCAAGAAAGACTTGGTGCTTTGTTTCACAAAAATGATGGCTTATGATGCATTCAATGTATTTTAAATTATGTCCATGGGTTATGCTAGAATTGAGCATCAATTTTTAATATGGGTTGCTTGATGTGTTTCCCTGATGTGTTTCCAGCTGTTCGCTTTGCTCAATGTAGAAAAATAGGCCGTGCCATTGAATATTTGCACTTTCCAATGTCCATCTAGTGGACTGCTTTACCTTCTAGAAACATCTCCTATGCACAGATATTTTTGATCTTTCTTCATTATTCCCCCTTTCTTAGTTGTATTTTTCCTTTTTTTGTGCATTCTGAGCTCTCGGGTCATCTCTTTGGTTGATCATTGAATTTGTTCATGGGGTCTGTGCTTAAGTCTGCAAAGATCAATAGTTATTTCATTGCTGCAAATTTGACGTCTTCATGTCCATCATTGTTTGAAAGCTAACGGCTACTTGGTTTCCTTGAATTTGATGGCTGCGAACCCGTCATCCTCCTTAGTAATTCCTTTGTGTCATTCTTGCTTGCTCTGGCCACTTTCTGCTGATCTCAACAAGTGATACGTGGCATTTTCCACTAATTTTTAGAAACACATATTAAAACCTTTCATTATTGCCATGTGGCACCCTCCACAAAAATCTGAGAGAAGCTTAGTGAAAGAAGCTTTATAATAAACTTGAAATGCAGATGCATACACTTGTCGTGCTCTGCTAAGTTTTAACGGGACACATGGCATGCTCTGCAAAGCCTTGAATACCTTTTGGGAGTCATGTGGAAGATGACACGTGGTGGCTTCCACTGAGCTCATAGAAATAATGTAGAAACATTTGGGACTTATTTTGGATTCATGCAGACTGTGACACATGGTGCGTTCTGTTGTGAAATAGGTGAGGACATGTGGCAGCATCTACTTAACTTATAGAGGCTTTGGATGTCTTTTAAGAGTCCTATGGAAGATGACATGTTGCAGCTTTCATCAAGCTCCTAGAAACACTGTAGAAACATTCAAGACTCTTTTGGATTCATGTGGATGATGACATATGGTGCATTCCACTAGAGTTTATCCACTCACCCAAGACCCACCACAGTCTTTACTCAATAAAAGGAAGAATTTGTAGATGTTTCCACTTGGTGACCTCCACTGAGATTTGTAGATGACACACAACACATTCTGCTACTTTGAAAGTTACTAGAAATTATGTCCCAGTAGACGACACTTGGTAGCTTCCACTTCAACTTTATATGGGACACGTGGTAGCTTCTGCTGCACTTTGAGGTTTGATCTTTCCTGGAGGGTTCTTGCTTCTTCAATAGGTTTTGGCTTTCGAGATTTTTCCATCGAGATTTTCCTTAAGACAAAAAGTTTGAAGGAATTCCTTCGAACAAAATGTCTGAAGGAAAGCTTCTTTTCTTTTCTTTTGCTTTTCTTCAGGCTTTCTTTCAGTGGGCTTTTGTCTTTGCTTTGAGTTTTTTATTCAGACAAAAGTCTAAAGGAATTCCTTCAAACATTTTGTCTAAAGGAAATGCCTTAATCATTTTTCCTTAGTCGATTTTCCACTTTCTTTTCTCAAAAGGGAACTGTGCCCTTTGCAAGGATTGTTCAAGCCCAAAAACATCCTTTGGACTTTTGCAACGGTCCATCTGCTCCTCACCTGCCCTCCGTGAGGGCTGTTTGTCTTTGGTTCACTTTTTTTAAGGAATTCTCTTTGTCCATTTTTGCTCCTTGTCCTTCACAAGGGCACTCAGCTTGGTTCACTACCCTCTACAAGGGCACTTTTTCCTTTGGCTTTGGGGTAGCCCCTTGAACCTACTGATTAAACTAATCGATTGAACCAACTTTGGTTCAATGGTTCAATCTTGTGTTTGAATCCATCTTTTTGTCTAAATCTTTTGATTGTTTTGAACTGATTGAACCCATTGAACTGTTGAACCCATTGAACTTGGTTGGTTCAAGGTTCAATGGTTCAATCACTTTCTTGTGTTCCATTCATTCACTTGATCGCTTGAACTAAACGCTTTGAACCAAACTGTGTTGAATCATATGCTTTGAACCTTTTGAACCTTTAAACCCATTGAACATTTGAATCAAAGTGTTTTAATGGTTCAAGCCTTCTTCTCTTTGATAAGTGTTTTGAAGCCCTTGAACCTTGAAGCAATTGAACATTGAACCTTGACAAATGCGCTTAAATCTTACTGATGACGTTGAACTTTTGAACCCATTGAACCTATTGAACCTAAATGGTTCAAGGTTTAATGGTTCAATGGTTCAAACACTACATAGAATCTTGTCGATGAACTCTTTTGGTTGAACCAAGGCATTGAACCAATCCTGAAAATGACTAAGTGTTGGAAACTTGTTCTTTTGATTGAAATCACCTATAGAAGCCTTTGAACCTATTGAACTTGCTAATTTTAAGCATTTTGAATCCATAGAAACATATCTGTAGAGTCCATAGAATCAAGCCTGTAGAGTCTGTAGAAATGAGTCCATATTTTCAAGCCTGCAGAGTCTATAGAACTTTGAAAAAGCTTGAAAAATGGGTAATTTGAATGCCTAGAACAATTTTTGAGAAGAGGAGAGAGGATTTTGGTCTATTGGGCCAAAATAGTTCAAATGTTTTCCCAAAAATAAGTGATATTTTTGGGGGACAATAGCTAGCTCCAATTGGGGAACTTCCTTTAGTTGGAAACTTGGAATAGCTGAGGAGAGTAGAAACCAGAATCTACAATGCCTTGAAGTATGCCATTGGGCTATGGAGTTGTGCTACCAAAAAAAAAGGTGACAAAAAAAAAACACAAAAATAGAACTAAAGACTATACAAATATACATATGTATAAGCTGATCTTATTTGATGCTTTACAGATTGAAGTGCTTAAGATGCTGCCCATTGTGAGGCAAAGAAAAGAGTGTACCATCTTGGTAATTCAATAAGAAACTATTCTCACCATTGAGCTGATGGATAATAAATGGGCCTCGCTAAAGAGAATCAAACTTCCCATCTATCCCTTTTGGTTATCTTCTCTTGTCCCATAGCAGGGCTTGATCTCCAACCTGGAAATCATAGTTTTTTGTCTTCTGGTCAAAGAGCTTCTTCACTAGATTTTGATGGGCCGTAATTCAGTCCACCACCATAGTTCTCTATTCATCTAATTCAGTCAAGCACATGATCCTTTTATCAATGGAGCTTTCATAAGTTTGATCCTCAATTGCCTTAGCCAATTTCAATGCTGGCAATTCTAGGGTGATTGGTATCTCAACATTGAGCCCATAAAGAAGTTGGAAAGGAGACATAAAATTACCCTTTTTGGTGTAATTCTATCTGCCTACAAAGCATCAACCAATGCTTTATGCCATGTATTTTGGTTGTCATCCACCAGATTCTTGATGATAGTCACCAGGTTCTTATTGCTTGATTTAGCTTGTCCATTCCCTTATGAAAAGTAATCAGAAGAGTGGGAGAGTGTAATCTCATTGTAGAAATAGAACTGAGTAATCTCCTTGGAATTGAAATAAGCTACATTGTCTATGACAATCTTGGTTAGGACCCCAAACCTAAAAATGATATTCTCCTTGAGGAAATTGCATACTACTTCTAAAGTAGCATGCTTGGTTGAGATAGCTTCCACCCACTTGGTGAAGTAGTCAGTTGTTGTAAGGACATAATCATGTCCAACACTTGAAGATGGGTTTATAGCTCCAATAAAGTCAATTTCCCATTGCTGGAATGGTTCTTCTATGACCATTGGCTTGAGAGGTAGGGTGGTTAACTTGGGTCTACCAACAAACTGCTGACATAGTTCACATTTCCTAACCCATTTGTATGCATCTTGAAATAAAGTTGGCTAGTAATACCTAGCTCTAAGAATCTTGTGGACAGTTACAGGAGCAGATAAATGTCCTCCATAGGACAAATTATGGAAATATTTCAAAAGTTGGCTTTTCTGCTCCTTGTCTACACGCGAAGGAACACTCCATCAAGGCTCCTCTTGTATAGGCCATTATCCCAAAGGACAAAATTAGCAACTTTTAGTTTAACAGTCATCCTTTCTTTGTAAGATAGGTGAGCAAAACACTCACCATAAGTAAGAAAATGAGAAATAATTGAATACCACTCATTCATGGTGGAGACAAAGAGGACTGTTGGCATGTCTTCATCCTCTGCTTCTTCATGCTCTATTTCTTCTAGTTTGTTATCAGCAATTAATTGGCATAGACCTTTTCCTCATACTAGCTTTGTTGGTTTGAGGACTAGATCAAACTCCTAAATCTTTGCATTTCAATTGCTTCTTTTTGTCCCAAACTCCTGCTAAGTTAGTATTGATTTGACCGTGGTATCAAGAACCAAGGTAGTAGTTTGAGAATTCAAGATGTAGAAGCAAAAATGCTTGACTGCCTTCACCACTGCATAAGCATGCTTCTCCATGCTCAAGTACTTTAGCTCATGAGCTTTGAGAGGGCAGCTCATGAAATAAATGGGAGATTCCATACCTTCTTTATTATATTGAACTAAAATTGCTGAAAGCATGTGTTCAAAAGCAAAATTGTATATGATGAACTCTTTGTTGAAGTCTAGACAAACTAGAATTGGGGCATGGGCAATGGTAGTCTTGATATCCTCAAATACTGACTTGCCTTCTTCAATCTAACTAAAGGTATCCTTTCCCTTCATCATGTTCACAATATGACGAGTCTTCTCAAAAAACATAGGAATAAGTCTTCGTAAAAAATTCACCTTTCTAAAGAAAGAATGAACAACAGTCTTACTTATAGGCAAGGTAAGCTCTTGGATAGACTTGACTTTGTCTAAGTCAATATTTATGCCTTGTTTGGACATAATGTGTCTGAGAATTTTCCCCTCTGTTACTCCAAAAACTGACTTCTTGGGGTTTAAAGAACTGCCATTATGGTGGTAGCGCTCTAGCACTTGTTACAAGTGGTGTATATGATTCAGGTGATGCTTAGAAAAGACGATCAAGTCATCAAGATAAACTACAATGAACTTACCCATCTCATCCTTTAAAATAAGGTCCATTTCTCTCTGAAAGGTGGTGACAACATTTATTAAGGTAAAAGGCATCCTTCTATATGCAAACATGCCCCAAGGTGTGGTGAAGGCAGTCTTGTGTTGGTCTGCTTCACTAACTTCAACTTGATTGTATCCTGAGAAGCTGTCTAGCATTGATAACATCTCTAAGCCGGTCACTATTTGAAGTACTTGATCTATGATGGGCAAAGAATAGTTATCCTTTAAGGATAATTGATTTAGATTCTAGAAATCTACACAAAAGCAAATTTTTCCATTTTTCTTCCTCATAAGTACTTTGTTGGAAATCCATGTAGAATGATGAATTGAGAAAATTATCTTAGCATTCATCATTTTATGTATCTCAAATAGAATAGTACCTGATATCTTTGGATTATACTACCAAGATTTTTGCTTTTAAGGTACCAAATCATCCTTGAGAGGAATTTCTTTGTGAATTTCTTCAGGTCTGAGTGACTTCAGATCATCATAGGAGTATGTTAAGACATCCATGTATTAGTGGAGTAGAGTAGTGAACTTGAATCTCTCCTTAGGAGTGTAGCAATTTCCAATGTTCACCATCTTGGGGTTTTCCTTGGTACCCAAATTTATTTGATCAAACCCCTGGAAGGAGCTTGAATCCATTTGTTGTTGTTTGATGAATCTATCATGTTTGTCAAATAGCTTCTCAAGGGAAACTAGACTTTTGAGAATTTTATTCCCTTTGAGTTGCAAGAATTCTTCATCTGCATCTGAGTTCATTTTAGGAGCTGATTCAAGCTTCTGAGGATCACTGCCTTCAAAGTGCAACTATTTGAAGCTATCTCTTTATTCTAAAAAAGTGATGATTTGGTTGTCATTATTAAACACCTGCCAATGACTGGGATTATCAGGTACGCTTGGTCAAAAGACTAGCTTGATGGTATATTTTCCTCCTATGAAGTCTGGGTGAGGGACTAAGAGAGTTGCTAAAATTGCCAGTGCATCAGCTCTATCATTGGATTCCCTAGATATGGCAGAGATGTTGAAAGCATCAAAGCTTTCAATTTGATCTCAGACTAGATTGCGGTAGTGGCACAATCTCTCATTTTTGGTTTGGTACAAGTTTCTCACCTGATAAACCACCAGTTTAGCATCTCCTTTGGCATGAAAGAGCTTGATGCCTTTATCTCGAGCAGTCTTCAATCCAAGTAATAGAGATTCATACTCAGTTGTGTTGTTGGTGTTGTTGAACTGTAATTTGTATGAAGACAAAAAATATCTCCTTGAGGAGATATCAACACAATCCCAGCCCCTAAATCGGTAGAGGAATAGCTACCATCAAATTCCAACATCCATACCCTATTTGAAACTGATCCTTTTTAGATTTCTCTTTGCTTAAAAGGGAGAATTCTTTTGCATTTGCATTTCACTCTATCATGTTTCCTACTATTTCTTCTAAACTAATTTTTAGACTATCATTTTTAGGAGTTTCATCACCTGAAACATGAGTATCTTCTATGGTCAAGAAATAATTACCCATGTCTAAGGATTCAAACAGAATTTGAGCTTCAGGGCTTGATGTCTAAGTGACAACATATTTTGTTTCCTTTTCAGGAAGCAGCCTCTACATGATGCCTTTGACAAGGATCCTCACTTCAGATAGGTCCATGTTCAATTCTTCTCGAACGTCCTTACAAAAATTTTGTCCAAGAAGAATGTCGTATGATGCTGGGACATCAGCTACCAATATTATCATCTTGATTCTTTTATCTGAGAATACTGAAAATGCAATTTGGGCATCCTTGATTTGTCTTAACAGAGGTACTTGTTTGTTCTCCATGGAGAAACACCTCCTAAATGTCTTGGTCAGTGTGAGACCAAGAGATTCTGCCACTTTGGTAGGCATGACATTGTTTGAAGCTCTGAAATCAATGATGTAATTACTCAGTTTGCGACCATTTATCAATAGAGAAACATAGAAAAGCTCTATTTTCCCAAGGGTAGCAGGAGGAGTAATGACAAGATTGTTTAGGATGGACATATTCTTTGGGGGATCATGAGTTACCTTTTTAACATCTTGTCCTATAGGGATAGCTCTATTCTTCACACACTCAACTAACCTATCCAACTACTCAAGATTGGATTGCAAGAATTCAAATTTAGACATTTGAATTTTAGTCTTCTTGACATGATCTATTATGTCAAATGACTGAAATGGACTAGGAATAGAGGAAGGCAGTTCATCTTTCTAGTTTTTGGAAGGGAGAGGATTGGCCTATGAATTTGAAGTTGGGGGTGAAGATGCAATTGAGGTACACACCTTTTTAGCAATCACCAGGTCCTTTGGTTGGAAGGGCAGAGTGGTTCCCCGCTTACAATTGAAATTGTAGGCTAAATTCACTCTTTTATTCTTTCCTTATCATCTTGTTGGGCTGATTCATTCTTGGACAAGGTAAACATAGCATATGATCCCTCAGCTACTTCACCTTCACTTTTGGGTTTATCCTAATAATTCAGGAAACTAATGTTGGAGTTGCTAGCTAATTCTTCTTGGTCTTCTAAAAGGAGATCAACATCATTTTCTTGGTTTAACTCAGGTTGAAAAGAGAAATTAGATTCTATTTTGAGATATCCAACTACTGAATTGGTTGGGGGTGCTTCAATGACAAGTTTCCCTTGTGGGGGAGGAAGATGATTTGGCTACTCTTGACTTTTGGTAGCATTGCCTTGATATGGCTGGTTCTGAAGTGTCCTCCTTGCCATATCCCGATAAAGAGGAGCAGACATACCTTGGGCCATTTGTCTTTTCAAGGCTAGTAGTTCATTTGCTAGCTTCTGCACCATTGGATCAGTGGTACTTGTAGATGGATATTCAAAAGATGAAGAAGATTTACCTCTGTTAGGATCTCTCCTTATCTTTTCTGCCAAGATAATGTCATCTTTCACCTCAGTGGCCAAATTTTGAGCTATAGTAAGGTCTATTTGGCCAGCATGTCTCAATAGAAAACTCACTTCAGGTAGCTAAGAATTGATGAATAAACATTTGAGATTCTTAGCTGTAGTCTGAGCAATTACAGGTACCCTGTTCCTTAGCTTGTCAAACTTAGCTATGAAATCTCTCATTGGTTCATGAGACTCCTTCATTTGTATGAGTTGAGCCAACAAGGCATGCGCATCTTCTACAGGCTTGAATTTGGCTTCAAATTTGGCTTTAAGAGTGTTTTAATCAATCACTGACTGAGCCTATAGGTGGTAAAACCAGTCTACAATAGCACCTTGTAAAGTTTCCACAAACAGTTTGACTGCCACATCTTCAAATTATATGCCTATTATGCCACAGGCTATGTTGAAGGCTGCAATATGTTTATCAAGATGAACTTTCCCATCACCATAGAACTTTGGGAAATTCTTCCTTGAATTACGTGGGAGCTCATGTAGGGATGGAGTTAGATTAAGTGGGCTAAAAGAGTTACCTCATGGGCATTGAATTGCCATTGTATGACTATAGAAAGGTGGAATAACAAATCTTAGAGGGGTAATTATTGGCAAAGCTTTATTAATAGTATAAATAGAGGTTTTGTCTAGTAATAGAGACTTGACTTTAGTAGGAGAAAAGATCCTAGTTTGTTGGAGGTGAGATGGTGAAGGAAATAGATCAAAATTACTTTACTATACCAAATCAAATGTAGGGTCAACAATATATTTAGCCCTTTGGCTTTGCGTATACCATGGATCTGCCAGGGTGTAAAAATAAAAATGGAAAAGAACTAGTATTGCTTCAGTTTAAAACTTGAAGCTTCAAACTGCACGTTCTTTCACAACAGGATAAATGGATAAGGCTATAATGATAATGGATAAGACATGGAAAGGAGTTCCCAGAATTTATAATGGATAAGGGTAGGGACTGCTTCAATCTAAAACTTGAGGTTTTAGGCTGCACATTCATCCCCAGTAGAGTCGCTAAAAATTGTTGGGTGAATATTTTGTAACCAATATACTGATGAGCAAAATAGGTCTGATCAACCACAACAAGGAAGATTGGTTAGCCAAATGTGTAGGTTTACTTCATCAAAAGGGAACAAATATCTCCTCTCATCAAGGGGAGGTTCCCTATAAGTATGAAGGGGGCTATATATATATATCTGCTAATCTACTATAAATAAGATAAAAATAACACTTAGGGGTAGGATAACATCATCCATCTCTCTTTTTAGAGATGATGCTCATCAATCAAAGGATAAATCCTGATGAAATGACAAAAGGCACTCCTCTTCTTTTAGAAGTGTTGTTCAGCAGACAACAAGAACCTTTCAAGTAGTGATAAGTAACTATAATAGGGCGCAGTAACATAGTAAGATGAAATGTAGCACAAAGTCTCCACCTCAACTACCAAAGAGTGAAATACGAAGGATAATGAGGGCATGAAATCATCCCAAGATCCTTTACACAGAAATAGAAAATAGATAAACAAAAGACAATTATGGCAGCACAAAATCTCTCCACAGCCAGCTTTAGGACACCTTCCTGATTACTTTTACTAATTCTGCTTATTTAATTAAATGGACAAAAAATGTATTAAAGAAATAGACATAAGAACAATTTCCCCAACAACCAAGCTATTTTAGCACAAAGTCTAAAAAGTCGCTTGTTTTCTTATTCAAATAACGAAATATGATCAACAATCTGAGTTCAAAGTCTCAGTAATACCTTTCAATTTGGGTAGAGTTTTGTTTTTGATAATAGAGAGATCTCTCTAAAATAATAAGAGAGAGTCCTATATATAATTCTCCACGAAAGACTTGGGCACTTTGTTTCACAAAAATCATGGCTTATGATGCATTAAATGTATTTTAAATTCTATCCATGGGCTATGCTGGAATCGAGCGTCAGTTTTTAATATGGGCCACCTGATGTGTTTCCTTGATGTGTTTCCAACTGTTCACTTTGCTCAATGCAAAAAAATAGGCCACACCATTGAATATTTGTGCTTTCTAATGTCCACCTGGTGGACTACTTTACCTTCTAGAAACATCTCCTATGCATGGATATTTTTGATCTTTCTTCATCGTTCCCCCTTTCCTGGCTATATTTTGCCTTTTTTTGTGCATTCTGAGCTCTTAGGTCATCTCTTTGGCCGGTCACTGAATTTGTTCATGGGATATATGCTTAATTTTGCAAAGATCAACAATTATTTCATTGCCACAAATTTGACATCTTCGGGTCTGTCATCATTTGAAAGCTAATGGCTACCTGGTTACCTTAAATTTCATGGTTGTGAGCTCATCATCCTCCTTAGTAATTCCTTTATGTCTTGCCTGCTTGCTCTAGCTACTTTTCACTGATCTCAGAAAGTGATACGTGGCATTTTCCACTACTTTTTAGAAACACATATTAAAACCTTCCATAGTTGCCACGTGGTGCCCTTTGTAGAAATCTGAGAGAATCTTAGTGAAAGAAGCTTTATAAGAAACTTGAAATGTGGATGCATACACTTGTCATGCTCCGCTAAGTTTTAACGGGACACGTGGCATGCTCCGTGAAGCCTTGAATATGTTTTGAGAGTCTTGCAGAAGATGACATGTGGTGACTTCCACCGAGCTCCTAGAAACATTGTAGAAACATTCAGGTCTTATTTTGGATTCATGTAGACTGTGACACATGGTGAATTCTACTGTGAAATAGGTGAGGACACGTGGTAGCATCCACTTAACTTATAGAGGCTTTGGATGTCTTTTAAGATTCCTACAGAAGATGACACATGGCAACTTCCATCGAGCTCCTAGAAACACTGTAGAAACATTCCTGACTCTTTTGGATTCATGCAGATGATGACACATGGTGCATTTCACTAGAGTTTATCCACTCACCTAGGACCCACCATAGTCCTTAATCAATAAAAGGAAGAAGATATGGATGTTGCCACTTAGTGGCCTCCATTGAGCTTTGTAGATGACACATGGCACATTTCACTGCTTTGAAAGTTACTAGAAACTATGTCCTGGCAGACGACACTTTGTAGCTTCTACTTCGACTTTATAAGGGACACATGGTGGCTTTTGCTGCACTTTGAGGTTTTATCTTTCCCAAAGGGTTCTTGCTTCTTCGGTGGGTTTTGGCTTTTGAGCTTTTTTCATACAGCTTTTCCTTCAGACAAAATGTCTGAAGGAAAGCTTCGCTTCTTTTCTTTTGCTTTCCATCAGGCTTTCTTTCGGTGGGCTTTTGTCTTTGCTTCAAGTTTATTTCTTTAAACAAAATTTTAAAGGAATTCCTTCAAACATTTTGTCTAAAGGAAATTCCTTACTCATTTTGCCTTAGTTGATTTTCCACGTTCTTTTCTCAAAAGAGAACTGTGCCCTTCGCAAGGACTGTTCAAGCCCAAAAATATCCTTCAAACTTTTGCAACGGTCCATCTGCTCCTCACATGCCCTCCACGAGGGCTGTTTATCTTTGGTTCACTTTTCTAAAGGAATTATCTTTGTCCATTTTTGCTCGTTGCCCTTTTTAAGGGCACTCAGCTTGGTTCACTGCCCTCTACAAGAGCACTTTTTCCTTTGGCTTTGAGGCAACCCCTTGAACCTATCGATTGAACTGATTGATTGAGCCAACTTTGGTTCAATGGTTCAATGGTTCAATATTGCATTTGAAGCCATATTTTTGTCTAAGTATTTTGATTATTTTGAACCCATTGAACCCATTGAACCATTGAACCTATTGAACGTGGTTGGTTCAAGGTTCAATGGTTTAATGGTTCAATTGCTTTCTTGTGTTCTATTCATTCACTTGACTGCTTGAACTAAATGCTTTGAACCAAACCACATTAAAGCATATGATTTGAACCTTTTGAACCTTTGAACCTGTTGAACCTTTGAACCAAAGTGGTTCAATGGTTCAATGGTTTAACGGTTCAATGGTTCAAGCCTTCTTCTCTTTGATAAGTGTTTTGAAGCCCTTGAACCTTGAAGTGGTTAAACTTTGAACCTTGACAAAATAACTTAACTCTTGCTAATGATATTTAACTTTTGAACCCATTGAACCCATTGAACCTAAATGGTTCAAGGTTCAATGGTTCACTGGTTCAAACACTACATAGAATCTTGCCGATGAGCTCTTTTGGTTGAACCAAGGCATTGAACCAATCCTAAAAATGACTAAGTGTTGGAAACTTGTTCTTTTGATTGAACTCACATGTAGAAGCCTTTGAACCTGTTGAACTTGCTAATTTTAAGCATTTTGAGTCCATAGAAATATATCTATAGAGTCTGTAGAATCAAGCCTGTAGAGTTTGTAGAAATGAGTCCGTAGTTTCAAGACTACAAAGTTCATAGAACTAAGTCCGTAGAACTTTGAAAAAGCTTGAAAAATGGGTAATTTGAATGCCCAAAATAATTTTTGAGAAGGGGAGAGAGGATTTTGGTCTGTTGGGCCAAAATAATTCAAATGTTGTCCCAAAAATGAGTGATATTTTTGGGGGACAACAATGTTAACAAACATAATTTGTGCCATTATGTGAAAATTAAATATTTAGTTTATAATATGTTGGAGAACAAGGAGGTAACATTGGAGGGTGGTGCTTCCACTTCCAATCAAACCCTTGGAATATATCAAAACCCCTTCCCCCAACATAACAACCAACCACAACAGTAACAATAGCCACAGTAGCAACAACAGCCACAAAAACAACAATGACCAGTGTAACACCAACAATAATAGTTTCAACAACTAAGGCTAAACCAACAAAACCAAAATAATCACTAACAATATAACTAAAATTTTTTGAACAATGGATAGAACTAAGGTCAGAATGGAAACAACCAATAGACCTACCATGCAATTACACATGACTACAATAACATTATAGGTCATATTGCAGGAGGTCATGTTAATACCATCTCCATCAATCTAATAACATATACTAATCAATCAAGACCTTTGCTAAACAATTCCAATCCACTAACTCACATTGATAATCCTTCTTTAACCTAGAATCACATACATACATACATACTAGCAAGCAGGGATTACTAATTTTAGACCCTATACTGATGACTCATTGTTGCCTCATGACCATGCATAAGTGCACCAATAATAGAGACTTATCTTATCTAGTCTTCCACCATCCCCAACATTTGTTAGAAATAATGGTCATGTGTTTAATATTAATTATGTAAGCACAACTCAGATTTCAAAGATTACCGTCCTATGCCCAAAACCATCTGCCACTTCACCCATCACCCAACCAACTGTTTAGCCTTGGAATAATCCATTTAAAAAAACCAAGAGAATAAATTTGACATTGTGTAACAATTGAAAAAAAATGCATGCCCAAATCTCCACTTATATATGTTGCGTATGTCAGTAATCCACAAGTATATTTTGAATGTGTTCTTTAGCCAATCCACTATTTCTAGTGACATATCCCTTACCAAATTCCAAGCTTTGGTTGGACACCTAGCTCCAGCCCAAAAAATCACCTTCAACTAAAGCAATAAGTTATCCCTTGGCCTACTACATAATAATCCATTATGCATTGAAGTTTGCATAAACTGGCACAAAGTGAAATGTGTCCTTATAGATAATGGATCAGGTCTAAACATAGTGTCTCTAAAGCTCATCAAGATTATTAGGTACACTATGGTAGATCTTCAAGTAGAGACAATAACCATCAAATCCTACAGCAGTGAAGAATGAAAATCACAAAGCATGATCTATTTACCAATTATTCTTGGGTCCTTGACCCATGATACACTTTTCCATGTGCTAGATCTTGATTTGTCATACAATATGCTTTTGGGTAGACCTAGGTTACATTAAATTCATGGCATCCCATTGACATTTCACCAATGTATCAAGTTCTCCCAATTAGAGATGAAATTTTGTATACCAGAGGATTTGTATCTATATAAGTACTACAAACACCTAGAGGTTGAGTTCAAGAGTTAGAACTATCATTTTGGCATGAATCCAATGGCCAAGAAAGATAAGGGAAAAGCAATACTCCTTGATTCACCAGAGGATAACTGCATCAATCCTAAAACCCTTGATTTCCTTTCTCACATACCACCTCTTGAGATATCCAATCATTATATCATCTCGTCTAATGGGCTAAGAGAGTATTTAACCCATGGTACCTTTCAGATCATAAACCTTCCAGAGAATCCAAAGTCCTTTGGAAGACCTAAAGCTAAACTACTTCATCCATAATGGAAACAAAAGGGTAAAGGTAAAGGACCCATCATATTTATACCAGCATCTAGCTTAGAGCAAGACTCTCTTGAAGGGGATAAATCATGGTTATACAATGACAAGTAGGCCAATTGTCATGAAAATGTAAAGTATCATATTCCCAATAGGATCATGAAGAATCACAACTATGAAGGAAGAGGCCTCTAACCAAATCAACAAGGACCACTTGAGGTGATTTTTATCACTAAATACAAAGGTCCCTACAAACTTGGATGTAAACCACCTAAGGGTGACCCCATATACCTTACTCATATTCCATCACCATCGATTAGTGATGAGGATGCCAATAGTGAAGTAGAGTCCGATCATATCCTTTTTGATGACCTAGCTGAGACCAACCTATTTAACACTTATTCCATTCATACCCTTATACCAATCATTCATCATAACCCACTACCATTGTATTATCCCCAGCTAATATATTGGGACCAACAAGAGTCTAATGTGTTGATTGTTGAGTTCTAAAATGATGAGACTTTCTATAATTTTCTTGACCTTAGAGACAATGTTTCATTGGCAGACCATAAATCAGGGTTCTCAATCAAGTTGAATCCTAAAGTCTATTTTGGAGAGTGGGTGAACACCCTTAGCCAAAAATAAATAAGTAAAACATTGAGGTTGCAAAGTGAAAACCTCTTTGAGGCACTTTTTGATTAGGGAAAAAGTAAAGAAAAAGGCTAATATAGTGGTTAAAACCTATCTCAAGTGCCATTATATGGGGGTGTTCAACCTTCTTCAAACATAGCTCAAGAGACCACTAAAGATGAACTTGTCTATGAGTCTAAGTTTAGTTTTAAAGAACAATAAGCTTTTAAATCAAATCATTTAGGAGTTTCTAATATTTTTTGTTACATGGCCAAACCTTCCATTAAGGGACTCTGATTCACCATGCCTAGGAGAATTCAAAGAGCCAGTCCTAACAGAGGACTCTAATGTTGCCAAGTTTGGACCCCACCTTGGTTCTGCACCACCTTATGGTCAATCCTAATGCCAAATCATTCAAATAAAATTTGTGTAAGATGCATCCTCACATTTCTATATTAGTGAATAAAGAGTTAGAAAAACTCTTAGAAGCAAGATGTATCTAATCGATTAACTATTTAGAGTGGATTTCCAATGTGGTATCAATTAGAAAAAATCTATAAGGAATCAAAATCTGTACTAATTTCCATGATATAGACAAAGCTTGCCTTAAGGATGACTTTCCATTACCAAACATTGACATGATAGTTGACTCTACAATACGTTATGCAATGATTTCATTAATGGATGGCTTTTTAAGGTACAACCAGATTAGGATAACACCATAAGACCAACATAAGATAGCATTCACCACTCCATGGGGAACATTTTATTATCAGGTTATGTCATTTGGTCTTAAAAATTCCATATCCACCTATAAAATAGCCATGACCATCATATTTGATGATATGATGCATGACATTATTGAAGACTATGTCAATGACATTCTTGGTAAATCAAAGACCAAGGCCGATCACCCAACAGTGTTACGATGAATATTTGAAACATTGCATGAGTACAAATTTAGACTTAATCCTAAGATGTGTGTCTTTAGAGTCACTTCAAGGAAGTTTATAGGCTTCATTTTATCTCATCGAAGCATTGAAGTTGATCTAACCAAAGTCCAAGCTATAACAAAGATGCAACCACCAACTACTTTAAAGTAGCTCCATAGTTTGTAGAGCAAGATCTAGTCTATTTGATGCTTCATATCACAACTAGTGAACAAATGTCATCCTTTTACATATTTTTTAAATAAAGGAGTTGCATTTCACTGTGATGATCACTGCTAGATAGCTTTCTAGTAGTTAAAGGACTATCTAGTAAATCCACCTATTTTGTTGCGTCTTATGTTAGGAAACCCATTCTTGTTGTATCTATCTGCTACCAATAATGCTTTGGGGGAACTTCTAGCTCAACATGATGACAATGAAAAAGAGCATGTCATGTACTATTTAAGCCATCATTGGTAGTGTATGAACATAATTATACGCCCATAGAAAAAGCCTATTTAGTCATGGTTTTTGTAACTCAAAAATTATGCCACTACATGTTAAATTATAAGACCATGGTTATTTCAAAAGTAGATCCACTCAAGTATCTACAATCTAAAACAACTTTACAAGGCCACATAACTAAGTGGATCATGCTTTTAAGTGAGTTTGACATCGATTATGTCAACCAAAAATCCATTAAAGGGTAATTTCTTGCAGATCAACTTGTTGAAGCACCCCTTGTTGATATAGAGCCACTCATATTCCAGTTTCTTAATGAATCCATAATTATCATCATTGACACACCCCTTATGGAGTAAAAATAGAAGCTATATTTTGATGGATCATTCACAGCATATGGATCGAGGGTAGGCCTTTTATTTATTACACCATGGGGGGATCTAATCCCTAAATCATTCAAGATCAACTTTCCTTGTACCAACAACATGGTCAAATATGAAGCACTTATTACATGGCTTTACCAAGCAGTACAGTTGAACATATATCATCTCAAGGCTTATGGTGATTCTTAGTGAATCATCAACCAAGTTACAGACCACTTTCAAACCAAAGATGACAAGTTGGTTCCATATAAGGCCATGATCGACACTCTCAAGTAGCAGATTGTAGACACTCAATTTGAGCATATACCAAGGGCGAGCAATAAAACTATAGATGTTATGGCCACTATTGGATCTCTAATTCAACAAACTAACATGGCTAAAGAGTATCAGTTCCTTATCGAGAATTTTTTAGCACTAACTCATGAACCATAAAACTATCATGATGATTTGTGATATTGTTGGTCCTAGCTCTATTTGGGATTCAGACATCTACAAATACCTCCATGACCAATTTTTACCACTTGACCTATCCTAGAAACAAACCAAAGCCTTCATTCACCAAATCAATCATTATACCTTACTTGGGTCAACCCTTTACCATCATAATTTTGATGGAACTCTACTTTGTTGTTTAACTTTAGCAAAATCTATAGTAGCACTATGGGAAGTTCACAGACTATATGGAGCCCACACCAATGGGGTAGTCCTATCCAAAAATCTCTTACGTACTAGTTATTTTTCACCCACGATGGATGTAAATTTAGCTACATATATAAAGAATTGCAAAAAGTGTCAATAGTATACCAATCTGATTCATGCCCCAACCAAGGCTTTGAAACCAATGTTGACACCATGGCCATTTTCTACATGGGGCCTCAACCTCATTGGGAAGATAAATCCCACCTCATATGATGGTCATAAACATATCCTTACTACCACTAAATATTTTACTAAGTGGGTTGAAGCTATACCCCTCACTTACATGACTGTAAAGCAAATTTACAAGTTCATTTTCAACCATCTCATTTGTTGGTATGGTATCCTTTTCGAAATTATATCTGATAATGGAGGATCATTTAAGAAAAATGATGTTGAAAAGCTATGTACTGAATATAACATCATGCAACACTTTTTATGACATATTACCCTCAAGGTAATGGTCAGGCTGAAGCATCAAACAAAACCATTGTTAACATTGTCAAAAATATTGTTAATGATGTCAGTCACAATTAAAACCTACAGATATTTCTTTCCCTTTGGGCATATCATACCAATCACCTTACACCCATAGGAGCCACTCGATATTCACTTGTTTATGGTATTGAGTCCATTCTTCCCATTTAGGTCAAGTTACCTTCTTTATGCATCTCTTTCAAGCATGTCCTAGATGACAATGACTATTGAGTAGCTCACCTACAAGAACTAGAGTTACTTGATGAGAAATGTATAGATGTAGTGAATAATCTTCAATCCTATCATAATTGACTTAGAGGCCACTATAATCAGCATATGAAACATAGATCATTTGAACTTGGTGATCTTGTCCTTAAAGAGAACCAAAAGAATACCATGGCTGAAAAGAAACACAAAGGTAAGTTCAAACCCAACTGGGTTGGTCCTTTCATCATTATGATAAACTATGGAATAGTAGCATACAGGCTTGCCATACCAGATAGACATGAAATTGATGATCTAATGAACATTATCCACCTCAAATGGTACTATTCTTGAGTAACTTGGTGTATTGTCTATAAGGACCATTTCAAGTTGTATCATTTTATCACTCTTCTTCTTTGTATTGTACCATTTTTACCATCCTATCATCCTTCCAACCTATCACTTTTTCCTATCACCTATCCATTTTACCATACCTTCTCATCAATTGAGCTCATTTCTCCCTCCCTACCTAGCCCTATGACCTTGGTTCTATTTCATTTGGTTCCATTCACATTTTTAGTAAGAGGATTCAGATCTGATTTTAGCGATTGTTTCACACATTCCAGATAGAGGCATTATTTTAGAGCAATAAGATAGTAGTTTAGTAGTTGCATCCTTCATTTCTTATTTCATTATCTATACCAAGTGTGTTTGATTATAATCACCTATGGGCAAATCAGTGTCTCATTGGTCTTGTTACTAATTATAACCACCTATGGGAAAATTAGTATAATTGATCTATGTCATTATTTCCTAGTTATAATTTCCTATGTATAAACTAGGGGTAACACTTATTTATCATGCTTTGACATACCAACTAACCTTTTCCTATGTCATACTATCCCTTAATACCAATTGTGCTTATTTTGTTTGAATTGGCTACTACACTCGTCAGATTCCTCCACTATAAGGTAGAACTACAGTGACTCGAGGTCCTATCCTAGGACTATGTAGGTAATGATTGATACTTGTTGAGGTTAGCTTAGTCACCCTAAGCCACGCTCTCATCATTTTTTAACCAACCTTTTCTCCCATGCTCTCACCATTTTTTGAGCAACTTAAGCCATGCTCTCACCATTTTATGAGCATCTTAAGCAATGCTCTCACCGTTTTATGAGTTTGAACCATTTAGTATCTCATCATTCCCCATCAAGTTGAGATACCTAAAAACTTCCAAAAACATTTGTAAAATAATTTACAAAAAATGAAAAACATTAACCATTTCTCTGCCTTAAGGATTCTAAAATCCTTACTAAGTTTTAAGCAAATCACTTGTCATTTGTTTTCCCCATCATTTTTGCCCTTTTATCTCATTCTCTCATCATTTTGTGAGTTCATTCTTATTCTTCTATTCACATCCATTATGTTTATTTTAATCAGTTATCATTTTCTTCCTATTTCCTGGGAGAACTAAATTTGGCCTAAAGTTTTTGTTGGATATTACATCCATGGAACTATGTAGGCAGCATCTACTTGCCTATTGCATATGGAGATAGCCTAGCCACCCCCTTCCTTTTCTTTTATTCCCCCAGTCATGTTTGTTTGTTAAGTTGTCACCTATTTTCTAGGGGCAATGTTCATCATGTTGTTTATACTAACATTAGGACTAACTGTTATTTGTTTCTTTGCTTGTTTATTTACTTTCAGCATTGTTGCCTTGATTTAGTCTATGTACATTCATTGGGTGATTCCTTGTGCATTTATACTTTAATCTATCCATATTCATATGTTTACATTCCCATCATGGTTTTTATCATTAGTGAATTATTTTCCCTTGAATGTTGGATTCTAGGAGTCAATCTTTATGCATCTTTCAGCTCAGTCCTCATGGTGTTCTTCATAATGCCTATCATACAGTGCTACAAAAAAAATAGCTTTAGCAAGTCTACTCAGCAATGGAAGCATCAACATTTCCTCAGCATTGACATCCCAATCATATCCTAAATAGAGTAATTAACCATGAAAGAATTTCAATCTTTGTTAGTTCAGATGAACATCTCCCTACTAGCAGTTTGTCCTAATTCATCTTTATCCTCTATATCAAGTTACCTACATCATATTTTCCATCATCAACCTATCAATCATGTTTACCATAATCGAGGTCCAATGATTATAACCACCTATAGGCAAATCATTGCACACCATCCCACTTGAATTTCTCAATGATTATAACCACCTTTGGGCAAATCATTGTGTTCTCACAAAATTTACTTTCTTTTTGCCTAAACAAGGGCATGATATTATCTTGTTTGTCTATCCTAATTGGGGTAGTTCCATCTTCTTAATGATTATAACTACCTTTGGATAAATCATTGTGTTATCATACCACATTGCCACTATTAGGGTGCAATGTTTATAACCACCTTTGGGCAAACCCTTATACATTGTTCCACTTGAATTCTCAGTGATTTTGAGTACTTTTTCAAACTCATTGTGTTCTTACCCCATCATCTTCCTTTTTTTGGTTCCCTCATTTTACTTCCTTCTTTCAAAGGACCATTTGTCAACCTCCTTATGCCAAGCATTCCCTCGAGGGGGTATCATACAGTTCATCCATTTCCATTAAATTTGTAAGCATGCATTACCTTTTCATTCTTTGAGAATATGTTATTATTCTTATAGCTTATAACAACTTCCCAAATAGGGGAAAACTATAGACACCTAAAACTGGCCACTAATGACCTTCAACCAAGCTTTTGACCAAATTCTATCAAAATGCACAATTTGACCTAAAAATACTAAAACACATTAAAAGCTTTGAACTGGTCATATTTAAGTGCTTATTTTAGACAGATTATCATTAAATAAGGCAATGTAATTCATGAGACAACTAACTTTGATTAGATCATTTTGAGTCAAAATGACATTTTTGCACCTGGGTGCTCTAGATTGTTCTTTTCTACCAAATTTATTGCATGAAAAATGTCCCTTTGTTATTTTATATCGATAACATCTTAAATGGGAAAATGAATTTAATACATCTAACATCACCTTCCAATTCTAATCTAGTCAAATTTTGAGCCAATAATATAATATTTTGACCAATTTGATTAATTGATGCACTAATTGCCAAGATTTGCACCAAAATTAACTAATCATGTTTAAGGCTAATCAATTTGAATCAAGATCCTAATTAAGAATTCCATGAAACTTATTGAATATTTATTTTTATAATTTTATATTAAATAACTGCATCATCAAATAACATTATTTCTTGGAAAGACATCCCTAGGCCATAAATGCATAAAATATCTCATTAAGCCCTTCCATGCCTCATTAAGACCTTCCATGCCTCTTTGATTCCTCTCTAACCCAAATATTTATGAGAGAATTTATTGAATTTCATCTCAAAAATTGAATGGATTCTTATCCACACATCTTCATCTTGAGATGGTCAGTTCATGTTCATTATGATCATTTTGCAAAATCTATAAATAGGAGGTTTGTCCATTGAATTTTTAAGCTATTTTGGTGTAAATTTATCATGCAAAAATGAGCCTAAAATATCTTTTAAGCCAAATTTACCATGCCCAAATAGATTCAGACCACATTTTGATGTAGTGTTATTATGCCCAAATATTGAGCCAAATCCATCACAAGCCAAAGGTGCCAAGAGGAGATGAAGGTAGTCACACTCCATTGATGAAAATCTCTTAAAACATAAGCCGAGCAAGCCAAATAAGGAACCTTTTGGAGAAATCAAGGATTTGGTAATAAATTCATGTTTTGTGTTCTCATTTCTTATTTCTTTCCATTTTTAGTTGTGTTTTCAAATGGTTTTTCCTCACTAAGCTCCCCCTAGTGTCTAGGCCTGGAGATGTTATGATAGTTAGTATGTTTCTTTCATTTTATTTTCATTTTGGAACTAACACGATACTAACCATCCTCCCTTGAGTCAAATTCCTAGTCTACACCTATCACCCCCAATTTTCACAATACCTATAGACCCGAAGATGAAGTTTAACAAGTTTTAGAAATGCTTTATTTGAACTTACATAATGATGAGTCATAATATTTGAAACTCATCTCTTGATGAGATATGTTCACATGTGTGTTTGCCCAATCACCATCTTATCCTAATGTACTTCCATTATGTATGGCTGATGAGATGCTTTTAGAGACGTGGCATATTATGTTGTAGTTCGTTAAAAGAGAGAGATCTACTCCTATATTAGCAAGTACATCCACCACCCCATTTCTTTCATGGTAAGTGTAGATAATTTGGAATTGTTTCATCCCTCTCAAATTTTTCTTGGCATCATCAATAATATATTTTATTATATGGTTTGTGGTTATTTTGCCTTATAAGCCATTTAGAATATTGAGGGAGTCCCCCTCCAAAACTATTCTTTCTATCTTAAGGTTGGAGGCAAGCTATATGCCCCAAAATGCTACCTTAGCTTTAAAAAAATGATTTGTCTATGCTCCTAAAGGGCCCAATAGACAGCAATCAAAATTCCCTTATGGATCCTCTTCGCTTGTAGGTCATGGGTTTTCTTTCGATGCTCCATCAAATTTCAATTTAACCCAACCTTCAAGTGGATTCTTCCATCTTGTGTTTGTGAATTAGATCTTTGGAGAGGGATCTTAATTTCTAAACCACATCCCAATTGCTTAAGATCATTTGTGCTAAGTTGGGTATTGGGTTTTTGTCTATGGGTGGGAAGGCTTTCTAATTCCTCATGATTGCATGGCATAGTCTGAGATATACGCCTTTAGGATGGTGCCTTTTATTTGAGAAAAGGTTGTCATTATGGGTTTTCCACACACTCCAAAACAAATGTGGTATAGATAAATACCATAATAATTCTAGGGATGGGATATTCTAGGGTGGTTTTTATTTTTTAATAAGGTTAAATACATTATTTGGTATAGACATTCAAAAAAAGTGCAATGCATTTCTAGTCATCAAAGCACCCCATGGCCCCCTTTACTTATCTTGGACCATTTCATAACTTATTAACCACAAAACATAAGTGAAAATGATTAATCTTATCCATTTTGACTATGTATCCCTAACTACCAATGATAAACCCTCAACCATCAATGGTTGACCAAATCATTGGTGGTTACTTAAACTCTTGCATGATCAAAGGAATCAACTATAATTTGATTGTAATTATTAGCAATATGATTGTCATTGATGTCAAAATGGATATTATGAGCATGTCATTAATGCTCAAGGATGAATATGGTGATTATGGTGATCCTATTAGAGGTCAAGGATGATTTGAATGCTTGTTTGTATGAATGGAATTCATATGGTTCTTCATAATGATCATCAAGACATTTTGGGTCTAGACAGGAAAAAATAAGTAGGCACATTTCTATAATGCCATATCTTTCACATAAGAAGGGTTTAGGACCAAATGGATATATGGATCAAATCTAATATGAAAGAGGAACAAATGCATAAAGTTGCAGTTCATGCGACTAAGATCAACGAGAGTTATGCAGGTGTAAAGTTAGCCTTTGAAGTAAAATGAAATGGTCTCCATACTTAGACAAAATATGCACAAGGTCATTTAAATTTATCATGCTTTTACAATGATCATCTATGGACATTTGTAAAAAAAACATATAGTAGATCTGCTATGGGTTTTTCATGAGCATCTTAAATATGTGGTCTGCATGCTCAAAGGAGAAGTAATGAGCTCAGAATTGAATTATCTTTGCTCTCAGACTAGATAGGGTTTCTCAATAAAACCCTAAAGGTTTAAGTCATGGTGTCAACAAGCACTTTTTATTTTTATGGTGACTAGCTATAGCTTGAACCTAGTAGCTTAAGTTATAACTCAAGCCTTTGTTATTATTGCAAAACTGGCCTCTCGACCTAACTATTACCGATTCAAGTAGTGATCAAAAGACTTAATATTTCCTAAGTCTTAGACTTTATATTATGTCCTATCTTGATCAACAACCTATGTTTCATCATATGTAGATGATCCAATGGAGAGTGATGAAGTTAATTTGTCAAAGGCTCCTTCGAGTAAACATGCTAGTGATAATTATCATATTATGGAGCTCATCAGATAGAGACCCAATGAGTGTAAGCTTGTCAAAGTTAATGATCAAGCTTGTAATAAGATCTGATAGTGCATGGATGATCATGTAAAGGAGATCTAATGGAGTGAGTGGACTCAAATTCTATTAAGTGCTTGAGGTTTATGGACATAATGGTAAGTTAAAGACCAAACAAGTTTGAGAATATCGATAGAGTGAAAGTGATCCAAAGACACAGGAAGTAGAAAGATGAGGTCAAAGTGTTGAAGTTTAAAGACCAAGTCAAGGTATAGTTTGTGAAATTTTAAATATCTAATAGCATGCATAATCTTGGTTAATAAAGATCTAATGGAGTAAATGGAATTAGATGGAATAAAGTGATCGATGTTTATCAACACAATGGTGAGTTAAAAACCAAGCATGTTCAAGAAGATCAATGGAGCAAAAGTGATCCAAAGATATAAGAAGCAACAAGATGGGATAAATATCTCAATGTTTAACATCTTGAAAGAGATAAATAATATGCATCTTTAGAGATCCAATGACATGTAGAAGCTCATATTAGGAAGATCGATGGGTGTATTTTAAAGATGACAAAGATAAAGTTTGGAAGCATATAAAGATCTAATGAATAGCATGATCCTATCAAAAGGTGATCAAATGGATGCATTTTAAAGTAGATTCATCTGAGTGTGGACCATTAGATTGTGGTTCCAAAGGCTACAATAGTGACCAACATTTAAAGTCATGTCTAGACAAATGGTTAGTTGCAGGAACATGTAGAAATTTGTGTATAAGATCTATATCTTGATATAAATAGTGAGATTTATTGATCCAACTGATCAAATCTACATTAAAGAGCTTATGCATCAAAAATTGAGTCTAATAGATATTATAGATAGTATATAAACCTATAATTATGATGTGATGTATGAAATCAAGATGCAAGAAACTCTCAGTGCAAGTCATAATGAACTAGAGTTCAAAATTGGCATGATTATTGTAATCTAAGTGTGAACACATTAAAGATATGGAACCTAGATCCATTGCTTATATATATGACATCTAGGACACATGCAAAGGCTATTGGGGTTATTTAAATTATGTCAAATATAAAATAAATAGACACAGAACCAGAGGGCAAAGAGTAAAAGAAGAGGTTGTAGAGACAGATGAAGTGTGTCAAATAGATACGTATATAGACATGAAGAGAGGGGTAGAGTGGAAGAAAGGCACACAAAGATATTGTGCATAGAATGATTAATTATAGATTAGACTTGTAATAAAGAGAATAGAGTTGGATTCATTTATGAATCTATTTTTTATACTGGAGTTTTAGCTCCATAGATATGATTGGTTGGTGCCATCAGACAAGCTAAGTTAGTGCTTAGTTAGGGGATTGGTTTCTCCTTAGTGTTGGTGACCTTAAACATTTTAACCAATGAGGTTAAGATAATTTGGTGCTCAGTTAGGGAGTTAGTGCTTCCTTAGAGTTGGTTATCTTAAACTAGGGGATTGGTGTCTCCTTAGGGTCAGTGCCCTTAAATGTGTAACCAGTGAGATTTTACCAGTGAGGCTAGATTAAAATAGTAGTTTCTAGTAGCTATTCTAATTTGTTTTTTCCCTTTGGGTTTTCCATGTATAAATATGGTGTGATGAGTATTTATGTGTATATGAGCTTTGTATACTTGAATTGATATGCATATATATTTTAATTGAAATTGAAAGTATTTAAAGAACTAGTTGTAATTGATATATTTATTCACCCCCCCCTCAATATATAGTTATGTTCTAATAATTGGTATTACAACCCTTGTTCCTTAGGAGAAGCTTAATAAGCTCAGGTAGATATTAGATCAGTGAACACAATGGCTAGTTAAGAAAGATCTTCATAAAATAAAGCACCTCTCTTTGATGGATCTAACTATGCATTTTGGAGCATAAGAATGGAATCATATATATATATATATATATATATATATATATATATATATATATATATATATATTCATTAGGTTTTGATGTATGGATGTCTATGGTAAATAGATATACAACACCTAATAAAACTCCCAATGATCAGGATTCAAAGAAGGCATATGAGAGCAATGCCAAGGCAAAGAATGATATTGTTTGTGGATTATCCAAATTAGAGTTTGTCAAAGTGATGCATTTTCAAAATGCACAAGATATCTTGAACAAGTTGAAGAGCATCTATGAAGGTGATGATAAGGTAAAGCAGTCCAAACTACAAACATACAAAGGAACACTTGAGAGTCTTAAAATGATTGAAGAAGAGAAGATTGCAGACTACCTTCTTAGAGTAGATGAAATAGTCAATACAATCAGAGGAGTTGGAGAAAAAATGAAAGAATCAATCTTTGTCAAAAAGGTCCTAATATCTTTGCCAATAAGATATGATTCTAAAATATCTATTATAGAGGAAGCAAGAGATCTAGATAAACTCATTGGTGATGAGTTTTATGGAACCTTCACTACCTATGAGATGAGAATTGGAAAAGTAGATACTTTCAAGCGAGAAGTTGCATTTAAAGCATCTAGAAAAGTAAAAGTAGAGGCATCTACATCCAGATCTGAGGAGATTGATGAAGAAGAATCTAAAAAAGTATAGAGGTAAGTTACCCTTTTAATGCTTTAACTATGGTAAGGTAGGACATTTTTCTACCAAATACCCTTATGATAAAAATGATAACTCTAAGCAAGAAGATGATGGCAAAAGGATGATGCCCCACTATTCCAAAAAGAGGGACTTATTTAAAAACAAGAAATTCTTATATATAAGAGAATATAATGACTCATTGGATGATGGTGATAGCTTAGATGATGACCATGATTGTGCCTTTATGGTTGAAGGAAATGAATCCTTGTTCATGACATTAGGATTAACTTCTATAGATCTAGATCAAGAAGAAGTTGAAGACTCTAGTAAATAAGAGGAAGGAGAATTGGAACTTGAATGTGAACTCATATGTGCTCTAGATGATATTAAAAAGTTGAGAAAATAGAACACAAGACAAAATAATCTTAGACAAAAATAAATTGAAAAACTATCCAAAAGTCTTAAAGAATCTGATCAGATGGTGATAAGCCTAAAGATACAAGTTGAAGAGGCCAAAAGAATAGAATATGTAGTCAAGATTGAACTATAATTAAATTTTTTGAGAGTATGAGGCTAGAAGCAGAGATAGTGACTTTGAGAAAAGAACTTGAAAAAGATAAAGACTAAATAGATAAAGGTTTGAAGCTAAAAAGAGGATCTGACATTCTTGATGAATTGATCAACTCTCAAAATCCATCAAAAGGGAAATCTTGTCTTGGTTATGAAAAGGGAAAATGTCCCATAACTAGTACATCTACCAAGTTATATGATAGTTTTAAAGTAGAAGGATCAGGAGCAAAGAAAGAGAAATCTTGTAAGGATACAAAGACAAACACAAGCAATGTTGATGTGAAGAAGGCTAAAACTAAAAATAATCATGAGGAAAGGCAAAATAATAATGAGTCCATCTCTACAAACTCAAGGAAGATGCATAACATAAAGCAACTAATGCATATGGTTACATAAGGGTAAGTAACTTGAAGGAGCAAGAGTTAAGAAGAACTCCCCATCCTACACAAAGAAAATCTATGACCAGGTATTCCTCATATTTCTATGGTTATTATTATAGATGTAATCAGTTTGGTCATAAGGCTAGTAAATGTAGAGTTATAACTATAAGGATAACCAAATTTGTAAGCACAAATTCATTTTCACCCTTGGTAGATACAAATATAATGTGCTATAATTGCAATAATTTTGGTCACATAGCTAAACATTGTAGAACAATATTTGTAAGATCAAAAGTACATAGTAAGAAGAAAGGTATGCCTCCTAGTGTGAACAAAGGTTCACAAGTCTCTAAAAAAGAGAAAAGTAAGCCCAATAGGACATATAATCAACCCAAGCATGTATGAAAAGTGAAATATCAAGCCATGATGAAGAATACTACAAAGGTTGGAAAATGTCAAGAGCTCTCAATGTCTGCACATGTTGAGAATGAGAAGACAAAGCTCAAGGAGAAGTCTAAGGTGTTGGTCGAGGATAGATCTGAAGTGAGTATATATGCAAGTGAACATCTTGCTATTGTTGAGAAACTATCATGCATAAAAAATCAATATTATAAGCCTAATGATCATATTTTAAGCTACAAGGAAGATTCATCAGATGAATAGGTATGTCATGGATCCATATTGTCTCCATGTATTGTTAACTTAATCACAGATTTAAAGGATAACAGTACAATGGATGAGCATGTTACTTCTCTCAAGATTAAGGAGAAGAAGAAAAATAGAAAGCATAAGATGACCAAGGAGGAGAAGTAATATGGGGAGTTATGGGCAACTCCTAGTTTCACATTATTATGGGACATTGTGAAGTAAAGTGTCTCTATCTATGCTTCTTAAGAGACCCTTGTTAGTGGAGAAGCAAGTGATGTCTGCTACAAATGTGAACTCAAGTAGGTTGTGATGATGACTTGATCAAACCAAGTAAAGTGTTGTGTATGAAGTGTCTGTAGGGACATAATGATTATTTTAATATGATATAATGAGATTTTTGGAGTACATCTCATATATATATGGTCTACAAATTCAATTGGCATAAGGGTTCCAATGCAAGAAACCCTTGACATGGTGTATCTTATGTTGTACAATGAGTTGGGTCACCAAACTTAGTGAACATGTGTAAAATTATGATATACATGTGATAAATGAAGTTATAGTGTGTTATAGATAGGCCCTTGATGCAAAGATGGAGCATAGAGCAAGGGGGAGCTATATTGTTTAGTCTGTCAAGATCAAGAAGGCTCAGAGTAGAAGAGCTTTACAATTGGTCAGGTCCTAGGATCAAAAGATAATAAGAGATCAAGAGATAAGGCTAGTAATCCTATATGGAATCTCCTACATCAAATCACTAGATACTAGTGATAGAGTCTAAGTCCAGGGTGAGGACCATAAAAGCATTATTAATTCTAAGAAGAAGAAGAGAAAAGGAAACTCATGTATGTATGTTCTACAAATTTATAATGAATTGATGGTTGCATATTCTTGGATAAACTCCTTTATCTGATAAACGGGGAGAACACTTTGGATAAATAGTGAGGAGTCCCTTTGCCATTGATGTCAAAGGGGGGAAAAGGGGGAAAATGTTCTTTCTAAAAGTTTGGAGAAAAAAGTGCAAATGCTCTCTAACAAAGTAGAAAAAAAGTAGGTGTCCAAGTTGAGTATTAGGTAAATGTGCCATTGCCTAATGGGGATCAATTTTGGTATGAACAGCTTCAATTCATACTCTTCACAAGCCAATGCAAACAATGTCATAGAAAGAGCATAGTATTAGAAGATTAGAGCATTTAGTTTGCCATCAATGACAAAGGGGGAGATAGTTGGAAATATGATTTTCATTGATGTTAAAATAGATATTATGAACATGCCATTAATGGTCAAGGATTAATATGGTGATCATGGTGGTCCTATAAGAGGTCAAGGATGATTGGAATGCTTGTCTGCATTAATGGACATTTGCAAAATCTGCACAAGGTCATGCAAAGTTGTTATGCTTTTACAATGATCATCTATGGACATTTGCAACAGAAACAGATGGTAGATATGTTATGGGTTTTTTTATGAGCATCATGAATATGTGATTCATAGGCTCAAAGTAGAAGGAATAAGCTTATAATTTAATTATCTTTGCTCTCAGACTAGATAAGGTTTCTTAGTAAAACCCTAAAGGTTTAAGTCATGGCATCAATAGGAACTTTCTATTTTGATGGTGACTAGTTATAGCATGGACCTGATAGCTTAAGTTATAACTTAAGCCTTTATCATCATTCTGAAATTAGCCCCTCAACCTATAAATTATTGACTCGAGCAATGATCAAAGGACTTAATATTTCCCAAGTCTTAGACTTCATATTATGTCCCAACTTAATCAATGGCTTGTGTTTCATCATACACAAATGATCTAATGGAGCACGATGAAGTCAATTTGTCAAAGGCTCCTCTGAGTAAACATGCTAGTGACAAGTTTCACATTCACAAAGCTTGTCAAACAGAGACCGAACTAGCGTAAGCTTGTTAGAGTTAATGATCAAGATTCTAATAATATATGATGATGCATGGGTGATCATGTAAAGGAAATCCAATAGATCAAATGGATTTAAATGCTATAAAGTGTTTGAGGTTTATCAACATAGTGTCAAGTTAAAGACTGAGCAAGGTTGAAAAGATTGATAAAGCGAAAGTGATCCAAAGATGTAGGAAGTAGCAAGATGAGGTCAAAGTGTCAAAGTTTAACAACCAAGTCAAGGTATAGTTTGTTCAAGTTCAAAGATCCAATGGCATGTGATAGCTTGGATGAGAAAGATCCAACAGAGTGAGTGGACTCATATGTAACAAAGTGATCGATGTTTATTGACACAGTGGCGAGTTAAAAACCAAACATGTTCAAGAAGATTGATGGAGTGAATGTGATCCAAAGATATAGGAAGCAGTGAGATGGGATAAAAGGCTCAACATTTAACATCTTGAAAGAGATCAAGAATGTGCATATTTGGATATTTAATGGAATGTATAAAATTGGATCAAGAAAATCGATAGGTGTATTTTAAAGATGATAAAGCTAAATTTTAAAAGCATACAAAGATCTAATGGATAGCATTAGCCTATCAAAATGTGATCAAATGGACACATTTTAAAGTTGAGTCATTTGAGTGTGGACCATCAGATCATGGTACCAAATGCAAGATCAATGACCAACATTTAAATTCATGTCTAGACTAATGATTAGTTTGAAGAACTTGCATATAATATCTATATCTTAACACAGACAACAAGATTGATCTATCTAACTAATCAAATCTGTATTAAAGAGCTTGTGCATCAAAACTTGAGTCTAATAGATGTTATAAATAGTAAAGAGATATGTAATTATAGTGTGATGCATAGAATTGAGATGTGAGAAACTTACAGTCCAAGTCATAATGAACTAGAGTTCATAATTAATATTATCTATTATAGTCTGAGTGTGAACACACTAAATAAATGGAACCCTAGATCCATTGTTTATATATATGACATCTAGGACACAAGCAGAGGCTACTAGGGCTATTATAATTCTGTCAAATAAAAAATATATAGACACAAAACCAGAGGGTAGGGAGGAAAAGAAGAGGTTGTAGAGAGAGAGATGAAGTGTGTCAAATAGATACATATACAGACACAAAGAGAGGGGTAGAGAATAAGAATTTACAAATTAGACTTGTAACAGAGAGAATAGAGTTGGATTCATTTATGAATCTATTTTGTCTTTTGGAGTTGTAGCTCCATAGATCTAATTGGTTGGTGCCATCAGACAAGCTGAGTTGGTATTCAGTTAGGGGATTGGTGTCTCCTTAGGGTTGGTGCCCTTAAACATTGTAAAAAGTGAGCTTAAACTGAGTTGGTGCTTATTTATGGAGTTGGTGATCTTAAACTAGGGGATTTATGTCTCCATAGGGTCAGTGCCCTTAAATATGTAAGTAGTGAGGTTTTTGTAGTCAGGCTTTGAACTGTGAGGCTAGATTAGAACAATAGTTTCTAGCAGCTATTCTCAGCATGGTTTTTCCCTTTGGGTTTTCCACATATAAATATAGTGTCATGAGTATTTGTGTGTGTATTACCTTTGAATATTTGATTTGATTTGCATATATATTTTAACATGTATTGAGAGTATTTAAAGAACTAGTTTTAACTGATATACTAATTCACCCCCTCTCAATATCTAGTTGTGTTCCAACAATAACTCACTTAATGATTATGAGCTATCTAAATTTATCTTATTATTTGCATGATCAATGTGTGATTAGACTATTTGATAATCCATTTGTTAAACTCTTTGATTTGAACCTCCCTTTCTACTATATTGAGAGATGAAGAGAAGGTTGAAATAATCATTAGAAATCATCAAGATCATCATAAATCATCAAGATCATCAGAAATAATCAGGTAGGTGCAAGATGTTTTGAATCCCAGGTGAATCCAAAAGCTAAGTATATATGTTTTTTATCAAGATTTAGTAATTAGCTCTATTTATTTCATTGCTTGTGTCATCTTCATTTATTTTTCTCTCATCCCATTTTCTTGTGTTGGAGTTTTACAACTCCAAACATTCCACCTCCTACCTAAAACCACCCAAAAACCATTCTCACTCACTTGAATACCTGATCCCTAAACCAAATACCTATGAGTATCATTTATTATCTCATGACCAACATTCAACCCAAACACCACACCCAAAACCTCTTTATAACTCTCCTCAACAGGTTTCTTTTCCCAAACCAAATCCCATAGTAACTATCGACAGTCTTACCAAACCACCATCAGAGTTACCTAATTGTTGATGGTTAAAAACCATCGATAATCACCTAATTATCGATGGTCATACCTAAATATCAATGGTCACCATGTTATTTTACAACAATGACCTAATTTTACCCATCTGACCATACCCAATCTCAGTTTGTGAGTTTATGTTTTATCAAAGAGTTTCAACTTAGTTTTTTAATCAAGTTTGAGTAATTTAACATTAGTGTTAAATTATTTATTTCTATTTTAGTCAAAATTCATTTGTCCCTTTGTAACACCTCTTGTTTGATTTCAGTACCTTATGTTATTTCATGCAAGAATCTATTTTTAATTTATCAGAACTTAAGTATTTTAAAAGTGTAGATTGATAGCCTTCAAAGAAGCTTGCACTTCTTGGATTTAGCTCATGCTATGTAGTCCACCCTACTATCTCACTAATCCACCATTTTCTAGATTGCTTTCTTATTTGTAGGTCATTCTCCCCAAACAAAGAGGAGTATCGATAATCATCTAGATTCATGTGCACACAATCACATCCAAGTTCTACTAAACTCACCCTTATTTCAAGTTTTACTCTTTTTAAATAGAAAATAAAATGAATTTTTAGTCAAACATTCTAGCACAAAGGTACCATCTTGCAAACTCAACTTCACTACTCAAATATTTTAGCACTATGCATCTTCCTTTAGATTGTCTGTTATTCACTTTTGATGTGGAGTCTTTATACCTAAGTATTCCTACTATTGAGGGCCTTCTAGATCTTTAGCCTATGGTTTCTGATTACTTCACACAACATCAGCTTGATACAACCCTTCTAGACATGGTTCTTGAGTTAGCTGAGTTGGTTCTTCGTAACCACTATTTAGAATTTTTAGGTACTTTATACAGATAGATTTGAGGTACTGTCATGGGCAGTAATTTTGTGGTTGTGTATGCTTGCCTGTTTCTATGTTATTTGGAGCAGTAACTTGATAGACAGTTTGATACCTCAAATCTTGCCAATTTTAGAAGATACATTGATGATGGTTTTGGGAATCTAGTTAGGATCAGAGGCTTCTCTATAGGTTTATTTATAGGCTTATCAGAGCTTCTATCTAGAGATCAAGATCACCTCTGTGATTTCTCCATCTTTGGTTGATTTTCTAGACATTACCTTCTTCAAAGGCCATGATTTTTGTGATATTGGTCTTCTTTCTACCAGATGATTTTAGAAGCTGCTTAATGCATATCAATATTTGTCATTTACTTCATGGCATCCATAGTACCAGAAGAATTCTTTCATTGTCAATAAAGTTTGTTGATACCTTCTCAGAGAATCAAATCTCATTAGTTTCCATAGTCTTCATAGGCAACTTTATTCTAGACTTCATGCTTATCTGAGGAGATTCTTGCTTCATTATTTTAGTACAGTTTCTTTGAAGGATAGGTCAACCTTACTCACATGGGTGCTTTCAGGTACTTATAAGGGTAAATGACCCCCCTTGTTTTCAAGCTTGACTACAACACTTCTGATAGATCTTTGAACTTGGGTTCTACCCTAAACCCTAAACTTTTATGGCATTGCTAAAAAGTCCTAGAGTTGTAGCATATCCCCCTTCCTACTGAGTGATAGAGAAATATTAGGAAGCTAGGATCTTTCCTCATGAAAAGAAGATTTTTTCGTCACTCTTAGCATCTTTTTTCTGTATTTGGTGGGGATTTTCCAGTACCCATGAGCTTTTTCTTATTTTTTGCTCACTTAAACATCTTTTGTTCACAGAGGCAATTTCGAATTCTTTTTAACAGTATCCCCATTATTTTTGGCTACTACCAATTTGAAGGATTTCTACTTTTTACAGAGGATCTTTGGAAAAATCTAGAATTTTCTAAATTTTAGAATTTTTTAAATTCTAAAAATTTTGGACCCACTCCATACTATGACGTCCCATTCTTGTATGGTTTTTCCTTAAAATAAATTTAAATCATTTAATTAGTTTTGTTTTTTTATTTCTTTCTTGACTTTTAGTTTAAATATAGAAGTCTTAGTCTTATTTTTATTTCTTTACAAAATTAATTAAATATTATAAGGTGGGAATCTTTTCCACTTTATTTTTTGATTTTTGCATGGGATGGAAATGAGATGCCACTTTTGTGGAAACTTCCATGATTTTTTAAATTAAATTATTTCTATTTTTCAAGATTTGAATTAAAAATAAAATTAGATTTAAACTTTATTAAATTATTTTAAGTTATTTTTTGGATTTTTTTTTTTTGGCATAATGCAATGTTAATTTTGGGAAAAGCTATGCTATTTTTTGAAAAGTTATGTTATTTTTGAAATTTCTAAAGAGATTTTTTCCTATATTTTTTTTCAAGTTTCTTTCATTTATAGGTGTATCTCCACTAATGAATTGTGAAATTCAATGAAAATATTTTGGATGGCACTAACCTTTTAGAATAATTTCTATTTCTTTTCTATTTTCTTTTTTCTATATTATTTTAGTTCTTGATTGCTGCCAACGAATAATTGATTTCTTTTTTAATTTTTTTTTTTTTTTTTAAATTATTTTTTAAAACTCTAAATTTTTTTAAACTCTAAAAAAATTTAATTTTTTTTAAAACTTTAATTTTTTTTAAAACTTTAATTTTTTTAAAGTCTACCCTACTATCTCACTAATCCATCATTTCCTAGATTGCTTTCTTATCTACAGGTCATCTTCCCCAGACAAATAGGAGTATTGACAATCATCTGGATTCACACATGCACAACCACATGTAGATTCTACTAACCTCACCCTTCTTCAAATTTTACTCTTTTTAAACAAAAAATAAAGTGATTTTTTAATGAAACATTCTAGCACACTCAGTGGGACCCTTGAGCTTTTCTTGGGTTCATAGTTATAGGGCATTTAGTTGCATTATATAAGAGTCATTCATTGCATTCTTTTTTGAAAATTATACCTTCCTTATTTCCTTTGTTTCTAAAATGTAAGTTCTACTTTCTTTTGTTGTCTTAGGGAAAAAAGTAGAATTTGTCATTTTTAATTTCATTTCTAAAAATCAAAAATACTCATTCTATGCTTAGGATTTACATCATCATATCTCATCTAGGTGCATCTTAGTTATTTTTTACTAATTTGAAAAGACACCAAAATTTTCTTTTGGATTAAAATTAACTTTGCATCCATTATTTGCTTGTATTGATTAGCTCACATAGTTTAAATTAATCATAGTCTCACTTCTTATCACACACATAATACCAAACCACACATTCAATCAAACATTAAAACATTGACATAAGCCTTGACTGCAATTTTATCATCTAGCGGTCACCTTTCTTCAGCTATCCTACTTGGATTTCATCACCAAGGGGAGAACTAACTTAGTGCATTAGCTAAGTATAATCTCTAGCAACTTGGTATATTTTGGGTAAGTACCCAACACTCTTATCATTGTGGTGTGTGAAGTGAGGGGGTAGGCCCAAATATCAAGCCATGTACCAGGTTCTAATATAGAACTTGAGGGTCTTTAACTACCTAAAATTGTCCTTAGACATCTTCTTCTAGTACCTGCTCTACAAGCCCAAAGTTGGTCTTCATAAACTCCTTAAAATAAAAGGTATTCTAGGATTTAAATGTAATTTAGTGTATGTTTTTTTTTCTTTGAGATCTTTTTATTTTGACTAATTCTCTTTTGATTTTGTGAGATTACTTTTATCTTCCTTTCTCCTTCTTTGCATGGTTCTCACTAGACAATAACTAAGAAACTAAACAAATCAGGATCCACCTCCCAACCACCCATATTCCTCTTATTCTTCATCCATGGAGTATGTCTTAGAGATAAAGGGTTCTTTCCATCCTTCTAAAAGCCCCAGTATCCCTCAGATAGTTTCTCAAGGTGATACAGACCCATAACCCTCTAACACTACCTTAACACCATACCTCATCATACCCCCTCTTTGATTTTGTCTATTGATCCACCCTATGGTATGCCATCCCATCTCATGGGTAACACCTCTATTGCCACCATTTCCACCCAAACCTTAGTCACCCAAGCATCTACTTCTACTAACAATCCATCCAATACCACCATCCAAAACCAACCCATCCAACCAACAAACACCCAAATGCCTTCTACCCTAACAAATAACTCTTTTGTTATAGGATCAACCCAACCTTTGGGTACCTATACCCCAATTATCACTAGAGTATCTTCTACTAGTGTTGCCACCCCTCCTCTTGTTATCTTCACCCCACCAACCTCCACTTCATTCCAAATCTTGGTGGTTTCCATACCTTCTACCCTTCCACCCATTAGTACCAAGGTTACCACCCATCCTCAAACCATCACCACAACTATACCTCTAACCCAACTCATGTCAATTCCTTAACAAGTGCCCATTGTACCCAATATAAGATATATTCCTAACCCATAAGGGTATATGGCTCCACATTCGACATAACCTCCAATATCTACTTACCCATATATGGCACATTCCCAAACATCCATCTCCACATACCAATATGTGGCATCCTCTCAACCTTCCACTAGATATCCATATGTTGCACATACCCAACCCCAACAGAACATACCATATAACTATGGTAATGCACAACCACATACCAATCTAGTTAAGATGTTAATGGATAAGATGACCAATTTAGAGTCATCTATTTTTTATGCCCATAACTTCTTATCATATGATCAAATTTGTAATGAACCAATTCATCTATCCATCCCAATTCGATCTTATCATCCTCATGGTAACTTTCAAAGTTTTCAAAATTTTAGAGCAAGGAAGATCCTCAACAACAACTTAGATCATTTAGACACTCTTGTTATTTGATTACTTATGATGATTCTCTCCTTCTTTCCACCTTTCCCATGTCCCTATCTGGTCTGATATTAGATTGGTATAGTATTATTACCAAGAATTCCCTCTTTTCTTTTGCCCAATTAGCTCAAACCTTCTTAGATCATTTTTCCATAAATATATCTAAGAAAGTTTCCATTACTGATCTCTACTCCATTCGGCAATTTGAGGATGAGTCAGTTGCTAATTTCATAGCCCATTGGATAGGTTTGATAAACCAACTCTCTTTCTCTTTACCCCAATATGATCTAATTGATATTTTCTCTCAAGCTTATATCAAACATATTTCTACCACCTTACAGGTTCAGACTTTCAAAACTTTTGATGAGGCTTTCACCATGGCATGGAAATTAGAGATTAGAGCCATTGATGAGGGGCAGCTAAAATTGAGAAATAAGAACTCTAATTTCAATTCAAATGAAACTTCCTCCCCCAAAACCAAGGGAACCATGAATGAATTTGTTCTTAAAACCAACACTCTTCTAGTTTTTAACCAACCCAACTCTTCTAATTCTTCCAACCAGAATAACCGAAACCAAAACCATAACAACCAAAATAAATATAATCTACTAGGGGAGTCATATGCTTCAGTATTGGAAAAGTTTTTGAAGAAAATATCATACAACTTCTTCTAATTAAACCCCATAGTAATTTGATTCCTCTAATCCTATACCCGATTGGTATAAGGAGAATGAATTTTGTAGTTACCACCATGTTTTGGGTATGATGTTAATAGATGCAATAATTTCAAAATCATTGTCCAAGGGTTGATTTACAAGGGGGAACTTGTGTTGGATAACCCCAATGCACCCCCAAATCAGTCACTTGATATTTTTAGACAACCATGCCCCTTCTGTGAACAATGAAAATAATCAATCTGAATCCTCTCACAACCATGAAGTCCATACTATTAAGGTGGTTCTTAGTGAGCTCATTGTTGAGGAAACCATTTCAAAAATCACTTCTTCCCCACCATTTATTGAGGTAGTGGATTCACCTTTTATTCCTTTAAAAACCAAAACAAAGGCAACAATTATTTCCCTCTCTCTACTTATTGAGGTAGTGGAACTACTAACCTCTCCTTTAGAAGACATACCAAAGGAGGCAAGCATTACCACCATACCTTCTTCTTCCATCATAGAGCAATCCACTCTTCTTTTGGAAATCATTTCTAAGGAAGAGGTCACCTTACCTACCCCTCCCATGAAGGAATCACCTCCCAAGACCTTGGAATCTTTGATTAAGGAAAAGGAAAAGGTAACTTATCCCCTCTCTCAACCCATGGGTTTTTATTTTAAGTCCAATTTTGAAGGAACCAAACCTGTCTATAAGACACTCTCTAGACAAGTTCAAAACTTGGAATTCCTATCCCAACCCAACATGAATCCAGCCACATTTTGGCACTATCTTAGGCTTCCTTATCCAACCAAGTAATATCCCTTAACCATAAGTTTATCCACCCATCCTTCCACTTCCACTATTGGACCTACCATCATCCCAACCAAACCATCAAAAACCTCTACCTCCTAAACCATAGTTGAACCATCTAAAGTAGCCAAGTTACCTTCCACTATTCCAACCAAACCCATCAAAAACCTAGGCATGTTCCCTACTCAAGGCCTTTCTCACCCACCATTAAATTTGGATTTAACTCAACCAAACCCACCAAATAAACCCCAAGTTAAACCAATAAAAAAATTAGAGCCACCTAAGATCCCCAAAACCAAAACCTTGCCACCCATTTCTACCTCGCCTTCCATTTTAGGACCACATCCTTCTTCCATCCTAGGAAGTCATCCTTCCATGAGAAAAACAAGCCTCCCAAACACAAAAAAAACCTAATATCTTATTTTAGCTACACCTCCACCTATCCTTTCCATGCCTTCTATCTCCAAACCATCCACTACTAAGCCTTCTGCTTCTAACCCTTCTACCTCCAAACCATCCACTACCAAGCCTTCTAATTCTAACCCTTCTACCTCCAAACTATCCACTAACAAGCCTTATATTTATAAACCTTAAACTTCTATACCATCTATCTCCAGGCCATTAAATTCCAAAATTCCACCCACCAAGAATATTCCACCACCCAAAACTCCCATTGTGAGGCCTACTCCCAGCAAGGCTTCTACCCCAAAAGTCAAAACCAAAACCTTTAACACCCTTGCCACCTTTGCTTAAGTCTTAATTAACCATATTGAAAATATTCCTCCAATATTATTACTTTAATTTGCCTCCCATCAATCTATTTAACCCCCATAGTCCTAATCCATCTTGGTTTAATGACAATCTGATTTGTTCATACCATAGAATGCCAAGACATGATATGGAGAACTATAAATCTCTCCAAGTCCTAGTACATTAGCTATGTGATGAGGATGACCTATTTTTAGATGCACATCCCATGATCCAACCACAAATCCAAAAAACACAAGTAACCACCCAACACTTACCTACCCCTATACTCTCTTCTAAGAGTGAGGAGGAACCGAAGCAGCCCTCTATCCCAACTTTTCCCCAAATTTATACCATCCATGTGGTCACATGATCACAAGCCTAAAAAAAGGATAAATGGAAGGCAAAGGTGTCCATTCCATGGATATACCCTTCTTCCACCACCCAAAGACCCAACCAAACCCAAACACTTTCATCCAAACCCAAGGTGTTCATCTTGGGTGCCTCCCAATCCAACATTTCTAAGTTAATCCAAAGAGTAGTTCTAAAGAAACTTTACCAAACACTAGTGAAGATGAGTTTATATTAACTAATCAATACCCACCCCATCATTGATAGGATATGATAAAGGCTTTGTAATCCATATAGGCTCAACCAAAAGATCCACAACCTCTAGCAGCCTTTGTTGGAGCTCTTCAACTTTCCACATTTGTTACTTTTAAGGATTCATAAATTCCCTCCATTCATCCCCATGATCTAGATCCTCCCCTTTTCATTATTTTGTACATCAACCAAACCTACATCAAAAGGGCTATGATTGATGGAGGATATAACATCAACATTATCTCCTCCCATGCATATGACTAGCTAAAATTTCTAGAGAACATTATGTCAAAAATTATAGCAGTGTTTTGATTATTCAATGGCACTATGGCAATAACTATAGGAACAATCATCCTTCACATTTTTTTTGGACCTCACACACTTCCTAATCTCTTATATGTAGTATAAGTTGAGTTCTAGTACAATATTTTGCTAGGATGTCTATGGATCCATTCCATGTGTTGTGTACCATCTATCCTACACTGGTGCATCAAATTTGAGCATGAGGGTCAAGTGGTAACCATAAAAGCTAACCTACATCATTTCACATCATATAACATGACCTATAAACAAATTATATTCTCTTTATTTCATCAACAAAACCTTTACCAGTCAAAGATGAGTCTACCTCTTCCACGAACTAAGCCTTGACTAGCTCATCCATCCCTTCTACCTAAATCCCCACGAAGGACCCTTTAAAATCAACATTCCAATGTATTTCACTTGGATCATATCACCTCTTGAGCTTTAAAACCTTCCTTACTCCCCAATATTTTGAGAACCTTGACTAAAATCCCAGTTATGATTCCAATGTTGGAACCATTATTCATTTTAGGCCTTCCAATATTCAAACTAGTCTTGTCTATGGGGGGCTTGACCAACCTCTTTTCACCTCTACTACCTCCTCTTATACTAAATCATTCACCTCTAATTTATCCTATCTAGATAAACCATATTTCACCAAGACAACACAACTTACTACCTTATAAAACCCAAAAACCTGGAGAACAGTTTGTCTCAGATTCACTTCACCTATGGAGCCAACCAATTTGCCTTCTGTTACCATCATTGATGAAGAAGTTCCATCCTCACCAACCCCTTCACCATAAAAATTTAAGGATTTTGATACCGTTCCCCCTAAAAAAAAAATTCCATCAACATGATTAGAATTAGACCCCTAACTTATCAAAAGGACAGGGAGATCATAACTATTCCTCTGACTCATCTTGAGATGGTAGAAGATGACTCTCCTACCATTAATATTATTTAGTGTTAGGATGACAATTCCTTTCTTTCCTATTTTAGTGTATAATATTCCTCTATCCACAAATCTCTCCCTCTTGAGACTTCAACCACGTTAAAAAAATCCACCATGGATGTCAACTCGATACTCAAGATAACCCGTATATTGTCAAAATCAGCCAATCACTAGATTCCTTAGAGCTTCAAGATTTTACTTAATTTCTACAATATTATAGAATTTTCTTGGTCTTATAGTGACATAATAGGAATCAACCCTTTCATTTCTACCCATAATATCGTTACTACCGATGATGCCAAGCCTATCAAGTAAAAGCTTCATCGGATGCACCCTCACATAGCCTTTCTTGTCAAATAAGAGATATAATGCCTCTTGTATGTGAATTTAATTCAACCCATTGACTATCCCCAATGGGTCTCAAATATCATCACTATCACCAAATTAATAGGGGGACTTCACATTTATAGAAATTTCCATGATCTTAACCTTGCTTTCCCAAAACATGACTTCCCTTTGCCAAGCATTGACTAGATTGTTGATCTTACAACTGGCCATGTGATGCTATCTCTTATGGATGATTTCTTAGGATATAATTAGATATTTTTTTCCCTTGAAGACCAACATAAAACTACTTTTATCACCCCATGTGGAACCTTCTGATACAGGTTCATACCTTTTGGTGTAAAAAATGCTAGTGCAACCTGCCAATATGCCATGACCTATATCTTCAATGACCTTATTCACAAAACCATATAGGACTATATATATGACCTTCTTGGAAAATCTAAATTCCATAAATATCATTTAGCAGTTCTCAAGGTTATGTTCAAATGCCTCATCCATTATCATGTTCATCTTACCCCAAGAAATGCATTTTTGGGGTCTTGTCAGGAAAGCTCCTTGGATTTATCATCTCTCTTCAAGGAATCCAAGTTGATCTCACCAAAATTAAAGAGATCCTTTACATTCCTCCTCCCAACCACCTCAAGCAACTTCAGAGTTTGCAAGGGAAGCTCCAATCCATTCATCACTCAACTATCTGATAGATGTCAACCTATCCACCACCTTTTGAAAAAAGATGTATCTTTTAAGCAGGATAAGGTCTATTAAAAGGCCTTTTATTCACTTAAATATTACCTTCTTTCTCCACCTATCATCATTATTCCCAAAGAAGATCAACCTTTCTACCTTTATATTTCTGCCACTGACCACTCCTTAGGGGCACTGCTTGTACATCAAGATGAACAGCATAAAGAGCAATTTATCTACTATATAATTCAAGTGCTTATAGAATATAAGACTCAGTACACCCATATTGAGAATCTTTGCCTTACCTTGCTATTTGTGGCTTCCAAACTCCATCACTACCTTCTCAACCACAAGACCTATGTCATAACCAACACCGACCCACTCAAGTATATGCATTCCAAGCCATACCAAAACTATCATATGGATAAGTGGCTCATGTTATTATTTGATTTTGAACTTGAGTTCCTCCAAAATAAATCAATTAAATGGTAATTCATCATTGACCAATTGGTTGAATCACCTTTCGTAGACAACCAACCTTCTCCTCTTGAGTTTCCTAATGAGTCCATCATGATTCTTTTTAAAGAAGACATCACCTATCAAATGACCATGTTATTTGATGGATTGAAGTGCCAATGGGGTGGGGATATATGTATCATTATCATACCCCTTTATGGTGAACCCCTCCCTTTATCTTTCAATCTTGATTTTGATTGTATTGATAACATGGTTGAGTACAAAGCCCTAGTGATAGGTCTTTAAACTAATTTAGCTTTCAGAGCCAAGATGATAAATTTTTTTGGTGACTCCCAACTCATGGTCAATAAAATTAATAGCTCTTATTAATGTAAAAATAATGCCATACAAAAATATAAACAACTAGTTGATACACTTTTAACATCATTTGAACACTACCTTATCCAATCCACTCCATAATCTACAAACAAGTTCATTGATACAATAGCTTCCCTTGCTTCCCAAATCCCATCTACACATTTTGAATCTAAGATATTTATCACTATCCATCATCTTACCTAGCCTTCTTACACCAAATCAAACCCTCCTTCCATCTTTAGTGCAAAGGAGACCCAACCCAACCTTTGGTATAAGTAGATCTTCGACTATCTCAACCTAGGCATCATTGCCTCTAATCTTTGTAGGAATAGTCGAAGAACATTTATTTATAGTACCTCTAGTTATGCCATACTAGGGAGAATTATTTACAAATATGGATTTTATGGTCTCCTTTTTTATTGCCTATGTAGTCGTGAAGTTTTTCATGCTATCATAAAAAATGCATGATGGGATTTGTGGGGTCACTTTAGTGGCCTAGCTACCACTAAATGTATTCTTCACCTTGGATACTATTGGCCCACCCTTAATCAAGATTATTATGATTATGTGAAGAAGTGTGTCAAATGTCAACAATATGCCAATTTACATCATACATATAGCCATAGTCTTAGGGTATCCAAGGATTTTTTACCATTCTCACAATAGGGATTGGATCTTATTGGTGAAATTAACCTCCATTTTTCATAGCGACATCATTTTATCATCACTATGATAGAATATTTCACCAAATGGGTGGACGTTATTCCTCTCATTTCAACTAAATCTAAAAATATTGTCGATTTTATTAACCATAAAATTATCTATCGTTTCGGTGTTCCTCATAAGATAATCACTGATAATGGTAAATTTTATAAAAATCAAAAATTCTAAGGTCTTTATGATGTGTTTGGCATTAACTTAAGTTTCTCTTCACCTTATCATCCACAAGCTAATGGACAAGCTAAAGCTTCTAACAAAACCCTTAACAACATGCTAACTATAATGGTTAATGAATCTGATTGGGATTAGCATTTACACATCCCTTTTACCTTATAGACATATCGTACTAGGATTTGAACCCCTATGAGTGCTACCTCTTTCTCTCTTGTCTTTGGAGTAGAGTTTGTATTGCCTCTCGAAGTCCAAATTCCCTCTCTTCATATATCTCTATAAAATATCATTTCTAAGGGAAATTATTATCAAAAATGTTTAGCCCAACTTGAGCTACTTGATGAGCATCGTTTGGCCACAATTAACCATCTTTATATCTACCAAAAATGAATCAAGCGTGCCTATAATAAAAACCTAAGAGAATGATAATTCAACATAAAAGAGCTTATCTTAAAGGAGAATCAACATGTAACCAATATGGAGAAAAGTAAGCAGGGTAAGTTTTATTTCAATTAGCTTGGACCTTATATCATAACACATAAGTATGGATCAGGAGCTTACTGATTATCCTCTCTAGAAGGGAAACTAGAAATTAAGCCTCTCAATGCTTCGCATCTACATCCTTTCTTTTATTAAACTAGATCAAACTCACCTTTTTTCTAACTTAATCTTGCCCCTTGTTTCATGATATTTTCACCTTCATCCCCTTACTTTTGAGGACTACCGATTAAAGCATAAAATCTTGTGATTTTCCACCATAGTTGTAGCCTTGATCCTAAATGTGGCTACCATATCTCTACCCATGGCATGATTCTCATGGATACTTTTCATCCCTAACCAAATGGAATCTCATGGTCGTTGTCTCTCAAAACATCCTCTCAACCACTATTTCAAACTTTTTGTGCTTTTGTTTTGCCTTCATAAAGGTAAGAATTTAAGCCTATATAATCCATTATATGTCATCAAAATCAAAAGCATTACAAGTCATATATCCTATGGGTCATTATTAGATTGCTCCCTTGAAGGACAATGGCCAAAACCAATCAAAATTACTCAATGTAAGGTAGATTGTTCCCTCAAATAATAGCTATCAAAAATCCTAACACAAATCTCAAAAGGCTTAGACCATTCCCTTGAAGGATGGCCATGTAAAAGCATTTGTCAAAAGTAAGCAATTTCTCGGAGGCTTCTCATATCGATCAACTTCCCTAAACCTCTCAAAGCAATTAAAAAAATATCAAAAGACCTATTATTTGGAAGCCACAATCAAATTTCATAAGTAGACTTCCCACATCAATCAGTCTATGCCATATATGACATAGATTTGTTTATATTGGTTCTTTGGCAACCCATAGAAGGGCAAGCTAGTCTCACAACAAGGTTAGATGGGGTATAAAAGGGAGATGAAAAACTTATGAAGGGCTTATGTTCATAAGCCAATCTTATCTTCCTTTGTTTTGGTCCTCTCCAATGAAAGAGCATTATGTATCCTTTTTTTTCTCATACCTACTTATTTCTACATTCATTAAGACATTTGTCTTTTGATTGTTCTATCTTTTCTTGCCTTTTCTCACATCTAGTTTTGTTATCCAAACTTAATCTATGTGTTTTAAGATTAATTCACCTTCATCTAATCAAATGAAACTCATTCAAAAAACATTTAAATAATAAATATGTGTTTTATTTTATGATTACCTTCTTACCTTATTCATTTAAGTGTTTTTAATCATAAAACCATTTTACAGAATTAACATCTCATACATCAAACATCACTTTACCCTTCTAACCAATCACATCAACTAATCAAAACTATTTTTCACGTCTATAGCCTTTTCATCATTTCTTTTATAAATAAATGAGTCATCCAAATATGTTATCCATCACATGTTTATCTAGATAAAGAAGCATAGATTCATTAATTTAAAAACATCTACATTTCTAACAAAACATACATCTACTCATGAGATAAGTGCTAGTCATATCATCATCATCATGTCCAATAACATCATAAGAAACATCATGAGCATAAAATAAATAATCTATAACCATAAGAAACATCCATAAAATCATAATCCTATCATAAACAACATCATAAACATAAATTAATTCATTAATAACCAATAACCATAAACGATAAGCCATGTCCATAACCATGATCACATCATGAGATCATAATAGAAATAATCATATATATAACATAAATATCCATGTCTCTCACAAAGTAATTTACATCTCATTGCATTAGCTCATAGGCTAGTATCAAAATCATATAATACAGTAAAATTGGCATCTCATAGGAGTCTAAGGTGGAGGAACACTACTGCTCCCTAAAGCCTATCTATCTCTTGGTCCTATTTGTGTACCCACAGATGTTACCCACTGACCTGGTGTCACACTGATAACTCTCCTAGTAGCCAATGCTCTGCACTCACCATATCGGGGTTCATCTAGAAGCTATATAAATACTAATGCCTCATAATATCTGAGTTTATTAACCATGGACACATACCTCTCCACAAGAATGGTCCTCAATGGTCTTACAGGTGTTGGTGCCCACCCTCGTACCTATCTCAAAGTATCTCTCTCCTATGTGACCAAGGCTAGTTTCACTCTAGATTTATTCCTCTCCTGCATAAGAGTGGCCACCGGCCCTATGTCATATCTCTCTCCAAGGTCATTGCTGTTACAGCTACTTGTGTTGTGGCTAGAGCTACCCTCATTTGATCTCTCTCTATAATAAGTGTTTATTTTTTAGAGGCATCCACATCCATCTAATCCCTACCCCCCTCCACCATATCTACATTAGGACCCTATCCATCATCTCCTCCAAGCACTACCACTCCATAATGTGCCTAAAACCATTCAAGGTACTCTTGTGTAACTCTTGCATCATCAATAGTTGTGACCACTGGTATCTCCTCATAGTCAATCTCTATCTCCTCAAGCTATGGTAGAGGTATTGATGCCTTAGCATCCTCTCTGATATACCTCAAAAAAGTACTTGGGACACCCTAAAAAATTTTAAACTATCTCCTCACCTTATCAAATGGGATGAGCTCTACCTCATGCTTCCATCTCCCATATATCCATCTATAATTGTATAGTGATAGGGTATGCCTATAATAGCCCACCCATACTGGGAATCTAGTATACAACCTTTAGATCACCTCCCCATCCACTAGTGCCTCCAACCTATCTCTATACCACTCTAGGTCTTGTGTTACTCCTCTTGGTGGTGTGAGTGTATAGTCACCTCTCCATCTTATGAATCTCACTCTAAAGTCCACCTAGTCTCATGTCTACCATGGCAATCCACCTAGTTAAAGCACCCTAATTGGCTTATATGCCCAATAGTGTAGAACAAACCTGATGCTAATTTCATACCTCTTATACATTTTGTATCCCCAGAGCTCCCAATAAATCTAAACTAGTAAAATCAAGGCCCAAGTGAACATTATTTGTTCTATCAACATATCTACTAGAATACCTAGTAATAAAAAATGAAATCTACCACTACTAAAATCTCAAAGTGCACAGCAAGTCACTGCTATCATCATCATCATGACAAGACATCTCCTTCCCATATCCAAGTGATACATAAGTACATAATGGAAACCTCCTGTATGTCACCTAACATGAATAAAGTTCACATTGAATAATTGATCCATATGCGCATCTCACTCCTCACTATTAATATGCTTTATCTGCTCACCCTATATTGTTAACTACAAAATTCAATGAATATCCTCTTTTAAGATGGTAATCTCCCCAGTAGGAAGTAAGAAAGTATTGGTATTTAGGTCCCATCTCTCGATGAGGGCCACTAATATATCTGCATCTCTAGACATGTGTTGATAATACCTCATGCCTCTTAGGCCCAATACTATCATGTGCTCCCACTCTTGGTCTATCATAGCCCTACATACCTCATCTAGGAGTTGTGACACTCGATCTTGTATGTGTAGCTTCTCCATCACCTACAAAGTTAGACGTATACCTTAGTTTAACTTATCTATCAAACCTTACCTATGCATTCTACCTATTAACCCTCACCCCTACCTTAACCTATTTACCTAAAATTAGCCAAATCCTGCCTAAATCACATCTTATCTTTAGACCTGTCTTACCTTAACCTATTTACCTAACATTAATCAAATTCTACCTAAACCACATCTTATATTAAAACCTATCTTACCTTATCTCCTTTACACAACTCCTACCCTTTACCCATTCCTAACACCTACCTTTTCTATCCCATTCCATTCACAACTCCTACCTTCAAGCATACCTAAACTAACCTTTAAACCTTATACCAACCTTATGTTAAACCATCAACATTCAAGTATCAAATGATAATGGTTCCTTGAGGAACCATCACCAATCAACCCTCGACCACCAACAATCTAGTGGTGGACCTCTAATGGTCCACACACTGACCATCTGATGATCGCTTATCAATCGATGATGGTTGATAACAACCACTGATGGTCACTGTGTGGTAACCACTAGTGACCTAACCCTAATTTTCTCCCACTTAACCTTCAAACCAATCAAACAAAACACTTAAATTCCTTCATAAACATTCTCACCCCTCTCCTACTACCACTACCTCACCCTATTTCCCACCCCTCTACCAATTTCATACATAACTCAAAACCCCCATTTTTAATAAATCCATACCTCAAGTAACAATAAATTAAAGCATCAACTATAAATTCAAGGTACCCCTACCTCATTGCACATCCTCCATCATGGTGGATCCCATAAAACCACAACCACCACTTGGCCCCATGCTCTACCTCTCCCTCTCTGCATCCTAACTGGATCTCCTCTACCCTAGCCCACTTCAGTCTCAGTCCACCTCACAGTCCAAACTCGATCAAACCTCCACCTCCCATGTCAAATATCAAACATTTCTCACTCGTTTAGCTCACAAAAAACAAATCTTCATCATTTTCACATAGGATAAATATGGAGAGTGCTATCGATCAAATTCTAAATGAGCAAATAGAAACCTCATTTGATCTTTTATAATCACCTTTCTAGGGTTTCCTTTTGACCATCGATGGTCAAACTTATAAGGTTTTTCCATCCCATCCAACACTTTTCAAAATAACCAACTTATCAAAAACATGTACTTATTTGAGAGCATCTGATTCTCCACCAACCAACCATACACATAACCTCAACTTTGGTCATTTGGCCCCCCCTTCACACTTTTTGTGATGACCTTGTAATGGTCATTTTGACCACAATATTTACCTTGCCATATTTGATTAACTTGCAGTACTTTTTTGCATTGACTATTTAGGTGCCTCAGAGTATGACCTTTTGCGGTCCCAACATGCACAACTATTTTTATTTTCTCAGGATCACATCCTAGCTTGGATACCTTTGAATATATCAACCTTACTTATGAGACTTGAGTTTATAGGAGTGACCCATATCAGTGATTCCTAATGCTATGGTCTGATTACCCTATCACTTGTCCTTCTAGTCCAACCTAATTTTAACACCTACCTCAACTATGAAATCTTAGTCTATGCATGATTTATGATATCACACTTAATCACATTATTTACACTTGTTCACGTTTAAAGGCCCAACAAACTAACCTTGTCACCCACCTTGTGACCCACATATCTACTTATCAAACCAAAACCCAACTCTATTTTAACTCATCGATTCCTAGTTTGAAGGGGAACACCTCTCATACTCAAGGCATCCAACCTCTTACCAACCTATTTATTTTTGTTTTGCAACTTATTGATACAAATTGCACAATAAAAAAGGGGAAAATGTAGACACTCAAAAACCACACAATGTGTTTCTATTCATCAAAGCACCCCATGAGCCGCTTTACTTACCTTGGACCATTTCCTAAATTCTTAACTGCTAAACATAAGTCAAAATGATTAATCTTAGCCATTTTGACTATGTCTTCATAACCATCAATGATCGACCCTCGACAGTTGATGAAACTGTCAATGGTTACTTACACTCTTGCATAAATTAGAGGAATTAACTACAATTTGATTGCAACTCATTCACTAATTATTAGTTGTCTAAATTTAGCCTATTATTCACATGTTCAATGTGTGATTAGACTATTCGATAAACCATTTATTAAACTCTTTAATTTGAACCTCCCTTTACTCTATATTAAGAGATGAAGAGAAGGTTAAAAGGACCATCATAAACCATCAAAATCATTAGAAATCATAAGGAAGGTGCAAGATATTATAAATCCCATACGAATCCAAAAGCTAATTATCTATGTTTTTTTAATCAAGATTTAGTAATGAGCTCTATGCATTTCATTGCTTGTGTCATATCCCTTTATTTCCCTCTCATCCCATTTTCTTGTGTTGGAGTTCTACAACTTTAGACATTCCATCACCTACCCAAAACTACCCACAAACCATTATCACTCACTTGAATACCCAATCCCTAAACTAGATACCTCTGAGGTGAATGATTTAGTGGAAGAGGAGGTAGTAGAGGTGGAAAGAGGTTGGTCAAGTCCCCCATAGATAACACAAGAGAGGCTCAAAATGAATAATGGTTATGACATTGGAATCGTAATTGAGATTTTGGTTAAGGTTCCCATACTCTTTAGGAGTAGAGAAGGTATCCAAGGTCAAGAGGTGAAATTTTATTCCAAGGGGTCCTTCATGGGGATTTGGGTAGAAGGGATGGATGAGCTAGTCGAGACTTGGTTGGTGGAAGAGGTAGAGTCATCTTTGATTGATGAAGGTTTGGTTGATGGAATAAAGAGAACATCATTCAACTGGTAGGTCATGTTGCATGATGTGAAAGGACTTGGGTCAACTTCTATGGTAACTACTTAACTCTCATGCTCAAATTTGACATATTGGTGTAGGGTAGATAACACACAATCCATGAAGCGGATCCACAGGAATCCTTTAAAAAAATTCTACAAAAATTTGCCTTATACTATGTAGAAGAGCTTAGGAAGCGTGAGGTCCTACACACATGTGAAGGATGATAGTTCTTAGAGTTGTTACCATAGTGTCATTGAAGGATCGAAGCATTGTTATAGTTTTTGACATAATCTTCTCTACTAACTTTATCTAGTCATATGCATTGGAGGAGATAATGTTGATGCTATCTCCTCCATAAATCATAACCCTTTTGATGCCCCATGAATGAAGGGAATTTCCAAATCCTTAAAGGTTACAAGGGTGGAAAGCTGAAGAGCTCTGACAAAGGCTGCTAGAGTTTATAGATCTTCTAGTTAAACCTCTATGAACTACAAAGACTCTATCATCATCTAATGGTGATGGGGTGAGGTATTGATTAGTTCATATAAACTCATCTTCACTAGTGTTTGGTGAAGTTGATTTAGAACTACTCTTTAGATTAACTTAGAAGGGTTAGATTAGGAGGCACCCAAGATGGACACCTTGGGTTTGGGTGAAGGTTTTTGGGTTTGGTTGGGTGATTGGGTGGTAGAAAAAGGGTATTTCCATGGAATGGACACCTTTTCCTTCCCTTTATCCTTTTATTGGTCTTGTGATTGTGTGACCACATGGATGGTATGGATTTGGGGAAAAGTTGGGCTAGAGGATTACTTCAGTTCCTCCTCACTCTTAGATAAGAGTGTGGAGGTAGGTAAGTGTCAGGTGGTTACTTGTGGTTTTTGGATTCATGGGAGGTTCATCTAAAAATAGGTCATCCTCATCACATAGCTGATGGACTAGGACTTAGAGAGATTTACAGTTCTCTATATCATGTCTTGACATTCTATGATATGAGCAAATTAGATTGTCATTAAACTAGGATAGCTTAGGACTATAGGGGTCAAATGGTTTGATGGGAGGAAAAGTAAAGTAAGAATCTTGGATAAATATTTTCAAGATGGTTGAGTAAGACTCAATCAAAGGTGGAAAGGGTGTCGAGGTTCTGGTTTTGACTTTTGGGGTGGAAGCTTTCCTAAGAGTAGGCTTCGCAATGGGAGTTTTGAGTGGTGAAATATTCTTAGTGGGTGGTGTTTTTGAATTTAATGGCTTGGAGATAGATGGTTTGTAAGGTGAAGGTTTATAAATAGAAGGATTGGTAGTGGATTATTTTGAGGTAGAAGGGTTATAATTAGAAGGCTTGATAGTGGATGGTTTGGAGGTAGAAGGGTTAGATGTAAAAAGCTTGGTAGTGGATAGTTTAGAGATAGAAGGCATGGAAAGGATAGGTGGAGATGTAGCTAAAAGAGGATATTTGGTTTGGGTTATGTTTGGGAGGTTTTTTTTCCCAATTTAAGGATGAGGTCCTAGGATGGAAGAAGGATGTGGTCCTAAAATGGAAGGCAAGGTAGAAATGGGTGGCAAGGTTTTGGTTTTGGGGATCTTAGGTGCCTCCACTTTTTTTGTTCAGTTTAACTTGTGGTTTCCTTGGTGGGTTTGGTTGAGTTAAATCCAAATTTAATAGTGGGTGAGCAAGGATTTGAATAGGGAACATGCTTAGGTTTTTAATGGGTTTGGTTGGAATGGTGGAAGGTAACTTGGCTACTTTGGATGGTTCAACTATGGTTTGGGAGGTAGAGGTTTCTGATGGTCTAGTTGGGATGATGGTAGGTTTAATAGTGGAAGTGGAAGGTTGGGTGGATAAAAGTATAGTTGAGGGCTCTTGTTTGGTTGGATAAATAATCCCAAGATGGTGCCAAAATATGGCCCAATCCATGTTGGGTTGTGATAGAAATTTCAAGTTTTGAACTAGTCTAGAGAGTGGCTTATAGACAGGTTTGGTTCCTTCAAAATTGGACTCAAAGGACAAACCCATGAGTTGAGAGAGGGGAGTGGTTACCTTATTATTTTCCTCAAAAGGTTACAAGGTCTTAGGAGGTGATTCCTTTATGGGAGGGGTAGGTAAGTTGTCCTCTTCCTTAGGAATGATTTTTAAAGGAAGAATGGATTGCTTTATGATGGAAGAGGAAGGCGTGGCGGTAATGGTTTCCTTCTTTGGTATGTTTTCCAAAGGAGAGGTTAGTAGCTCCACTAACTCAATAAGTGGAGAGAGGGGAATAGTTGTTTCCTTTGTTTTGGTTTCTAAAGGAATAAAAGGTGACTCCATGACCTTAATAAGTAGAGGGGAAGAAGAAGTGGTTTGGTCAATGGTTTCATCAATAATGAGCTCACTAAGAACCACATTAATAATATGGACTTCATGGTTGTGAGAGGATTCCACTTTATTGTTTTCATTGTTCATGAAAGGGGCATGGTTGGGGAATGGTTGTCTAAAAATATCAAGTGACTGATTTGGGGTGCATTAGGGTTATCCAACACAAGTTCCCCCTTGTCAATTAACCCTTAGGCAATGCTTTTTAAAGTATTTCATCAATTAACATCATGCCCAATAACATGGTGGTAACCACACAATTTGTTCTCCTTATACCAAATGGGTATAGGACGAGAGGAATCTAATTGCTATGGGGGCTTAATTGGAGGAAGATGTATGATATTTGCTCTCAACAACTTTCCAATATTGAAGTCTATGACTCCCATAGAGGAGTATATTGATTTTGGTTGTTATGGTTTTGGTTTCAAGTATTCTAGTTGGAAGAATTAGAAGATTTGGGTTGGTTAACAACTGGAGGAGGTGTGGTTTTAATGACAACTACATTCACGGTTCCCTTGGTTTTATGGTTGGTGTTGGATTAGTTGGAGGAGGAAGTTTCATTTGACTTGAAACTAGAGCTCTTGTTTCTCAATTTTAGCTTCCCATCATTAATGGTTGTAATCTCTAATTTTTTTGCCATGGTGAAAGCCTCATCAAAAGTTTTGAAAGTTTGAATATGTAAGGTGGAATAAATATGTTTAGCATAAGTTTGAGAGAAAAGATCAATCAGCTTGGGTTGGGATAAAAAGCAAGAGAGTTGGTTTATCAAACCTCTCCAATGGGCTATGAAATCAACAATTGACTTATCCTTAAATTATTGAATGGAGTAGAGATCGGTAATGGAAACTTTCTTAGATATGTTTATGGAAAAATGATCTAAGAAGGTTTGAGCTAATTGGGCAAAAGAAAAGAGGGAATGCTTGGTAATAGCACTATACCAATCTAATGTCAGACCAGATAGGGAAGTGGGAAAGGTGTGAAGGATAACATCATCATAAGAAATAAATAGCAAGAGTGTCTAAATGCTCTAAGATGTTGTTGAGTATCTTCCTTTCTCTAAAATTTTGAAAACTTCATAAGTTCCTATTGAGGGGGATAAGGTCAAATTACGATACATGGATGAATTGGTTTGTTACAAATTTGATCATATGATAAGAAGTTATGGGCACCGGAAATAGATGACTCCAAATTGGTCATCTTATCCATTAACATCTTAACTAGATTAGTTTGCGTTTTTATTTGAAACCTTGTTCACAAAAGATGATGTAGGGTAAGCATCCAAGGGTTTTAAGCGATATATGACTACCAATTTATATATATGATATAATTAATTTTTAATATGCAAAAATATTATAATATAAATTATATAATAACCATTATTATATACATAAATACATAGGTAGGTAGGTAAGAGGGGTTTTGTAAAGTGAAAGAGTGTAAAATGAAGGTTAAACTTCACCCGAAATGCACGACTCCTAACTTGCCATTGCTTCCCACGATCATCGTCCAACACACCTTGAAATATGTCACCACTTTTATGCTCTATAAGAATGTATTTGATTATGAAAAGCCTTGACGTCCAATGTGGGAATCAAATCAACAATGCAATGACACTAATGTGGGGACAATACATTGAGGTTATGGAGTTTACCTTGTTACTTTTGTTGCAAAAGTGAGTACCAAATATTTCACAAAGTGCATGCCACATGGATGCATAAGGGGGCATCACTCGTGATACAATGTGAATGACATGGTAGAGGAGTCATTAGTTGAGAGAAAAGGTGTTCGATTAACCATCGTTTGCATATAGCAGAAAGAATTGGTAGGTTTAATTCTGATGCAGTAGAGGTGCCCACATCATATAGTTAAAAGGGAAATACACAATATTATGCAATGGAATTTCATTAATTATTAATATAATATACTAATAAATTATTTATTACAAAATATGTAATAATAATAATGTATATACTAATAATATATTAAAATATAAGATATAATTATAGTTAACTAAATTAGAATATATAAATAATATTTTTCAATACTAATAATAATATATATTACATTTTATAATATTCATATATATTATATAATTAATGTTTAATATATTAAAAAAAAATATAATATACATTATATAATAACTAACATTTAACATATAATAATATTATACTATTAAACACATCAAATGTCGAGTCGAATGTCGAGTCTTTTTGTAATCAAATAAAAATAGTCAATAAAAGATGGCACCACTTGGCAAGCTACAAACTATCAAAAATCTAGAAAACTATCAGAAATTTGTTTGTTTATTGTCTAATTTCCTATAAACAATATACTCTCATGAATTCAAAAATAAACTTAATAAATCATTCTATAATCTTGTAATTATTTATATAAAGTTATTTTACATTTATAATATATTTTAATACAAATTAAATATAAAAATATTTATTGTTTCATCACTTTACTTATTCCTTTGCTTTCATATTGTACAGTATGTTGCAGAAGGAATCCAAGTTATTTTCTAGCCTAGAAGCATGTTTTCAAAAATTTAACATAGTAAAAGCACGTATACCTTATAGTGTGTATGCACAATAGCACATACACACTATAATAAGTATGCACAAAAATGTACACGCTATATGAGACTATTCAATTGGTGCACATATATGGCAATAGTTCATTTAATTTCACCTAAACTTATATAGTGGGACATTTGTCATGCAAAACATGACATTCATTTGTTCTTGTTTCAATTTGATAGGTCATTAATAAATTGAATTTGGAAAACAATCGTTTTATGGTGATATGATGTTATATGAACTATTTTAGTTCAATTATAGTGACACTCAATGGCCTTGGCATTACTTATATCAAATCCATTGTGTGGTTCCACCTTTTGTTATAGGTTATGTACCTTCGAGTCTAGTGACACTCAATGACTTTGGAATCACTTCTAACGAACCCATCATGGTTTCATCTTTTATTGGAGTTAGTACATAGGGTACCTTTTTCCCATTTGTGAGAGTCAGATCATGCATATTTCCAACTTAAGGGATTTATTAGTTTTTCAAATATGAGACTTGATCACTCTTAATTCACCAATGGTTTAACATGAGGAACCATATCTCCAAGTGTTTCAACAAGGAAGCACGCTTCTCCAATGCTTCAATAGAGAAACATCATCTTTTATAAGATACAAGTCAACATGGTTTCATCTCCCTATAAGTGTACTCATTTCTCTCCTTTCAAATTCAAATTTCAAAGTTAAAAAATTTCAAAATTTAAATATGGATAGTAACTACTTCAGAGGATGATGTAGGGTTTGCTAAATTGAGTGTCCAGCATAATTGGATATTTTTATAAAAAATGAAGTGTGTTTTCCACAATCTAGATTATTTATTTCTCCTTTATTATAGTGGCAAATGCAGATACCTAAATCTAGTCACATGTACTTGAAAATGTTAATTCTTGACATATCTTGAACCAGTTGAATTAATTTCAAATACATGTCTCTTATTTGTCATTCTTATAGTAATTTATATATATTTGAACTCAACCCCTTCATTCTTCATCAATAATACACAATATTTTCTAATTCAATTCTCAAACTACCTTATATCACTCTCAGACTGCTCCTCACTTGAGGCTAGTTGTTCATGTTTTTCTGGGATAGGTCTGCACTATGTAAATAGGTCCACTACCATGAACCTATCCACTTAGCTAAAATTATCCCTATGTCATTTGAAAATTAGCTTCAAACATTCAAAATATTCTTATGGGTTATCCCACACATTTCACAATTCTGCTAAAGGAAATTATTTAGAAGGATCTCGATATAAAGGAATCAAGGTTAAATATCAAAGAGGGATTCGATATCTATCTAGAACCTATATATTACACTATTGCACATTGAACAAATATTTCATTTTATTCCTATATTCAATATTAATCACTAGGAGAATTCATAAATCACGTCTGAAAAATTTCAAATCAAGTCAAGAACTAAAGTCAAATTTCTAGATACATACATATAGTCAAGGAGCACAATTACATAATCAAACTAGGTGGTAGAAATATATGTGGATTTGTTTCATCATTGAAGTATCTAGATACATAGGCAGTGGTCAATCAACAATGGGGGTGATTGGGGTCAACACAACCCATTATACTTCCTCTTGCTTTTTGTAGGTTTCTAGCTCTTACAAGTATACCTAGGGCTTCCAAAGCAAGGAGAAGGAAAACATATAATTTTTTGTGACACTAATAAAATATAATATCTTAGCTCTATCAGAGGACATAGATTTAGGTGACAAATAAATCATATTTTTTTCATTTTCACAACAGACAAATTTACAATCAATAGATAAAACTGCATTGCATAGTTATCTATGGAGCATATATTTAACCAGACATAATCGTAGACTCTGTTTCCATACCTGAGTTGTCATTGTCTTGTTTTATCATGTTTCTCACTATCATACACATGCTAGAGTCAATTAAAAACCATAAAAATTGAGTGTCTCATTATTAATTGTGTTTACTATATTTAACATACACCACTTGTCAATCAATTTCAACTAATTATACCTTTACATTCAAATTTATTCTTAAATGTCATATATTATAATCTAAATAACTATTCAAAATTTTATTCTTATTAAACACTAGTAAATTTTTAAAAAAAAGGTAAAATAACAATATTCTCCAAGAAAGCTAAACAACATCCTAAACACTTAAAACAAGTCTTTGAGCGATACAAAAAATACGGTATTCTACTAACCCTTAAAAGTCATTTTTGTGTTATTGAAGGGAATTTACCTGGTCATATAATATTAAATAAAAAATCATGATTTATCCTAAAAGATCATTTTTTTATAAATGCCAAGTTTAAAAATGGAATCCAATCTTTAGTTAAACATACCAATTTTCTTCTTGTCCCCAATTTTGTTGAACTCATTAAAGAGATTAGAAACATGATGAAAAAGGGGAAGATAATTGAAATGAAGAATCTAAAAAATATTATTAATGAATAAAATATTCTATATCTAAAGCCCATGTACTCATTAGTATAGACCATATGAAGGAATTTCGAGTTTTCTCTTTTGCATCTCAACATACTTTAATAGTTAGTAGTTGTTTTGTCATAAAAGAACAATGAAGGCTTTGAACAACCTATTGATTTTATGAGAAAAGCCTTAAGATATTCTAAATTTAAATATAAAACTATGAAAATAAACCTTTATGCCTTAGTAAAGACACTTAAATCATTCGTAAACTAAGTACTCGACTCCAAGTTTATAGCTTTTATTCCTCATCATTTAGTTAAAGAAATATTTTGTCACTAAAAAATTGACATTAAAAGGGCAGGTGGAAATCTAAAATTCAAGAATTTGACATAGAATTTCACCCCACTAAGATGGTAAAATGTCAAGGGTTAGTAAATTTGATAGCCCTGTCTAATTGGGATGCCATTTAAATAAACCAAACTTCCTTAAGATACAAATCAAATTATAAACTTCCAAAGAGTTTTGTAATTCAACATTTTATGGAGAAATAGTGGCTTACTTGATCTTAAGAATACTTTGAAGATATTAAAATCTTCTAAATAATATCTTTAAGGGCTCAAAGCATTAGAATATTATCCATTGAATAAACATTTTACTAGAAAATCCTACAAAGCATATTGTTGAGAGATTTAATTGAAGATGGAATTTAACATGTGATAAATGAGACACACAACATATTTTTTGGAGGCCACTTATTAAAAATATGTGATGAAATATGATTTTTAAGGCATGGACAAAATAGTTAGTGTGGGATATGTTGACCCTTAATTTTGGCTAAGTACACTAGTGTTTGGGGACCAGTACAAATAAAGAGATACTAGCACGGGAGGCACCTTTTGGCTAAGTATAGTAATGTATAAAAATATGTACACAAAGAATCAACATGCATGAAAATATATCTATATAAAAGTGTGTACATAATAACGTGTGATAATGCTTTTGAAGGACCACACAAAGGGAATTTTAGCCAAGTTTAGTGGCATGCCCTAGGATGGAAATACACACAAGGAAACCAAAACAAAAGCTTCGAGTATTCCAAGAGCACAAAAGGAGGATATTTGACCAAAAATAATCTTTAAATGTAAAAAATGAAAGGATAAGATTCCATATAACAAGGAATCACCCAAAGAGAAAGGTTGATTGGCACAAAGTATGGAAGCACGAAGATCAAAAATTCAATTGCATAAAGCACATAGTGCATGTTATATTTGTGAAAGGGCCCATGATATATGGATTTGGTATAGGATTTAGAATTTGTGAATAAGTAACCTCAAGACTATCGCTCAAAATTACATGTGGATACGTATGAAAAATTTAAAGAAAATATTGACACGTATATTATTAAGGTAGAATTACTACTAATATATTAAAGCTTAGATGTGGTGGAGAGCTAAAGACACTCCTCACATGAATAATACAATACAAAATAACTTACAATGGTTTATTATATAAATAAGTAAGGAGGTTTAGGATAGGAAGACAACTCTATCTATTAGGGATATCAAGTCAAAATAAACAACTAGTATTTTGAGGATAACCACTAAATATATTATTATATAAGTATCTTATAAATAATTCACTATTAATTTGTTACGATAATGATGTGTATATAAATATATGTTTATCCATAAATATTACTAATATAAGTGCATCTTAGACTATATAAAAGTGTATAACTAAATATATACTAATGCCTCCCCTTAAGATGTACTCTGAGAGAGGAGAGGATGAAATAAGCTACACTAGCCTAAGTAAGATTCAAATAAGAATTGAGTTGTGTACATCAACACTTGCCCCTTAATATTAAATTAGAGAAAGAGTTAGGCTAAACCTTAGACGTGGATGAAGTGGAAACATGGGTGTTGATGTGCACAACATATTTCTTCTTTGATGGCCTTGACTGTTATTAGTCATGTTTGATGTTTACTTCAACTAAGACTCCTTTTTTATGGGATGTGTCCTTTCATGGTTATATCAATATCAAATTACTATTTTCGTACCTTACAGATATCTATTATTGTTGGAGCATAGATAGAAAGATCTTACAAAAATATGTTCAGGTTCCATATTTGAGGTTTAGCCTCACTTTATTTTTCTAAGTTGCTCTTAAGGAGGGTGTTGATATACACAACACATTTCATATTTTATGTTTACTTAGGATAGTGTAGCTTATTCCATCCTCTCATTCATATAGTGTATCTTAAAGGTGGATGTTATTATATATTAAGACATACACTTCTGTATAGTTTAAGATGCACTTGTTTTAGTACTCTTTATGGATATACATATATTTATATGCACATCATTATACATAACTTATTTACAAGTCACTTATAAATAAGAATATATTTAGTAGTTATCCTCATAATATTGTTTGTATTTTGAGCTAATACTCCTAATAGATAGATTTTCCTTCATATCCTAAACCTCCTTATTCATATATATATATATATATATATATATATATATATATATATATATATATATATATATATGAAACCAGAGGGTATGGATGAAGGTCAACCCAATGTAAGTTATTTTGTATCATATTATTCATGTGAGGAGAGATTTGTACCATATTATTCATGTGAGGATGTCCTTTAGCCCTCATGCATAACTAAGATTTAATATATTGGTAGTCATTTTACCTTAATAATATATATGTCAGTATTTACTACAAATTTTTAACAAATATGCACATGTAATTATGGATGATAGCATTGAGGTTGGATTCTATGATTGTAAAATCCATCTAAGAATTTTACATTGTATCAGAGCTTCTATAAAATATGTGTCTCTAAATTTTTATTGAATTAAAGCTTCTAAAATTACTATCACTTCGACTACCACCTTGGAAGGAGCATTTTTAGATCTAGACCTTTTAGAGCTCCTTGGAGAGATTATGACCTCACATCATCACATCCAGAACATCTGAGAAAGTTGGGTTAGACCACCATTTTTACTAAAATAGACCCCTAGAGATAAAAATATGAAGGTTAAATCTTTCCTTAAATGGCCTCTTGACATGGAATTTTTATAGTTATAATTTACTAATTTGTTTTTAAAAAGTGTAGAAAAAACACACACAAAAACTTTTTTAGCAATTTGTTTCAACTCAAAAAAAAATTATTTCTATTTCTAAAACATTCCCATCACCATCCTCTATATTTTCTATTTTTTAACCCATGAAAACTGATGTTTTAAAAATTTATGTGCTTTGACTACCAAAAAAACCCTAATCCTTAAGTGATTCAATGTTTTTTAATCTTTCACATATTTCAGGATTTGCCTTTAAACCATTGAAATTTCTTAATTTTTGTGTTTCTTAAGATTCCACATATTTTGGGATTCACCTTTAAACATTGAAATTTATTAGTTTTTTATGTTTTTTAGGTCCCCATAAAAATCATAAACTTCTGTCTACCTCTTCACCTAGGTCTCCCATAAGAGATAGGTAGCAACCCTCTTGTGGACTAGGTCTCACCTGAGCGATAGGTTTCTTGTGACCATCCCTCAAGGTATCACCTAGGAGATACCTTTTACCTCTTTCAAACCCTTTAATTTTAAATTTTATTCTTTTGGAAAAAAATTGGGAATAATTATTAGGCTAATGACAACTATGTTCCCTACAAATCACTTGAGCGATACTTTTTTCAACCTTTGTAACTTGGGAAACATTTTTTAGTGTTTTTTTAGGCTAGCTCCCATTAGGTTCCCATCCAATCACCCAAGAGATACCTTGTACCTACACCCCCAAACACTTCTTAAGATGTTTCCTAAGAGATACCTTGTCTCTTGAAACTCTAACTTAAAACATTCATAACTTTCTTGTACATAATCTATTTTTAGTGTTAATTTCTTTTGGAAGTATATAAATTTCTCAAGCTACACATTGGTGCAATTAAATTCATCTCAAGAGACATATTTGAGGTGATATTTGGAAAGGTCTATTCAAAAGTGAATTAACTTTTTATGGTAATGGAGTGTAAACCCTAGGTTGTTAAAGGGTATGAGTATAGTAAATCAGGGTATAAATATGAAATAAAGACATCCATTGATTTGTGAAATAAGTGAGCTAAACTAATATTTATAATAATAGCAATAAAGGAGACAAATGAATTCTTAGTTGGAAACTATTTCAGACAAAGGATCCAAAGGCTATAAATTGGTACAGGAGTTGGTCTGAGTGTCACAAATAGGATTCAAGTGTCAAAAACCCTCCTAGACAATAGATCCCAACCCTAGATAGTAGCACTATGGTGTTAGTGTTAATTTATGGTGCTAGTTTCCTCTATGCATAAATTGTTCTGAATTTGTAGGAACACCTATGTCTAAGTCTACCAAGCCTGTTCCTATGCAAACAAACCCTGATTTGATGTCTGTGATTTATTGTGACTAATTTTATATGCAAACCATATAACTCCCTATGATTAGGGAATTTGACATGGAAAAAGTAGTAAACATGTGGTTTTAGTTAGATAGGTTGGACATACTCAACACCTCGTTGTGATGAGAGTTGCCTACATACCAATATTCCAAGGAGGGATCAATCTCGATGTAGTTCTCCCCACCTAAATGTTGGTGAAAGTGCAAGTAAAACTAGTATGAATGTTGGTTTGAGTGATTTGAGTGATTTTTGAGACTAGAAATCTATGTATTCTAAGCTTATAAGGGTTGTAGATGATTATATGTAAAAGTAGGGTAGAATAGGGATTAATAACCTTGATTGTGCATAACTTATTCTCAACTTGTCTATGTGTATTTGCATCTAATTTTCATATAGTGGATAAAGGGATAAAATTCATGTATATATACCAATCTAATGTTTTTGCATGATTTGAAATAGGTCTAAGCTGACCCTAGGTGATTTAAGAATTGAAAATTTATCTATTGGAGCTAAAAAGAGGGAAATTGACAATAACGATGTGGCACTAGTGTCCACTTATAGCATTAGTATCTAGTGGAATAACTTGAGGCACTAGGGACTTAGATGCCTAAGGAAGGGTCTAGGACTTATTTTGAGATGTCTAGGGATGTGTGTGATCCACATGAAATATGGATAAGTGTCTAAATAGGACCTAAGATAGGTATAGGGCTAAGCTAAGAATGGGTGGTCTCAAGTAAAACTCTTGGCACTCAAGTGTCATTTTTATATGATTATATTTTCCTCCATTTATTCTAGAAATGCAACAAATCAAAATGATTAAGATAAAGGAAAAATAATCATACCTGGACTTACCTGTGAGATAAAGTCCATGAATTTGGATATGAGTATGTGAAATGTGCTCCATTACATGTCTTGCAAATGAAATGTGCATAGATAAGTACTTAAGATATATCAAAAGTAAGGACAAACCTAAGTAAAGAGATAAGAGAGAGGAAAGAAATGAATACACCTCACTGGGTATGTGAACCAATGCATAAATCTAATGAAATCATGTGTGTACATGTAGATAGTGATCAAACCAATGAATAACTCAAATTGAGCTGATGACTTTCTCAATCCCCATGTGTGGTTCGCTCAAGAACTCAATCTGGACTTGACTTCATTTTTATCCACCCCTACTTGGTGGATCCTAACCTATGAATAGCTTAGATTAGATTGATGGATTTTCCAACCCTCTTGTGGAGGCGGCTTAAGAACTCAAGTAGACTATGACTCCATCATTTCATACCCATGTGTAATAAATGCATCTCTAATTGAATTATACAATGTAACTAAAGTTGTATGATTGTAACTAAAACTGTATATAATGGATTTGTGGCCACCTAGGAACTCTGGAATGAAAATTGGCCTAGGGACCTCCTTAGGCACTCGAGTAAATAGATCAAGGACTATGCAATAATGCCAACCATTATAGATGGAGTAAGGCATTAATATGGTGTATTATTTGGAACATGGTGTCTAGTGTGTATAATGTATATAATGTCATGGAGTTTGTCATTCCATCTAATCAACGGGTGTATAAGTTAGCATACAAAAATAATGTGTTGACATATGCCCCCAAATATGATATCTGAGAAAATAGATTTTGGATTGAGTTGTAATAATTTGTATTTGACTATCTAAAACTAAAATAGGAGTGTTCATGTTGTGCATGACGCCCCTAATCTGAGAAAATTGGTATGATTTTATACAAAATTGAGCAAACACTAGTAATTTATAACTAAATTTGTGTAAACCTGGATTGTATCTATTACGCCTTTCTAATAAACCTAGATTTTTTTGATTCTAGGGATACTGGATAATAATGTCATATCCTAGATAATAACATTGTGGCTGTAGTATCTAACTGTGTTGTTTTTTTACCAGCTAAGTTTGATCTTTGTCTGACTTTTTCCACTATGTTTTTTTAAATTTAAACTTTGGATTATGTGCTTGTGTGCTATAAATTGTAATTTAAGTTCATTCAGATGGCCTAATATCTATGACAAACCTATGTGAATGCCCCCACTTTTGAGGGGAGTTGTTGAAATTATGAAATAATTATCTTCAAAAGAAAAAGCTCTGCATTATATGTGTTAGATTGAGTATATATGATATCTACGTAATAAACCAATATAATGCATATACATGACATCAGTGTTGACCATTTTTGGCCCAACAGGCCAAAATCGGTCCCCCTTCTTTTCCTATTGTTCTGAGCTAGTACTTTTGATTTTGCATGAGTCTTGAAAATTTCTACAGACTCTACAAGTTTTCTATGAACTCTGTAGGTCCATTTATATGGACTCTATAGAGCTTGGATTTCTACGAACTCAGTAGTGAAGTTTCTACAGACTCTGCAGGTCCATTTCTACGGACCCTGCAGGTTTTCTATAGACTTCACAGGGACTTCTACGAACTCTGCAAGTGTAGTCTTTCAGTTGATGAAGAACCAGTTCAGAGAGTGCAAGGTTTTACAAAGCTTCTTCAGACTCTTGTCTGAAGAAATTCATAAGGAAAGAGAGCTAAAATGGTCTAAAGACACTTTTCTTAAGGTTGGAGGAGTGGTTCGATGACATGATCTTTCAAAGAGTTAGCATCTTTGAACCGTTGAACCATTGAATTGGTTCAACGCTTTGGTTCAATGCTTTGGTTCATTGCTTTGGTTCAATGAAAAAGTTCATCAGCTCAGTTCAAAGGCTTGGTTTAATTTAATTGGTTCAATGCTTCAGTTCACTCAGTCAGTTCATCAAATGGTTCAACGACTTTTGGTTCAATCAAAGGGTTCAAAGCTTGGTTCAACGGTTGGTTCGACGCTTGGTTTAACGGTTGGTTCAAAGGAGCGGTTCAATACAAAAGTTCAAGAGAGCCTCCGAAGGACAAATGCCCTTATGGAGGGCACTTGGTCAACAAAAGCACCCTTCGAAAGGGTCGATTTCAAGAAAGCCACAAAGGTAAGTTCTTTCAAAATTTTGTTTAAGGCAGTCAAAAGGCAAAGGCATAATTCCTTCAGACTTTTTGTCCAAAGGAATTCCTTTGGACAAAAAGTCTGAAGGAATTCGAAAAGGCTGCAAACAAAACTCCTGCAAAGACCAAGGCAAGAAAACAATTTCTTCAAACTTTTTGTCCGAAGGAATTCCTTTAGATAAAAAGTTCGAATAAATTTGGAAAAAAGGCCGCGAGCCCAAAAAGCCCAGGGAAGAACTCTGAAAAAGTGACAAGGCAAATTCTTGTAGACTTTTTATCTTCGGGAAAAGAGTCCATGGAGAAAGTCCACGAGAAAAAGTCTGCAAAAAAGGCTGAAGCAGGGAGCTGAAGGAAAGTCCAAGGGGCGATGGGCCCAAGGACGTCAAAATCAAGCATGGAAAACTAGCCGTTGGGTAATTCAAAAGCAGCGACAGGTGTGCAGATGTCAAATTCAAGGTGGTAAAATAGCCATTTGTTTTTTAAATGCTTGAGTGCCAACCAAAAAAGAGCCCAAGGAACGCAGCGACCCACTAAAAGATAGCCCTAGGGACTGAAGGAGCTAGATAGAGATGAAACCAAGAAGAAGACAAAATGCAGAAATGGACAAATAGTCTAGGTGGCAAAGGGGAGGCGAGTTAATGCCAAGTGGTCATCAAACAGTGCAAACAGTGAGCAGCGCGGCTTGCTTTCTCCATGTGGCATTTATGAGGGGACAAACCATAGTCTATTTTCAAGAAAAGAGTAGTCTATTTGCAAAAAAGAGGCACAACCATGTTTTCACATTAATGTGGAACACCAAAGTCAAAGCAGGAGCTAACAATCAAATGGCTTCCTCTTCCCAAGGCTCGGAGGGCACATGGGCTAGCTTGCAAAAAGAGTGCCAAAAGTCTTTTCCAAAAAGCGCCAAGTTCCCTTCTCTTTTCTATACATTGTAAAATTTCTCATTTGAAAAGGATCCAAATCTCTTAGCCTTAAGGCAAAACTCTGCCCAAAAATCTTTCAGGCTTGTAAGGCAGAACTCTGCCAGATTTTACCTTGAATCAAGACTTAGCATTTTTACCTCTATTTGAGTTTGCACTTTTGGATGTGTTTATGCCTTTGTTTTGTGTTAAGTAATTTTCCTTATGCTTTCACAAGGCAATTTCAACATGTCCAGTGCATTGTGAGTTTCTCTTTTGCAGGTTTGCTAGAAGTGTCTACAGCAGGAATATAGGCGCATGTGAATACGCTGCCAAAGTGTGTCTCAGAACACCTTTGATAGTTCCTTCCTCCCTGTATCTCTACAGACCCTTGACTCACTATTATAGAAGAGTTTCCCACATCAGATGAAGTGTATGGGCACTTCTTGGTGAAAAGTGTATATTCGGGCTGGGTGGGTCATCTTATTTTGGTGTATCACCTTTTTTACTTTTAGGTTTAGGTTATGTTTTCAACATCTCTCTCCCTTTTCATCCCCCCATTTTTACATTTATTTGTTAGCAGTAGGAGAAACCAAGGCCTAAAAGATACATCAGAGGGAGCTAGCCCTTATCTAGAGACTCTCCCCTCTAGCTTCGCCGGTCCCACAGGAGAGAGGGGAGTTTCCATTTTGATGTGTGGAAGGCAGAAGCTAGGCGTCCTGCCTCAGGTGCAATCCACTGTGTCAACAATTTGTGTCCAAAGGGTTGAAGAATTTTTGGTGTGTTGTTCAATCAACCAGCCTTTGGAGGCTTTTGCATCAACACCAATGGTGACTCCAAGTTGAATCAGCTAGTTAAGCAACCTGGTGCCATCAAGAAAATCTTATTTTTGTATGTATAATTCCTTTGCATAAAATCATGGGCCTTGTATTCCTTCATATGAATTTAATCAAGCTCAGGGTTTTCATGCAATCCCCTCAAGTAGCTCTCCTAGTTTCCCTTCAATGATAAGGGAGGTGGAATTGGAGTTTGAGAAGCAGGTAATGGAAATAGACAGATCGAATGAGCAGTACAGATATCAGCAGGAGCTAATGTAGAAAGAGGCATGTTTGTTCAGGCAAGCTCAGGCCTTGCAATCCATGGAGGAAGAGGTAGCAAAATGGAGGAATCCATTCATGCAAGGCAGCCAGCCTTGTGCACCCCCTTCTATTCTAAAGAAAGCCCCCTCTTGTGCACCAAATCCTTTCTATCAGATAGCACTTGCTCATTCTAGCTCATTTGATCCATTAATCAACCCTACTCTTGACCCCATACACCTAGCCTTCAAGCATAAAAGGGAATTAGAACAACCTCCCATGGAGATGAACCTTCTAAATTCCTTAGATTTTGAATCTTCCTTTGGGGGGAACATTATGAACCAACACATCTCTCTCGAAACTACTCCTACTCATCATGATGATGTTGGTGACCTCCAAGAAAGAATCTTTCAAGATAATCTAGCCAAGCAAATTGAGGATTTAGAGGCTAAGATGAGACTACTTCATGAAAGAGATATGGAACTCTCAGACCTTATGGAGGAGCCCCAAGACCTTGGAGAAAACAAAGTTGTTGCCTACTCACAGGAGCAAAATTCCAATTTCAAGATCCTAAACTGGAAGCAAACAATAGAATCATGGGGCAGGAAGGAGGAGAAAAAAGGTTTTGTTCAAAACATTTAAGAATATGAGGATGCTCCTACCCACCATGATGATTCCTATGATCTCCAAGAAAGGCTCTTCCAAGAAAACATAGCCAAGAGAATTGTAGAGTTGGAATCCAGAGAGAGATTCCTCAGCCAATGTGTGATGGACAGTTTAGACCCAACGACACATTCCATGTCTAAACACACCCCACCTACACACCTCCAAGAGAGCTATCAGGCCACACCAGATATTGATGAAGTGCTAGCCAGATGGAAGGAGGATAATCATTTGATTCTAGCTCAAGGACTGCCTCCTCTTCCACATGGTTTTTTCACTTCACCCCTTCTCAAGGAGGAACCTATTTTGCAGGAGGCGAGTGAGGAGCAGAAGATCTAATTTGTAGCTCTCCAAGAGGCTATCATGAGTGATAATGAAAAAAAAATCATCATCGATGCTCTTTGTGAAGACATCATCGACAATAGAGAAGACTCAGGTCATGCATACATGCGGATGTTCCAGCAATACGAAGAGGAATGTTGTTGAGTTGTGGAGCTAAAAGCTTCACCAGATGAGCAAATGCAGAGGTTGTTGGAGTTACACAGTCATTGACATCAGTCAGGACTGATCGATGTCAGTTAGGGATCGGTCGACATCGGTCATATGCAGACAGACAGAGACCGGCGTCGGTCATCTGTGCATTCCCAAAATTCTAATTTTGAGGAGAACAGTGAGTTTGCATGTAAAAATTAACTGTTAGTCTTGAGTCCACTTTTCTATTTTTGGCAGGATAGATTTGAACCTTTGATTAAGAGGTGCATCTAATGGTGGAGAATGCATGGCTCATGAACCCTAGTTCTATATAATAGGGTTAGATCCTCATAGTTTATAAGGTGAATCAATTCAAGTAGTGGAGTTGGTTGTAATTAAGAGAAAGAGAGAACTCTTGAGGGAAAGAGATATGTACATTTGAGAGGTGTGAGAAGAAGAGATTTCTTCATTGTATTTCCTTCTAGAAGAGTTTAATATAAGATTGGTTGTTTCTTATATCTCCTATTATTTGTTGTTTCTGATTTCTAGTTACTTATCATTTCTGGTATAATTCCATGTTTAGTTGCTTATACAAAAGTAATCAATTATGTTGTAAGATCCTAACAAGTGGTATCAGAGCTTGGTTCACTAACAAGTGGTATTAGAGCATGTTAGTGTTTGTTGATTACAGAATTCACTCACTGGGGTTTTTGATTGAGTGGGAGTAAAGCAATGGCAGAAGAAAGTAAACTAAGAATGGAGAAATTCAATGGCAAGAATTATCAATTATGGAGGATGCAAATAGAAGATTATCTGTATCAGAGAGATCTATACTTACCGTTGGGTGGGGTTTCAAGAAAGCCCACAGATATGCAAGATGAAGAATGGAATGTTCTTGATAGAAAAGCTCTTGGATCTATAAGGTTGAGCCTGGCATCTTTTATGATTTCCAACTTATCACAGGCAAAGACAATGGTAGAGTTAATGGATACTTTGGCAAATTTATATGAAAAGCCCTCAGCTTCGAATAAGGTATATCTTATGAAGCAATTATTTAATTTGCAAATGCAGGAAGGTGGATCGGTATCTAGTCATCTTAATGATTTCCATGCAATAGTAAATCAATTAAATTCAGTCAAAATAGTTTTTGATGATGAAATTAAGGCTCTCTTAATCTTATGCTCTTTACCTGAAAGTTGGCATAGTTTGGTAATGGCAGTTAGTAATACTGCATCTGCTTCAAATATCTTGAAAGTTGATGATGTTGTTAGTGTAATCTTGAACGAAAAAATTCGTAGGAAAAGCACAGAGGAAACATTAGGTAATGCTTTAAGTATTGAGAGCAGGGGAAGGCAAAGAGAGAAGGGCAAGCAAGGGAGATCAAGGTCAAAGTCAAAGATGAGAATTAGATCCAAATCCAAAAATGAAAGAATAACCTGCTGGAATTGTGGAAAGAAAGGGCATGCAAAGAAAGATTGTTGGTTGAAGGATAACAAAGAAAATCAGCATGAAGGTAATAATGAAGAAGCAAAAGTTGCAGGTATTGTTGCACAAGATGCTCTTACACTTTCTTTGGATAATAAAGTAGAATCTTGGGTTTTAGATTCTACTGTCTCTTTCCATGCAACCCCAAATAGAGAATTTTTCAATGATTATGTCCATGGAGATTTTGGAAAAGTTTATTTAGGGGATGATGAACCTTGTCAAATTGTTGGCAAAGGAAAAGTGCAGCTGAAATTGTAGAATGGAAACACATGGGTTTTGAAGGATGTCATGTATGTACCCATCCTGAAGAGGAATCTAATTTCTACAAGAAATTTGGGTGATGAGGGTTGCACAGTAACTCTCATAGCTGAATCTTGAAAAGTTTCCAAGGGTGCACTTGTATTAGCCAGAGGTAAGAGAGTAGGTACACTTTATCTATCTACTTGTATTGCTGATCATTCTCCTTCTATTTTATCTACTTCAGATGTAGATGCAAAGTTGTGGCATTGTAGGCTTGGTCACATGAGTGAGAAGGGAATGAATGTTCTTAAGTCAAAAGGTAAGCTTTTAGATTTGAAAAGCATAGATCTAGATTTCTGTGAGCATTGTATTTTTGGGAAACAGAAGAAAGTGAGGTTTCTCAAAACTGGGTCAACAAAGAAGAAGCACAAGTTGGAGCTTGTTCACACAGACGTGTGGGGACCAGCTTAGGTAGCTTCTATTGGAAGATCACGGTATTGTGTTTCTTTCATTGATGGTGCTACACGAAAGGTATGGGTTTATTGCATAAAGAGGAAATATGATATTTTTGACACATTTAAAAAATGGAAAGCTTTGGTTGAGAATAAAACAAGTTTGAGATTGAAGTGCCTTAGATCTGACAATGGTGGTGAGTACTGCAGTAATAAATTCAATAGTTATTGTTCTATGAGTGGAATACGCAGTGAAAGGACAGTTCCAAGGACACCTCAGCAAAATGGAGTTGTTGAAAGGATGAATAGAATAATAATGGAGCATGCATGGAGTATGAGGTTGCATGCTAGTTTGCCCTTACATTTTTGGGTAGAAGCTATAGATACTACAGTTTACCTAATTAACAGAGGACCTTCTACTGCACTGGATGGTGGAATTCTAGAAGAGGCTTGGATAGGTAAAAAGGTAGATCTTTCACATCTCAGAGTTTTTAGTTCTAAAGCTTTTGTGCACATTGATAAAGAAAATAGAAAGAAGCTGGATGTTAAATCTATGCGGTGCACTTTCATTGATTATGGTTCTGGAGATTTTAGATTTTGGTCATGGAATTTAGAAACTAACAAAATTATTAGAAGCTGTGATGTAGTTTTCAATGAGAATGTGATGTACAGTGATCAGCTCAAGAGGCTAAATAATTTTAAGCAGGGCAATCATGATTTGGATGAGGTTATGATCCAAAATGAGCTCGCAGGTAAAAATCATCACTCACAACAAAACACGAATATCGACATCGGTCAGGCATGAATCGATGTCGATCAGGCAAAAACTGACATCAGTCAAGCAGAGACTGATGTCGGTTAGGTAGAAACTGACCTCGATCAGGCAGAGACCGATGTTGATCAGGTGGAAATCGATGTCGATCACGTGGAACTGACATCGACCAAAGATGACCGGGATCGGACACTATCAAAAAGGAATTTGGGTGGACAACAAGCTGTAAATGAGTCTCAAATGCCCATAAGGAGGTCTGAAAGGGTAAGTAAACCTCCAATTCATTATTTCCCTTTTTTATACTACTTGGTGCTCATTGATAGTGGAGAACCAAAAATTTTTGATGAGGCAATGCAAGTAGAATCCAGAAAATAGTGGGAGCATGGCATGAATGAGGAAATTGATTCCTTGGAAAAGAACCATACGTGGTATTTGGTTGAGTTGCCAGCTAGAAAGAAAGCACTGAAAAACAAATGGGTTTACAGGTTAAAGGAAGGAGAGAATGGACAAATGAGACATAAGACCAAGTTGGTAGCAAAGGGATTTGCACAGAAACTAGGTATTGACTTTGGTGAAAGTTTTTCTCCTGTAGTAAAGATGACTTCTATTCAGACTGTATTGTCTTTAGTTGCTATTGAGGATTTGCATCTTGAGCAACTTGATGTTAAGACAACATTTCTTCATGGAGATTTGGATGAAGAGATATATATGGAATAGTCGGAAGGTTTTGAGGTCAAAGGTAAGGAGAAACTTGTGTGCAGGTTGAAGAAAAGCTTATATGGTCTTAAGCAAGCTCCAAGACAATGGTATTTGAGGTTTGATAGGTTTATGACAGAGCATGGCTTTAGTAAATGTCAATCTAACTATTGTGTTTATTTTAACAGATTGGATAATGGTAGTTATATTATTCTGTTATTGTATGTAGATGATATGCTTGTTGCAGGTTCACACAGTAGGATATTACTAAGCTTAAGGTAAAATTAGCTCACACATTTGCCATGAAGGATTTATGAGCAGCAAATAAAATCCTTGGCATGAGTATTAAGAAAGGAAAAATCACAGTTTGATTTTGTCTCAAGAGGATTATGTGAATAAGGTGTTGGAGAGGTTCAATATGCAAAATCGATAAGCACACTTATGGCTGGACGCTTCAAGTTGAGCAAAGAACAGTGTTCTAAATCACATGATGAGGTTGAGTACATGAGTAGAGTTTCATATGCTTCAACAGTTTGGAGCTTGATGTATGTAATGGTATGTACTAGACTTGATATTGCCCAAGCAGTGGGAGTTGTCAGCAAGTTTATGGCCAATCTAGGAAATGAACACTGGAAAGCAGTTCAGTGGATTCTCAGATATCTGAGAGGGACTAGCAGTAGGCATTTATGTTATGGAGGGTCATACACTTCTCTACATGGGTATGTAGATTCAGATATGGCAGGTGACTTGGATGGTAGGAGAAGCACCACAGGATATGTGTTCACTGTTGGTGAAACGGAGGTTAGCTAGATTTCAAAGTTGCAGAAGGTTGTTGCCTTGTCTACTATAGAGGCAGAATACATTACAGTCATAGAGGCTAGCAAGGAAATGATTTAGATGACTCAGTTCATGGAAGAGTTGGGAAAGGAGCAAAAGAGTTGCAGATTGTACAGTGATAGTCAAAGTGCAATTCATTTGGCAAAGAATTTAGCCTTTCATTCAAGAACCAAACATATACAGCTTAGGTACCACTTCATTAGACAGGTATTAGAGGATGGTCAGTTGAAGTTGGAAAAGATCCATACAAATAAGAACCCTACTGATATGTTAACAAAGCTGGTAACAAATGAGAAGTTGAATCTTCATTCAACTTTTGTTGGTCTTCAAGATTGAACTTGAAGATGGAGAAATAAGCTAAAGGATGTTGTTGTATAGGTACAGGTGCAGTTGTTTATCTCCAAGTGGGAGATTGTTGAGTTGTGGAGCTAAAAGCTTCACCAGATGACCAAATGCAGAGGTTGCTAGAGTTACATAGTCACCGACATTAGTCAGGACCGACTGATGTCGGTTAGGGATCAGCTGACATCGGTTATATGCAGATAAGTAGAGATCGGCGTTAGTCATCTGTGTGTTTCCAGAATTCTAATTTTGAGGAGAACAGTGAGTTTGCATGTAAAGATTAACTGTTAGTCTTGAGTCCACTTTTCTATTTTTGGTAGGACAAATTTGAACCTTTGATTAAGAGGTGCATCTAACAGTGGAGAATGCATGGCTCATGAACCCTAGTTCTATATAATAGGTTTAGATCCTCATAGTTTATAAGGTGAATCAATTCAAGTAGTGGAGTTGGTTGTAATTAAGAGAGAGAGAGAACTCTTGAGGGAAAGAGATCTGTACATCTGAGAGGTGTGAGAAGAAGAGATTTCTTCATTGTATTTCCTTTTGGAAGAGTTTAATACAAAATTGGTTGTTTCTTGTATCTCCTATTATTTGTTGTTTCTAATTTCTAGTTACTTATTATTTCTAGTTTAATTTCGTGTTTAGTTGCTTATACAAAAGTAATCAATTGTGTTGTAAGATCCTAACAAATGTAAGCATGGTGAGCTCTCTCCCCCCTTGTTTGATGAACTTCCTTGTTGCTTCGATGAGGAGGATGACTATGATGAGGAGTCTAAGTTGGAGGGGGACCAGATGGATGCCTTTGAACATCTAGAAACTCTGGTCTTTGAGGTGGAAAATGAGAGGCTGTTTCACCTTAAGGAAAGCCTTAAAGAAGAGAGCTTTGAACAAAGAGGTGATGTCCTATGGGATGACCAATCAGTTTGTGATTCCATTTCAAAAATCACCACAGTCACCCTTCTTCAAGAAGGCCAAGAGGAAGCAAAGGATGAGTCTGACAGAGTCTTCAATGAAGCAGAAGGAAATGGGTCAGACCATGATGCATTGCAAAGGGACTATACAGATCAAAGGGCTTATGGTGATGAGCCAACATTCACTGATTTCTTAGTGAAATGCACTAGCATGAAGGACCAACATTCAACAAGCTTCTAAGAACAAATAGAGTATGTATATGTTGGAAGCATGTTCGAATTTGATCCACTTGGATACAAGCCAATCCAGGTGGCAGGCAAGAGGAGCAGGTCACCAAATGTCCTTTTCATTCAACCACTTGTCTGGCACCATAAATTTCCTTGCCAGGAAGGGGACTTAAGAATTTTTCCCTTTGATTCAAGAGGGAGGCAAATGTACCTAGTTAGTTTTACATAGTAGTTTGCTTTCAGTTTCTTTTCCTATTTTCCCTAAGTGCAGTTTGCACAAGTAGTGTTTTTAGACTTGTGTGTGTTTTTTCTCTTGTGTCTAGGGTAAAAGGCTCATGATTGATTCTTAGATCTTTTGGGGTTGTTGCGAACCTTTCTTCAAAGCTACATTTGACTCTATGCCCAATGTACTTAAAGGCAACTGATCTCTAAGCATAGCAGGCATGCTTCCCCTGGGAGTCACCAAATTTTTGACCATTTTTGGCCCAATAGGCCAAAATTGGTCCCCCTTCTTTTCCTGCTATTCTGAGCTAGTACTTTTGATTTTGCATGAGTCTTGAAAATTTCTACGGACTCTATAGGTCCATTTTTACAGACTCTATAGAGCTTGGATTTCTACAAACTCAGCAGTGAAGTTTCTATAGACTCTGCAGGTCCATTTCTACGGACTCTTTAGGTTTTCTACAGACTTCACAGGGACTTCTATGAACTATGCAGGTGTAGTCTTTCAGTAGATGAAGAACTAGTTCAGAGAGTGCAAGGTTTTACAAAGCTTCTTTGGACTCTTGTCTGAAGAAATTCATAAGGAAAGAGAGCTAAAATGGTCCAAAGACACTTTTCCTAAGGTTGGAAGAGTGGTTTGATGACATGATCTTTCAAAGAGTTAGCATCTTTGAACCATTGAACCAGTTCAACGCTTTGGTTCATCACTTTGGTTCAATGACAAAGTTCATCAGCTCAGTTCAAAGGCTTGGTTCAATTCAGTTGGTTCAATGCTTCGGTTCACTCAGTTAGTTTATCAAATGGTTCAACAGCTTTTGGTTCAATCAAAGGGTTCAACGCTTGGTTCAACGATTGGTTCAAAGGAGCGGTTCAATGCAAAAGTTCAAGAGAGCCTCTGAAGGACAAGTGCCCTTGTGAAGGGCACTTGGTCGACAAAAGTACCCTTCAGAAGGGTTGATTTCAAGAAAGCCATAAAGGTAAGTTCTTTCAGAATTTAGTTTAAGGCAGTCGAAAGGCAAAGGCATAATTATTTCAGACTTTTTGTTCGAAGGAATTCCTTCAGACAAAAAGTCTAAAGGAATTTGGAAAGGCTACAAACAAAACTCCCGCAAAGACCAAGGCAAGAAAATAATTTCTTCAGACTTTTTGTCCAAAGGAATTCCTTCGAACAAAAACTCTGAAGAAATTTAGAAAAAAGGCCACGAGCCCAAAAGGCCCGGGGAAGAACTCTGAAAAAGTGACAAGGCAAATTCTTGTAGACTTTTTGTCCGTGGGAAAAAAGTCCATGGAGAATGTCCACAGGAAAAAGTCTGAAAAAAAGGCCGAAGCAAGGAGCTGAAGGAAAGTCCAAGGGGCAACGGGCTCAAGGACGTCAAAATCAAGCATGACAAACTAGCCATTGGGTAATTCAAAAGCAGTGATGGGTGCGCGGATGTCAAATTCAAGGCAATAAAATACCCATTTGTTTTTTAAATGCTTGAGTGCCAACCAGAAAAGAGCCCAAGGAACGTATCGACTCGCTAAAAGATAGCCTCGGGGGCTGAAGGAGCTAGATAGAGACAAAACTACGAAGAAGACAAAATGCATAAATGGACAAATAGTCCAGGTGGTAAAGGGGAGGTGAGTTATTGCCAGGTGGTCATCAAACGGTGCAAACAGTGAGTGGCATAGCCTGCTTTCTCCATGTGGCATTTATGAGGGGACAAACAACAGTTTGTTTGGAGGAAAAGAGCAATCTGATTGTAGAAAAGAGGCACAACCATGTTTTCACATTAATGTGGAATGCCAAAGTCAAAGTAGGAGCCGACAATCAAAGAACTTCCTCTTCCTAAGAATCGAAGTGCACATGGGCAAGCTTGCAAAAAGAGCGCCAAAAGTCTTTTCCAAAAAGTTCCAAGTTCCCTTCTCTTTTCTATATACTGTAAAATTTCTCATTTGAAAAGGATCTGAATCTCTCAGCCTTAAGGCAAAACTCTGCCCAAAAATCTTTTGGGCTTGTAAGGCAAAACTCTGCCAGATTTTACCTTGAATCAAGACTTAGCATTTTACCTCTATTTGAGTTTGCACTTTTGGATGTGTCTATGCCTTTGTTCTGTGTTAAGTCATGTTCCTTATGCTTTCACAGGGTGATTTCAGCATGTCTAGTGCATTGTGAGTTTCTCTTTTGCAGGTTTGCCAGAAGTGTCTACAGCAGGAATGTAGGTGCATGTGAATAGGCTGTCAAAGTGTGTCTCAGAACACCTTTGATAGTTCCTTCCTCCTTGTATCTCTATGGACCCTTGACTCACTATTACAGAAGAGTTTCCTACATCAAATGAAGTGTATAGGTGCTTCTTCTTGGTGAAAAGTGTATGTTCGGGCTGGGTGGGTCATCTTATTTTGGTGTATCACCTTTTTTACTTTTAGGTTTAGGTTCTCTTTTTAGCATCTCTCTCCCTTTTCATCCCCCTCCCCTTTTTTACATTTATTTGTTAGCAGTAGGAGAAACCAGGGCCTAAAAGATACATTAGAGGGAGCTAGCCCTTATCTAGAGACTCTCCCCTCCAACTTCGCTAGTCCCACAGGTGAGAGGGGAGTTTCCATTTTGACGTGTGGAAGGTAGGAGCTAGGCGTCCTGCCCCAGGTGCAATACACTGCATCAACAATCAGAACATAAGATAATTTAAGTATAAGTTGGTAATGTACAATGTATGTTAGAACTAGCATTCACAAGGCTATCAACATAGATATAAAGATGTAAGCACGTGTATGAATAATAAATATGAGTAATAAATTAAGTAACTACATAGGGGGATGGGGCATGATGTCTATCATGTACATAGGGAGGAGTGTAACAATAAATTAACAAGTGTCACGACCATGATACATACATGAAAGCATACACACAACACACATAAGGCACACAAAGTAGGCCAAAGGGCCACAATATGAAGGACATATGCACATGTCACTAAATTTGAGAAAGCCAAAAATACAAAGATATGTTCAAATGTCCACATACGTAAATATAAATCAAGTTGGCTTAGAGCCACATGGAAGGACATATTCAAATGCTCACATACACAATCAAGAAATCACGCACAAAGACATGCGCACATGTACACAAATATATATAATGGAAGGAGGTGGCATAGAGCCATAGAACAATGGCATATTCAAATGCCCTCAAGTAAATGCATAATAGAAACACGACCAAGTCTTAACTAGTAAAACTAGAAATTAAATTATGCATGAACATGTGGTACAAATCCCTATAAGAGTAAATATGTACATAAACTGAGTCTAGAGTGGTAGAAGTCAGCAAATAATCTAAGTAGTGTAGGATGATCAATATCAAGATATAATAATGTTAAATCTATGATATAGAGTATATAAAGATGTGACCTGGCAATCAGAATTGTGTATAAGATGCCCCCAAATGGGTGGATGTATCAAATGAGGAATCAATGTATCTATGTATGTGCCCCTAGTGGGTAAATAGCAGTAAATTTGGATCTATGTGGTGGATCTAGGTTCTGTAAGTATCTGTAAACACTTAATAAAAAAAAGTGAAGCATGTATGTATTATAAAATAGACTATACTAAAATAACTAGCATATGTAGTACCTAGCAAGTATGAGAAGTGTAAACATGGAGATGTATACAATCTATAATTTTTATTTTATTAGTAAATATTTGAATGTTTTCATGTTTTGAACATATTATATTATTTTTGTGTTTTCTAGATATAAGCTATGTACAAGCAACATGAAAATGAAACTATATACAATGAGAAAAAGTGAATGAAACTATGCACAAGTAAGGAGAGATACTACTAACCAATGAGTCTACAAGAGACCCGCCCTGAATGGATCCTATGTCAAAAATATGAATGGTGACCTCTCATGGAGTGTGATTGATATGTTGTAGTTAAATTGCACTATAATGTGAATCTAAGTATTATTCATTGTTGGTATTTTGGTAATCATAATAACCTGGATTGTTCCACTCATCATTATTATCTTGATTTTGAACCAATGGAATGTTAGTGTTGAATTATGTTGTATATGGATGAGCACAGGGATTTGCCTCATACTGTGGAATTGACCTTTTTAAATTATGCTTTGTTATAATTTTTAGGACTATGCCTTTGAAACTATGGTTGTTGTAGGCATATGGTTCTTTGGAGGCTTTTTTGTTAGAAAGTCTCTTTCGAGAACGCTTGTTGGCTTAGAATGATTTTAACTTTGCAACTAATGTGGTTGTTCCTTTTTTAATATGACATTTGTATCTTGGTCTTTTGCCTTGATAAATTGTATTTGGGAATGATTTGCCTTAGTATGGTCCATAAATCCTAAACCTTATTGACCAACATTATCAACTTCTAGAATAGGAGTAGTGATGCCTTGAACATGCTTGCCTAAACCTTGACCATGATAGTCAAACTATTTTAAATATTTTTGACCAAACCCATACTGCTTTGAAAGTGGGATCTCATTGTGGAGAGGTATATTTCTATCTTTTACTTGATTTACATGTGTTTTTGGTATTATTTCTTGATCTGATTGTGCTTTCTGAACCTTTTGTTGTTTGAGTTATGATTTGGTAACCAATTTTGTATTGTTTCTAAATTTGACCCTTTTTGAATTTCTATATGTGTTATTGTATCTTGTTTGGATGATGTGTCACTATTTGAGTCATCTATATCAATTATCTATTGTATTTTCCTTTTCAATGATAAACATGAATTACAGTGGTGCCAATGAATTCTATGATACACACAATAATATTTCGATCTCCTCACTAGGTGTAAAGGAGGTAGGTTGATCAACCTATCTTTAATTATTTCCCTTAGTATCTCACTTGAACTTATATTTGATATTTGGATACTTTTAAAATCACTAGTTGTAGATGCACTTTATTGTGATTTATTGTTTTGATATATAACATTGCTTACCACAAATTTTTAGGTGAAGATGCATATACATGATTGACATTAGTGTGCCCTGGAGGCTTTTGTCTTGTAGTATTATTTTTCAATGTTTTAATATTTTCATGTAATAGTTTATTTTGAGTTTGTAATTATGAAATGAACCTATTCATATTGATAATTTTATCCCTTAGAGCCTCACAAGTGCAAACCCTAGTTGCTTCTGATTAAACATGTAGGCACACACCCTATAGAGAAGAGGTGGAGGCATGAATAGGCTAAGTATGGACTTTAGTAACAATATTATAGGCTACTTCATCTCTTTGGAGGAGTGATAGCATGGAATTGGTTAGAGGGAAAGTAGTTATCACCCTCATGGAGATGAGGAGGAGAAAGAGATTATTTCCTGTGCATAAGATATGATATTGAAACTTGAAATGTGGTTGTTAGGGTATTAAATTTATGGAATACGCCAAATAAACTATATTGATATAGGACATCATGCACATATATGTGCATATCTTCTTTGAATTAATTTCAAATGAAAGGAAACAAGCATGCAAACAAAAATATAAAACTTTGCATTAGAAAGTGATAAACATCTTCTATCATTATTATCATGATTAAATAAAAATAAAATCATAAATTATAAGTATTTCAAATTTGAGTCTAATTTTTAGAAGGCTGGAAACATAAACCCTAAAGGTAGTCTAGGGCTAGGATTTTTGCATTGTTTGAAGTAAGTTGGGTTCACCAAATGAATTAACTTTTTAGGTTTATAGAGTGTAAGCCCTATGTTGTTAAAGGGTCTAAGTATAGTAAATTAGGTTATAAAATATGCAATAAATACAACCACTAATTTTTGAAAGAAGTGAGTTAAATTGATATTTCTAATAATATAAATGAAGGAGACAAATGAATACTTAGCTGGAAAACTACCTCAGATGAAGGATCGAAAGGTTGAAAACTAGTATAGGCACTGGTTTGAGTGACATAAATAAGATCCAGGTGTCAAAAATCCTCCTAGACAATATAACCCTACTATGGATAGTATCACTTTGATGCTAGTGTCCATTATGGTGCTAGTGTCTTCTGTGCAGGAACTATTTTGAGATTCTAGGAGCACTTGTCTCTGAGTCTGCCAATCTTGTTCATATGAAAAAAAACCTTGATTCACTATATGTGACCTATTGTGACTAATTTTAAATGCAAACCCTAAACCTCCATGTGATTAAATAATTTGACTTGGCACAAGTAATAAATGTGTAGTGTTATTTGGGTAGGCTAGACATCCTCAACACCATGTTGTGATGAGAGTTGCCTACATACCAATACTCCAAGGAAGGATCTAGATCAATGTAGTTCTCCCCACCTAAGTGCTAGTGAAAGTGCAAGTGAAACTAGTATGAATGTTGATTTGAGTGCTTTGAGTGATGCTTGAGACTAAAAATATGTCTATTATGAGCTTAGAAGGGTTGTAGATGACTGTATATAGAAGTAGGGCATAATAAGGATTAATAACCTTGATTGTCATAACTTGTTCTAAACTTGTTTGTGTGTATTTGTATCTAATTTCCATATAGTGGATAAAAGGATAAAAGTCATGCACACATATGGATGTGGTGCTTGTGCATGTTTTGAAATAGGTATAGGCTAACCCTAGGTGCTTTAGGAATTGAAAAGATATCTGTTAGATCATAAAAGATGAAAAAGGATAATATCACACAAATAGGACAACATTGTGGCACTAGTGTCCACTTATGGTGCTAGTGTCTAGTGGCAGAGCTTGAGGCACTAGGGGCTTGGATGCCTAAGGAAGGGTCTGGGACTTATTTTGAGATGTTTAGGGATGTGTGTGGCCTACACAAAATCTGGATAAGTGTCTAAATAGGTCCTAAGATATGTTTAGGGCTAATCTAAGGATGGGTGGTCTCAAGTAACACTATTGGCACTCAAGTGTCATTTTTATATTATTATAAAAAGGAATGATTTGTCTTATCTTACTCAAGACTTAGTCTTGTGGAGATCATAACTTCTTCATTTAAACTCAGAATTAAGAGCCACTTTTTTGAAATCATATAATTTTTTAAGAGGAATCTAGATTTTGAATCAAAATTCACATTAGATGAGGTATCTCCTTGGAATGGTTGAAGCATTTAGTGTCCTATTGTGGCAACCATAGCTTGAAAATCTCATAACTTTTACATATAGAATAATTTATCCTTCAATTATTTTGAAAGTGCATATTTTTTTGTGCTCTTCATAGCTATGCTAAAAATGGTAGATAATTTTTTTATCAAGTGAAAACTACTTCATCTAGAAAAACTATATGGTTGATGTCTTTATTAGTAAGGGCCTCTATCAAATTACCAAGAATCAGGAAAATGATCTTCAAGATCCTTAAAACTATCCAAGTGGAGTAACTATTGTCAATCAGTCTTGCACCCTTGTGAAGGTAGTTTCAGGCCTTCACAATCTGCTAAAACATGGAAACAATCCTAGGCTATGGGTGACCTAATCAATGGATTTAATCTCTAGATTCTAAGTGCTAGCTCCCTTTGGTGTATTGCTTAATATCCCTAGTCTATGCCACAAATCGCTGAGGAAAAGGGAAGAGGGAAAAGTTAAGAAAAAAATTAAAGGGAAATCCTATCTATGATAGTGATACACTAAAAATATGACCTTCATCTACTTGACATGCACTGAGAAGATGAACAAGGACGTGAATATAATTACACTACTCAAATAGCAACCTTTGAGCATTAGTATTTCACATAAGGGTTTGGGCTTATGCATGATCTATGATAATTGTTTAATAGGTCTGTCAAAGACACTAGAGAGAGCTTGAACTTGCTATACAAATAAGATAATATAGCACACTATGTGACCTAGAAGGATGAGATTAACACCTACAAATAGGTATAATGGAAAGGATAAGATGAGAGGAAGCCTTAGCTATCACTTTAATCTCCCAACATACCATGAAAATACACTAAAACACAAGCTTTTGAGGAGATATAAACTTTGTCTTATTCATCAAAAGAGGCAAAATATAGATGTTCTTCAAACATGGAAAAATAGATCTTTACTATGACTTGAAAGCTTGTATATATAGAAGAAAGGACAAGAGAGAAGGACTTGCATGTTAGAGTGGGGAACTGAGAGAAGAAGTTACCAGTAATGGCAGATCACTCCTTGTTATTATTGAGCTCCTCAACATTCAAAACATGTAATTACTTTGATCCTAAGATCAACCATCCAAAAACACCACAAATATCCTCAAGCCGCTCATGCATTCAAGTCCCTTTTGATAGAACTAACAGATCCATGTCAAAGGTAACTGTATGTCTCTACCAAGTGTGAATTATTTTATCCTTGCATTTAAAACTTGGAATGCTCCTTACTGCAGTCTTGGACTCCCACGATCATCAATATCCAATCACTAGATCTTGACAAGTGACAATCTCATGGAAATCTTGATGAACCATTTTAAAACTTGACTTTTGTGAACAGCTACTTATTGGGGCTCAAACTTTGACATTTGTGGGTCCATCATTTGTTATTTGAATCCCAACAGCTATTTGTTGAGGTTGAAGTTGATTTCCATGAAACTATCATCAATTCCTTCAAATTTTTTCTCTTCGGCCATTTCCTACAGACAATTGCCTCAAAAGAATTTCCTCAGGCTATTTGTTTCAGCATTTTTTTTGAAAGAAATCATTGACTTTTCTTTGGTTTTATTCCTTTGGAGGAATTTTTTTGGACTTCCTTATGGCCTTTTATTTTCCTTTTTTTTTTGTGAACTTATTTCTTCGGCATTTTCATCTTGAAATAATTCATTTAGACTTCTCTCCCAAAAGAAATTATTTGACTTTTCTTGAACAATTCCTTTGGATAAAAAGTCTAAAGGAAACTATGTCTTTGGGCTTTTGCAATGGATAATTCTCTCAAAATAATTCATTCAGATCTTTTGGACTTGAACAATTCCTTTGTACTTTTCCTTGAAAATGGACCTTCAGATTTTTGAAAAGTGCCCTATTTTCCTCTTGAAATGCCCTTTCTGAAAGGAAAATACCCTTTGACTTTCTAGAAAATGACCCCTTTTTATGAGAAGTGCCCCTCGAAGCTTTTGTAATGGACCCTTCAGCTTTCTTGAAATGGTGTTTCAGAAACCTTGAAAATACCTTTTCCAAAAAGAAAGTACCTTTTGGAATTTTTGAAAAGAACCCTTCAAATTTTTTGAAAAAACCCTTCGGGATTTTTAGAAGAACCCTTTTGGAATTTTTTCCTCTGACTTTTTGGAAAGTCCCTTTTCTAAAAGAATTCATTAGACTTTTCCTCCCAAAAGAATTTTATTAGACTTTTTGAAAAGTCCTCCTAAAAAAATTCCTTTTTTAAAGGTTTCTTGAAGATAGACCTTCTCGAAAGGAAAGAACCCTTCGATCTTCCTAAAAATGACCCTTTAAGGACCCAAAGAAGCCTCCATGATGCTTTTCTCACAAAAAAATACTTTGAAAACCAAAGTGAATGCCTCAAAAAGGCATATTAATCATGGATTATTTCAAGGACTTTTTAAGACCAATAACTGACTCACAAGACAATCTGGCATGATATGCAAAGTTTTGAATGGTAGGGGTGACAATTTGACTTGTAGGGTCAAAATTATCAACATTTTGGTGACTCAGCTAGGAAGCATGCCTACTATGCTTGAGAACTAGACCATAGACATGACATTTGGACTCACAAAGTAATAATAAATCTGATCCATGACTGCAAGTACAAATTTTGATTTGAAATAAGATAACTTTCATCCTCCAAAACAAGAAGGGAAACACACAAAGCAGTGAAAAATAACTAAATAAAGCACTTATTAGGACAAAACAAAAAAAAACTATTGTGCTTGAATAACACTTAGAGAAAAATAAACTATGTACAAGGAACCAAGCCCTTAGTAGCAATGTTTTAAATGTATCCCATTGACTAGGATTGGAAGCTCCTTACCATCCATCTTTGCAAGTTGGAAGGCATTATGGGATTTGCAGCTGGAGATTGTGTATGGGCCACTCCAAAGGGAATCAAAATTTGTGTGCCTTCTTGGTTTAAATCTATCCTCATCCCACCTGAGGACCAAATCTCCTTCTTTGAAACTTCATGAAGAAGCTCCTTTGTCAAAAGCTCTCTTCACTTGTGCTTGATGAATTTCCATGGCTAACATGGACTGATTTCTTACTTATTCCAACTTCATAAGCTCAAAATACCTGATTTATATAGGCTCATTCTCCAACAACTCAAGTTGATGCATTAGTTCTAAAGTAGGAAACTCAAAAAAAATGGATAACCTTGCTTCCTTACCATATACTAGCTTGTATAGAGAGTTGGCTACTGATCTTTTATAGGTGATCCTATCAGCCCACAGAGTTGACTTCAATTTGAGATGCCATGACCTCTGATTGTCTTTGATAGTCCTTTTTATGATCTTCAATAGGTTCTTATTTGTAGATTCAACATGGCCATTGCCTTGTGGATAATAGTTTGATGAAGTGCTAAGATAAATCTCGTGCTGGACAACCCATTGGTTGATCCTATTTCCCACAAAAGCCATTATATTATTAGAAATAATAGTTGAAGAAACTCTAAATCTAGTAAGCAAACCTTCATAGAAATCTAGAACATTGGTTTCATTTGCTTCTTTCAATACCACTACTTCTGTCCAATGTGTGAAGTAATCTGTAGCAGTTAGAATCTATTTATATCCTAAAATTGAAGGAGGATTTATGAGACCAATAAATCCCAATCCATATTGGACAAAGGGCTTATCCACCATGATTGGTTGAAGAGGCAAGGTTGAAAGTTTCACTTTTCCTACAAACATAACACACTGTTTACACTTCCTAACCCATGCATGGAAATCACCAAAATACTAGGCCAATAGTACCCACCTCTCATGATCTTAAGGGCTGTAGTTTTATGAAAAAATGTCCTCCACCATGTCCATCATGGAATTCTTCAAGCAATCTCTGAGTTTGGCTTGGTTCAATACACCTTAGCAACATACCATTGATATCTTCTTGAACAAAACACCATCAACAAGCAAAAATAGAACTGATTACAATCTAAAATATCTTCTTTTTGAAGAACTTAGATGATAGGGATAAATACCATCTTAGTGATAGCTTACCAAGTCATGAAACCAGCTAGAAGGTGAGGTATGACCAGCTACAACCTCTTCATCATTTGACATTAAAACAACCTCATTAGTCTCTTACAAGTCTTGAGTTAGATGGTCACAAATTCCTTTGCCTCTAATCAGCTTTGTGACCTTAATTTCCACACCATAATCCATTACTTTGGTTATCCAACTAGCTCTCTTCTCATTTATATCTTTGTTCAAAAGGAACTTCTTGATGCTTGGATGGGAAACCATTAGGTATATCTTATTGCTAGACAACAAGTATATAAATTTTTTGAGAGACCTTATAACTGAAAGTAAATGCTTTTCAACAAAAGAGTACCTTATTCCATACTCTTCCAAGCCTTGACTAAAGAAGGCTATTGGCTTCTCCAAATCTTCGTGATTTTGTTTCATAAGAATGCTTGAAATGGTGTCCATGTTAGCATATGCATACAAAATCAAATACTTTGTGAAATATGGATTTATAAGTGTAGGAGCACTAGCTATGACCTTCTTAATATCCTCAAAACTCTTTATTCCTTCTTTGGACCAGCTGAAGCTCTGATTCTTCTTTAACATGGTTGTAAATGGCTTGGCTAAAATGGAAAAATCTGAGACATATCTCCTTATGAAATTGATTTTCCCTAAGAAGCTTTACAAAGCCTTTTTGTGCTTAGGCAAGGAGAGTCCAAGAATGGAGTCTACCCTTTCAGAATCTATTCTTAAACCATAATTTGAAACCACATGTCCAAGGAGCTTACCTTCATGAACTGAGAAGACACTTTTTTTTGGATTTAGAGATACCCCAAATTCCTACACCTTTCAAACACTTGTTTGAGATGAATCATGTGATCACTTGCACTCTTTGAAAACATTATTATATCATCCAAATAAACAAGTACAAACTTGTTAATAAGGCCTTATAATTCCATATTCATGGCTCTCTGAAAGGTTGCTCTAGCATTAAATAAACCAAAAGGCATCTTTCTATATGCAATTGTCCCCCACTTGGTTGTGAAGGCTGTCTTAAATTGGTCCTCTTCTTTGACCAAAATCTGATTGTAGCCACCATATCCATCCAATAAAGAAAACCTCTCTGAACCTACAACCGACTATAAAATTTGTTCCATTTATGGCAATGGATAGTGATTTTTTAAGTGAAGCTTTGTTTAAATCACGGAAGTTAACACACAATCTAATCTCATCATTCTTATTCCATACCAAAACAAGATTTGACACCCACGTTAAGTGCTTGATTGGAAATATAATAGTTGAAGCTATGTGCTTATGAAGCTCAGCTCTTATCAAAGGCTCACGCTTAGGATTAATGGGCCTTTATCTTTGTCTTACTGGTTTAGTTTCAGCCTCTAACTCAATGGTGTGATGAGCTAGACTAGGGTCAAATCCTTTGAGATCACTATATTGCCATGAAAATACATTAGTAAAACTTGTGCATAACTCAATGAGAGATTCTTTTTGTGAAGGAGTGCATACCTTACCCAACTTCGCATTCTTACCAGTTGCAATCTCTACATTGGCATAGTGTTCTTCTTTTGTTGACAAGGATAACTTCTCCTCCCTTAACTCATCATCACCACTGAAAATGTTCTCAAGTTTGATCAATCCCTTGGGTAATTTATTTATTTTTATTTGTATAATTTGATCACCAAACTGGTGCAAGTACTTTAATTGTTTCCTTGATTAAAACTCGGCCTCTTCTTGTAAGAATCTCACAATTTGATTGTCATCTTCGAACACTTGCCAATTCTCATGATTATCTGGAATAGAAGGCCTTAAAACCACCTTTATGTGTGATTGAATTTTTTCACTTTTTATATCAGCTAGGATACTAAATTGTGCCCCAATGGTAGCCAACCTATCTGCATGTTTATTCTCACCTCTTCGTATTGCCTGAATGTTAAAAGCTTGAAAATCTTCAAGTAAGTCCCATATTTTATGCCTGTAATATTTAAGCAATAAATTTTTACATGTATTTGAACTTGTTACTTAGTGAACTATAAGTTCACTATCACCAAAAAATTTCAAGGTGTTGACTTTCATCTTCCTAGCCCACTGCAAATCATGAACTAGTGCCTCATACTCTACAACATTATTTGAACAAATAAATTGGAACTTAATATTAGAGAAATAACTTTGATTTTTTAGAGAAACAAACATCATTCCATCCCTAGTACCATGTTTATTCCTTTATCCATCAAAGTACAATTGCCATAAAACTTTCCTAGACTCATCATCCTTAACCATGGTTGGAATCGGTGCATCATTCTCATGAAGAAAATACACACCAAGTCCTTATTATTCAATTAGATTATAAGGATCATGATTATGTAAAGTATAATCCCAATCATCCAAAAAAAATTGTAACTCCATCTAAAGGTCATTCTTTTTCAACTCCACTAGTTTCTGGTACCTCATCCAAGATGATACAGTTAGTGTTCACAACACTTGGCATATATGGCTCCAAATGAAAACATGTAATAGGTTTAGAATGAATTGTCACCTTGGTACCATACCTAGTTCTAAACATCAAATAAGTGTAATTAGTTGATAAATATCCCTCAATCTTTGAGGTACAGTCCCTTGAAAGACACATAACAAAGTAAGGAGGTAAGTCTACCACGACAACATCTTGGTGAATAGTAACATTAGAACAAGCATGTAATGTCAATTTTATATCTTTGATGATGCCTATCATATTTTTTTGTGACCCATCCAATTGCAATACCCCCTTATTATTTGGCTCATAAACAAGGCCAAGCTTGTCTACAATCTGCTTAGGCATAATTGTACTACTAGCTCCACTATCCACCATACAGTTATGAATCAAAGTATCACCCACTATCAATGAAAGGTAAAAAGGAGGAGTTTTATTTTATTTTAACTCAATTTTTTCCACCTTTACTATATTATTTATTTATTGTTTATTTGGTTGATCCGAATTAGTTAAGACAATACCTTCTTTCTCAACTGACTTTGGAGATAATTTGAGAGCTGAAAGCTCTTGGACGAGCATATCCTTTTATCCTAGAATGGAAAGATAATATCACTTGATAATTATGATATTATAATTCTTCATCTAATCTACCATATTGAAAAGAGACCCACCAACCTTTGGTTGCACTTTTTGAAGTAATGACTGCTCACAAACTAGAGGTATCTGATAAATTTTACTAACCTCTTTATTTTGATTTTTATGAGTTGTAGGGGAAGAAAGTTGTTATTTTTTACTCTTAGAAATAATATTAGGAGTACTTGAAGCATTTATCACCTCTTCAGCCTCATCAATGGCTCTTATTTTAGCTCTAGTTATAACTGTAACTTGACCACTTGCATTGTTAGACTCAACACCCTAAGTAAAAACAACATGATCATCCATTTACCAATTCACATTAATGGCATCAAGATTCCCTTTAACTTGTTGAGTTTCATGCCAAACTTGTATCTTGGTACTGACCTCCTTGAAAAGAGAACTCTTCTTGTGTCATTTGTGGCATAGTGATGTTTTGTGATACCAGGGCCTAGTTTTGAGCATCATTGAGATTCAAGGGCTACCAACCTAGATCTTGCATCAAGTTGTTTTGAGGTGGGATGGGAATAATGGATTTTGAAGTAAAATTAGGATTAAGGTTGAGGGTAGCATATGGCTTAGCTAGAGTTATGGCTCCTTGTGCTTGGTAAGGTGGTCTATTCTCTCTAAAACCTTGATAAGGAGGCCTTTAATCTCTAAAGGGTTGGTAGGTAGTCTGATTTTATTGTTGATAAGGCATACTAGCCTAAAATTATTTCCTCTTGATTTGCATTTATCATTCCCAAAGGATTGTAGCAAGCTTTTCAACTCTTCTATCTCACTAACTTGACTAGTAGAGGCTGAAATTTGAGCTTGAGGGGATGGAATAGGAGATAAAGATGGAATTTGAGGAATTTGAGGGGCTGGTATAGAATTTAATTCTAGAAATATAGGCATTAGAAGTCTTGGAGAAAGCTTACCATCTTGTATCAAACTATTCTCTGCCCTTATTGCAACCTCATAAGCATTTGGCAAGGTAGTACCATCCCTTGATTGTATCATCACACTAATGTTAGAGTTAAGGGATTTTAAATAATACAAGAATGCATATTCAAGGGATGGCCTAATCAAGATAGGTATCTTAATCCATGTTTGTTGGAATATGAGGTTAAAATTAGACATGAACTCATGAGGATCTCTCTTTATGGTAATTAATTGCTCAACCAAAGAGAGGTGATCAGATTTGTCCTCAAATTACTTGACTAAGGATACACCCAATTCATCCTAGGTAGAAATGGAATTTACTGGGAGGTTTCTATACCACTGCAATTCTTTTCCTTTGAAGGAGGTAACAAGTAATCTAGTAGTGACATTATTCAGAACAACATTATGGATTGAACAGAGATTAGCTACATTCTGGATGTGCTCGATAGGGGTTATTTGATTTTATCCTGAGAAGAATGGGATAATATTGAGGGTAGACAAAAAATGTCATCAAACTAGGTTAAATTCAGTGGGCTACCTCTATTGAATGAAATAAACACCTAGTTTATGATAGCGATTTGGATAGTAGGGATTGGAGTATTTAGAACATTAGGATAACCGGGAGATAAATATTGCTTTTGAGGATATGGATTTGTCCTACTAAACCTTGATATCTTATATGATGTAGAAGGAAACTTGATAAATTCAAAAGGAATACCTTTACTAGTCGACCTCATGATAACCTTTAACATGAAATAATTGCTTAAATGATGCTATGAACTTTGCAACCTAAAGAATCTTTAGCTTGTGATGAAGATGGATATTCTCCTCTACTGAAAATTCTTCTCCTTAGCTCTAAAATTTAGCTATGCCAAGGAGAAAGAGCATCCCACTAGACGTGCCAAAAATTGTTGTCAATCAGAATCACACCCTTGTGAAGGTAGTTTCAGGCCTTCACAATCTGTTGAAACATGGAAACAATCCTAGGATATGGGTGACCTAATCAATAGATTGAATCTCTAGATTCTAAGGGATAGATCATTTTGGTGTATCACTTAGGATCCCTAGTCTATACTACAAATTACTGAGGAAAAGATGGAAAAGGTAAGAAATAAACTTGAAGGGAAATCCTAACTATGATGGTGATACACCAAAAATATGACCATCTACTTGACATGCACTGAGAAGATGAATAAAGATGTGAATCTAATTACACTACTCAAACAACAGCGTCTGAGCATCAGTATTTTTCATAGGGGCTCGAGCTTATGCATGATCTAAGGCAATTATTCAAAAGGTCTATCAAAGACACTAGAGAGAGCTTGCACTTGCCATATAAACAAGATGATAGAGCACACTATGCGGCTTGTAAGGATGAGCTTAACACCTGTAAATAGGTATAATGGAAAGGATAAGATGAGAGGAAGCCTTATCTATCACTTTCATCTCCTAATAAACCATGAAAATACACTAAAACATAAGCTTTTGAGGTAATATGAACTCTGTCTTATTCATCAAAAGAGGCAAAATATAGATGTTCTCCAAACATGGAAAATTTAATATTTAAAATGGATTTAAAGCTTGTATATATAGAATAAAGGATAAGAGAGAAGAGGGACTTGTGTTTTAGAGTGGGGAACTGAGAGAAGAAGTTACTAGTAACTATAAATCACTCATTATTCTCGAGCTCCTCAATATTCAAAACATGCAATTACTTTGATCTTGAGATCAACCATCCAAAATCATCATAAATATTCTCAAACCCCTCATGCATTCAAGTCTCTTTTGATAGAACTGACAGAGCCATGTTGAAAGTAGATGCATGTCTCTGCCAAGTGTGAATGATTTTATCCTTGCATTTAAAACTTGACATGCTCCTTATTGTAGTCTTGGATTCCCACGACCATTGATATCTAATCATGAGATCTTGACAAGTGTCAAACTCATAATAATCTTGATGAACCCTTTGAAAACTTGACCTTTGTGAACAACTACTTATCAGGGCTCAAAATTTGACGTTTGTGGGCCCGTCATTTGTTATTTGAATCCCAATGGCTATCTGTTGAGGCTGAAGTTGATGTCCGCATAACTGTCATCAATTCCTTCAAATTTTTTCTCTTCAACCATTTCCTACAAACAATTCCTTTAGAATAATTTCTTCAAGCTATTTATTTTGGCCTTTTTTCTAAAAGAATTCATTGACTTTTCTTTGAGCTTATTCCTTTGAAGGAATGTTTTGGACTTCCTTGCGGCCTTTTGTTTTCCTCTTTTTTTTTTGCAAACTTATTTCTTCTGCATTTTCATCTTGAAAGAATTTATTTGGACTTCTCTCCTCAAATAAATTCTTTGACTTTTCTTGAACAATTCATTTGGATAAAAATTATGAAGGAAATTATGTCTTCAGGATTTTGCAATGGACAATTCTCCTAAAATAATTCATTTGGACCTTTTGGACTTGAACAATTCCTTCAGACTTTTCCTCGAAATTAGACCTTCAGATTTTTGAAAAGTATCCTATTTTCCACTTGAAATGCCCTTTCTGAAAGGAAACCCTTCGGCTTTAAGAAGTTCCCCTTGGAATTTTTACAATGGACCCTTCAGCTTTCTTGAAATGGTCTTTCAAAAACCTTGAAAATACCTTTTCTGAAAAGAAAGTACCTTTCATAATTTTTGAAAAGAACCCTTTGAAATTTTAAAAAAAAAAACCTTCAGGATTTTTGGAAGAACCCTTTCAAAAAAAATTCCTTGGACTTTCTGGAAAGTCCCTTTTTCAAAAGAATTCATTAGACTTTTCCTCCTGAAAGAATTTTCTTAGATTTTTTGGAAAGTCCTCCTTCCAAAAGAATTCTTTTTGGAAAGGTTTCTTGAAGATGGACCTTTTCAAAAGGAAAAAACCCTTCGAACTTCTTGAAAATGACCCTTTAAGGACCCAAAGAAGCCTCCATGATGCTTTTCTCACAAAAAATCCTTTGAAAACCAAAGTGAATGCCTCAAAAAGCCCTATTAATCATGGATTATTTCAAGGACTTTTCACGACCAATAACTGACTCACAAGACAAACTAGAGTGATATGCAAAGTTTCGAATGGTAGGGGTGACAATTTGACCTGTGGGGTTAAAATTGTCAATAGTAACCATTGTGATGAAGTTAAAGGTATCATCGTAAAATCAATGTCCCCTATTTTAAAGTTTTTATTTCAAGGTGTCATGGAACCATGGACAATGTGATGAAAGGTGGAATAACTTTTCAAAAATCAATGCAAGATGTGGGTATATCAATTATAAAATGATATTTTTTCTCTTAGTCCATATAATTATCCTCTCATAGAGGATTTCATCACTCAAGTCAAGAGGTTTATACTTTTTCTACTTGATTCAGGAGTTACTAAGACTAGTGACCAAATCACCATGGGTATTTTTTCCAAATTAGGTTGTCCCTCTACTAAGTCTTCATCTCCAATCACTACCTGCAACAAAATTCTTTGGTCACAACATATGTGGCCTTCAATTTTGTTAAGTTTTGTGAGAAAATTAAAAGAGAAAGAGAAACTATTTTTCATTTATGATATTTGACTTAGAGGCTCCAAGTAGTAATCATTTGTTGTTAATGGAAAAAATTTGAAGTTACACCCTAATCTAGGAAAAATCAAGTGCCCTACCAAAGGGAAATGGAAATCACCACCTCCTCCTAAGGGCAATCAATCAACTTAACATGACCCTTTTGGCTATAAGGAAAATGGAAGGCAAAATTCAACAAGGTTTTTTCAAATTTTGTGATAAACTAGGCCATGATAAGACATTATGTTTTAATAAAAAAACATACTTGAAAGTAGAAATGAATAAAATGAGCTCATTGCCTCTAACATAGAAGCCAAACTTATGAAACAACAAACAAATCATCAGTGTCTAAATAGATTATGGAATTATCAACCTCTCACCATATGGTGACTCAAGGTTATTTGTTTACCTTTCTTAGTACAAGCCACATAAATGATATATTTGTGGGAAACTCTAGTAATCTAGTTGTTGAGGGTGAAGGTTCAGTTAAGATGGAAAAATACATGTTTAATAAATTTATCCATGTTCTAGCATTATCTTCAAACCTATTATCCATCTATTATATTTCACATATTGGTGAAGAAAAAATAATTGCATTTACACCTCCCGATGTTTTTATTAGAAATGTAAAAGACCAGTTGTCTATTTTAGCCACTAAAAAAGTTGATCATCAAGCTAAATTAATGAAAAAATTGTGTTTGAACAACCTTCTCAAGTCATGATTGTGATTTAAAATGGCTTAAGTAAAATTTATGATCCACAATTTGGTGGATAGTTCACTCACAATTTACCAATGCAAATCCTAATCAGCTCTTAACACATACATGATTATTTTCCTATTAATATGAATTATTTTTATTATTAAAAAAAATCTATATGGTGTTTTGAATGAAATGAATTGAAACAATATACAAGTACAAATAACACAAAAACAAGATAACATAGCATTTTATCTTGGAGAACTCAATATGAAGAAAATCTAGTAGAGTGAGGTGATTACTCCTACTCATTGTACTAAATCATTCTCTAGTACAAGGTTACTTCCTTCAATTAGCCCTCATAGACAGCTCTAAAATTCACAATTACCCAAATCCTATACAATGATTTTTTTCTACAACACTTCTCAGACAATCTCACAACATCAATGGATTCAAGACTTGCAACTGCACTACTAAACCCAACTTCCATTGAATGCCTCTGCTTATCCAAAGGCTTGTGTTTATACAAAAACTCAGTAGTAAGAGGTACATGGTGTTGATGAATCATGTAATAAGGTTAATATTTCTTAGCTTTATTTTTATAGCTTAAATATTTCTCTAGGAATGCTAAGCTTATTTTAAATTTTCTAAATATTAAAGCTTTATTTTATTACTAGGCCCACCCCATTAATTTAAATAAAGCTTATGTATTAAAAGCTAGCTAAAAGGGGATGTTATGGGTAACTTGTAATTAATTTAAAAATATTGTATTTCATTCAATCAACTAGCCTATGCATTAATAAATATTTTGTAATAGATCCAAAGAAGAAGCTATAGATAGTAAAATTGCCCACCCAAACCTATATTCAATTATTTAAAATAACAAAAGGGAAGCTAAAGTCAAACTTAGTATAAAAGTATAGAGGCATGGGCATTGTGGGAAGATTGGAGAAGATTTCTTGAGTCAATAAACAATAAACAAGCTGCAAAAAGAAAAATATGGGAAAAAACAAAATGTTTTCAATTAATTCTCCTCTACTTATGGTAGTGGGCAGTTGTATATTGATTTCTCTTCCCTCTCTTTTATATATGTTTTTGTTATATTTTATGAACTCATTTGATTGTTATGTATATTTTACCCCTAGTTTTTGTCCTACTATTACAACTCTATGTTCACATATGGTTTGTATCTTCCCCTTGCACTTAATTATTTATGTTGCACTCATTCCTTTTTTTGCATAGTAATATCTCTATGTTTATATAGATATGGAATTGAACTGCTTCTTATTTTGGTGCATCACATCTCTTTTATTTTATGCATTTATCTTCCCTTTTCATTGTCAAACATTTATTTATTATATTGGAAGTAGCTTTAGTTTACATAGAATAGAATTAGAGTAGGAAATAAAACCAATTGGGTCTATAGGTTCTCTTGCAAGATAAATCTCACACTAGAAAGAGTTCTCATGTTGTGACTATTTTGTGGATGCAACCAATCAAACATAATGGAGCATCAACATACGAATCACCTAGGAGATGCATTAAACCAAAAAGAATCCAAAAATGAGACATGTTTACAACCATTACTCATTTATATTTAGAACGTGTGATTCTCTAATAAGTTGCAACACTACCATGATTTTTTTAGAAACCCAAAGTGTTGTCTTGGGTTTCTTTGAAAAATCATAGAACCAGTTTTGTGTCAAAATAGATAGCTATACCCAAAACGTTTTGGATCACTCTGAGACTTCCATTAACTTTGTAAACCACTATTTCACCTTTTTTCATTATTTTCTATAATCTAAATTAGTTTATTATTTTCACTATTTTATATCTCTTAGGTGAAAAATAAGTAAAACACCTACTACTAATATAAAGTTATAGAAAAAATAATATGACTTGATTAAAGGTTATGCTAGCCACAAGTAGGCAACACTATCCTAACACATGTTATATGCTAAGGGCGTAACATGTTCCCCATTTCAAAATTATTTTTTCCTCAAAATTGATGATCTCTAGATGTTTTTTAAAGAATGTTTCATCCTCCCATGTTGCATTTTTGCTAGCTAAATTCCTCCACTTGTTAGATACTATGTAATCACCTTCTTCTTAAATCTCTAAGTTCATGTGTTAAATATTATCTATGGTTCCAAAATGATTCTTCCCTCCTCATCAAGGTTGGATAAATTTTTACAAACTAAAACTCTTTATCTAATGACCTTATTCAAGAAGGAAATATTGAAGACTAGATATATTTTCATTGACTAAGGTAGCTTATGTTGGTGTTGAGTATGTTCCCTGATTGCTTAAACTTGTGATTGCACCTTCTAGGAAGATATTATGGATGGTAAATTATTATTATAAAATATCCTAAATGGATAACTTTTGGAAGAAGTGTATCTCTTAGGAAACCTCTTTGTTTGTTGATCCTCAACACAAAACTTAATACTTTTCCACCTTTCTTGAAAAAATGGTGATATATGTGTATTAGACTATTTTTGGACCATTAAAATAATTTTTGTTGACATTAATCCCTTTTTTTATAATCTCTTACATTTGATGATATTTTACCATTCGCTATGACTTTGAATCATGGTTGGGCTATGCATTAGTGAATAGTGTTTTTTTTAATGATTATTTTGTAAGGCCATTATGATCTTCAACAAATTTGTCTTGATGTTTCTCATATTTCATTTTATTTTTGTTAATTATCCTTTGATTTTGTCCACATCTCCCTTGATGGCCATATTAGATTGTATGTTTTGAATATTGTACTCAAGTTGGCTCACTTTGTGACCTTCAAAAAGAACAATGGAAAAAAAGATCTATTGATTCCAATTTCTCAACCCATCTACACTTTGTGAGGAGTTTTTATTAGAGTTTTATAACCCTTGCCTTGGCCCCTAATGGGAAATATTTCCATATAAAGGCTTGATAGTGCATAATTTGATTTTCCCCTTTGACTGAACTTTGAATAAATAGTTTCAAACTTATGTTGCCCTCAAATTTGAAACTTCAAAGAATAGACACCCTCTATATTTTTTTAAGCTTTATGAAAATGTAAAGGAAGTATAAAAAATATTAAATTATGACATATAGAGAAAATTTATGAAAACATACTAAAATCGTAATAATTTGCTCAAAAAATACTACATAACCCTAATTGTTTTATTTTTTATTCCTTGACTAATTATCTAAATTTAGTAAAAAAATCCTAAAATTGTGGCCTATGGAGAAATTTTAAGAGAACCTCTAAAATCACAATAATCCACTCAAAATAATCACAAAACACTAGTTTTTGGTTGTAGCTTTCTTAAATGATTCTCCAACTTTAATAAAAAAATTGTATAAAAATTTACAATGGTTTGAGAGACATAACGATTATTAAAAATCCAAGTTTCAATGACACTTTCCCCCAAATCAAAGGTTCAATACTACTTGTCAGAAATTATTGTACCCCTAAAGTAGATTAAAAATAAATATCACAATATGATTGAAATAGATCATAATATTTGAATACATGATGATCCACTTTGAGGGAAAACTTCCACAACCTTATAATTTAAAAAATAAATCATAATATGATGATCTAATACTAACCACTACCTCCTATATATATATACCCTACTTATGATATGGAGATACCCTAGGGAAACCCTACTACCAATATGAAGCTACAGAAATAATCACGTGACTTAGTTAAAGGTTATACTAACAAAAACTTGACCACACATATCCAAATACGTGTGTTATATTATAAGGTCATAATAATATCGAATATGGATATAAGGTTTATTGGGTGGATTTTAATACAATGTATCATCCTCAAATAGATGGACAAATAAAGGAATGAATATAAGTCTCAAATGCTTGCAGAGATGCTTGGTAGGAGACACAATGAAATAATGAGACATGACATGAGCATAAGCTGAGGTTGTGTATAATGACTTGGTGAATAAAAGTAAAACAATGACTCTTTTTAAATTATTATGGTTGTAACTCTAGATTCATTTGTGAGTTGATAAATACAACTAATATGGGGAGAATAAGTGTTAAAGTGAACGATTATACAACATGGATGCATGGTGTGCATAAAGAGGTGAAGATAAGTTTGGAAGAGAATATCATGAAATATAAATAATGTGTTGATTAGACAATAAGAAAATAATATTTTTAAGTAGATGACTTGGTTTTGGTACATATGTATAAGGAGAGGTTATTTAAAAGAATGTTTAGTAATCTCACATGGAAGAAAGATTGGGCTTTGTAGAGTTACGAGGATATATTTTTAGTAAATGCTTATGAGTTTGAGTTACCAGATGGGGTTAACATGTCACTTATCTTTAATGTAGTAGATTTGTGCCCTTATTTTAAGGAACAGGGGAGTGATGAAGGAGTAAGTTCAAAATTTTCAATTATGTATTTGAGACAATAGTTACCTGAAAAGGCAAGGGAAGAAGTTGAAGTAATATTAGATACATGATTTAACAAGAAGACACGAGATAATAATTACAATGAGTATGTAGTCAAGTGAAGAATGGAACATTTAATTTGAGGTTGATAAGTACAAAAAAACCATTTAAGAGCTCACAAAAGGTCCATTAGTATGAGCTCATGGGAAAATTTAATTTACCCTATATGTCTGATGTAGGAGTGTTCAAGCTCATAAATAATCTTGCATCAACAAAAAACCGAGTTGAGTTATTGTGCACATTTATGTGTGTGTGTGTATGTTTATGCAACTTGTCGACATACCGATAAGGTTACGCATGAAGAATAAATAATCTCGATAACATTGTCAAGAGTCTAACATGTTAGAGAAGGTGAATAAACATGGTTTTAGTCACCTCCCTAAGGTCAAATAATCCTTTTTGGGGATGATGATGAAACTAGTCCACTTAATGCTAGTAATTTTTTCAATACATTGGTTTACATTAACCAGTGTAATTGTGGGTTTGTAGTAGCTAATGGTTTCACCCATGTTAAATGTATAGGTAGAGTAACTCCCTAGAACTAAAAAACTTGACGTATAGACTATTTTACAAGACATAAAAGGTGAAGGACATTTAGAGTGGCTAACACCAAATAATATGTTTGAAACTATTTTTTTCCTTAGGTTAGCTAGTTTCTATTAGAAGTTCATCAAGAACTTCTATTGAATTTTTATTCAATATCTAGGACCATGAGAGGTGATACAAAAGAGTTAAAATAGATAGTCGTATCTAAGAAAATATTTAAAGTTTTGATTAAGAAAGTAATCAAAAAATAGGTGTTAGTGTAACTGAATTTTAACAAGGTGTTCCATGTTGAATATGATGTTAATGAAACAAAAATAAGTGTTGTAACGAGTCAAGAGGGAAAATCTATAACTTATTTTTAGTGAGAAATTGAATGATGCAAAAAGGAAATGTTCTATGTATGATCAAAATTTCTATGGAATTATGCAAGCTCTTAAAAAGTGGAGACATTACTTGCTACCAAAGGTTTTTATCATAAACAGATCATCAAGCATTATGATTTATCAATAGTCAAGATAATTTGAATCAAAGGCATATGAAGTGGGTATAATTCCTTCAACATCACTCACTTGTTTCAAAACATGTAATTAGAAAATATAACAAAGTTATTAATGCATTTAGTAGAATAAGTATCTTATTAGCAAAGATGCATGTTGAATTAGTGGGACTTAATTCCATGAAAGAAATGCATAATGAAGATGTTGATTTCAAAGATGCATGGAAAAAAATAAAAGGATAATTTTTATTGGTAGAAATCCATGGATGTTTTTATTTTTGTAGATGATTAATTATTCAGAGGGCAACACTTATGCATACCACAAGGTTCCACAAGAAAGAATTTTATCAAATAAATGCATGGTGGAGGGTTAGCCGGTCACCTTGGAATGGATAAGACATTGACACAATTAATTGAGTGATATAAGTGGCCAAGAATGTCTATAAATGTAAGGAATTTTATGCAAGGTTGAGAGAATATGTCAATATGCCAAGGACACAAGTAAAATGTTGCAGGATTTTACAAACCATTACCTATATCAGATAGACCATGGGAAGCTTAAAGCATGGATTTTGTGTTGGGATTACCCCATAATAAAAAAGGTAATGATTTAGTTTTTTTTGTTACAGGTAGATTTTAAAATATGGTACAATTCATTACATGTAATAATATTATTAATATTTCCAGCATATAAAACCTACTTTTACGAGAAGTGGTGAGATTGTCTAAATTGCCAAAGAGTGTAATATTTAATAGGAATACAATGTTTATAGTGCATTTGTGGAGAATATTGTGAAAATTTTGAGTACAATTTTACAATTTATTCATCTTATCACCCACAAACGAATGGTCAAACTTAAGTTATGAACAAAAGTCTTGGAAACTTACTGAGATTTCCTATGGGAAAGAAGTTGGGCTAATCGGATTTGGTCCCACCAGATGCTAAATTGGCATATATAATTTAGTGAACCCAATTACAAGAAAGATATTGTTATAAAGAGTGTATGGACACACTTCTAGAGGTGTTACAAAGTTGATGTATTTGATAAATCTATGAATAGGAAGTGTTGAAGTTGGGGACTTCCTATAATACATGAAAGAGGTACATAATCAGGTACATGAAAATTGAAACAAAGTACTAATACATATAAATAACATGTTGATCAAAAGAGAATAGAAAATGAATTTCAAGTGATTGTCTTGGTTCTATCACATTTGAGGAAAGAAAGGTTTCTGAAAGGGAATTATAACAAACTCAAATGGAAGAAGACACGATCGTGCAAAGTTATGAGAATATTTTAGAGAATGCTTAAACAAGATTAAGTTTCCTGAAGGCATGTATATCTCTCTAATCTTTAATGTGGTAAAAAATTGTATGTTTTCTTTGAAAGACAATCAATTGATGGCATATAATGATTAGATTCTTGATCCCTCGATTGGAGACAACAAGTCTAAGTTGAGAAGGAAAGATAAGAAATATAATCTATTATCGATTATAAATTTGTCATAAAGACCAGAGGAAAGGAATATATGGAATCGTTGGTCAAATAGAAGAACATATCTGCTTGGTTGAATATAGTTGATGTCATTCATCATAGCCACACTTTAAAAGATTTTAATTTAACTCTATGAGTAATAACTTGCATTTTTCACAAAAAGAAATGACATTGAGATTTATTCACCAAAAAAAAATGAAGACCATCTCTCGTGGATGAAATGATCTACAAGGGAAGAAAATAGATGCATATGGACTTATGAAGTTATAACATTTGAGAGATCTTTTAATAAAATTTAGAATGAATCCCCCATTAATGGGTCAAGAGTAAGCAAGGAAAATTCATGCGCTCATGTTGCCTGGACTCCTCCCCTAGTCAACTTTTTAAAGATGAATTTTGATGGGGCTGCCATAGTGAATCCAAGAGCATATAGAGATGGGTCTAGTATTAGGGATTGCTCGGGCTCTCTCATTCGATCCTTATCCAAGATGGCACCAAAAATGACTCTGAAGCTCAAGTGGTGTTCTTAGGCATTCAATTGGCACATCAATGTGGGATTGGGAATTTGGTCATTGAAGGGGACTCCAAACACATTATGGATGCCATTCATAATTGTTCAATGAAGGATTGGAGGCTGAATTATATCTTTAGCATGGTCTGGCTAAGTTTGGAAGGAATCTCATCTTGGTATGTTAACCTCTACTATAGGAAAACAAACCAACAAGCTAATTTTTTAGCCAATTGGTGGGGTGGATCAAAGGAGAGATTACATCATGGAAAATCATTTTGATACATGGCCAGGTCTTGATTTGATCGATCAAATCTAAGGCTCATAGAATGACATCATAAAATTTCTTAATTTGGCTTAGTTACATGTGTATTTAGTGTCATCCGTGTGTTGATTTCAATATTACCACGTGCAAATGGTTTGTTGTGGTATGATTTCTTCAAGTGTATAGGGATTTTTAGGGACTGTTCTTATCGATCATTTTATTATTATTATTCAACTTATTGAGAAGACTCTTGTTTGTGGTAGTGGTGTTTTTGCTCAATAAAATGGAATTTTTAGCTTCCATCGAACATGTGCTTTCCTTGTCTGTAGACAAATGGAAGATGACACTTTGAGATGTGTATGTGATCATTAGCTTCACTTGATTTTTTAGACACCCAATTTGGAGGTCCTAGATGAAGTGAATGTTATCATAGGAACATAGTACATACAAGAGGTTTGGAGGAATAAAACGAATGCATATATTGAATCTATCTACTCAAGTAATTTAATTCACACTATCAAATGCATTAATATCACATGTACAGTGGTGGAGACAATGGTCTGGCCAGGGCTAAGAGGTGGGTTGTGTTTTTTGGCTCAACAAATTAGTAGCGAAAGACGATTCTTCTCTTCCCTTTTCTAACTCTTAATGTTTGGGTCTAATTCCCCTCTTTGTTTTCAGAGAAATAGAATCTAGGTTTTTGAAATTGCAAGGTGTGTTGACAAGTTTGATGGAGGGGCATGTGACTGCCATGGAGCCAGATCTTACACTGGATAATCTCTCAGATCCTCTACCCTCTTTGGAAAGGATTTTGGGAAATTTGAGTAAAAAATGATGGTGCGGGTTATTCATTATCCAGTGTATTTTTACAATGTTAGAGGTGTGGAGGCAGCTATGTAGGAAGAAAATGATAGGAAGCTGGCAAGGGAGCTCTTTCTACACCAATCACTCGTCATTTTATTTTGCCTCACATGCAGTGGCACTGGCAGGCTACAGTAGATATTGTCGGTCTTGTTATTCACTCCGGATAAGAGGATGTGGGAAGATGGTAAGCACTTAACTATGGGTGGTAGTTTGGTTTTCAAGCATACCCCAAGAAACCTTGTGCCAACATCCTTGTTCTAGGTGATGCCAATTATGTAAGTTTGTTGTCTAGTTTACTGTTGGATGTAGATTGTGTTGAGATGGATGCCACCTTGGTGGTGGGGGATTGACTCTTTCATTTTCATGTTGTATGGTTTCTTTTTGGGTTGGCCTTCTTAGGAGGTTTTTTAGTTTTTGTTTGTTGTTATATATGGGATTTGTTCCCTAGTCTTTTGCATTCTACGATTTGCTTTTAAGAAAGCTCTTGGCCAAACAGGTTTAGTGTGTTTTCCTATACCATCCTCTTGTTTCAATCGATATATATGTGTAGGTGAGGTCCATTTTAACTCTCATATTAGTCTAAAGAAATTTGAGAATGAATTGGTGATGTGTTTTTGACCATGATGGTGAATCAACCTAATTTAGGTGACATTGAGAGGTTAGTAATAAGATTTTAAATTTAGAAGATTTTTTAAATGTTTGATAATATGCCTGCAAGCTTATTTATGATGTATTAATTAATAAAATGACTAGCTCATGTTATTTAAGTCATATTTTTTGCTTGAAGAATAACATATAATGATGTTTGCTCATGATCATATCTAATTTATGTTATTTTAAGAAATAAATAATTACATTTTTCTTCAATATTGGATCTAACATGATTTGGGGTGAAGTTGATTAACTTGCTTCAAGGAAAAGGATGTTGTTCATTTGACATCCTATCCTTGAATGCAAGGAAATTTGACCTATGGTCTTGTCTTGTTTACCTTTTTAACCATATGATCTCTGTTTAAGTATTAATAAAGTCATAATTTGAATTCAATTCATTTATAAATACACAAGTATTTTAGTGTATTTAGGTACATCTAAAGATTATGTGAAAGAACATCTAACATTTACCATCACAATCATTTGATTAGTATTTACAAGCATTCTACATAAATCAAGCAAGCATTTAAAAACATTAATTATAGTACTGAAGTTCATAGTGGGGACATATTGCATTACACTAATTTATTTAACCAAAAAATTATTACATTTATTGATGCGTTGTTTTCGATATTGTACATTGTTAAGAGCCTTAAACAATAATGAAAAAATATTAAGAGTGCTCAACTTTTTACTAACGTAATGCGAACCTCAAAATACATTGTTTTCTTTATCATTTTAGATTTAACTCCCTAATTAAAATTTGGGAAACAAAGCATTTTCTCAATTAATAATACTAAGTTTCAAAAAACTGCCTAAGGATTTTGGAGCCTCTTTTACACCATTTTTTAAAATCATTTATTACTATTTTTAAATTAATTTAGTCATAATACAGGGTACAAGGGTGCGTAACCTAATGGTGGGCTAAAGGATAGTTTAGCAAGTACATAAATATTTGTGCCCGGGCGGTGACGTAAACCGCACGCTGAAGAGGGGAGAGCCGCGGAGGAGGAGCGTAACTAGTATTTTGGAATCTAGTTCCATTCCAACCAAACGGCTATTTCATCACACCCCACCGCTACACTCACCGTCATAACATTCTTGGGTCTGTATATTATTTAATTTGCCCTGCTGCATCTTTGTACGGAGCTTTTTTCTGGTTCGGCATTCCACGGCGAAGGAAGAGAGAGTTAGTTAAGGTTCAACGTGTGGTTAATGGGCGGGGCAGGCCACGGCAGCGCAAGGCACGGTACGGCAGGGCATGGCACAGCACGATAAGGCAAGGTAAGACAACATAACACAGAAATTTATCAGGTATTTATAAATCCAAATCACCCTTAAACATTGAATAGAATAATTTTTTTTAAGAAAATCAAAAGATAAATATATTAGAAATTATAGTAAAATAATTTCTTATGAACTCTTTTGATCTACCTACTTGTTTTCTTTTTCTCTGCATTGCTGTTATGTAAAGCAACAACCCTGGTAATGTGAGTACTCTGCTTTTTTTCCTTATAAAATAGGGTTACAAATTATAACCTGTTTAATTGGTAATGTAAGTATTCTGATTTTTTTCTATAAAATAAGTTTGTAAATTATAACCTGTTTAATTGGTAACATGGGTACTTTGCTTTTTCTCTTGTAAAATAGGTTTGCAAATTATAACCTGTTTAATTAGTAATGTGGGTCTTTTGCTGCTTTTTTTTCTATAAAATAAATTTGCAAATTATAACTTATTTAGTTGGTAGTGGGTACTCTGCTACTTTTTTTCTTTAAAATAAGTTTGTAAATTATAACCTGTTTAATTGGTAATGTGGGTATTCTACTGCTTTTTTTCTATAAAACAGATTTGCAAATTATAACCTGTTTAACTTGGTAATGTGGGTACTTTGATGCTTTGCAAATTATAACCTGTTTGATTGGTAATGTGGGTACTTTGTAATTTTTTTTAAATAAAATAAGTTTACAAATTATAGCCTGTTGAGTTGGTAATGTGGCTACTGTGTTTGTGGGTAATGTGTTTGTGGGTACTCTGCTTTTTGTTTCTATAAAATAAGTTTGCCAACGTATCCTCTTTTGACAAAAACTCAGCATAGTCTTACAAACAATACAAACTATTGACTGTTATGACGTGGTTTATACTGTCAGTTCGGCTGGCTTTAGTTATTTTCTTTTCAGTTAGTTCTCTAAAGAATAGATATGCAGGTACCTGCCTTAATCCCGCACGTTTAGCTGTAGTTATTTATTTTTAGCCATGTGAAGTTGTGTTTAGAAATTCAACAGTGTCAAATATTCTCCGTGTATACAGAATTTAGAAAGATAAGTGTAATGGATAGATCCCATACAACTTAGACCTTGTATACTGAAATTGCACGCTAAAGCAACCTTTCAATAAAAATAATCTCTAATATAGGGAAACAACCATCCAATCGAGCTTCATTTCAAACCATCATATATTTGTGAAGTTATAAAATAATATAAATTTGCCTAGGCAACTTTTCATGTCTTCACAAAAGTATGGTTCTACATATTAGTAAAATTGAGACTTGTGCATACCTATAAATTTTCTAGCTGGAAAGATAAATCTATTAAGAAGAGTGACTATGATATGTCTAGCACTCACGGATGCATAAGAATTATGCTCACGTAGAATTAATACAAGCACTGTCAATCAAAAAGTCTTCTTAATTTTTTTATCTGACCAACATCAACTAGCCAGTTGGGAATTTGAATAGCTGTATTACTTGAGCACAACCTTCTTTTTTTATTTCATCCATCATAAGGAAAGTTTTTTCAAGTCATGCAGTTTGCATATGCCCCAAAAATAACGCGTTGTTTGTCACCAAAATAGTGTGTTGCTTGTCACTAATATTTGGAACCAATCCTTTTGCTCTCATCTCATCCGGCATTGAGAAAGCAATGTCAAGTTTGTCTTCCTTGAAAAATAAGTCAATCAACATAGTATATTTTACAAAATTTGGAGTAATTACAACCATTTTAATGTTTTCAAAAAGCTTCAAAAACTCATCCATTTCACCTGACTTGCAATGGGCTTTAATCAAACATTTATATGCATAGTTACCAAATCTGGTCGAATTCGACTTTGTTTTTTTAATTATTATTATTATTTTTTTAAAGTTTTTCTGTGGGAAAATTTCCCAAAAGCCATATATATTATATAATATGAACATTAGTTATTATTTTGTTAATGTTTTTCATTGTATTTGTCAATTTTGTATATTTATAAAACTATCCCCTCACACACACACACACATATATATATTCCGGATTGAATTTTTCTAAACCTTTTCAAAAATTGCAGATTTTTAGTTTTTTTTCCCTCTTGAATGGATCCGAATTTCCAAATTTGATAACTATACTTATAGGTGACAGCGTTAGGAACTAAAGCCTTCATTCATAATCTTACTCATCAATATATGTGCACTAGGGAGATCAGCTGCCTTACATGGACCATCAATTATTGTGTTGTATGTTCCTTCGCCAGGGTTCAAATCCTTTGTTGCCATTTCATCTAACATTTATAGTACCCTGTTTATGTCTCCTGTTCTAAAGATTGCACAAAACAAAATATTATGTCACTACATCGGGAAGACAGCTTTTGTTTTTCATCTCAGAAAGAAGTGTGAATACTTCCCTTACTTTGTTAATCGGACATAAGATGGCAATTAGAGAGCTGTATGCCCCTAAATAATGAAACTATTGCTATCTTTTTGGAGAGGACTGATCTAAGACAGGTTTGCTTTACTTCCCAAACATTATTTCTAACAGACAGAAAGAGAAGTTTATACTAGAATTATAGACCATAAGAAGGCAGAGCATATGCATGTAAATGTGAAAGAAACTTTGTTTTAGCCTTATTCATACATTAATTCAACCAGATACCAGGTCTCAACTTAACCATCATAACCAATGCGTAAGATCTTTCAAAAGGACTGTTATTAATCTTAAATATAAATGTAAGACCATTAAGCTATTTGTCTTAATATAAATTTCATTACTTCATCTCAGTTGTATTTACTGTTCTGGGACCATCCAACAACCACAAAGTCATTTTATATAACAATATGAAAAACCACCTCATATATATATATATATATAATGCACATGTCCAAACCAATATAATGAGCATGTCCAAATCAAGGCCAATTCCCAATATTAGATATATAATGCACATTTCCAAACCAGGTTCAAATCCATATATATATTATGCACATGTCCAAACCAGGTTCAATTCCCAATATTAGATGTAATAGCAGTTGTATTAGGCCTGATAGAAATGTCTTTATCTGGAGAAGTTTAGCCACTACCAAGTTTTGTATGTAATGACCACAAGTTGAACCAGATTCAGGCTAATATCCAGATGGTGGATCAGATACGACAATCAGACTGATTTATTTTTGTTTCCAAGCAGCTAGTAGAAGGGAACTAGAGCATATTCAAGCCACAAGTGTTCTGAGGTCAAGAGAGCATGCCCAATCCTGACTGAATCGGTAGCAATGTATGGTCAAAACAGGGCTGTTTCACAGAGCTTATCATCATAATTACAATGCCCAGTAATGGATCACCATTTTTAATAGGAACAAGATACAACTTGTTTAACTTTACTAAAGAAGACACATACATTGTTTAGCAACGTTGAACCATTGTTCCCTTCTCTCATGAGCTTCGGGCTTCTTCCCATTATGCTACAACATAAATGAATGCGAACATCCATGAGAGAAGTAAAAGATATTAACCATGGTATTCAATTCTAATAAGGGTACTTAAAGTAAACTTAACCCCTTCTACAATAATGCAAAACATGGATAACAAGTACATTTATAGTTGTGATTATATAAAACAATAATCCATTAACCACTCCTAAGTATATCCAACGTTGCATGCTTGACTCATATACTAAGTGTACAACAGCAATAAATAACACACTTGTTTCCAGTTTAACTCGTGATTGAAAAACTAACCCTTTACACCATGAGCATATACCTTTTTAGTGTTAACTTAGTAGAGCTAGGAGTTTGGCAGAAAAAATCCAGTACCACTAGTGTGACTGAGTATAGGGTTAAAACTTCTATCAATTGCCATAACTCTAGATTAGCCAAATCATAAGACTGTACAATATTACATGTGTAAAGTTAATATTCTTATCAAAGTTTTCTAAGGGAACAATTTTACATCCCAATACACTACCTCAGGTGTATGGTATGCTTAGCTACGTCAGGGTTGAAGGTAGAATACATAACCTAGTCTTAAGTGTAGTTACTATTATATTAGGGCACTCTACTTCCAAGATTACTTGAGGCCTCCATTACTAGATATTGCTGCTAGCCCCCAAGGATATGATATGAAATGCTCCAGGATATGATATGCGGCCATACCCAACGGGACAAGGACATACCCTGCACGTTTCCTTCCCTCGCACCCTACCACCGCACCCCACCAGCCCCCCATATAGAAGGAAAAGCACGTTTTTTATTATAAGATGGATCCCAAACAAACATTTAAACATAGTTTGGCTAGGTTAGTTGAGTTGATTATTATAAGATGGCCATTACTACTGTAATATATATTCTCAAAATGCCATTGGCTTGTGTCATTTACGCATTGGTTTTCATTTATAGTTAGTATTTACTATTAACAAGAGCTACAAAAAGGCGTAGTCTCATCGAAAACAAAAATTCAGGCAACTCATAAATTTTTGTGGTGGGTGAGGAGGGAAGAGGGAGGTTGGAGGTTGGAGTTTTAGGTGCATTGAAGTATGATTGGTTTCATTAATGGCTGACAAAGATTGAAAACACCTGCTGGTTGTTTCCATACTGCGGTCAGTCCTAATTCATCTTGAAACTCCATGTCATATCTAAAAAATAGCAGTCTATATGATGGCGCTTTGAAAAATTCAGTCATCAATGCATCTTAAGATTCCAAACGCTCATCGTAGCAGTGTGGAAAAGAAAGCCTTGTGAAAAATGTTTGACATTTAGACTCTGTTGTCATATGTGAACAATTCGTAAGTGAATTTTATTTAATAGAATGGCAAGGTGCACAATCACCCGTAAGTATCTAGTGGTGTTAGTTTAGATAAAATGCACACAGTACTACTACAATAAATATGTGTCATTACAATATTTGTCTACTTCAAATCTATTCATAATATCTACAACATCAAATAAGCTTCTCTGGGAAGTGTGGGATCATAAAATTTTAACTATATCAAATTAAATAAATGTTGCAATCATGTAACATGCACTTGGAATTTTAAATTTTTGTCTAGAATATAGAAAGACATATTCACAAAAGTTTTTGGCTTCTATGAGGGCCCATACAATGTTGCAAGTTTTATGGTTGGTCTTTCATTGTTTGATTTCTTGTTTTAGATCAACTCTAAGCACTAACTTCTTAAAAAAATAAAACTAATTTAAGTTCGACCATTGAATATTATGATATTTGGCATTAGATTATGAGTAAGTTTTGTGGTTATTTAACTTATTTTGTTTCCTCTATGCATATTATGTGGTTAATTTTGCTTAAATGACTATATTTTTAATATATATTTTTGTATGGCCATATCCAAAATGTATCCAAGCACTCCCAAAAAAATCTTTGTATCTACGTAGCCGATTCTTGTACTCGTATTTGTATCGGCAATGTAGCTTGAGACATTACAAATTTATTGACAACTCAAGACAAAGAACTTTATTAGCATTTTATACATTCATCATAGTGTGATCGAGTCCTTTTTCATATTCACATCTGACGTCAACAATGTGCCCTGAATTTGGATATCACTATTGTCTTTTCCTGAACATTGTTAATATGATGTTTCAAATAATACCAACCCCAACAATATTAAGTTAAGAGAAAGAACCAAGATTTCTAGAGATCCTTGTTTTAGGGCAGATTAGAATTTGGTGTATCTATTCTTTAGCATTAGTGCTGGCTGCTCAAACAATGTTCTAGACTTTAAATACATTTATACTTGTTGTGAACCTAGTGTTGGGTCTAGGGTTTCTTGATCCCTACAAGTATAAGACTAGTTTACATTTGAGATCTTATTCACATAGTCACAATCCATTACAAGATTCATCCCGTGATTGCAAAACGGTCACTCCCCACACAAAATTCCCTCTTAGATGGTGTAGGTAGAGTACTCATCAATAATAAGTGTCCAAAATAAGTCTAAATCATTTTTTTAAATACTAATAATCACATCCTATTAAAGACCTATTGGGTATAAACATGAAAATTGTATTGGCCTCATGAACAACCTTGATACGAGCATAAACAAATGTCTGCAATTATTCATCACAATATGATGCATAAATTGTAATGAAGGTCAAGCATAGATCCTAATCTAAACCAGCTTACAAAAAGGTACCTCGCTTTTAAACATAACATATTATCTTTAGATTAAAATTTCAAAAGTGGAAGACTACTTAGTGTGCAACAATTGTCTGATAGCTAGAGTATTTTTTAATTTCAATACAATTCATTAATTAGATAGCCCATACATGGGTATATACAACATACTAAATGCAAAGATTCAAATATCGTCATAAATCGGTTATTTATCATAATTAGGAAGTAAAACAATATATCTTTTCAAAAATCACGATATGATTTTCTGCGATTAATCGACAATTTTCGTCAAGTAATCATGTCCAGTAATCACTTTGATTACTCGACGAAAATCATTGATTAATTTGTTGTGACTCGCCAAGTATCACAATAAAAGCTTAGGTTAAAAAAAGTGATTTTATCATTTTCTGAGTTTTCTACATTTTTTCTATTTGCGGATTTACGACAAGATTTGAATCAGGGCATAGATTTGTCATCTGAATATCAACGATTCAGCTGTGAAAGTTTGAAACATTGGCTAGGGTATACCATATTATGGCAAGATTTGAATCTATACTTCATTGATACTGTCATACATATTTGATAAATTGATATTATAGATTCACAATACAATCACTTCAAGGCTTCAAGTTTAAACCCTCAATTTCATGGTCACAACTCACTTCAAGGCTTCAAGTGATTGTCGTTGAGTTTGATACAGTGATACATAAATGAATGAAATCCATTTTCAATTCTGATACAGTTTGATATAGTCATGCATACTCAGTCAAGTCTGATAGTCATACATACATATTTGAAAATTGATATTACTGTTTACAACTTGACATATTACTGTTTACATATGCATGAATGAATGAAATTCATATTCAAGTGTAATTTTCAACTATATTACATACTGTCAAGTGTACTTTAAATCCAAACTACAGTGATTAACATTGAACTTTGAGTGTGAAGCTGAAATTTGAAGTGAATACTCCATTTTTATATGACTCTATGAGCATTGTATTTTTTAGCTTTGTACTTTGTAGTTTGTACTCTTTTTTGGTAAAAAAATAATAGAAAATATACTTATGACATTCTCTACATTCATTTCTCATGTCATTTAACAATGTTTTACATGTTAATTAAGTTTATTTTATGAATTTATATGTTTTTTAAAGTAGCGATAAAGTTGTTGAGTAATGTCAAGTAATTGGTGAGAAACACTTGAGTCCCAAGGTGGAGTCAAAGTTTTGGCCTGACAAATATGAGTTTTTGAACTATGATAATACAATGCTTATTACAAGGCTGCCCCTTTCAATTTAGCCTTTACAAGGTTAGCCAAAAGGATCTTAATTCAATAGTATAGGCATTACTTCCTATACATACTTGAAACAACTAAAATTTACAACAAATCAATCTAGTTATCCCTTCTATATGCATGCTACCACAATAAAAACAACCTTTACGACAATTTAAGCCATGATTGCCCATGAAAATCTTTAAAAAAACTTCTCAATAGACTTAACAAGATTTTGCATTCACAAATAAGCTATCAAATTTGCATTAGTCATAAAAAAGGAGATCAACATATAGTCGGCATGCATTTCCCTTACCTATATAATAACATTCAAGAGTAAATGATTCACTTATTTCAACCCACATTATAAACTTTAAAAAATAGAGATAAAGATAGTTCATCAATGATATAGAACATGCATGTCCATAAGATATTTCCACATGAATAATCATTTTCGAAATACTTTACCAAGATCTATGTAAGATCAACCATGACTAGAAAACCGATAAGCAGAGATTTTATCATAGCAATGGAAACAACCATTATTAATGCATAAATCCATACTTGGAGTGTTCAAAGTACAACAACATTCCACATAGCATACTAGGGTGTGTATACACCTCTATGCCTATGCCTTGACATTGGCAGTTGTATACTCTCATATTGAAACAAATACCATCCAATGAAGCATTCATACCCATTTTCAATTTTCAACAACAGAGTTCACAAAAGAAAGCAAACATGAACCAAATTCAATGAAGTTCTAAATATGGGAAAGAGAAGGCATGCCTAGAGATAAGAAACTCACCATCAAGGCCACTAGAATGTGCACTGGCTTACACTATCTAGCTGCATACCCTGGATTACTTCCTCAACTACTACCCCACTGCCCGCGGGCGCGCACGCACACACACACACACACACATATATTAAAATAAGAACTAGGACATTCCATTATACCAGCCGTTATGACCTTAATCAAACAAATTGAAGTTATGTACCTTTTGTTTTCCAATACTTGTGCCTTAAGACTTGTTCTAGGACAAGGTGCATAGGCCGAATAATGGTAGACTGATAGGGTGTCAAGGTTTGCATGACCTAGTTGCATGTAATATTTAATCAATGGCATAATAAAATCATTGGAACACATCATTGCTTGGCTAATCAAATTGACAATCAACCCAAAAAGTATTCTTCTCCTCTGCTTGTTGAGCACTTCCTTTCATTATTGCAATGTGAGTAATAACCCCAACTTGGGTTATTTATTATAAATTTCCCATCAAGGTTAGCTTAGGGTTTGAAACCCTTAGAGATGCTAGTAATGATGGCTTTGAAATATTTCAATTCCTTTTCCTCATCTTGCCCGTGGTTAGGGCTCAAAATAAACCTTTCTACATTTCTAAACCTTTTTCAAAAGGATTTTTACGAACCACAATAAGTTAGTGTCCACACAACTTAGGACCTAAACCTTGTTCTCATAATCCTGGAAAATATAATGTCATTCCACTTGATACAAGGTCAATGCCACCACTAATGTAGATGACACAAAATGCGTAATATTTTTGTCTTTGTACTATTTGTGGTTGGCAAGTTAGGATGTGTTATAATTATTGATGGGCATCTTTCTCTTGTGAGCATGATTAAGAACTCATGGGTGCACCATATGCAATGTCAAGGGGCATGTCTACCTATATCCAAAGACGTGTCTGAAATGAACTATGCCCAATAAAACTATCCAAAACTTTGTTGTAGGCATGTTGAATGTATGGCAAACTTTCATCTCATGTCTGTGGGCGCATGTTGTTGTACATAAGTAACAAACAAACAAAAATTCAGTTGACTACTTCCAATGAAGGATAACCTTGTCCTTGTAGCCATTAACCATATATTCACATAGAACATGAGATTGAAAACCCAAACACACTTTTATTGATATTTCTTGAGGAAGGAAAAAATTACAAAAAATGCACTCACTCCTTCTCCCTATGACTAAAACACTATATGTTCTTCTGGGCTTCTTACCCAAGCTCCCACAATCTATTAGTAAACGTCCTCTAACTCCAACATGCTTGCTCCAAATCCTTCCCTTCGCTTTTGTGTCCCACGAAGTGACTCTTGGAATCCACATTGATCTTGGAAACACTCAAAATGGGTTTCCAAACAATTATGGGATATTATTGGGTGTTTGCAATCACCACAGGAAAAACCACCACTCAATGTAGAGTGGTGGTTTCATAATTTATGGTTAATGCAAACTTGCATTGCGAAGTGTCCGTTTGATTGAAATCATTTTTTTCCACTTCCAAGAGTTTGTTGAAGTGTTGATGATCCATGAGGTTGTCTTTATACTTCTAATTGAACTCATAAATGTGCAAACACTAAAAATCTTTTTGGGTGACGCAAGATTGCTTGATAACCTAGATGGTCTTGCATCAACATCAATCACTCAAAAAATGGATATCAAAGATATTGGGATCTATCATATGTTCCATCCTCAATGTTGCAAAAATAAGGACCAAACACTATACAAATATATAATAAGCTACAAAAATCAAGACCAAACACTATTCAAAGTTGCAATCTGCTGCAAAACCTAGGATCAAAAACTATTTAATATGTTGCAATCCGCAATAAGTTGCAAAGGCCAATCCACATATCAATATGCATAGTCTCCAAATAACATATTTGAGACAGCTCCTCACAAAATTGTAATCACTCGAACTCAATATGCCAAGATATACCTATGTCTATCATCTAAAATATCTACAACTCATACATAATGAAACATTAAGATACATTTACAAATGTCTGCAAGTAGTGTGCAATATACCCAAACAAAAGTCAACATAAACAAAGATCACAAGTATCCAATCAATAAACTTCTAGTTGTACCAGCAATAAGATCCACAAATAGTTTCTCTAATCCTCATTCAACTGGTACTTTGACTGTTAAAAGTCCCTCCAAAATTTTCCATAAGGCACACAAGTAGATGGATCAACATTTGTTGGCTAAAGTAAGTATCAACAATAATGAGCTAAATCCACAAATGCTTGCCCATTAAATCAAGTATTCAAGTAAGGACCAAACACTATGCAAATATATAATAAGCTAACAAAATCAAGAGCTAACACTATTCAAAGTTACAATATGTTGCAAAACCCATAACCAAACACTATTCAATATGTTACAATCTGCAATAAGTTGCAAAGGCCAATCCTCATGTCAGTATGCATAGTCTCCAGATAACACATTTGAGACAACTTCTCACAAAACTATAATCCCTCGAACTCAATATGCCAAGATATACCTAAGTCTGTCATCTGAAATATCTACAACTCATACATAATAAAACATCAAGATACATCTACAAATGTCTACAAGTGTGCAATATGCCCAAACAAAAGTCAACAGAAGCAACGATCACAAGTATCCAATCAATAAACTTCTAGTTGTACCGAAAACATCAAATTTAGAGCAACAAGATGCACAAATAATTTCTCTAATCCTCATTCAATTGGTACTTTGACTAATACAAATCCCTCTAAAATTTTCCATAAGGCACACAAATAGACAGATCAACATCTGTTGGCTAAAGTAAGTATCAACAACAATGAGCTAAATCCACAAACACTCGCCCATCAAATCAAGTATTGAAGTAATCAACAATCTCAATCAAGTAGAAACAACTATCCATAACTCATCCATCAATTCAGGGTCTCATTCACAATTCACAAATTTGTGGAGTATCAATAAACTTAGGATCCACAACATGAAAGTACTCAACAATCAACAAAATGAAACATGATATTTGAAATGTGTAACCTGTAAAACTTGAAATTTGATTCCTAATGTTCCTCTTCGATCAAATGCGATTGGAGAACTACTGCATATGACACCACTTGAAATGGAAGTACTTTGACTCATCAACACAAAATACTTGGTACTTGTATATATAGATGTATAACTCAATGACGCCCTTGCAAGTTTTCATCACAAATCTCCATTAAGACACCCTTTCGGTTTTTCAAATTACAACTCAAGTGCACAATTGTGTGCCAAAACTGCCCTACCAATTATACAAGGAGAAAAAAAGCCAATCTGCATAGCCTCAAATAAATAAAATCCTCAAAGATCATCATGTGTTGAATAACCAACCTCTTTGATAGAAAAGGAATAACATTGCTCAACAAACATTTGACAACGCTTATCTTGACAGTGCTCGTTGAGAAGATCATCATCAGAAGTGTCCCAATGGGAATGAGAAGCCATAGATACTAAATCAATTTCGATGGAGATAATAAAATAATCCTCAACTTGAAGTTCCAACTGATCACATAATATATCAATAATCTCTTCAACATATAAACAAGAAGTTGATGCACAAACTTCATCTATAGGAATTAGGTCCAACTCTAAAATCCACTCATCAAGGTATCACTTGTCAAATAGTCCAAGAGACATTTCAAGAACAAGAGCTTCAACATTAGGGTCTTATTCACAATTCAAATTTTTTTTGGAGTATCAATAAACTTAGGATCCAAAACATGAAAGTACTCAACAATCAACACAATGAAACTTGATATTTGAAATTTGTAACCTCAAATCAACAAAGTATGAGATCTGTAAAAGTTGAAATTTGACTCCTAATGTTCCTTTTCGATCAAATGCAACTGGAGAAGTGCTTCATATCACACCACCTGAAAGGGAAGTACTTTGAATCGTCAACACAAAATACTTGGTACTTATATATACGGATGCATAATTCAATGACGCCCTTGCGAGTTTTCATCACAAATCTCCATTAAGCCACCCTTTCGGTTTTTCAAATTATAACTCAAGTGCACAATTGCGGGCCAAAACTGCCCTACCAATTATACAAGGAGAAAAAAAGCCAATCTGCATAGCCTCAAATAAATATAATCCTCAAAGATCATGTGTTGAATAGCCAACCTTTTGATAGAAAAGGAATAACATTGCTCAACAAACATTTGATAGCGCTCGTCTTGACAATGCTCATCGAGAAGATCATCATCAAAAGTGTCCCAATGGGAATGAGAAGCCATAGATACTAAATCAACTTCGATGGAGATAATAAAATAATCCTCAACTTGAAGTTCCAACTGATCACATAATATATCAATAATCTCGTTAACATATAAACCAGAAGTTGATGCACAAACTTCATTTGTAGGAATTAGGTCCAACTCTACAATGCACTCATCAAGGTATTGCTTGTCAAATAGTCCAAGAGACATTTCAAGAACAAGAGCTTCAACATTAGGGTGGTATGCTAGTATAATCACACTCGACAATATCCACAAAATTTGATCTCATACACATCAAAGGAATCAAAGTCAATACTAACATGACCAATAATAGCATCATGACTAGACAAATCATCACCATCATCAAGAGTGGATTGGACTCTCCTATAAGATTTAGACAAGAAATTAACCTCAGATTGTTGTCTAGAAGGATTATAGACTCTGTAGGTGGATCTTGTAGATAACATTGATCAATGAATGAGCATGTTGATCACATGATATACAAGGATACAAGTCAAAGCAAGAGCTAGAGGTATGACCTCGAAGTAGACAATGATATAAGTTTGGACTTTGTTGTATTTAGTACAAGGTGATTTTGATTGAGTTGACAATTTAGAGGTTTGGACTTCAGATGATTGACCAATAGGTGAAGATTCAACTTGACATTTGTTCACAAGATCATCTGTTACAAATCAAATGGGTTTGGAGTACTTTGGAATATTAAAACGCACAATGCCATTAAACCCTAGGCCAACACAGTCTTTATCGGTTTTCATTGTATTCTAGAGTTAGACAACAAGTGCATACTCGACAATAGGATTATGAATGAGTATTTTATACACAAATGGGTTAGATTTTGTTTCAACAACCTTAGGTTTACAAAAAACATATTCAATAGCTTTTGGCTTGACATTAGACACAACATGATTTTGGGCACTAGTAGATGGTACAATAGGGTTGAGCACACCAACCAAAAAACATGGTGCTCCCTTTAGGTGTACATTAGTCTCATGAGGACAAACATACACAAAAGTCAAGTCAAGGTGGGAGACTAAACACTACGTTCTTCTGGGCTTCTTACCTAAGCACCCACAATTGATTAGTAAACTTCGTCTAACTCCAACATCCTTGCTCTAAATCCTTCCCTTTCACTTTTGTGTCCCACAGAGTGACTCTTGGAATCTTGATTGATCTTAAAAACACTCAAAATGGGTTTCCAAACAATTCTGGGCTATTACTGAGAGTTTGCAATCACAACGGGCAAAACCACCACTTAATGTAGAATGGTAGTTTCATAATTGATGGTTAATGTAGACTTACATTAAGAAGTGTCCGTTTGATTGAAATCATTTTTTTCCACTTTCAGGAGTTTGCTGAAGTGTTGATGATCCATGAGGTTGTCTTCATGCTTCCAATTGAACTCAAAAATGCGCAAACACTAAGAATCATTTTGGGTGATGCAAGATTGCTTGATAACCTAGATGGTCTTGCATCAACATCAATCACTCAAAAAATTGGATATCAAAAATCTTGGGATCTATCATATGTTCCATCCTCAATGCTGCAAAAATAAGGAACAAACACTATGCAAATATATAATAAGCTATACAAAATTAAAGACCTAACACTATTCAAAGTTACAATAGGCTACAAAACGCAGGACTAAACACTATTTAATATAAATAGTGTTGCAATCCGTAATAAGTTGCAAAGGCCGATCCTCATGTCAATATGCATAGTCTCTAGATAGCACATTTGAGACAACTTCTCACAAAACTGTAATCACTCGAACTCAATATGCTAAGATATACGTAAGTCTATCATTTGAAATATCTACAACTCATATATAATGAAACATTAAGATACATCTACAAGCAAGTAGTGTGCAATATACCCAAACAAAAGTCAACATAAACAGTGATCAAAAGTATCCAATCAATAAACTTCTATTTGTACTAAAAACATCAAATTTAGAGAAACAAGATACACAAATAGTTCTCTAACCCTTATTCAACTGGTACTTTGACTCCGATAAGTCCCTCCAAAAATTTCCATAAGGCACACAAGTAGACAGATCAACATCTATTGGCCAAAGTAAGTATCAACAACAATGAGCTAAATCCACAAACATTCGCTTATCAAATCAAGTATTCACGTAATCAACAATCTCAATCAAGTAGTAACAACTATCCATAACTTATCCATCAATTCAGCTTGTCATTCACAATTCACAAATTTGTGGAGTGTTAATAAACTTAGGATCCACAACATGAAAGTACTCAACAATCAACAAAATGAAACATGATATTTGAAATGTGTAACCTGTAAAACTTGAAATTTGATTCCAAATGTTCCTCTTCGTTCAAATGTGATTGGAGAACTACTGCATATAACACCACGTGAAAGGGAAGTACTTCGAATCATCAACACAAAATACTTGGTAATTGTATATACAAATGCATAAATCACTGACACCTTTGTGAGTTTTCATTACAAATTTCCATTAAACCACCCTTTCGGGTTTTCAAATTCTAACTCAAATGCACAATTGTGGGCCAAAACTGCCCTACCAATTATATAAGGAGAAAACAAGACAATCTGCATAGCCTCAAATAAATAAAATCCTCAAAGATCATTATGTGTTGAATAACCAACCTCTTCGATAGAAAAAAGAATAACTCTGCTCAACAAACATTTGACAACGCTCTTTGAGAAGATCATCATCAAAAGTGTCCCAATGGGAATGAGAAGTCATAGATACTAAATCAACATTGATGGAGATAATAAAAAAATCCTCAACCTGAAATTCTAATTGATCACATAACATATCAATAATCTCGTCAACATATAAACATCAAGTTGATGCATAAACTTCATCTGTAGGAATTAGGTCCAACTCTACAATTCACTCATCAACGTATCGCTTGTCAAATAGACCAAGAGACATTTCAAGAACAAAAGCATCAACATCAAGGTGATAATTTATGCTAGTATAATCACACTCAACAAGATCTACAAAATTTGATCTCATACACATCAAAGGATCAAAGTCAACACCAACATGATCAATAATAACATCATGACAAGATGAATCATAACCATCATCAAGTGTGGATTGGACTCTCGTATAAGATTTGGAGAATAAATTAACCTTGGATTGTTTTCTAAAAGTATTATAGACTATGTAGGTGGATCTCATAGATAACAATGATCGATGAATGAGTATGTTGATCACATGATATACAAGGATACAAGTCAAAACAAGAGCTAGAGGTATGACCTCGATGTATACAATGAGAATAAATTTGGACTTCATTGTATTTAGTACAATGTGATTTTAATTGAGTTGACAATTTAGAGGTTTAGACCTCAGATGATTGACCAATAGGTGAATATTCAACTTGACATTTATTCACAAGATCTTTTGTTACAAATCAAATGGGTTTGGAGTAATTTGGAATATTAAAACGCACAATGCCATTAAACCCTAGGCCAACACAATGTTTATTGGTTTTCATTGTCTTCCAGATTCAAACAAGTGCAGACTCGAAAATAGGAGTATGATCGAGTATTTTATACACAAATGGGTTAGACTTCATTTGAACAACCTTAGGATTACAGATAACATATTCAATAGCTTTTGGCTTGACATTAGACACAACATGATTTTGAGCACTAGTAGATGGTACAACAGGGTTGAGCACACCAACCAAAAAGCATGGTGCTCCCCTAGGGTGTTTATCGGTCTCATGAAGACCAACATACACAAAAGTCAAGTCGAGGTGAAGAGTTTGCTCCAAAAATGCAATACGATAATGCAAAACTATAAGAAGCAAGTGGAATTAAAGCAAACCACAAATAAACCACCTTTGTTATAATCATTGAGTAAAGAGTAAGTGCATATTCCAAAAAAAATTATAGGTATAAATCTAAGGAGCTTTTCCTTATCTAAGTTTGTACAGGAAAGTCCATGCAAAAATTACTATAAATAAAAACCACAAATAGATGTGGACTTTTATTGATCATTGTAAAGCATGCTTTATCGAGCGTTGGGACATCAAGGTTTTGACCCTATGATTGCTTTCAATCCAAAATTAAAAATCACTCATTCCCCATCTGAGTGTCAATCCCTCTTCTGCCATTGAGATTATGCAACTTCCACCACATGGTGTGGATTGATGTAGTCTAAACCCTCGGGCTCATTGATTTGCACTAAGGGGCCCATGATGGTGGTGCAGAGCTCAACACAATAATATACTATGTTATAATCTTCTACTTTGATATTTTTATGTTATGATAGAAGAGCACACTAGAATAGTGCTCTAATATTCAATATGATTGGTATAGTACACATGTATAATAAACCAAAAGATTGAGAAATAAAATTCCCATGATTAGAGTCTAAGGATGAAAATCCTTGCTGATTTGTTTAGCTAGAATAGAACAAGTATGATGAACCTAGGAGTCAAGGAATCACTTTTCTCAAGGTCAAGTATGATTATATATACAATTACAAGAAAGAGCAATCACAAAATGGACTTGGCTCTATAATGATCAACATTCCATCTTCCTTGGCATGTGTAGGTGGTGAGCAGGTAGGTGATGTGATGACTTCCATGCACATGCATGTGCTTACCAATTTGGTTTCTCTAAAGCTTGTTAGTGTTTTATGCACTTAGTGCATCCAAGTGAGTCTATAGTGCACTAGTGCATAACAAATGCATGAATGACAACAGTAGAGATAGTGCACAAGTCATCCAAGTTGTGCTTGGATCATTGGTCCCTTCTTGAGAAACGATGAGCCCAATCCTGTCTTTGATAAGCTGTGTAAATGGTGTGAAGTTGTTGGATGTTGGAACACGTAGGCTAATATGCATACTATCCAACCTTGATAACTTTGAACAATAAATGTGCATCTCAACAAGTTCACACAATAGTAGTCTTAATGATTTGGGCTTTTAGTACCAATTATAGATAATCAAGATCCAATTATAAACAACGTTTAATTATTGCAGACTCTAGCAAACGCAAAAAATATGACTTGAGAAGCTTAACATTGAAAACTAAGTGCAGGCCCAAGTCTATGAAAGCATTCTCGCCAACCACACACTATATGACATAGGGACCATACCGTAGTTCCAATGAGGACCTTTGAAACACACTTTATACAAAAGTTACCAAACCTTATCCCTAACCTTGAATGTAGATGACACTTAATACACATCATTTTTGTCTATATTTTTTGTGGTTGGCAAGTTAGGATGTGTTGTCTTTACTAATGGGCTTCTTTCATTTGTGAGCATGACTAAGAACTTGTGGGTGCAACATATGCAATGTCAAGGGGCACGTCTACCTAAAACCCAAAACTTGTCTGAAATGAACTATGCCCAATAAAACTATCCAAAGCTTTGTTGTAGGCATGTGTAATGTATGGAAAACTCTCATTCCATGTTTTTGGGCGCATGTTGTTGTGCATGTACAACAAATAGACAAAATTCAATTGACCACTTTCACTAAAGGATAGCCTTGTCATCGTTAACTTTAATCAAATAGCCACAAATAATATGAGAACGAAAACCCAAACACATTTATTGATCTTTCTTGAGGAATGACAAAAATTACACACACCACACTCTTCATCTCCCTATGACCACAACACGAGAAGAATGACACACAATTCCTTTCTGGACAGATTACTGCTCTGTGTTCTTCTAGGGATTTTACCCAATCACCCACGCTCTACTATTATTCTTCTTATAACTCCATCTTGCCTCCTCCAAATACTTTCCTTCACTTTTTTTCCACATGGATTGACTTAGAATTGTAATTGATCTTGAAAATGCTTAAAATGGGCATCCAGACAATTTTAGGTCATTATTGGTTGTATGTGACTATATTGAGCCCAACTGCCACATAATTAGAGCATTGGTTTGATAAGAGTTTGTTAAATCAGACCCAAGCTAACAACCACTCGCTTGAGTAAAATTATTTTTTACCATTTCTAGGAGTTTTTTGAAGTGTTGATAATCCATGGAGGTTGTGTCTTCATGCTGCCAATTGAGACCAAAAATGTGCAAACACTGATAATCCTTTTGGGGGATACAAGATTTATTGATAATTTAGATGCTTTTACATCAACATCAATCACTCAAGCAATTGGATATCAAAATTCATGGGACCTATAATATGTTTTATCCTAAATGTTACAAAAATTAGGACTGAATATTATCCAATACTATAATAAGATGCAAAAATCAAGACCAAACATTGTCCGAAGATAATATAGGCTGTAAAATTTAGGACCAAACATTGTCCAAATTCTGTGATTTGCAATAAGTTGCAAATACTAATCCTCATTCCAATAAGAATATTCTATAGGTAACACATCTAAGACAACTCCTTGCAAAACTGCAATCATTCAAACTCAATATGCCAAGATATATCTCCGTACATTATTTTAAATATCTACAAATCATACATAATGAAACTTTGAGATACATTTACAAATGTTTGTAATAGTGTGAAAATCCCCCAAACAAAAGTCAACATACATGTCGATCACAAGTATCTAAGAAATAACCATCTAGTCCTATTGACAACATTAAATCTGTAGCAACAAGATACATAAACACTTTTTATAATTCTCAACAAACATGTTCTTTTTCAACTGCAAGTCACCTACAAAAAATGTGCACAAATAGACATATCAACATCTATTAACATAACCAAGTATCACCAACAGTGAGCCAGATTCATAAACACTTGCCCATCAAACCAAGTATTAAAGTTCTCAACAATTTCAATCAAGTAGCAACAACTTTTTGTAACTCATCCATCAATTCAAGTTCTCATTCACAATCCAAAACCTTGTGGAGTATCAATAAACTTAGGATCCACAACATCAAATCAATAAAAAAATAGTAAACGAAAACTTGAAATCTGAAATGTTTAGCCTCAAATCAATAAAATGCCAAATTTGACTTTGATGTTCTCCCCAAGTCAAATGAGAATGGAGAACTGTTGCATATAACTCAACCTGAAATGGACGTACTCTTAATCATTAAAACAAAATGCCTTGTGTTTGTATATACAGATGCTTAACTCAGTGATGCCCTTTTAGGTTTTTATCACAAGTCTCCACTAAGCCACCCTTCTTTTCAACTTACAACTCAAGAGTACAATTGTGGGCCAAAACTGCCCTACCAAATCAAGAAACCAAAGCAAATGTTTTCCATGTAGGTTGGTTTTTCTATGGTGCAATTGTGTTATCAGCACCTAGTTCTACCAAGTGAGTCTATAGCGCACCATTTCATAACAAACGCATCAATTGCAACAACATAGGTAGCATACAGGTCACCCAATTTGTGCTTGGATCATTTGCCCCTTCTTGAGAAGTGGTGAGCCCAGTCATATTTTTGGTAAGCTGTGAAAACGGTGCGAAGTTGTTGGAGGTTGGTACACTTAGCCTAATTTGCATACTATCCAACTGTGACAACTTTGAACAGTGAGTGTGCATCTTGACAAGTGCGCAGAGTAGTGGTAGTCTTCTAGTACTAGTTGCAGATAAACAAAATGCTAGTGTAAAAGTTTTTGAGCTTTTGCCGGCTCAGGGAAAGATAAAACGACTTGAGGAGCTCAACATTCAAAACTAAGTGCAAGCCCAAGTATAAGAAAGCACTCTTCCCAATTGCACACAATACGATTTAGGAATTGTACTCTAGTTCTAATAAGAACCTTTGAAGCACCCTTTATACAATAACAACCAAACCTTATCTCCAACTTTGAATGTAGATGACACTTCATGTGCATCATTTTTGTCTTTATATTTTTTTGTGGTTGGCAAGTTATGATGTTTTGTCTTTACTGATGGGCTTATTTCATCTATGAGCATGACTAAGAACTCATGGGTTCGGCATATGCAATGCCAAGGGGCACGTATGCCTAAAACCCAAGACTTGTCTCCAATGAACTATGCCCAATGAAACTATCCAAAGCTTTGTTGTAGGCGTGTTAAATGTATGGCAAAGTCTGGTCCCATGTGTGGGCACATATTGTTCATGTGCAACAAAGAGATAAGAGTTTGGTTGACCACTTCGAATGAAGGATAGTGTTTCTTTACAGCGTTCAACCATATACCCACACATAATATGAGACTAGAAAGCCAAACACAAACTTTTATTAAACTTTATCTAAGAAGGAAAATGATACACATAGTCCTTTTTTGGGTTGAACACTATCCTATGTTCTTACCCAAACACACACACTCTATTAGTAACCTTCATCCTATTCGAGCTTTCCTACTCCAATTCCTTCCCTTCACTTTTGTGCTTCATGGAGAGACCCTTTGAATCTCCATTGATCTTGAAAATGTTCAAAATGAGCATCTGAACAATTTTGGGTTGTTATTGGGAGTATGCAACTATCGTTAGCTTAATGTAGAGTGGTGGTTTAATAATTGTTAGTTAATGCAGACTCACGTTAACAAGCATCTGCTTGACTAAAATTATTTTTTTGCACTTCTAAGAGTTTGCTAAAGTGTTGATGATCCATGAAGGTTATCTTCATGCTGATAATTAAGTCAGAAAAGGCACAAGCACTGATATTTTTAGTTGACACAAGAATGCTTAATAACCTAGATGCTTTTGCATCGACATCGATCACTTGATATCAAAATCGTGGGACTTGTCATATATTTCATTCTCAATGTTAGAAAAATTAGGACCAAACACTATCCAAAGCTATAATACGTTGCAAAAATAAAAACCAAACACTGTCCAAAGTTATAGTGGGGTGTAAAAATTAGGACCAAACACGGTCTAATATGCTACAATCTGTAATAAGTTGCAAAGACCAATTCTCATGCCAATATGAATAGTCTCCAGGTAATCGATCTAGGAAAACTCATAAAACTACAATTACTCGAACTCATTTTTCCAAGATATACCTAGATACATCATCTGAAATATCTACAAATTGTACAAAATGAAACTTTGAGATACATCCATAAATGTCTGCAGGTGACATTTCTTAAGAACATGTAAAACGCATTTTTGATGGCAGAGAGGAGAGAATGAAGGATTTTGAATTCGGCCCACGGGCAAGAAAGCTCAAGTCAGAACCAAGAGGAGGAAGATGAGTACGACTCTGACCCAGATCCGACAGATGTACTGAGGATCTTTTTAAGCGATGCTTGTCTCAACCGGTTTCATTATATTCAGTAGATAAGCAGAAAGACGGAGTTTCTAATAGGGCATGGGTAGAAAGGACGGAAGGAGGATCATGAAGACGAAGACGGTTCAGATTCGGGAGGATTGGGGGTCTTCTACATCACTAGGGCCATCCCTCAAAATCTTGAATGGCTCGCTAGGTGGGGAAGAAGCAAAGTAGATGGTTGGCGTACCCTAAATGCTGAAATGATAGATTTTGAGTGGTGTTTGTCCATAAAAATGAAAGTGGAAGATTTGCTAAATATAGTTGACAAATTCAAGGGCTCAAAACTGTGTTTGAGAAGATGGACTAGTGGAATGCCTTACTTGGCAAGGTCGGGGGCCTCTTTCTATTTCTTAGTTGATGTTTTGAAGCTTCAACCACATTTTGGTAGTGCTAGTAGCTGCTATTTCAAGTGGAGGTTAATGGTGGTGGATAGAGGATGCCCCACCAAAATCTTCTTTTGTTCATGTGGAGGATAGAGAAATCTAGACCATTGTTCTCAAATAGGTGAGGATAATAGAGGTTTTTCACCTGTTTTGGCTTTCTGTGCAGGCTCATGCACTGTTTTGGATTGGTTTATGGTTTGGGTTCCTACAGAAACCTTGCTGAAACTCTTGTTCGGCCAATTTTGGGACTTCAGGGTAATGGGGATGATAGAGGAATCCTCACAAGGTTATATGAAGCCCGATCTGATATTTCTGAACCTTTTTTGTGGGTTGTGTGGTATGGTTGAGTGGGTATGTATGTTCATTTGTTGCGCTCAGGTTTTGTGGAGGTTTGCAGAAACTTCACTGAAGATCGGATCTACGGGAGACTGTATTCATGTATACTAGATGCTTTGTGGACGCTGTAGAAGGGGGTGTCTAGTGGCCAACTTAATTGAGCACCTTATGCCCACTTGGACAGAGAAGGCATGGTTCCTCGGGGTTAGTTTTTGTAATGCTCGGGTAGTTTTGCTGGTCACTAACCAAAGCTTCCGGTCAGTTTTGATTGCGGTGGATAGAGGAGACCACACCAAAACTTGTCTTATTAGAGTGGATAATAGAGAATTCCACCCTTGTCTCTTCCGATTTATGGGGTTTGTCCTAGAACCTATGTGTACTGATTATGTTTGGCGAAAAAGCCCTATTTTATATCAAGTTGTGGCTAGATTGTTGAGGACAAGTTGGATAGTTCCTTTTGAGTAATTTGGCTCAGTTGAGGGCAAACCCACTTGTTGTGCTTCAGTTGCACGGAGGATGTGTGGAGGTCCCCAGGAGGCAGAAGACTAGCAAAAGACCTATTCTTGGCGGGCTCTTGTTCTGCAGTGGAAGTTCCACAGAAGTTCTTTTGAAGTGTCTCTGTTATTTGTGTTTTGTTGAGAAGTAACCTCCTTGTTTGTACTAAGGTTGTGGGAAACTTAAAACCCATTGATCTTGGAAATGTTAAAAATTAGTATCTGAGCAATTCTGGGTTGTTATTGGGACTATGCAACTATCATTAGTTTAATGTAGAGTAGTGGTTTCATAATTGTTAGTTAATGCAGACTCACATTAACAAGCATCCGCTTGACTAAAATTATTTTTTTGCACTTCGAAGAGTTTGCTAAAGTCTTGATGATCCATGAAGGTTATCTTCATGCTGTCAATCTAGTCAGAAAAGGCACAAGCACTGATATTTTTAGTTGACATAAGATTGCCTAATAACTTAGATGCTCTTGCATCAACATCGATCCCTTGATATCAAAATCGTGGGACTTGTCACATATTTCATTCTCAATTTTGGAAAAAATAGGAGAAAACACTATTCAAGGCTATAATAAGCTGCAAAAATAGAGACCAAACACTGTCCAAAGTTATAGTGGGATGCAAAATTTAGGACCAAAACACGGTCTAATATGCTACAATCCATAATAAGTTGCAAAGACCAATTCTCATGCCAAATATGAATAGTCTCTAGGTAACACATCTAGGAGAACTCATAAAACTACAATTACTTGAACTCAATATTCTAAGATATCTAGATCCATCATCTGAAATATCTACAACTCATACAAAATGAAACTTTGAGATACATCCATAAATATCTGCAGTTGACATTTCTTAAGAACATGTAAAACACATTTTTGACGATGGAGGGGAGCGAAGGAAGGATTTTGAATTCGGCCCATGGATAGGAAAGCTCAGGTCAGAACCGGAAGGAGGAAGACGAGGACGACTCTAACCCAGATCCGGAGGACGTGCTGGGGATCTTTTCCAGTGACACTTGTCTCAGCTAGTTTCATTATGTTCAACAGATAAGCGGAGGGAGTTTCTAAAAGGCCATAAGCAGAAAAGTTGACAGAAGGATCATGGAGATGAAGACAGTTCATACACGGGAGGATTGGGGGTCTTCTGCATCACTAGGGCCATCCCTCAAAAGTTTGAATGGCTCGTTGGTCGGGGAAGAAGCTGTAATATCTCGAACCAGGATATTATATTAAAAAAATGTTTTTCTTGAAATTCTGTTTATGTCAAATATATAATTTTTTTTTTTAAATAATAATCTATTGAATTGAATATAAAATGATTACAAAATTTTCAGATTTCGAATATTACAATCAGAGACAAGGTTTTCGTCCTTGGATTGAGGTGACAAGGGTTTTTGTCCTTGCACCTATTCACACACTATGGGTTTTCGTCCTTAATGGTAAGTATAAAGCTTCAAGCTTATACGAGATATAATGTTAATACATGAATGATTGAATGATTCACCTCTTCCCTCAATGGCTGGATATAAATATCTTCATAACTTCTCACCAAGGGATGCGTCTCTTCTAAAAGTGGTGTCACTTCCTTAAATAAAGGCTGCTGATAACAAATTAATTAATGCCTAAAGATTAATGTGTTGTCTTGTAATGTTGCAATCTCCTTGTCGGTAGTTTAGCGCTCATTTTACATTGTAGATCTGCTGATTATGACCAGCGATCTCCTTATGACCAATGACCTCGTCTTTGAGTGTTGCGTTGATGTCTTGGGAAGCTACGATTTGCTATTGGCAGATATTTGGGGATATTACAGAAGCAAAGCAGATGGATAGCGTACCCTAAATGCTGGAACGACATATTTTGAGCAGCATTTGTCCATAAAAACTAAAGCGGAAGATTTGCTAGAGATAGGCAGCAAATTTTTGGGCTCAAAACTGTATTTGAGCAAACGAAGGACTAGTGGGATGCCTTACTTGGCAAGGTTGGGGGCCTCTTCCTACTTCTTGGTTGATGTTCTGAAGCTTTAGCCATATTCTAGGAGTGCTAGTAGCTGCTATTTCAAGTGGAGATTAATGGTGGTGGATAGAGGATGCCCCACCAAAATCTTTTTTGTTCGTGTGGAGGATAGAGGAATCCACACTGTTGGTCTCAAAATAGGTGAGGATAATAGAGGTTTTTCACTTGTTTTGGCTTTTTGTGCGGGCTCATGCACTGTTTTGGATTGGTTTCTGAGTTTGGGTTGTCGCAAAAACCTTGTCGAAACCTTTATTGGGTCACTTTTGGGACTTTGGGTTAATGGGGATGATAGAGGAATTCTCATAAGGTTATATGGAGCCTGGTCTGATATTTTTGAGCCCTTTTTGTGGGTTGTAGTATGGTTGAGTGGGTATGTATGCTCACGTGTTGCGCAAAGGTTCTGTGGAGGATGTGTGGAAACTTCGCTGAAGACCAGATTTGTGGGAGATTGAATTCAGGTATACTAAAGGCTTTGCGGAGGCTGTAGAAGCAGGTGAGTAGTGGCTAGCTTAATTGAGCACCTTATGCCCACTTGGACAGAGAAGGCATGGTTCCTTGGGGTTAGTTTTTGCAATGCTTGGGTAGTTTTGATGGTCATTAACCAATGCTTCCTGTCACTTTTGATTATGGTGGATAGAGGAAACCACACCAAAATTTGTCTTATTTGAGTGGATGATAGAGGATTCCACCTTTATGTCTTTCGATTTCTAGGGTTTGTCTTAGAATCTATGTGTATTGATTATGTTTTGGCTAAAAAGTCCTATTTTGTATCAAGCTATGGCTAGATTGCTAAGGACGAGTTGGATAGTTCCTTGTGATTTAGCTGTTGTTTGGATCAGTGGGGGGGCAAGCCCACTTGTTGTGCAGAGGATGTGTGGAGGTTCCCAAGGGGCAGAAGACTAGCGAAAGACCTACTCTTGGTGGGATCCTGTTGCGATCTTGTTCTGCAGTGGAAGTCCCACGGAAGTTCTGCTAAAGTGCGTTTGTTATTTGTGTTTTGTTGAGAAGTAACCTCCTTGTTTGTACTAAGGTTGTGGGAACCTTCAATCCCTTTTGGTGCTATGGTTGTGCGACCCTTAAAAAGCTCTTGTTGTACCTTGTAAACGTTGTGGGATCGTTCAAAACCCTCTCTTTGGTTGTGGGTCTAGTAATCAAAACCCTCATTGGTCGGGTTCATAGCTTCGGTTCAAAAGTGTTTACCCCATATAATAAAAAATAAATGTCTGTAGGGGGTGTGAAAAAACCCCAAATAAAATTCGATATTCACACTGATCACAAGTATGCAATTGATAAACTTTTAGTCATACTGATAACATCAAATTTCTAAGCAATAAGAGATGCAAACAATTTCTTTAATCCTCATAAAATAGGGACTCTGACAACTCACTTCCAAAGATTTCCATCAGGGGCACAAATAGAAAGATCAACACATGTTGACTTAACTGAGTATCAACAACAATGATTGAAATCCTCAAACACTCACCCATCAAATCAAGTATTCAAGTAATTAACAATCTCAACCAAGTAGTCGCAACTATATGTAACTCATCCATCAATTCAATTTCTCATTCACAATCCGAAACCTTGTGGAGTATCAATAAACTTAGGATCCACAACATCAAATCAATAAAAAAATAGTAAACAAAAACTTGAAATCTGAAATTTTTAGCCTCAAATCAATAAAATACGAAATCTGACTTTGATGTTCTCCCCGAGTCAAATGAGAATGGAGAATTGTTGCATATAACCCCATCTGAAAGGGAAGCACTCCTTAATCATCAAAACAAAATGTCTTGTGTTTGTTTATACAGATGCATAACTCAGTGATGCCCTTTTAGGTTTTCATCACAAGTCTCCACTAATCCACCCTTCTTTTCAACTTACAACTCCAGAGTACAATTATGGGCTAAAACTGCCCTACCAAATCAATAGATCAAGGCAAATGTTTCCCACGTAGGTTGGTTTTTCTATGGTGTGGTTGTGTTCTCAGCACTTAGTGCTACCAAGTTAGTCTATAGCGCACTTTTTCATAACAAACAAATGAATTACAACAATATATATATATATATATATCATACAAGTGAAGTGGTGAGCCCAGTCATATTTTTGGTACGCTATGAAAATGGTGTGAAGTTGTTGGAGGTTGGTACACTTAGCCTAATCTGCATACTATACAACATTGACAACTTTGAACAATGAGTGTGCATCTTGACAAGTGCGCATAGTAGTGGTAGTCTTCTAGTACTAGTTGCAGATAAACAAAATCCTAGTGTAAAGGATTTTGAGCTTTTGCCAGCTCAGGGAAAGATAACACGACGTGAAGAACTCAACATTCAAAACTAAGTGCAAGCCCAAGTATAAGAAATCATTCTTCCCAATTGTACACAATACGATTTAGGGACTATATTGTATTTCTAATGAAAACCTTTGAAGCACCTTTTATACAATAACCAAACCTTATATCCAACTTTGAATGTAGATGACATTTCATGTGCATCATTTTTGTCTTTATATTTTTTTGTGGTTGGCAAGTTATGATGTGTTGTCTTTGCTGATGGTCTTATTTCATCTATGAGCTTGACTCAGAACTCATGGGTTTGGCATATGCGATGCCAAGGGAACATCTACCTAAAACCCAAGACTTGTCTCCAATGAACTATGTCCAATAAAACTATCCAAAACTTTGTTCTAGGCATGTTGAATGTATGGCAAACTCTGGTCCCATGTGTGGGCACATATTGTTCATGTGCAACAAACAAATAAGTGTTTGGTTGACCACTTCCAATGAAGGATAGTGTTTCTTTACAGCCTTCAACCATATACCCACACATAATATGAGACTAGAAAGCCAAACACAAACTTCTATTAAACTTTATTTAAGAAGGAAAAATATTATACACACCCCACTCACTCCCTCTCCTTATGGCTACAACACGAGAAGAATGATACACAGTTCCTTTCTATATTGAACACTACGCTATGTTCTTACCCAAACACCCACTCTCTATTAGTAACTTTCCTCCTATTCTATCTTTCCTACTCCAAATCCTTCCCTTCACGTTTGTGCTCCGTGGAGTGCCCCTTTGAATCTCCATTGCTCTTGAGAATGTTCAAAATGAGCATCTGAACATTCTGCATTGTTATTGGGAGTATGCAACTATCATTAGCTTAATGTAGAGTGGTGGTTTCATAATTGTTAATTAAAGTAGACTCATGTTAAGAAGTATCCGCTTGACTAAAGTTATTTTTCTGCACTTCTAAGAGTTTGCTAAAGTGTTGATGATCCATGAAGGTTATCTTCAAGCTGCCATTTGAGTCATAAAAGGCACAAGCAATGATAGTTTTAGTTGACACAAGATTGCTTAATAACCTAGATGCTCTTGCATCGACATCAATCACTTGATATCAAAATCGTGGGAGTTGTCATATGTTTCATTCTCAATGTTGGAAAAATCAGGACCAAACACTATCCAAAGCTATAATACGCTGCAAAAATAATGACCAAACACTGTCCAAAGTTATAGTGGGATGCAAAAATTAGGACCAAACATGGTCCAATAAGCTACAATCTGTAATAAGTTGTAAAGAGCAATTCTCATGCCAATATGAATAGTCTCTAGGTAACACATATAGGAGAACTCGTAAAACTACAATTACTTGAACTCAATATTCCAAAATATACCTAGATACTATTGACCAATTTTTGGTCCTGCAAGTCAAAATTAGGCACCCCCTCCTTTTTTATTGCAAGAGTCATTCAATTTATGTTCTGGCTAGTTCATCCCTCAGTTGCCTTGTGCAAAATTTTCTCTGTCAAACCATTTCCCATTAAAAAACCAAGTGTTTTCTTCTTTTGCTTGCCAAGTGCATTTTGGGTTTGACGGGTGACTTTATTTGTAAAAATTCATAAGTAAAGCCACTTGCAAACCTCAATTTGGTCTTGGGAGACCAAATTGGGTTTTCCAAATGGCTTTACTCATTTGTCTTATAAGCAGGAGTCGACGTGGAACCCTATTTGGTCTTGGATGCTGCGAAAGGCAAGTGAATTACTTCGGAGGGCTTTTCATCGGCAAAATGGACCAAGTGGAAAAGCCGAGGGGTCGTTTGCAGGATTCCCGAAGGGTATGCATCCTTGCGGAAGGCACTTAGGCGGCAAGCGAGACCTTTACAATTCTACCAAAAGGCAACTTTGGAGGCCAAGGAGCCCTTGCAGGCGGCAAGCGATGAACAAAGTGGATCTTTTTCAAAAGTTCGAAGGGTAACTTTGGGCTCGAAATGCCCTTGCAGAGGGCAGCCGGTTGGAGCAAAGGGGCAAGACAGGAAGCCCGAAAGGAACTTGCCCTTCAAAAAAAAGTGACAAGCCCAAAAGATAATTCCTTCGGACTTTTTGTTTGAGGAAATTCGACAGTCACAAAAAGTCCGAAGAAATTCAAAAGACAAGAAGTCCGAAGGGTAGGTGTCTTTGCGGGGGGCACTTGGTTATGAAAGTGGACCATTTCCATTTTTCCGAAGGGTCACTTTCTTTTCAAAGTGGACCATTTCAGCTTTTCCGAAGGTATTTTTTCTAAAGGCAAAGGTCATTTTCAGCTTTGCCGAAGGACCATTTCAATCTTTTCGAAGGGTCACTTTCCCTTCTGAAATGTTCATTTGCAAAAATGCCGAAGGAATTGTCCTAGTGGGTGATAGGCCCGTGAACGTCAATTTGAGGGAATTAAGCTAGCCATTGGGAAGTAATCAAAGGAGAATTCCTTCGAGCAAAATGTCTGAAGGAACTCAGAAAAGGAAGCCCAAAGGAGAATTCCTTCGGACATTTTGTTCGAAGGAATTCAGAACCAAAAGCCCGAAAGCTTGAAGGACGAATGAACGATCAAGCAAAGAAAGGAACCCAGGAGAAAATAATGAGCACCGAGAGCCCGAATTGCCAGGATAAAAGGGAAATGGCAAAGTAAGGGAAAACAAGGCAGGTAACCCAGAACGCGGCCATGTGTGCAATAAAACAAAAGCTCAAACGCTCCAAGTGGCGTAACAAATCAAAGTGCAGAGCCAAGGATGAACAAGACCAAGGCAGGCGGCACAGGGGTCGTCAGCAAAAAAAGTAAATGCACTTAGGTGAAATAGTCTCTACCGAAAACCAATAAGGGGATTGGTTTTTGAACTACAGAAGAGAGCAGCTTGTGTTTTTTGCGCTTCTTCATTGATGCACAGCCAGTTGCGTTCAGCATTGAAGAGGGCATGGCCCAGTCAACACAACTTGGGGTTGGCCTTGTCAGTTTCTAGGAGTATCCCATGCGTTCGCAAGCCCAAGACAACAAGGACAACGACTTGGACACCTACAACATGGCTCTCCCATACGCAATTAGAAGGATACAGCAGCAACATGGGCTTGTGGTCGTGGCAAAAGTGTTTAATATAGCATGGGTTTCCATCCCTTGACTGGTCAATTATCTGTTTTCCAAGCTTTCTATATATATTTGTAACTTCTCATTTGAGAAAGATCTCTTAGCATTTGTATGGCAAAGCCCTGAAGAAATTTACCTTGAATCAAAAAAAATATTTTTACCTCTATTTGAGCTTGCACTTTTGCATGTCTATGGTTTTCTCTTATATTAAGTCATTTCTTTTTCATGATTTCATAAGTTTATGCTAGCATATCTAGTGTATTGCGAGTTCTTCTCTTGTAGGTCAACAAGAAGTGTCCAACGCAGAGTATAGGCACATGTGAACATGTTGTCCATAATGTGTCTTAGAACACCTCTGATAGTCCTTCCTCCCTGTATCTCCATAGGATCTCCTATTGAAACACTAATGCAGGAAAGGTTTTCATTCGAATGAAGTGTATGTTTGCTTCTCTCTGATGTAAAGTTTAGGTCAAAGCTGAGTAGACCAACTAGTTTGGTGCATCACCGCATTAGTTAGGTTCTGTTTTTAGTATTTCTCTCTTTTCACCCTGCCCATTATTAGCAGTAGGAAATTCAAGGCCTCAAGGGGCATCAAGGGGAGCTAGCCCCTAATCTAGATATTCATCCCTCAAGTTTGCAACCCACAACAAGAGGAATGTCTCCATTGTGCCGCGTGGAGGAAGAGAGCTGAGCCTCCCTTTAGAGGGTGCAATCCACAGCTTCAACAAATACATTATCTGAAATATCTACAACTCATACAAAATGAAACTTTGAGATACATCTATAAATGTCTACAGTTGACATTTCTTAAGAACATGTAAAACACATTTTTTATGGCAAAGAGGAGCAGAGGATGGATTTTGGATTCGGCCCACGAGCGGGAAAGCTTAGGTCAGAACCAGGAGGAGGAAGATGAGGACGACTCTTAGTTCCAGAGGATGTGCTGAGGATCTTTTTGAGAGGCACTTGTCTCAGTTGGTTTCATTATGTTTAGCAGATAAGTAGGAGGGAGTTTCTAACAGGCCACGAGTAGAAAGGACGATAAAAGGATCATGGAGATGAAGTTGGTTCAGATCTGGGAGGGTTGGTGGTCTTCTGCATCACTAGGGCCATCCCTTAGGAGTTTAAATGGCTCGTTGGGTGGGGTTGAAGCAAAGCAGATGGCTAGCATACCATAAATGTTGGAACGACAGATTCTGAGCAGCATCTGTCCATAAAAACCAAACTGAAATATTTGCTAAAGATAGGCGGCAAATCCGTGGGCTCAAAACTGTATTTGAGAAGACGAAAGACTAGTGGGATAACTTACTTGACGAGGTTGGGGGCCTCTTCCTACTTCTTGGTTGATGTTCTGAAGCTTTAGCCGTATTCTGGGACTGCTAGTAGCTACTATTTCAAGTGGAAATTAATGGTGGTGGATAGAGGATGCCCCACCAAAATCTTTTTTGTTCGTGTGGAGGATAGAGGAATCCACACTGTTCTCAAAATAGGTGAGGATAATAGAGGTTTTTCACCTATTTTGGCTTTCTGTGCGGGCTCATGCACTATTTTGGATTGGTTTTTGAGTTTGGATTACCGCAAAAACCTTGTCGAAACCTTTGTTGGGCCACTTTTGGGATTTAGGGTTAATGGGGATGATAGAGGAATCCTCATAAGGTTATATGGAGCTCGGTCTGATATTTTTGAGCCCTTTTTGTGGGTTGTGGTATGGTTGAGTGGGTATGTATGTTCACTTGTTGCGCTCAGGTTCTGTGGAGGATATGTGGAAACTTTGTTGAAGACCAAATCTGTGGGAGACTGAATTTAGGTATACTAGATGCTTTGCAGGGGTTGTAGAAGGGAATGTCTAGTGGCCAGCTTAATTGAGTACCTTATGCCCACTTGGACAGACAAGGCATGGTATCTCGGGTTTAGTTTTTGCAATGCTTGGGTAGTTTTGATGGTCACTAACCAAAGCTTCCTGTCAGTTTTGATTGTGATGGATAGAGGAAACCACACCAAAACTCATTTTTATTAGAGTGGATGATGGAGGATTCCACCCTTTTTTCTTCTGATTTTTGGGGTTTGTCATCGAATCTGTGTATTGATTATGTTTGGCTAAAAAGCCTTATTTTGTATCAAGTTGTGGCTAGATTGTTGAGGATGAGTTGGATAGTTCCTGCTTATGATTTATCTATTGTTTGACTCAGTGGAAGGGAAAGCCCACTTGTCCTTAAGTTGCGCAGAGGATGTGTGGAGGTTCCCAGGAGGCAAAAGACTAGCAAAAGATCTTCTGCTCTTGGCGGACTCTTGTTCTACAATAGAATTTCCATGGAAGTTCTACAAAAATATGTCTGTTATTTGTGCTTTGTTGAGAAGTAACTTCCTTGTTTGTACTAAGGTTGTGGGAACCTTGAAACCCTCTTGGTGTTATGGTTGTGGGATCCTTAAACTCTTGTTGTTTGAATTGTCAAGGTCGTGGGATCATTCAAAACCTATAGTTGTGTTTGTTATGGTTGTGGGACCTTTAAAACCCTCTTGTTGTGCCTTGTAAAGGTTGTGCGATCCTGTAATGTTCCCAAATTGGGATGACACCAAAAAAAAGGGTTTTTCAACAAACCTTAGCCAATCAAAGCACCAAACTGAAATCTGAAAATCTATAACTAGCCAAACCCTAGCTGGATAAAATGTAAGATATTCAAACTAAAGATTATCCAAATAAATACATAAGAAGCTGAAAATTGTTTAGAGATTGAGCACCTTTTTTGGGGTCAAATAATATGATGAAAAGCTAAAAATACCGCACAAAAATATTTTGAATTTTTTTTTGAAGGTACAGTCGTACTTTTCAATCCTTATATGCCTCAAAATACTCTCCAAGTGGTTCGCCACACCTCATAAAATAGAAGAAATAAATTTGAAAGTTATCTCTTCTTTCTCGCTCACCCAATCACATTCCGAATCTTGCCAAACAAGTCACCCAAGTGCCAAAATTGCGAAAATAATTTATGAATATTTTAGGGGATTGAATGACTTTAAAAACCCTGCAAAACCACTCCAACACAAATCGCCCAAGATAGAAACCTGCATATCAACCTTTCCCAAACAATTCGCTGCCCACAATAATTATTATTTCTTATAAACATGGTGACACTTAAAAAATTCATAACTCTCTCAATACTTGGAATTATGATGCAAAAGAGCTCAAACTGACCACAAAGTGACTATCAAATAAAAATAATATCAAAATTTTTCTTCCATGGAAAGGCCATCAAAACTTTCTCTAAAATTCTGAAAATCATAGTTTCCAAAAATTTCCTCGTCAAACCCTACGTCACTCAAATTTCCAAAAGTAGGTGTTTCAAAACACCTTTGTAGATCCACTTGCATGAACACATGCAATTTAAAGCTCACTTACAACCCTTGAATAGAGTTGTCCAAATAGAAGGAATCGATCCAAAACCTAAGACACTTCTTGAAGGTTTCCATCTTCAAGAGGTGGAAATGAAGCTTCACATACTTGATCAACAATTCCAATATCTAATAATGCATACCCTTCAAATGAATCCTTACTTACCTTTGTATACCACTCCTCCAAGTGTAGCACCCAAAATTGGAGGTAAGAGTTACCATTCTTTTTAAAATATTAAAAGCTCCTCTTAATTTCACTTTAAGTCTTAAGTGCTCGAGACCTATAAACCCCACCACTTAAGTGAAATAGAAACATAAGGCGCTTTTTCATAACTCAACTCAAAATTAGAAATACAAAGTACCTTTTCTATTATTAACTCTTGATAAGTGGCCCATAATGCTCCCTTTCCTTCCTCTACACTTAGCCATTGGAAATAAGAATGGGCTAAGGGTCCCACGAGGGTCTAGATAAAAATGGAGACATTACAGATCCTCCAAACCCTCTTGGTTGTGGGCCCATCGTTCAAAATCCTCTCTTTGGTTGTGAGTCTAGTAATCAAAACCCCCACTTGTCCGGTTCATAGCTCCGGTTTCAAAAGCATTTACCCCATAGAAGAAAAAAAAATGTCTGTAGGTGGTGTGAAAAAATCCCAAAAAAAATTCGTTATTCACGATGATGATAAGTATGCAATCGATAAACTTTTAGTCATATTGATAACATCAAATTTCTGAGCAATAAGAGACAAATAATTTATTTAATGCTCATCAAACAGAGACTTTGACAACTACAAGTCACTACTAAAGATATCCATCAGGGGCACAAATAGAAAGATCAACACATGTTGACTTAATAGAGTATCAACAACAATGATTGAAATCCTAAAACACTCACCCATCAAATCAAGAATTCAAGTAATTAACAATCTCAATCACGTAGTAACAACTATACGTGACTCATCCATCAATTCAAGTTCTCATTCACAATCCAAAACTTTGTGGAGTATCAATAAACTTAGGATCCACAACATCAAATCAATAAAAAAACAGTAAATAAAAACTTGAAATCTAAAATGTTTAGCCTTAAATCGATAAAATACGAAATCTGTTTGATGTTCTCCCTGAGTCAAATGAGAACGGAGAATTGTTGCATATAACCTCACCTGAAAGGGAAGTAATCTTAATCATCAAAACAAAATGCCTTGTGTTTGTATATACAGATGCATAACTCAATGATGCCCTTTTAGGTTTTCATCACAAGTCTCAACTAAGCCACCCTTCTTTTCAACTTACAACTCAATAGTACAATTATGGGCCAAAACTGCCCTACCAAATCAACAAACCAAGGCAAATGTTTCCCACGTAGGTTGGTTTTTCTATGGTACGGTTGTGTTCTCAGCACTTGGTTCTACCAAGTGAGTTTATAGCGCACCATTTCATAACAAATGCATCAATTGCAACAACATATATAGCATACAGGTCACCCAATTTTTGCTTGGATCATTTGCCCCTTCTTGAGAAGCGATGAGCCCAATCATATTTTTGGTACACTGTGAAAATGGTGTGAAGTTTTTGGAGGTTGGTACATTTAGCATAATATGCATATTATCCAATGTTGACAACTTTGAACAATGAGTGTGCATCTTGACAATTGCGCATAGTAGTGGTAGTCTTCTAGTATTAGTTGCAGATAAACAAAATCCTAGTGTAAAGGATTTTGAGCTTTTGCTGGCACAGGGAAAGATAACACGACTTGAGGAACTCAACATTCAAAACTAAGTGCAATCCCAAGCATTCTTCGCAATTGCACACAATACGATTTAGGGACTGTACTGTAGTTCTAATGAGAACCTTTGAAGCACCCTTTATAACTCAACATTCAAAACTAAGTGCAATCCCAAGCATTCTTCGCAATTGCACACAATACGATTTAGGGACTGTACTGTAGTTCTAATGAGAACCTTTGAAGCACCCTTTATACAATAACAACCAAACCTTATCTCCAACTTTGAATGTAGACGACACTTCATGTGCATCATTTTTGTCTTTATATTTTTTTGTGGTTGGCAAGTTATGATGTGTTGTCTTTACTGATGGGCTTATTTCATCTATGAGCGTGACTAAGAACTTATGGGTTTGGCATATGAGATGCCAAGGGGCACGTCTGCCTAAAACCCAAGACTTGTCTCCAATGAACTATGCCCAATAAAACTATCCAAAGCTTTGTTGTAGACATGTTGAATGTATGGAAAACTCTGGTCCCATGTGTGGGCACATATTGTTCATGTGCAACAAAGAGATAAGAGTTTGGTTGACCACTTCCAATGAAGAATAGCGTTTCTTTACAACCTTCAACCATATACCCACACATAATATGAGACTGGAAAGCCAAACACAAACTTTTATTAAACTTTATTTAAGAAGGAAAAAGATTATACACACCCCACTCACTCCCTCTCCCTGTGACTATGACACGAGAAGAATGATACATAGTTCCTTTCTGGATTGAACACTACGCTATGTTCTTACCCAAACACCCACACTCTATTAGTAACCTTCCTCCTATTCTATCTTTCCTACTCCAAATCCTTCCCTTCACGTTTGTGCTCCGTGGAGTGACCCTTTGAATCTCCATTGATCTTGAGAATGTTCAAATTGAGCATCTGAACAATTCTGGGTTGTTATTGGGAGTATGCAACTATCCTTAGCTTAATGTAGAGTGGTGGTTTTATAATTGTTACTTAATGCAAACTCATGTTGACAAGCATCCGCTTGACTAAAATAATTTTTTTGCACTTCTGAGAGTTTGCTAAAGTGCTGATGATGCATGAAGGTTATCTTCATGCTGCCAATTGAGTCAGAAAAGGGAGAAGCACTGATAATATTTCTAGTTGACAGAAGATTGCTTAATAATCTAGATGCGCTTGCATCAACATTGATCACTTGATATCAAAATCATGGGACTTGTCATATGTTTCATTCTCAATGTTGGAAAAATTAGGACCAAACACTATCCAAAGGTATAATACGCTGCAAAAATAACGACCAAACATTGTCCAAAGTTATAGTTGGATGCAAAAATTAGGACCAAACACGGTCCAATATGATATTATCCGGAATAACTTGCAAAGACCAATTCTCATGCCAATATGTATAGTCTCCATGTAACACTTCTAAGAGAACTCGTAAAACTACAATTACTGAAACTCAATATTCCAAGATATACCTAGATACATCATTTGAAATATCTACAACTTTTACAAAATAAAACTTTGAGATACATCCATGAATGTCTGCAATTGACTTTACTTAAGAACATGTAAAATGTATTTTTGATGGTGGAGAGGAGTGGAGGAAGGATTTTGAATTCGGCCGATGGGTGGGAAAGCTCATGTTAGAACTAGGAGGAAAATGAAGACAACTCTAACCTAGATCCGAAGGATGTGCTGAGGATCTTTTCGAGCGACGCTTGTCTCATTTGGTTTCATTATGTTTTGCAGATAAGCAGGAGGGAGTTTCTAACAGGGCATGGGCAGAAAGGATGGCAAAAAGATCATGGAGATGAAGACGGTTCAGATCTAGGAGGATTTGGGGTCTTCTGCATCACTAGGGCTATCCCTCAGAAGTTTGAATGGCTCATTGGGCGGGGAAGAAGAAAAGTAGATGGTTGGCATATCCTAAATGCTTGAACTTCAGATTTTGATTGGTGTCTATCCATATAAACCAAAGTAGAAGATTTGGTAAAGATAGACAGAAAATCCGTGGGCTAAAAACTGTGTTTGAGAAGACGAAGGATTGGTGGAATGCCTTACTTGGCAAGGTCGGGGGCCTCTTCTTACTTCTTGGTTGATGTTCTGAAGATTCAACTGCATTTTCAGAGTGCTAGTAGTTTCTATTTCAAGTGGAGGTTGATGGTGTTGGATAGACGATGCTCCACCAAATTTTGTTGTTCATGTGGAGGATAGAGGAATCCACACCGTTCTCAAAATAGGTGAGGAAAATAGAGGTTTTTCACCTGTTTTGGCTTTCTGTGCAAGCTCATGTACTGTTTTGGATTGGTTTCTAGGTTTGGGTGGCTGAAAAAACCTCGTCGAAACCCTTGTTCAGCCACTTTTGGGACTTTAGGTTAATGGGGATGATAAAGGAATCCTCACCAAGTTATATGGAGACCGATCTGATATTTTTGACCCTTTTTGTGGGGTGTGGTATGGTTGAGTGGGTATGTATGCTCATTTGTTGCGCTCAGGTTCTATGGAGGATGTGTAGAAACTTTGTTGAAGACCAAATCTACGAGAGACTGTATTCAGGTATACCAGATTCCTTGCAGATGTTGTAGAAGGGGATGTCTAGTGGCTACCTTAATTGAGCACCTTATGCCCACTTGGACAGAGAAGGCATGGTTCCTTAGGGTTAGTTTTTGCAATGCTTGGGTAGTTTTGTTGGTCACTAACCAAAGCTTCCGATCAATTTTGATTGTGGTGGATAGAGGAAACCACACCAACACTTGTCTTATTGATTATGTTTAGCTAAAAAGTCCCATTTTGTAGCAAGTTGTGGCTAGATTACTGAGGACGAGTTGGATAGTTCCTTGTGATTTGACTGTTGTTTGGCTTAGTGGGAGGGCAATCCCACTTGTTCTGCTTTAGTTACACAGAGGATGTGTGGAGGTTTCTAGGAGGCAAAAGACTAGCAAAAGACCCTCTGCTCTTGGCAGGATCTTGTGCTGCAATGGAAGTTCCACAGAAGTTCTGCTGAAGTGCGTTTGTTATTTGTATTTTGTTAAGAAGTAACCTCTTTGTTTGTACTAAGGTTGTGGGAACCTTCAATCCCCCTTGGTGTTACGGTTGTGGGATCCTTAAAACCCTCTTGTTGTTTGAATTGTCAAGGTTGTGGGATCCTTCAAACTCTCTTGGTGTTATGGTTGTGGGATTCTTAAAACCCTCTTGTTGTTTGAATTGTCAAGGTTGTGAGATCTTTTAAACCCTCTAGTTATGCTTGTGGGACCCTTAAAACTCTCTTGTTGTGCCTTGTAAAGGTTGTGGAATCCTGTAATGTCCCCAAATTGAGATGACCACCAAAAAAGAGGGTTTTACAACAAACCCTAGCCAATCAAAGCACCAAACTGAAATTTGAAAATCTATAACCAACCAAACCCTAGCCGGAAAAAATGTATGATATTCACGCTAAAGATCATCCAAATAAATCTTTAAAATGCTGAAAATTATTTAGAAAATTGAGTATCTTTTTTAGGGTCAAATAATATGATGAAGAGCTGAAAATACCTCATAAAAATATTTTGAATTTTTTTCAAAAGTACAGCTGTACTTTCCAACCCTTAAATGTCTTAAAATACTCTCCAAGTGGTTCACCACACCTCAATAAAATAGAAGAAACAAATCTGAAAATTATCTCTTCGATTTCTCTCAACCAATCACCTTCCAGAGCTTGCCAAACAAGTCGCCCAAGTGCCAAAATTGTGGAAATAATTTATGAATATTCTAGGGCATTGAATGACTCTAAATACCCTGCAAAACCACTCCAACACAAATCACCCAAGATAGAAAGCTGCATATCTGCTTTTCCCAAACAATTCGCTGCCCACAATAATTATTATTTCCTACAAACAGGGTGACACTTCAAAAATTCTTTACTCCCTGAGTACTTGGAATTATTATGAAAATAAGAGCTCAGACTAACCACAAAATTAGTGACTATCAAATAAAAATAATATCAAAATTTTTCTTCCATGGAAAGGCCACCAAAATTTGCTCTAAAATTCTGAAAACCCTAGTTTCCAAAATTTTCCTCCTCAAACCCTAGGTTCACTAAAATTTTTAAAAATAGGTGGTGTTTCAAAACACCATTGTAGATCCACTTGCATGAACACATGCAATTTGAAGCTCACTTACAACCCTTGAATAGAGTTGCTCAAGTAGAAAGAATGGAGGTACTCTGAGAACTACAAGTCAGTTTAAAAGATATCCATCAGGGGCACAAATAAAAAGATCAACACATGTTGACTTAATCGAGTATCAACAACAATGATTGAAACCCTTAAACTCTCACCCATCAAATCAAGTATTCAAATAATTAACAGTCTCAATCAAGTTGTAAAAACTATACGTAACTCATCCATCAATTCAAGTTCTTTTTCACAATCCAAAACCTTGTGGAGTATCAATAAACTTAGGATCCACAACATCAAATCAATATAAAAATAGTAAATGAAAACTTGAAATCTGAAATGTTTAGCCTCAAATCAATCAAATACGAAATCTGACTTTGATGTTCTCCTCGAGTCAAACGAGAATGGAGAACAGTTGCATATAACCCCACCTGAAAGGGAAGTACTTTTAATCATCCAAACAAAATTCCTTGTGTTTGTATATGCAAATGCATAACTCAATGATTCCCTTTTAGGTTTTCATCACAAGTCTCCACTAAGCCACCCTTCTTTTCAACTTACAACTCAAGAGTACAACTATGAGCCAAAACGGCCCTACCAAATCAAAAAACCAAGGCAAATGTTTCCCACGCAAGTTGGTTTTTCTATGGTGCGGTTGTGTTCTCAGCACCTGGTTCTACCAAGTGAGTCTATACTGCACCATTTCATAACAAATGCATGAATTGCAACAACATAGATAGCATACAGGTCACCCAATTTGTGCTTGGATCATTTGTCCCTTCTTGAGAAGCGGTGAGCCTAGTCATATTTTTGGTACGCTGTGAAAACGGTGTGAAGTTGTTGGAGGTTGGTACACTTAGCCTAATCTGCATACTATCCAGCGTTGAAAAGCTTGAACAATGAGGGTGCATCTTGACAAGTGTGCATAGTAGTGGTAGTCTTCTAGTACTAGTTGCAGATAAACAAAATCCTAGTGTAAAGGATTTTGAGCTTCTGCCAGCTCAGGAAAAGATAACATGACTTGAGGAGCTCAACATTCAAAACTAAGTGCAAGCCCAAGTATAAGAAAACGTTCTTCCCAATTGCACAGAATACGATTTAGGGACTGCACTGTAGTTCTAATGGGAACCTTTGAAGCACCCTTTGTACAATAACCAAACCTTATCTCCAACTTTGAATGCAGATGACACTTCATGTGCATCATTTTTGTCTTTATATTTTTTTGTGGTTGGCAAGTTATGATGTATTTTCTTTACTGATGGTCTTATTTCATCTATGAGGATGACTAATAACTCATGGGTTCGGCATATGCGATGTTAAGGGGCACGTCTGCCTAAAACCCAAGACTTGTATCCAATGATCTATGTGTAATAAAACTATCCAAAGCTTTGTTGTAGGCATGTTGAATGTATGGCAAACTCTTGTCTCATGTGTGGGCACATATTGTTCATGTGCAACAAATAGATAAGAGTTTGGTTGACCACTTCCAATGAAAGATAGCATTTATTTAATGCCTTCAACCTTATACCCACACATAATATGAGATTGGAAAGCCAAACACAAACTTTTATTAAACTTTATTTAAGAAGGAAAAAGATTATACACACCCCACTCACTCCCTCTCCCTATGACTACGACACGAGAAGAATGATACACAGAGTTCCTTTCTGGATTGAACACTACTCTATGTTCTTACCCAAACACCCACACTCTATTAGTAACCTTCCTCCTATTCTAGCTTTCCTACTCCAAATCCTTTCCTTCACTTTTGTGCTTCGTGGAGTGACCCTTTGAATCTCCATTGATCTTTAAAATGTTCAAAATGAGCATCTGAACATTTCTGGGTTGTTATTGGGAGTATGCTAGAATTGTGAGCTTAATGTAGAGTGGTGGTTCCATAATTGTTACTTAATACAGACTCACGTTAACAAGCATCTGCTTGACTAAAATTATTTTTTTGAACTTCTAAGAGTTTGCTAAAGTGCTGATGATCCATGAAGGTTATCTTCATGCTGCCAATTGTGTCAGAAAAGGCACAGGCACTGATATTTTTAGTTGACACAAGATTGCTTAATAACCTAGATGCTCTTGCATCAACATCGATCACTTGATATCAAAATCATGGGACTTGTCATATGTTTCCTCCTCAATGTTGGAAAAGTTAGGACCAAACACTATCCAAAGCTATAATAAGCTAAAAAATAAAAGCGAAACACTTTCCAAAGTTATAGTGGGATGCAAAAATTACAACCAAACACGGTACAATATGCTACAATCCGTAATAAGTCGTAAAGACCAATTCTCGTGCCAATATGAATAGTCTCCAAGTAACACATCTTGGAGAACTTGTAAAACTACAATTAATCGAACTCAATATTCTTAGATATACCTAGATACATCATCTGAAATATCTACAACTTGTACAAAATGAAACTTTGAGATACATCCATAAATGTCTACAGTTGACATTTATTAAGAACATGTACACCGTATTTTTGATGGTGGAGCGGAGGAAGGATTTTGAATTCGGCCCACGAGCAGGAAAGCTCATGTCAGAACCAGGAGGAGGAAGATGAGGATGACTTTGACCCAGATCTGGAGGACGTGTTGAGGATCTTTTTGAGCGGTGCTTGTCTCAGTTGGTTTCATTATGTTCCATAGATAAGCAAGAGGGAGTTTCTAACAAGACACGAGCAGATTGGACGGCAGAAGGATCATGGAGATGAAGTAGGTTCAGATTTGTGAGGATTGGGGGACATCTGCATCACTAGGGCCATCCCTCAGAAGTCTGAATGGCTTATTGGGTGGGGAAGAAGCAAAGCAAATGGTTGTCGTACCCTAAATGTTGGACCGACAGAGTCTCATCAGCATCTTTACATAAAAACCAAAGCAGAAGATTTGCTAAAGATAGGTGGCAAATCCATGGGCTCAAAACTGTGTTTGAGGACTAGTGGGATGCCTTACTTGGCGAGGTCGGGGGCTTCTTCATAGTTACCAAGTTAAAAAATCCGGATCCGTCCGAGAGGGCAAAAAAATCCGAAAATCTGGAATTCTTGAAAAAGTTTGGAAAAATCCGATCTGGGGTATATACATATATATACGTGAGAATAGTTTTATAAAAATGCAAAATTGACAAATACAATGAAAAACATTAATAAAGTATTATAAAATGTTAATATTACACAATATATATGGTTGCTGGGCATTTTTTACCACATAAAACCTTAAAAAAAAATAAAAATAAAAAATAATTTTTTGAAAATAAACAGGGCCGACCTAGACGAATTTATTCAGGCAAGCAAAAAAATTCGGATCTGGCCGGATTTTGGGCAGATCCGGTCGGATTTGGTAACTATGGGCTTCTTCCTACTTCCTCTTGGTTGATGTTTTGAAGCTTCAAACACATTTTGGGAGTGCTGGTCACTGTTGTTTCAAGTGGAGGATAATGGTGGTGGATAGAGGATGCCCTGCCAAAATATTTTTTTTGTTTGTGGAGGATAGAGGAATCCACATTGTTCTCAAAATAGGTGAGGATAATAGAGGTTGTTCATCTATTTTGGTTTTTTGTGCGGGCTCATGCACTATTTTGGATTGGTTTATGGGTTTGGATTGTTGCAAAAACGTTGTTAAAACCCTTGTTCAATCAATTTTGGGACTTCAGGTTAATGGGAATGATAGAGGAATCCTCACAAGGTTATATGGAGCCTAGTCTGATATTTCTAAGCTCTTTTCGTGGGTTATGATATGGTTGAGTGGGTATGCATGCTCGCTTGTTGCGCTCAGGTTCTGTGGAGGATGTGTGGGAACTTCGTTGAAGCCCAGATCTGTGGGACACTGTATTTAGGTATACCAGAAACTTTGTGGACGATGTAGAAGGGCGTGTCTAATGGCCAACTTAATTGAGCACTTTATGCCCACATGGACAAAGAAGGCATAGTTCCTTGGGGTTAGTTTTTGCAATGCTTGGGTAGTTTTGATGGTCACTAACCAAAGCTTCCTGTCAGTTTTGATTGCGATGGATAAAGGAAATCACACCAAAATTTGTCTTATTAGAGTGGATGATAAAGGATTCCACCTTTGTTTCTTCTGATTTCTGGGGTTTGTCCTAGAATGTGTATTGATTATGTTTGGCTAAAAAACCCTATTTTGTATCAAGCTGTGGCTAGATTGCTGAGGACGAGTTGGATAGTTCCTTGTGATTTAGTTGTTGTTTGGTTCAATGGGTGGGCAAGCCAATCTGTTGTGCTTCAGTTGCACCGAGGATGTGTGGAGGTTCCTAGAAGGTAGAAGACTAGCAAAAAATCTTCTGCTCTTGGCGGGCTCTTGTTGAGAAGTAGCCTCCTTGTTTGTCCTATAGTTGTGGGAACCTTCAAAACATCTTGGTGTTATAGTTTTGGGATCCTTAAAATTCTCTTGTTGTTTGAATTGTCAAGGTTGTGGGATCTTTCAAACCATCTAGCTATGCTTGTTATGGTTGTGGGATCGTTAAAACCCTCTTGTTGAGCCTTGTAAAGGTTGTGGGATCCTGTAATGTCCCCAAATTGGGATGACAACCAAAAAAGAGGGTTTCTCAACAAACCCTAGCCAATTAAAGCATCAAATTGAAATTTGAAAATCAGTGAAACCCTAGCTAAAAAAAAGGTATGATATTCAAGCTAAAGATCATCCAAATGAATCCATAAGAAGCTGAAAATTGTTTAGAGAATTGAGTACCTTTTTTGGGGTCAAATAATATGATGAAGAGCTGAAAATACCTCACAAAAATATTTTGAATTTTCTTTAAAGATACAATGGTACTTTTCAACCCTTAAATGCCTCAGAATACTCTCAAGTGGTTCGCCACACCTCAGTAAAATAGAAGAAACAAATCTGGAAATTATCTCTTCGTTTTCTCTCACCCAATCATCTTCCGGAGCTTGCCAAACAAGTCGCTCAAGTGCCAAAATTGGAGAAATAATTTATGAATATTCTAAGGCATTGAATGACCCTAAAAACCCTGCAAAACCATTCGAACACAAATCGTCCAAGATAGAAACCTGCATATCAACCTTTCTCAAACAATTCATTGCCCACAATAATTATTATTTCCTACAAACAATGTGACACTTCAAAAATTCATAACTCCCTCAATACTTGGAATTATGATGCAAATAAGAGCTCAAACTAATGACAAAATTAGTGACTATCAAATAAAAATAATATCAAAATTTTTCTTTCATGGAAAGGCCACCAAAACTTGCTCTAAATTTTTGAAAACCCTAGTTTTCAGAATTCGCATCCTCAAACCCTAGGTTCACTCAAATTTTCAAAAGTAGGTGGTGTTTTAAAACCCTTTTGTAGATCTACTTGCATGAACACATGCAATTTGAAGCTCACTTACAAACCTTGAATAGAGTTGCCTAAGTAGAAAGAATGGAGGTTTTCGTCTCCAAACTTAAAACACTTCTTGAAGGTTTTCATCCTCAAAATGTGGAAACCAAACTTGACATACTTGATCAACAATTCCAATATCTAATAATGCATACCCTTAAAATGAATTCTTACTTGCCTTTATATATCACTCTTCCAAGTGTAGCGCCCAAAATATGAAATCTGACTTGGATGTTCTCCCCGAGTCAAATGACAATGGAGAACTGTTACATATAACTGCACCTAAAAGGGAAGTACTCAATCATCCAAACAAAATACCTTGTGCGGAGGATAGAGGAATCCACACCGTTCTCAAAATAGGTGAGGATAATAGAGGTTTTTCACTTGTTTTGGCTTTCTGTGCGGGCTCTTGCACTGCTTGTGATTGGTTTTTGGGTTTGGGTTGTTGAAAAAACTTTGTTGAAACCCTTGTTAGGCCACTTTTGGGACTTCCATTTAATGGGAATGATAGAGGAATCCTCACAAGGTTATATGGAACCCGGTCTGATAATTTTGATCCCTTTTTGTGGGTTGTGGTATGATTGAGTGGTTATATATGCTCACTTGTTGCGCTCAGGGTCTGTAGAGGATGTGCAGGAACTTCGCTAAAGACCAGATTTGTGGGACATTGTATTTAGGTATACCAGATACTTTGCGAGGGCTGTAAAGGGGGTGTCTAGCGTCCAGCTTAATTGAGCACCTTATGCCCACTTGGACAGAGAAGGCATGGTTCCTTGGGGTTAGTTTTTGTAATGCTTGGGTAGTTTTGATGGTCACTAACCAAAGCTTCTTCCTGTCAGTTTTGATTGTGGTGGATAGAGGAAACCACACCAAAACTTGTCTTATTAGAGTCGCTAATAGAGGATTCTACTTTTGTTTCTTCCAATTTCTGGGGTTTGTCCTAGAATTTGTGTATTGATTATGTTTGGCTAAAAAGCCCTATTTTGTATCAAGTTGTGGCTAGATTGTTGAGGACGAGTTGGATAGTTCCTTATTGGGATTTAGTTGTTTGTCTCTGTGAGAGGGCAAGCCCACTTGTGCTTCAGTTGCTCAGAGGATGTGTGGAGGTTCACAGGAGGCAGAAGACTAGAAAAAGATCTGCTCTTGGCGAGCTCTTGTTCTACAGTGGAAGTTCCACAGAAGTTCTGCTGAAGTGCGTCTGTTGTTTGTGTTTTGTTGAGAAGTAACCTCCTTGTTTGTACTATGGTTGTGGGAACCTTCAAACCCTCTTGGTGTTATGGTTGTGGGATTCTTAAAATCCTTTTGCTATTTGAATTGTCAAGGTTATGGGATCCTTCAAACCCTCTAGTTGTGCTTGTTATGGTTGTGGGACTCTTAAAACCCTCTTGTTGTGCCTTGTAAAGGTTGTTGGATCTTGTAATGTCCCTAAATTGAGATGACAACCAAAAAAGAGGGTTTTCCAATAAACCCTAGCCAATCAAAGTGCCCAACTAAAATATGAAAATCTATACCCTAGTTGGAAAAAATGTATGATATTCAAGCTAAAGATCATCCAAATAAATCCATAAGAAGCTGAAAATTGTTTAGAGAATTGAGTACTTCTTTTGGGGTCAAATAATATGACGAAGAGTTGAAAATACCTCATAAAAATATTTTGAATTTTATTTGAAGGTACAATTGTACTTTCTTATCCTTAAATGCCTCTAAATACTTTCCAAGTGGTTCGCCACATCTCAGTGAAATAGAAGGAACAAATCTAGAAATTATCTTTTTGTTTTCTCTCACCTAATCACCTTCCAGAGCTTGCCAAACAAGTTGCCCAAGTGCTAAAATTGGGGAAATAATTTATGAATATTCTAGGGCATTGAATGACACTAAAAATTCTATAAAACCACTCCAACACAAATCACCCAAGATAAAAACTTGTATATCAGCCTTTCTTAAACAATTCACTGCCTACAATAATTATTATTTCCTACAAACAGGGTGACACTTCAAAAATTCATAATTCCTTCAATTCTTGGAATTATGATGCAAATAAGAGCTCAAACTGACCACAAAATTAGTGACTATCAATTAAAAATAATATCAAAATTTTTCTTTCAATGAAAAGCCACCAAAACTTGCTCTAAAATTTTGAAAACTTTAGTTTCCATAATTTTCCTCCTCAAATCTTAGGTTCACTCAAATTTCCAAAAGTAGGTGGTGTTTCAAAACACCTTTTTAGATCCACTTGCATGAACATATGCAATTTGAAGCTTGCTTACAATCCTTGAATAGAGTTTCCCAATTAAAAGGAATGGAGGTTTTCATTTGCAAATGTAAGACATTTATTGAAGGTTTTCGTCCTTAAGAGGTGGAAACCAAGCTTGACATATTTGATCAACAATTCCAATATCCAATAATTCATACCCTTCAAATGAATCCTTAATTGCCTTTATATACCACTCTTCCAAGTGTAGCGCCCAGAATTGGAGGGAAGAGTTACCATTCTTTTAAAATATTAAAAGATTCTCTTAATTTCACTTTAGGGCTTAAGTGCCCGAGACCTGTAAACCCCACCACTTAAGTGAAATAGAAACATAAGGTGCTCTCTCATAACTCAACTTCAAATTAGAAATATAAAGTACCTTTTCTATTATTAACTCCTCATAAATAGCCCACAATGCTCTTTTCCTTCCTCTACCTTTAACCATTGGAAACAAGAATGGGCTAAGGTTCCCACGATGGTTTAGATAAAAAATGGTGACATTATAGATCTTTCAAACCCTCTTGGTTATGGGTCCATCATTCAAAACCCTCTCTTTCCTTGTGGGTCCAGTAATCAAAACCTTCACTTGTTTGGTTCATAGCTCAAGTTTCAAAAGCGTTTATCCCATCTAAAAATAAATAAATGTCTGTAGGTGGTGTGAAAAACTCGAAATAAAATTTGATATTCACGATGATCACATATATGCAATCGATAAACTTTTAGACATACTGATAACATCAAATTTCTGAGCAATAAGAGACAATTTCTTTAATCCTCATAAAATAGGCACTCTTACAACTACAAGTCACTTCCAAAGATATCCATCAAGGGTACAAATACAAAGATCAATACATGTTGACTTAACCAACTATCAACAAAAATGATTGAAATCCTCAAACACTCACCCATCAAATCAATTATTCAAGTAATTTACAATCTCAAACAAGTAGGAACAACTATATGTAACTCATCCATCAATTCAAGTTCTCATTCACATTCCAAAACCTCATGGAGTATCAATAAACTTAGGATCCACAACATCAAATCAATAAAAACATAGGAAACAAAATCTTGAAATCTGAAATGTTTAACCTCAAATCAATAAAATACGAAATCTGACTTGGATGTTCTCCTCAAGTCAAATGACAATGGAGAATTGTTGCATATAACCCCACCTGAAAGGGAAGTACTCTTAATCATCCAAACAAAATTCCTTGTGTGGAGGATAGAGGAATCCACACCGTTTTCAAAATAGGTGAGAATAATAGAGGTTTTCACCTATTTTTGCTTTATGTGCAGGCTTATGCACTGGTTTGGATTGGTTTTTGGGTTTGGGTTGCTGCAAAAACCTTGTTGAAACCTTTGTTCGGCCACTTTTGGATCTTCAGGGTAATGGGGATGATAGAGGAATCCTCACAAGGTTATATAGAGACCGGTCTAATATTTCTGAGCCCTTTTTGTGGGTTGTGGTATTGTTGAGTGGGTATGTATGCTCACTTATTGCACTCAAGTTCTGTGGAGGATGTGCGGGAACTTCGCTGAAGACTAGATATGCGGGAGACTATATTTAAGTATGCCTGATACTTTGCGGAGGCTGTAGAAGGGGCTGGCTAGTGGCCTGCTTAATTGAGCACATTATGCCCACTTGGATAGAGAAGGCATGGTTCCTCGGGGTTGGTTTTTGTAATGCTTGGGTAGTTTTGATGTTCACTAACCAAAGCTTCTTGTCAGTTTTGATTGTGGTGGATAGAGAAAACCACACCAAAACTTGTCTTATTAGAGTGGATGATAGAGGATTCCACCTTTGTTTTCTCCGATTTCTGGGGTTTGTCCTAGAGTCTGTGTATTGATTATGTGTGGCCAAAAAGTCCTATTTTGTATCACGTTGTGGCTAGATTGTTGAGGATGAGTTGGATAGTTCCTTGTGATTTAGTTGTTGTTTGGCTCTGTGGGAGGGCAAGCCCACTTGTGCTTTAGTTGCGCAAAGGATGTGTGGGCATTCCCAGGGGGCGAAAGACTAGAAAAAAATATGCTCTTGGAGAGCTCTTGTTTTGTAGTGGAAATTCCACGGAAGTTTTGCCAAAGTGCGTCTGTTATTTGTTTTTTGTTGAGAAGTAACCTCCTTGTTTGTACTATGATAGTGGGAACCTTCAAACCCTCTTGGTGTTATGGTTGTGGGATCCTTAAAATCCTCTTGTTTGAATTGTCAAGATTATGGGATCCTTCAAACTCTCTAGTTGTACTTGTTATGATTGTGGGACCCTTAAAACCCTCTTGTTGTTGCTTGTAAAGGTTGTGGGATCTTGTAATGTCCCCAAAATGGGGTGACAACCAAAAAAGAGGGTTTTCCAACAAACCCTAATCAATCAAAGCAACAAATTGAAATCTGAAATCGGTCAAACCCTAGCTGGAAAGAATATATGATATTCAAGCTGAAGATCATCCAAATAAATCCATAAGAAGCTGAAAATTATTTAGAGAATTGAGTCCCTTTTTTGGGGTCAAATAATATGACGAAGAGCTCAGAAAACTACATTTACTCGAACTCAGTATTCCAAGATATACCTAGATACATCATGTTAAATTTCTACAACTCGTACAAAATGAGACTTTGAGAAACATCCATAAATGTCTGCAGTTAACATTTCTTAAGAAGACATAAAACACATTTTTGATGGAGAGGAGTGGAGGAAGGATTTTGGATTCGGCCCACGGGCGGGAAAGCTCAGGTTAGAACCAGGAGGAAGACGAGCACGACTCTGACCCAGATCCGAAGGACATGTTGAGAATCTTTTTGAACGGTGCTTGTCTCAATTGGTTTCATTATGTTCAACAGTTATGCAGGAGGGAGTTTCTTACAGGCCACAGGCAAAAAGGATGACAAAAAGATCGTGGAGATGAAGATGGTTCAAATTCAGGAGGATTGGGGGTCCTCTATATCACTAGGGCCATCTCTTAGAAGTTTGAATGGCTTGTTGCGCGAGAAAAAGCAAAACATATCGTTGGCGTACGCTAAATGCTAGTACGATAGATTCTGAGCAGTGTATGTCCATAAAAACCAATTCGAAAGATTTGCTAAAGATAGGCGGCAAATTTGTTGACTCAAATTGTGTTTTAGAAGATGGACTAGTGCGATGCCTTACTTGCTGAGGTCGGGGGCCTCTTCCTACTTCTTGGTTGATGTTCTGAAGGTTTAGTCGCATTTGGGAGTCCTAGTAGCTGCTACTTGAAGTGAAGCTTAATTGTAGTGGACAGAGGATGCCCCACCAAAATCTTTTTTGTTTGTGTGGAGGATAGAGGAATCCACACCGTTGTTTTTAAAATAGGTGAGGATAATAGAGGCTTTTCACTTGTTTTGGCTTTTTGTGCAGGGTCATTTACTAGTTTGGATTGGTTTTTGGGTTTGGGTTGCTGCTAAAACCTTGTCGAATCCCTTGTTCGGCCACTTTTGGGACTTCAGGTTAATGGGGATGATAGAGGAATCCTCACAAGGTTATATGGACCCTGGTTTGATATTTCTGAGCCCTTTTTGTGGGTTGTGGTATGGTTGAGTGGGTATGTATGCTCACTTGTGCTCAGGTTTTGTGGAGAATGTGTGGAAACTTCGCTCATGCCCAGATTTGCGAGAAACTGTATTCAAGTATACCAGATGCTTTCTGAGGCTCTAGAAGGGAGTGTCTAGTGTCCAACTTAATTAAGCGCCTTATGCCCACTTGGACAGAGAAGGCATGGTTCCTCGGGGTTAGTTTTTACAATGATTGGGTAGTTTTGTTGGTCACTAACCAAAGCTTCCGATCAATTTTGATTGTGATGGATAGAAGAAACCACACCAAAACTTGTTTTATTAGAGTGGATGATAGAGGGTTCCACCTTTGTTTCTTTCAATTTTTGGGGTTTGTTCTAGAATCTATGTGTATTGATTATGTTTGGCTAAAAATCCTTATTTCGTATCAAGCTAAGGCTTGATTGTTGAGGATGAGTTGGATAGTTCTTTGTGATTTAGCTATTGTTTGGCTCAGTGGGAGGGCAAGCCCACTTGGTGTGCTTTAGTTGCACAGAGGATGTGTGGAGGTTCTCAGGGGGCAAAAGACTAGCAAAAGACATTCTGCTCTTGGCGGGCTCTTGTTCTGCAGTGAAAATTCCATGGAAGTTTTGCTGAAGTGCATATGTTATTTGTGTTTTGTTGAGAAGTAACCTCCTTTGTATTAAGGTTGTGGATACCTTAAAACCCTCTTGGTGTTATGGTTGTGGGATCTTTAAAACCCTCTTGCTGTTTGAATTGTCAAGGTTGTGGGATCTTTCAAATGCTCTACTTGTGCTTGTTATGGTTGTGGGACCCTTAAAACCCTCTTGTTGTGGCTTGTAAAGGTTGTGGGATCTTGTAATGTCCACAAATTTAGATGACAACCAAAAAAGAGGGTTTTCCAACAAACCCTAGCCAATCAAAGTACCAAATTGAAATCTGAAAATCTAGAACCAGCCAAACCCTAGCTGGAAAAAATGTATGATATTCAAGTTAAAGATCAACCAAATAAATCCATAAGCTGAAAATTATTTAAAAAATTGAGTACCTTTTTTGGGGTCAAATCACATGACGAAGATCTGAAAATATCTCACAAAAATAATTTGAATTTTTTTTGAAGGTACAATTGTAATTTTCAACCCTTAAATGCCTCAAAATACTCTCCAAGTGGTTCGCCACACTTCAGTAAAATACAAGAAACAAATCAAGAATTTATCTTTTCATTTTCTCTCACCCAATCACCTTTTGGAGCTTGCCAAACAAGTCGCCCAAGTGCCAAAATTACGGAAATAATTTATAAATATTCTAGGGCATTGAATGGCCCTTAAAACCCTGCAAAACCACTCCAACACAAATCGCCCAAGAAAGAAATATGCATATTAGCCTTTCCCAAACACTTCATTGCCCACAATAATTATTATTTTTTATAAACGGGGTGACACATCAAAAATTCATAACTCTCTCAATACTTGGAATTATGATGCAAATAAGAGCTCAAACTGACCACAAAATTAGTGACTATCAAATAAAAATAATATCAAAAAATTTCTTCCATGGACAAGCCACCAAAACTTGTTTTAAAATTCTGAAAACCTTAGGTTCCAAAATTTTTCTCCTCAAACCCTAGGTTCACTCAAATTTATAAAAGTAAGTGGTGTTTCAAAACACCTTTGTAGATCCACTTGCATGAACACATGCAATTTGAAGCTCACAATCTTTGAATAGAGTTGCCTAGATAAAAGGAACGGAGGTTTTCATCCCCAAACCTGAGACACTTCTTGAAGGTTTTCATCTTCAAGAGGTGGAAATTAAGCTTGACATACATAATCAACAATTCCAATATCTAATAATGCATACCCTTCAAATGAATCTTTACTTGCCTTTATATACCAATCCTCCAAGTGTAGCACCTAGAATTGGAGGGTAGAGTTACCATCCGTTTTAAAATATTAAAAGATCCCCTTAATTTCATTTTAGGCCTTAAACACCCGAGACCTATAAACCCTACCACATAAGTGAAATAGAAACATAAGGTGCTTTTTCATAACTCAACTCAAAATTAGAAATATAAAGTACATTTTCTATTATTAACTCCTCAGAAGTGGCCTACAAACCTCTCTTTCCTTCCTCTACCCTTAGCCATTGGAAACACAAATGGGCTAAGGGTCCCATGATGATATAGATAAAAATTGGGGACATTATAGATCCTCCAAACCCTCTTGGTTGTGGGTCCATCGTTTGAAATGCTCTCTTTGGTTGTGGGTCTAGTAATCAAAACCCTCACTTGTCCGGTTCATAGCTCCGGCTTCAAAAGCATTTATCCCATCTAATAAAAAATAAAAGTCTGTAAGTGGTTTGAAAAATCCCCAAATAAAATTCGATGTTCACGATGATCAAAAGTATGCAATCGATAAACTTTTAGTCATATTGATAACATCAAATTTATGAACAATAAGAGACATACAATTTCTTTAATCCTCATAAAACAGGTACTCTGACAACTCCAAGTCACTTCCAAAGATATACATCAGGGGCACAAATAGAAAGATCAACACATGTTGACTTAATCGAGTATCAACAACATTGATTGAAATCTTCAAACACTTGCCCATCAAATCAAGTATTCAAGTAATTAACAATTTAAACCAAGTAATAACAACTATGTGTAACTCATCCATCAATTCAAGTTCTCATTGACAATCCAAAACCTTGTGGAGTATAAATAAACTTAAGATCCACAACATCAAATCAATAAAAAAAATAGTAAATGAAAACTTGAAAACTGAAATGTTTAGCCTAAAATCAATAAAGTACGAAATCTGACTTGGAAGTTCTCTCTGAGTCAAATGACAATGGAGAACTGTTGCATATAACCCCACCTGAAAGGGAAGTACTCTTAATCATCAAAACAAAATGCCTTGTGTTTGTATATACAGATGCATAACTCAGTGATGCCTTTTTAGGTTTTCATCACAAGTATCCACTAAGCCACCCTTCTTTTCAAATTACATCTCAAGAGTACAATTATGGGTCAAAATTGCCCTACCAAATCAACAAACCAAGGCAAATGTCTTCCACGTAGGTTGGTTTTTCTATGGTGTGGTTGTGTTCTTAGCACCTAGCTCTACCAAGTGAGTTATAGCGCACCATTTCATAACAAACGAATGAATTGCAACAACATAGATAGCATACAAGTCACCCAATTTGTGCTTGGATCATTTGGCCATTCTTGAGAACTGATGAGCCCAATCATATTTTTGGTATGTTGTGAAAATGATGTGAAGTTGTTGGAGGTTGGTACACTTAGCCTAATCTGGATACTATCCAACGTTGAAAACTTTGAACAATGAGCATGCATATTGACAAGTGCGCATAGTAGTGGTAGTTTTCTAGTACTAGTTGCAAATAAACAAAATCTTAGTGTAAAGGATTTTGAGTTTTTTCTGGATCGGGGAAAGATAACACGACTTGAGGAGCTCAACATTCAAAACTAAGTGCAAGCCCAAGTATAATAAAACATTATTCTCAATTGCACACAATACGATTTAGGGACTGTACTATAGTTTCAATGAGAACCATTGAAGCACTCTTTATACAATAACAACCAAACCTTATCTCCAACTTTGAATGTAGACGACACTTCATGTGCATCATTTTTGTCTTTATATTTTTTTGTGGTTGGCAAGTTATAATGTGTTGTGTTTATTGATGGCCTTATTTCATCTATGACCATGACTAAGAACTCATGGGTTTGGCTTATGCGATGCCAAGGGCCATGACTACTTAAAACTCAAGACTTGTCTCCAATGAACTTTGTCCAATAAAACTATCCAAAGCTTTGTTGTAGCCATGTTGAATATATGACAAACTCTGGTCCCATGTGTGAGCACATATTGTTCATGTGCAACAAAGAGATAAGAGTTTGGTTGACCACTTCCAATGAAGGATAGCATTTCTTTACAGCATTGAACCATATGTCCACACATAATATGAGACTGGAAAGCCAAACACAAACTTTTATTAAACTTTATTTAAGAAGGAAAAAGATTATACACACCCCACTTACTCCCTCTCCTTATGACTACAAAGTGAGAAGAATGATACACATTTCCTTTCTAGATTGAACACTACGCTATGTTCTTACCCAAACACCCACACTCTATTAGTAACCTTCCTCCTATTCCAAATTTCCCACTCCAAATCCTTCCCTTCACTTTTGTGCTTCGTGGAGTGACCCTTTGAATCCACATTGATCTTGAAAATGTTCAAAATGAGCATCTAAACAATTCTGCATTGTTATTGGGAGTATGCAACTATCATTAGCTTAATGTAGAGTGGTGGCTTCATAATTGTTAGTTAATGCAAACTCACGTTAACAAGCATCCGCTTGACGAAAAATATTTTTTTGCATTTCTAAGAATTTGCTAAAGTGCTGATGATCCATGAAGGTTATCTTCATGCTGCCATTTGAGTCATAAAAGGCACAAGCAATGATATTTTTAGTTGACACAAGATTGCTTAATAACCTAGATGTTCTTGCATCAACATCGATCACTTGATATCAAAATCGTGGGACTTGTCATATGTTTCATTCTCAATGTTGGAAAAATCACGACCAAACACTATCCAAAGCTATAATAAGCTGCAAAAATAATGACCAAACACTGTCCAAAGTTACATTGGGATGCAAAAATTAGGACCAAACATGGTCCAATATGCTACAATCCATAATAAGTTGCAAAGACCAATTCTCATTCCAATATGAATAGTCTCCAGGTAACACATCTAGGAGAACTCGTAAAACTACAATTACTCGAACTCAATATTCCAAGATATACCTAGATACATCATTTGAAATATCTATAACTCATACAAAATGAAACTTTGAGATACATCCATAAATGTCTACAGTTGACATTTCTTAAGTACATGTAAAATGCATTTCTGATGGAGAGGAGCGGAAGAAGGATTTTGAATTTGGCCATGGGCGAGAAAGTTCAGGGCAGAACCAGGAGGAGGAAGATGAGGATGACTCTGACCCAGATTCGGAGGACATGCTGAGGATCTTTTTGAGTGGTGCTTGTGTCAGTAGGTTTCATTATGTTCAGTAGATGAGTAGGAGGGAGTTTCTAATAGGCCACAGGCAGAAAAGATGACAGAAGGATCATGAGATGAAGACGGTTCAGATCTGGGGGGATTGGGGGTCTTCTGCATTATTAGGGCCATCCCTCAAAAGTTTGAATGGCTCGTTGGGTGGGGAAGAAGCAAAGTAGATGGTTGACGTACCCTAAATGCCAGAACGACAAATTATGAGCAGCGTCTGTCCATAAAAACCAAAGCAAAAGATTTGCTAAAGATAGGCAACAAATCCATGGGCTCAAAACTATGTTTAAGAAGACAAAGGATTGGTGGAATGACTTGGTGAGGTTGAGGGCCTCTTCCTACTTCTTGGTTGATGTTCTGAAGCTTCAACCGCATTTTGGGAGTGCTAGTAGCTATTATTTCAAGTGGAGGTTAATGGTGGTGGATAGAGGATGCCCCACCAAAATCTTTTTTGTTCATTGGAGGATAGAGGAATCCACACCGTTGTTCTCAAAATAGGTGAAGATAATAGAGGTTTTTCACCTGTTTTGGCTTTCTGTGTAGGCTCATGCACTATTTTGTGTAGAAGGAACACTTGTTCGACCACTTTTAGGACTGCAGGTTATGGTGATGATAGAGAAATCCTCACTAGGTTATATGGAGCGCGGTATGATATTTCTGAGCCCTTTTTGTGGGTTGTGGTATGGTTGAGTGGGTATGTATGCTCATTTGTTGCACTCAGGTTCTGTGGATGTGTGTAGAAACTTCGTTGAAGATCGGATGTACGGTAGATTGTATTCATGTATACCAAATGTTTTGCGAACGCTGGAGAAGGGGGTGTCTAGTGGACAATTTAATCAAGCACCTTATGCCCACTTGGACAGAGAAGGCATGGTTCCTTGGGGTTAGTTTTTGTAATTCTCAGGTAGTTTTGCTGGTGACTAACCAAAGCTTCCGGTCAGTTTTGATTGCGGTGGATAGAGGAAACCACACCAAAACTTGTCTTATTGGAGTGGATGATAGAGGATTCAACCATTGTTTCTTCCAATTTTTGGGGTTTGTCCTAGAATTTATGTGTATTGATTATGTTTGGCTAAAAAGCCTTACTCTGTATCAAGCTTTGGCTAGATTGTTGAGGACGAGTTGGATAGTTCCTTGTTGTGATTTAGTCATTGTTTGGCTTAGTGCGAGCGCAAGCCCACTTGTTTTGCTTCAGTTGTGTAGAGGATGTGTGGAAGTTCCCAAGAGGCAGAAGACTAGCAAAAGACCTGCTCTTGGCAAGCTCTTGTTCTGTAATGGAAGTTCCATGAAAGTTCTACTGAAGTCCGTTTGTTATTTGAGTTTTGTTGAAAAGTAACCTACTTGTTTGTACTAAGGTTGTGGGAACCTTCAAACCCTTTTGGTGTTATGGTTGTGAGATCCTTAAAACCCTCCTTGTTTGTACTAGTTGTAGATAAACAAAATCCTAGTGTAACTGATTTTGAGCTTTTGCCGGCTCAAGGAAAGATAACACGACTTGAGGAGCTAAACATTCAAAACTAAGTGCACTCCCAAGTATAAGAAAACATTCTTCCCAATTGCACACAATACGATTTAGGGATTGTACTGTAGTTCTAATGAGAACCTTTGTAGCACCTTTTATACAATAACAACCAAACCTTATCTCCAACTTTGAATGTAGACGAAACTTCATGTGCATTATTTTTGTATTTATATTTTTTTGTGGTTGGCAAGTTATGATGTGTTGTCTTTACTGATGGGCTTATTTCATCTATGAGCATGACTAAGAACTCATGGGTTCGGCATATGTGATGCCAAGGGGCACGTCGGCCTAAAACCCAAGACTTGTCTCCAATGAACTATGCCCAATAAAACTATCCAAAGCTTTGTTGTAGGCATGTTGAATGTATGGCAAACTCTCGTCCCATTTGTGGCCACATATTGTTCATGTGCAACAAACAAATAAGAGTTTGGTTGACCATTTCCAATTAGCTTTTCTTTACAGCCTTCAACGGTATACCCACACATAATATGAGACTGGAAAGCCAAACACAAACTTTCATTAAACTTTATATAAGAAGGAAATATATTTGTTGAGGATCTTTTCGAGCGGTACTCGTCTCAATTGGTTTCATTATGTTCAACATATAAGCAGGAGGGAGTTTCTAATAGGCCACAGGTAGAAAGGACAGCAGAAGGATCATGGAGATCAATATGGTTCAGATTTGGGATGAATACGGTTCAGATTCGGGAGGATTGAAAGTCTTCTGCATCACTAGTGCCATCCCTTAGAAGTTTGAATGGCTTGTTGGATGGGGAAGAAACAAAGTAGATGGATGGCATATCCTAAATGCTGGAATGTGAGATATCCCTTTTAGGATATCACTTAAAACTCAAAAAAATTCAAAAAGAATACAAACAATAGTTGTGATTTTTCAGGACAAGGTACAAAAATAAAGAAAAAAATTATTTTCAGAATAATCACTTTCAACAATACCCAAAAGCTTCAAAAGATGTGTAAAATTATGGAGAACAATAAACAATTGAAAAATATTTTTTATCTCAAAGGTCTGATTTTATTTTATTTATTTATGACAGAAAACGAGAGAAAAATACAGCTGATCATAATCACTAGAATAACAATAGAAAAATGATAGAAATGAATTCTAGGGCATCTTTATGATGATAACAATCTCCAACTCTGAAATCTCCAAAAAAGGCCCATCGAAACCCTTCCAAATTGTCGCTTGAAATCTCCAGGTAGGTCACCCCACTTGTGGGAGACTCATAGTTGCCTCGAAACTGAAAATAAATGGATACCCAGTTGATGGTGCTCTATCCTCTTCTCTAAATTTGAATTTCTGATCAATGCTACCAATAAATCTTTGATCCTTGATCTATATCTACAAATTTGAACCCAATTCAAAATCACACAAACAAGCTAGGGATAAGGATTGGAAACCCTCACCGAAGAATGCTCTATCAATTAGGAGTGGATTTCTCACCATCAAAGTTAGGGATCTTGCAAAATTTGACCTCCATAAGTAAAAAGGTTGCTAATAGCAATAGCTCCAAAAGTTTGAATGTGTGAATACCCCCCAAATGACCTCAAGGGAAAAATATATATCCAAGTCCAAAAAGACGAAATAATTTCCACCATCCAAATTAGGGATAGGAAATCCAACGCCTAAGATTAAATCACCTCCAAACAAGATCAATGGCCCAAAATAAACCCTACACCCCTTTTGGGAAGAACCCATGTGCATAAATCTATATGTGCACATGGTAAAAATATGACTTAAGTTATCTCAGCATGAAATTAGAAACTCCATGGTGAAAAAGTACCACCTAGTCCCCGTCACTTAAGCCAACAATGAAATATAACATAAAGTGAAGGTAGTAACGGTAACCCATACCCAGTAGCTTCCAACGTCTCTAACCTCTTGGGTATGAGCAAGGCTAAGACTGAAATAAGCCTACAAGGCCTCTTGTGTAGGAATGAAGACATTACAGAACGATAGATTCTGAGCGACATCTATTCTTAAAAACCAAAGTGGAAGAATTGCTAAAGATAGGCGACAAATTTGTGGGCTCGAAACTTCAGCCACATTTGGGGAGTGCTAGTAGCTGCTATTTCAAGTGAAGGTTAATGGTGGTGGATAGAGGATGCCCCACCAAAATATTTTTTGTTCGTGTGGAGGATATAGGAATCCACACCGTTCTCAAAATAGGTGAGGATAATAGAGGTTTTTCCCCTGTTTTGGCTTTCTGTGTAGGCTCATGCACTGTTTTGGATTAGTTTCTGCATTTGGGTTGCTGCAAAAACCTTGTTGAAACCCTTGTTCGGACACTTTTGGGACATCAAGTTAATGGGGATGATAAAGGAACCCTCACCAAGTTATATGGAGCCCGGTCTAATATTTTTGAGCCTTTTTTGTGGGTTGTGGTATGGTTGAGTGGGTATGTACACTCATTTTTTGCACTCAGGTTCTGTGGAGGATGTGCGGAGATTTCAATGAAGACCAGATCTGCGGGAGACTATAAAAGGGGGTGTCTAGTGGCTAGTTTAATTGAGCACCTTTAGCTCATTTGGACAGAGGTGTTGACAATTTTGCCCCCCACAAGGCAAATTGTCACCCCTACACTTCGAAACTTTGCTATGGTGCCAAGTTTATCTTGTGAATCAGTTTTGGGGTCCTTAAATGAGCATCTATAGCCACCCAAGTGGCCATCTACAACTAGGTTAATTTTAGTCATGCAGAGGTTTCCAAGGAGCTTTCTTGATTACAGCCAAATGTGCAAATACATATAAGACATACAAGCTGTAAGTTTAGTTATTTTGTCTTCCCAAGGAATTTTTTTGGGCTATAAGAGGTGGACTATTTCTTCGGACATTTTGTCCAAGAGAAAGAGCTCTCAAAGGACTGCAACAAAAGTCTGAAAAAATGACTAAGCGACAGTCGTTCAAAGCTTATTTTATTCAGACTTTTTGTCCGAAAGAAAATGGGAAAAGCATAGTTGAGAAGACCTGAAGGGCACCTGCCCTTCGGGAAGGTCCAATTCAAAAGTCTCGAAGGGTATGTACCCTTTGGGTTGGTTCACTTTATGGTTTTCATGTCAAGACGAAAGTTCCAAGGGACGGTTTCAAAAAGCCCGGGTGCCCTTCAAAAAGCCTGGGTACCCTACAATTCTTCTGAAGGACACTTTTGAAGGCAGACATGCCCTTGCAGAGGGCACTTGGTTGGTGAAGTGGACCTTTTCAGTTCTTTCGAAGGGCACCCCTAGAAGACTTAGCCCTTGCAGAGGACATCTGAGTGTCGTGTAGGGACATTTACAATTTTCTTGAAGGGTATGTGCCCTTGCAGGGGACACTTCAAGCATGACGAAGACCTTGGCAAAAATTCTGAAAGACAAACTTCATTTTTCCAAAGGATACCTACCCTTGTGGAGGGCACTTGGTCTGTGGTAGGACCCTTTCAAAAGTTTCGAAGGGCATTTTTAGGGAAGCAGAAGCCCTTGCGGAGGGCACCTCCATAAAGCGAAGGACAAAAGCAAAGTTCTTAAAGGGCACTTGCCCTTCAAGGAAAAGATAGCCAAAGGAGACGAATTCCTTCGGACTTTTTGTCCAAAGGAATTCCTTCGGACAAAAAGTCGGAAGAAATTTTGGAGGATAAAAAACCGGAGGAAAATAAAAAAACAAAGGCAAAGAAGGAGATCCTTTGGAATAATTGTCAAATAGGGAATCCGTGGGAATTTGAAGTCAGCAAAAGTCCGAAGAAAATCAAAGGGCAAGACATAAGAGCCTAAAAGAATAAATTCGGGAAAATTGGCAAGGAAACGAATTCCTTCGGACAAAAAGTCTGAAAGAATAAGGATAGTTTCAAAAAACCCAATAGAAAAGACAAGGGCGTAAACAAAGGCCAAAAAAGAGAAAAGGAAATGCCAAGCCGGGGAAAGAGATAGAGAGTCCTTCAGACAATTTGTCCGAAGAATGAAAACTAAAATAAAGCCCAAATCTCAAATTAAAGCAGAACACGGGAAAAGCTAGAGAAAACACGAATTGAAGTGAGCATGATCAATAGCATGAACAAAGATGTAAGCACAAACATGACTGAGCCAGAATTGAACAAGAAAGACAAACACAAAAATAGAGGCATGAGCAAAGATTAAAGAACTAAACATGGACATAAGCATGAACAGTAAATAAAACCAACGCAGAATAAAGACAAAGGCAAGATAAACAAAGATCATGCACAGACTAATGTGAGTGACTCCAATGAAGTGAACGCGTTTAAAAAAGCTAGCACGCTTCAGTTCTAAAAATAGAGTTGTCTTGCATGATGAATAGGAAAAGCGTTGAACGTTTCAAAAAGCTAGAAATTCCATGCACGCACTCTCATTTGCTCGAAACATTTCGACAGTTTAAACATAATTCTTAATTTGGCATTTGCATTGATTTCATGCAAAGGGGAGACTTTCAAACGTTCCAGCAGTTTGAGTGAATTTGACTACTCTTGTTTTAGAGTTGATTAGTTTTCAAGTCGACATCTATTTGTAGATTTCATGCATCCAAAGTTTGTCTTCTTTTTTCAATGCAAAGAATTTTCATGCAAGACAAAATAGACTTTTGTAAAGGTTGAGTTGGTTTGAGTTTACACTCTCTATTTTCAATGTCAAGCTCTTGGCTTGTAAATTTCTATATTAATGGCTTTTCAGTGTTGTAAAATCCATTCCTCTTTGTAAGACCAGACTCTGCCATTGGTGATTTGTGTAACCTCTTCAATCAATAGGACTGTACTTTCAGATTTCAAATGCTGACATAATGTACATTCATTCAGCAATTTGCATACGTGGTAGATTTCTCTCCCTTCCCAAATTCTGATTCGTACCCTAGTTGCTAGCTCATCATGTCATACAAGTCACGTTCAGTGTTTTGTCTTTTGCTGAAACTGTAAGTGGTTGTTAGGTGGCTACAAAGTGTCTTGTATTAGACCTCTCTCCATCATTTTCCCTCACATTTTTGTCATTGGATCGAACCTTCTCATGAAATACTTATGCATAGTGATCAATTAAAATCAAAGGTCTTCCTTTTCCCTTGTTTGATTCAGTGTTCAAGGTTCCAAGTAGAGTGAATCAACATTTTGGTGTATCACCGTCATTAGGTAGGATTTCCCTTTCAAGTTTTTTTTCTCCCTTTTCCATGGTAGATTCGCAACATAGAGTAGAGATCTGCATTGATACATCTTACAGGGAAAGGGCCTTCTCTGGAGGTTCTTTTCACCATTGAGGCACCCACTCTTGTGAGAAGATCCCATTGTTTCAACTGGAGAGAGGATTAGCCATTTCAGCACGTCTTCGTTTCAGGGTGCAACTCCAGGTTGACAACAATTTTTGGCACGCCCGATGGGACCCGTTTCAAGCTGGTCTTAATGAAATCACAGTTGCAGCAACATTCTTCAAAAAGTATTTGGCGATTCCAAGCTTAGGTGGTTGCTTTTAAGACTACAATAACACTGTGGGACACATTTTTGCAACCCACATTGCCACTGTTATTGTGACGCCACGTGGCCAATCTTGTGTTCCTCGCAACACAAGACCCATCATTATAGGGTCAGCGCCCTCTCCCCCTAGTAATAACATGTGGAGTTTGCATCATCATGTTGCTACTCCGTTTGCATGTGTTACTAATCCTGAACAACAGTACCATTTTTCTAAAGGTTCCTCGCTGACCCAAAATTATAGCAATACCGTTAATCGCCCATGAATCACCATCCAAGGCCCTTTGCCTCGCTCTTCTAATTATAATGACTACTTGCCACCTCTAGGTTGTGCAGTTACAACTAGACGTCCGCGAGTTACCATCCAGGGCCCTTCACCCACTTCTTTCCATAAACCCAATGAGAACATTGTGCCAATGGTTCCAAAGTCGAATATTGTCTCAACAAAGACTAAACTAGTTCAATCCACAATTCAAAGGCCTTTTAGTATAACAGATCAATTAGATAAAACCCCTGCACAAATTTCCATATTAGAACTCTTGCGGACATTCGATGTCCATAGAACCATCTTCAACAAACTTTTACAAGAGTCTATTGTGCCTAATGATATAAACCTTGATCAATTCCAGAACCTAGTTGGACATTTGTCATCATTTCAGCAAATCACATTTGATCAAAAGGACATGTCCACTCTTGGCCCGAACCACAATAACCCACTATACATTGAGCTAATCATTGCGGATCACAAGATCAAGTGGGTTCTTATAGATAATAGTTCAGGGCTGAACATCATATCTCTTAAATTGGTGCGACGGTTGGGTTACATAGACAAAGACATTCAGCCAGAGACTATTACAATCAAGGCTTACAACAATGCCGAGAGGGAGTCATCCGATACAATTTGGTTGCCAATCATGGTTGGGTCTATTTCTCATCACACATTATTCCATATTGTGGATATTGAGCTTCTTTATAACATACTTCTTGGTTGTCCTTGGATCTATGAAGTATAGGCAGTTCCATCTACTCTTCACCAATGCCTTAAGTTTCTCCATGATGGGATGGAGGTTACTATTCTCATTGATCAACAGCCATACCAATACTGCAAACATCTTGAAGCAGAGTTTCATAATTATAACTATTGCCTAGGGTCTGAATTCATTGCAAAGAAGAACAAAGCCATCATTTCTCATCCATCTCCATCTCTAATTATATAGACCCTAGTGATCTAGCCTCCATTTTAACTGATCCATCTCCTGCAGCTTTGGCCAAACGGGTGATTATTAAAGACGCAAGCATTTCCACATACCATCTAAAGGACATCCTCCATATTGCGAAATTACCAAAATCCCCTAAAACATTTGGTAAACCTAAAACCTCCTAGACTCCTAACAAACCCAACCAAATTTGGCAACCAAAGAAGAAGCAACCAAAACCTCTTGTGGTTTTTGTATTTGCAATTGCACCAAAGAAAGATCAAGAGGCTTTTATCGAGGGAGATTGGTTATATTCTGAGGGCTTTGCGGATTGTTTTTCAGAATCCAAAGTATCCTATCCCTAACAGGATAATGGATCATCTTGATTATACAGGGAAAGACCTTGGCCCATAGGGGCAAAGAATTTTAGAGCTCTTATCAGTTGGAGTTGTCAATTGGAAACATGGTCTCGGATTTAAACCACCAGAGGATGACCTCATAACATTTTGTAGTGACTCTTTCGAAGTGACTGGTAACGAGACTTCTAGCAGCAACACGTCCCATTATAGCCTTTTCGATGAGCTTGTTGATTTAGATTTGTTTGATTCAAATGCCATATTGACCATAACACCTATTGGAGCTTCCCATCTTGAAGAAAAACTCATTCCAGTGGTGCTTCCCTTCCTGAAGCAGGACATTATATCGTTACTATTGGTGCTTCCCATCCTGAAGCAAACCCTCATTGTAACCTATGCCTTTGCCACCCTGAACTCATAGATTGGGGTCAACAAAATTTGGTCATATGCCTCGAGTTTCAAAATGAAGAGTCGATTGTAGAATACATGGGCCTACGAGATGCATTCCCCATTGGGGATCATAAGCAGGTTTTGATTTTTCTTTGAATTCTTCTGCCTACTTTGGAGAGCAGACAAACTTTCTTGGTCATAATAAGAAACAAACATCGAGATCTTCATGTGAAAACCTCTTCGAAGCACTTGTTGATCAGGGAAAAAGTAAAGAAAAAGACAAGCCTTTGAGTGAAAACTTGTTTCAGGTGCTCCCAGGCAGGGAAGTTTGCTCATCCTTTCAAGACATAGAAAGTCCATTTAGCCCAAGTTTCATATCTAGTACAAGCATCTCTTCAAAACAACATCAAATATTTGAGCGTCTTGCTCTTGAGTTTCCAGAGGTCTTTGCCAATTGGCCTTTACTTGAGAAGGCAGAATCTGATTCTTCATATTATCTAGATCTTTGGGAGGAACAACAAGAAGATATAGCAAAAGAAGATGATCATGACCATACATTGCCTACAATTCTAGAAGATGGATCCACACTCCTTATGGAGAGCACAACAGAAGTGAATTTGGGAACCCATGAGGATCTCAAAAATGTTTATCTTGGAGTTTCCCTTACTGAAGTGAAACGTGAACATATTATATCCATTCTTAAGGATTATATAGACATCTTTGCATGGGCATATTCGGATCCAGTTTTAGTTGTGCATCGTCTAGTTGTTCACCCTAATGCTAAACCAGTCAAGCAAAAGTTGAGAAAGATACATCCATGCATCACCCTTTTGGTTAAGGCCAAGTTGGAAAAGTTGTTAGGATCCAATTTTATCAGAGCACTGGACTACTCTGAATGGATTTCTAACATAGTGCCAATAAGTAAAAAGACCCGTAGCATACATGTTTGTACTGATTTTTGTGATATCAACAAGGCATGCCCCAAAGATGATTTTTCCCTGCCCAACATCGACATGATTGTTGACTCAACTGCTGGGTACAAGATGATATCCTAAATGGATGGATTTTTCGGTTACAATTAGATCAAGATAGCCCCTGAAGATTAGCATAACACTGCATTCACCACTCTGTGGAGGACATTCTATTACCAAGTCATGCCATTCGATTTGACGAATGCTGGAGCCACATATCAGTGTGTAATGACTGTCATCTTCTATGACATGATGCATGACATTGTCGAGGACTATGTTGATATACTAGCAAAATCAAGAACAAGAGTTGGACACCCTGACATTCTACGAAGAATATTTGAGAGGCTTCGTGCATATAAAGTCCGTTTGAATCCTAAAAAATGTGTCTTTGGAATCACATCAGGGAAATTGCTAGGGTTCATTGTATCACGAGGGATTGAGGTCGACCCTGCAAAGTTCACCGCTATTATGAAAATGCCTCCACCAAACAATCTTAAACAGTTGCGAGGTCTACAAGGCATGATACAGTCTATACACAGGTTTATTTCTCAACTGGTAGATAAGTGCCATCCATTTACTCAACTCTTGAAGAAAGGGGTAGCATTTCAATGGGATGAAGATTGTCAGATAGCATTTGCAAAGCTTAAAACATACTTGGCCAATCCACCGGTCTTACGACCTCTAACACAAGGAAAGCCATTGTTTCTTTACATATCAGCCACGAAACATGCACTGGGGGCACTTTTGGCTCAGCGTGATGATCATGGTAAGGAATATGTAGTTTATTATTTAAGCCGCACATTGGTAGCCTATGAACATAATTATATGCCTATTGAGAAGACATGTTTAGCTATGGTGTTCGCCATTCAGAAATTGCGACATTATATGCTAAATAACAAAACTATTATTATCGTCAAGGTAGATCCTCCAAAGTTCCTCTTATCTAAAGCAGCTCTCTAAGGACGCATGGCTAAATGGATTATGCTCCTCAGTGAGTTTGATATCGAGTACAAAATCAAAAGGTAATCAAAGAGCAGATTCTTGCGGACCAACTTGTAGAAGCTCCTATTACGGCCACTCAACCTCTCAACTTTGACCTTTCAGATGATTCTATCATGACGATAGAACAAGCATCACACGAACCTCAATAGTGGACACTCTATTTTGATGGGTCCTTCACATCCCGAGGATCTAGAGCTGGCATATCGTTGATCACATCATAGGGGGATTTCATCCCCAAAACATTCCATATACAATTTTAGTGTACAAATAATATGGCCGAGTATGAGGTATTGGTTGCAAGGCTCCATCTTTCCATACAATGGGACATTCAAAGCTTAAAGGTCTATGGAGATTCATAGCTAATCATAAATCAAACAACTGGTCAGTATCAAACGAGAGATGATAAGCTTGTTCCTTACAAGCAAATTGTTGATAACCTTAAAACACATTTTAAATCTCTACAGTTTGAGCAAGTTCCACGAATCAACAATAGATTTGTCGATGCCATGGCAACAATTGGTTCCATGATTCAAATGCATGATAGTGCTAAAGAGTATCAGTTTTTTATTGAAAATCTTCTTCAGCCGACATATATTCTATCAGATTCAGAGAGGATATGCACCATTGTTGATCCTAATCCCTCACTTGACCTACCATGGTACCAAGATTTTTATAACTATTTCCATAGCCATGTATTTCCTGCCAACCTTTCCAATAACCAACAAAAACTTTTCCTTCATCACTTAACACATTATATCCTCCTTGGAAATACGCTTTATCGAAAAGGCTATGATGGAACACTTTTTTGTTGTTTATCTTTGGAAGAATCCAAGCTGGCACTAAAGAAGGTTCATGAAGGAATGTGTGGGGCCCATACCAATGGTGTAGTCCTAGCAAAGAAACTTCTCAAAATAGGCTATTATTGGCCCAAAATGGAGACAGATGCTTGTAATTATGTAAAGAAGTGTGTTCCTTATCAACAGCATGGCAACTTGATACATACACCTTCCTTGCCATTGTAGCTGATTACAACACCATGTTCGTTCTCAACATGGGGTCTTGATCTCATTGGGAAAATTAACCCAACATCTTCATATGGCTATAAGCACATTTTGACTGCAACTGAGTACTTTACCAAGTGGATTGAAGTCATTCCTCTCACTTATGTTACCAAGAAACAAATAGCCAAATTCATTCATTACCATATCATATGTCGATATGGCATCCCAATGTGTATTATATCTGATAATGGTGGATCCTTTGTAAACCAAGATGTGAAAGCTCTTTGTGCAAAATTCAAGATCAAGCACAAGAAATCCACTCCATATAACCCACAAGGCAACATACAAGCTGAGGCATCCAATAAAACCATTCTAGCCATCTTAAAAAAGATTGTCAATGATGCTGTGATGCTGGCCATAATTGGCACTAGCAACTCTTTCCTGCTCTCTGGGCTTATAGAACCAATCATCGCACCTCGACTGGAGCTACTCCATACTCGTTTTTGGCACTGAAGCTATCATCTCGATCGAGATTGACATCCCATCATTAAGAATATCATTGGAGCACATTGAAGATGATGAAGACTATAGAGCCTCACGGCTACAAGAACTAGAACTTCTTGATGGTAAGCATTTGGCTACCCTAGAAAACTTGCAGGCCTATCAGAACAGATTGCGGAGGAGCTACAACAAACGCGTTCTCCTTCGAGAATTTGAGATTGGTGACTTAGTTTTGAAAGATAACCACAAGAACACGAATGTTGAACTCAAAAAAAAGGCAAATTTCAGCCTAATTGGTTAGGACCGTATATTGTCACAATGAACTACGGATTAGGGGCATATCGACTAGCTAAACCAAATGGTGAAGAACTTTCAAAGCCCATGAATATCATACACCTTAAGAGATTCTATGCATGAACAGCTTTGAACCATTGTCTATAAGACCCCTGACTTGGGGGCAACTTGTGCTGTCGTAATTTTGTCCCACCCTTTTATCTTACCTTGAACACATTTTATACTACCCTGGTCCACTTTTCATGAATCTCGACAGTAAAGGCTTTGAACTCTTGGCACTCTGAACACATTCTTCATCCCATTCTGGATTGCTCTCTTCGAGTGGCATATTCTTTGTTTTGTTTAGGACTTGTTATAAGCTTGAACACTTTTTGTCCCTTAACCAATTATGATCTCGATTATGTCTTATGAGCATTATGAACATCTTCAACAACAGTTCTACAAAGCAGTTCAGCCAGAACAATCTTGTGCAACTTTCGATAGGTGAACAGCCGCATCTTCTTAGTACAAGTATTTGTTGCTTTCTTGTTTTATCAAGAACCTCGCTCTCGCCGATTTGTGAGCATGGGCTGTTGCAGCCGGCTTAGCTGTCTTATTGGAACCTCTACTCTCAAGATGTGCATCTTCTCGACTAGATGGTCTCATATTGTGCATATTTTATCCTAAAAACATTAGAAATACTTTTAAAATAGCCAAAAACATCAGAATATGATCCACAAAAGAACAAAAACATTGTCTCACGCTTCTGTACATTTGTACATCCCTGTTTCACCATCCCACGCTCTCATCGTTTTGCGAGCAACTGTTAAGTTTGAACGCTCTCACTATTTTGCGAGCAACTGTTAAGTTTGAATGCTCTCGCCATTTTACAAGCATAGAAACACTAGTTCAATTCATCTTGTCCCATGCACTTGCCATTTTGCAAGATCATTCTTTTTTGTCTCATGAGCTTTTTGTTTGCCAGACCATTCTCGTTTGTCGTATCTTCCATTTCTTCTATAACATTAATCATGCTGGTTTGATCATCATTTTTCTTCTATCCCATTTCTTGGGAGAACTACATTTGGTCTAAAGTTCATATTGGAACATGTATCCATGGAATTATGTAGGCAGCGTCCACTTGTTTTATACCTCTAGAGTCAGCGCGGCCAACCCCTTCCTTTTCTTCACTTACCCCATTTCTTCTGTTATTGTTCCTCTTTAATTAGGGAACAATTGTCATGTCATTGTTCTTTGTTATGATGTGGTAGAAAGTAATGCCTCTACCGCACATGCATGAACATTTGTCTTTAAACCGCACTAACTTGGCTTTTGTTTGTGTGTGTTTATTTGAGTTTTTTTGGTGTTTTGTTGTGTTTTTTTCGTGTTTTTTTGTGCTTTCACATCTCTTCTTTTATTTCTTCTCTTTTTCTCTTTTTATTACTTCTTGTTCCATTCTTGGTCTTGTGTTTCTTTGTTTGTTTTTTGCTTTTCTCTTTTGTGTTTCAGAACATCTTGATGATTCACATGGATCTTGATTATTCATATCTTGGTCTCATGTCGTTAAGATGTTTTTTGTCTTTTGTTTTCAAATATTTTTGTTCCTACTTAAGTCTTGATAGATCATATCTTGATTTCAAGAGGTTTATTTATGTTTATTTTTTCTGTCTTTGCTTTTTTGTTTAAATGTAAATCGTTGTAACTTTGATTTTGGTCTTTGTTTTACCATTATCCTTAGTTATAGGTATTCACATTTGAACTGGCATAGTGCAATCGGAATCTTATGTCATTCTAAATTATTCATACTTATGATGCCTAATTTATTTTGCTATAGCAAGCACTTTGTGCTCAAGGCTCAAAGTCTTAACGTCCACATTAGCTCCAATGAACGATTCTCAAGAACACTTTGCAAAACCTAGGCTCATGATATGGAATTAGGTTTCTAGATAACATGCATTTTAGCACTGAAGTCTATGCTTAGATGTGCATCTCTTTGCATACATTGTGAGTCTAATCAATTCTTGGTCATTTTTCATCATTCCTCATTCCATTCGCTCTCAAACTTGGGTGAACTACATTGGCCTGAAGTTCATGTTGGAACATGAGTCCATGGAACTATGTAGGCAGCGCTCAATTTCTATTGAGGTTGGCTATCTCCATTCTTCTTTTCATCTCTCTCATCACTTGTGCATTCTTATATGCTTGGTTTTATATGGCTTTCTAAGCCATTACACCATCGCATGTACCTTTGTGCCCGCTCGCTTTGACCTATTTTTCAGTTATATCCTTGAGTTATTTTGCTTGCCAATTGCCCATGTTGGGGCACAACATCTGAACCACGTTCGAATCAAATCAGCTCTACAGGAGCAAATCATTATTTATTCTTTATCAATGATCAAAATTCGCCCTACTAGGGCAAACCTGTTTTATCATGATCAAATCTACTCTATTGGAGTACTTATATTCTCCTTGTAGACCCTGTTCTAGTGGTGTTTCCCTACCTGAAGCAGAACGTTCTCATTTTTCCTCTAATTCCAAGATCTCCACATTAAAGCCTATGATGGCAATATTTAGCGTGCAACTTGTCTCGAGATTGATCAATACCGTAAGCGCGCAATTTATACTCTCAAATTGGGTACATTTACAGTGTGTCCCTTACATTTATGGATTGTATCTTTCCCGTTCCCCCATCTCTGGGGCCTATTATACCTCTCATCATATTTTTGATCATTGATGGTAATCACGTGTGCAAGCATTAGCTCATCTAGATGTGATCTATTCCATGGGTTAACCTCTCCCTTTCTCTCTCTTTTCGAGAGTCCATTATTCTCTTTCATCCTAGTATGTCCTCTCAAGGGGGCATCATGCGTCTGTTCCAATTTCTTCTTGACAACTTTTTTCTTTGAAAAGACGTTGCTTCTCCTGAATGTCTCGCTACGCTTTCTCAAACAGAGGCAAAATGCAGACATGCAATTCCTAACACTATTTGTGTTGAAATTGTCAATCTTACTCGAATTGCACTCAAATGCACATTTTAGGTCAAAATCCATAAAACGTCCTAAAAAGTTCGAATTTGTCACTTACAAGTGCCAGTTTAGGTCAAAGTATCCCTAAATAGGGCAATGCATTTTATGGGCCAGCTAATTTTTATCAAATTATTTTGAGTCAAAATGACCATTTCGCCATTTAGTGCTCTGGATCATTCTTTTCTTCCAATTCATTGGTACACGTCATGTACCTTTGTTATTTGCTATTGGCAACATTCTAAATGAGAATATGGTTCCAATGCATCTAACATCACCTTCTAATCCCTCTCTAGTCAAATTACAACCTAGTAATATGACTTTCTGACCATTTTGATTAATTGAGGACCAATTTTCAAATAAATGCACAAATGTTGATTAACCTTGTTTAAGGTTAATTAATCCAAATCAAGAGCTTAAGTGGATTTTTCATGAGATTTGTTGAATATTTTTTTTTGAGAATTGATTCTTATTAACTGCATCATCAGATGACATCATTTCTTGGGAAGACATCCTTAGGCCATAAATGCCACAAATATAAGGTTTATGGGTCACTCATGCCTAGTTAATGCCTTCCATGCCTCTTTAAGGCTTATTTATCTTGAGGATAATTATGAATTTAATTCCAAATATTAGGATTATCCTCAACCACACATCTTTATCTCAAGATGGATGGTTCAGGTTGATCCTGACCAATCTCAAAAATCTATAAATAGAGAGGCCATGAACATCATTTCTAATATATTTTGGTGCAAGGTTATTATGGTCAAATATCTTCAAAGCTTGAATATTGCAAAATTATAATGCTAAATTGTTTCCACAAAGCTTCATTGATAGACTAGTTTAGTGGTTTACAATCAAAAGCCTAGGTTTTATGGAGTGTTCTTGAGGCATTGGAGGAGCTTACCACCATTGTTGACAAAGACAAGGATGTTTGATCAAGGGAGAACATGTTTTTGAGCCACATGGGTATGGTGAATCCATTTGGGAAGGTAATATGGTGTTGTTTTCTTTCCTTTATTTCTTGCTATCCTTTATAATTCCCATAGGAATAGATAGGTTTGGTTAGTTAGTTCTTTATGCATGTTTCATTGTTTATGGACTAATGCTTGACTAACTTGCTTTGTAATCCTCTTTACACAACTATCGTTAGCTTAATGTAGAGTGGTGGTTTCATAATTGTTAGTTAATGCAGAGTGACATTAAGATGTATCCGCTTGAATAAAATTATTTTTTTGCACTTCTAACAGTTTGCTAAAGTGTTGATGATTTATGAAGGTTATCTTCCTGCTACCAATTGAGTCAAAAAAGGCAGAAGCACTGATAATATTTTTTGTTGACACAAGATTGCTTAATAACCTAGATGTTCTTGCATCAACATCGATCCGCCGATATCAAAATCATGGTACTTGTCATATGTTTCATTCTCAATGTTGGAAAAATTAGGACCAAACACTATCCAAAGATATAATAAGCTACAAAAATTAAGACCAAACACTATCCAAAGTTCTAGTGGAATGCCAAAATTAGGACCAAACACAGTGCAATATGCTACAATCTGTAACAAGTTGCAAAGACCAATTCTCATGCCAATATGAATAGTCTCCAGGTAACACATCTAGGAAAAATCATAAAACTACAATTACTCGAACTCAATATTCCATCATCTACCTAGATACATCATCTGAAATATCTACAACTCGTACAAAATGAAACTTTGAGATACATCCATAAATGTCTGCAATTGACATTTCTTAAGAACATGTAAAATGCATTTTTGATGGTGGAGAGGAGCGGAGCAAGGATATTGAAATCGGCTTAGGGTGGGAAAGCTCAAGTCAGACCCAAGAGGAGGATGACGAGGACATGCTGAGGATATTTTTGAGCGACGTTGTCAGCTATTTTTATTATGCTCAACAGATAAGCAGGAGGGAGTTTATAAGAGGCCATGGGCAAAAAGGGCAACAAAAGGATCATGGAGTTGAAGACGGTTTAGATCTAGGAGGATTGGGGGTCTTCATCACTAGGGCCATCTTTTAGAAGTTTAAATGGCTCATTGGGCGGGGAAGAAGCAAAGTAGATGGCTGGCGTACCCTAAATGCTGGAACGACAAATTCTGAGCAGTGTCTTTCCATAAAAACCAAAGCAGAAGATTTGCTAAAGATAGGCGGCAAATCCATGGGCTCAAAACTATGTTTGAGAAGAACTAGTGGGATGTCTCACTTGGCACATTTGAGGGCCTCTTCCTACTTCTTGGTTGATGTTCTAAAGCTTCAACTACATTTTCGGAGTGCTAGTAGCTGTTATTTCAAGTGGAGGTTAATGGTGGTGGATAGAGGATGCCCCACCAAAATCTTTTTTTGTTTGTGTGGAGGATAAAGGAATCCACACCGTTCTCAAAATAGGTCAGGGTAATAGAGTTTTTTCACCTGTTTTGGATTTTTGTACGAGCTCATGCAATGTTTTGGATTGGTTTCTGGGTTTGGGTTGCTGCAAAAATCTTGTCGAACCCCTTGTTCGGCCACTTTTGGGACTTTAGGTTAATGGAGATGATAGAGGAATCCTCACAAAGTTATATGGAGTCTGGTCTGATATTTCTGATCCTTTTTTGTGGGCTGTGGTTTTGTTGAGTGGCTATGTATGCTCCCTTTTTGTGCTCAGGTTATGTGGAGGATGTGTGGTAACTTCGTTGAAGACCAGATCTACGGGAGACTGTATTCAGGTACACCAGATGCTTTGTGAGGTTGTATAAGGGGATGTCTAGTGGCCAGCATAATTGAGCAACTTATGCCCACTTGGTTAGAGAAAGCATGGTTCCTCGGGGTTAGTTTTTGCAATGCTTTGGTAGTTTTGCTAGTCACAAACCAAAGCTTCCGATCAATTTTGATTGTGGTGGATAGGGGAAACCACACCAAAACTTGTCTTATTAGAGTGGACAATAGAGGATTCCACCCTTGTTTCTTTCGATTTCTAGGGTTCGTCCTAGAATCTGTGTATTGATTATGTTTGGTTAAAAATCTCTATTTTCTATCAAGTTGTGGTTAGATTGCTGATGATGAGTTGGATAGTTCCTTGTTGTGATTTAGCTGTTGTTTGGTTCAGTGGGAGGGCAAGCCCACTTTTTGTGCTTCAGTTGTGTAGAGGATGTGTGAAGGTTCCTAGGAGGCAGAAGGTTCCTGCTCTTGGTGAGCTCTTGTTTTGCAGTGGAAGTTCCACGGAAGTTCTACTGAAGTGCATATGTTATTTTTGTTTTGTTGAGAAGTAACCTCCTTGTTTGTACTAAGGCTATGGGAACCTTCAAACCCTCTTGGTGTTATGGTTGTGGGATCCTTAAAACTCTGTTGTTGTTTGAATCGTCAAGGTTGTGGGATCCTTCGAACCCTTTAGCTGTGCTTGTTATGGTTGTGGGATCCTTAAAACCTTCTTGTTGTGCATTGTAAAGGTTGTGGGATCCTGTAATGTCCCCCTAATTGAAATCAAAGCACCAAACTCAAATCTGAAAATCTATAATCAGCCAAACCCTAGCTGGGAAAAATGTATGATATTCAAGCTAAAGATCATCCAAATAAATCCATAAGAATCTGAAAATTATTTAAACAATTGAGTACCTTTTTTAGGGTCAAATAATATGATGAAGTGTTGAAAATACCTCACAAAAATATACTGAAATTTTTTAAGGTACAATTGTACTTTCCAACTATTGAGTATAGACTAATACGTAGAGGGGGTGAATCATTATTAGATATTATTTTCTTTTTTAACACTTGATCACTTATTCCAATTAAAATATTCAAAGCAATCAAATTATAACACGAGCTAACAGAATGCAAAGTGACACCAGGAATACATGGAAACCCTTTCGCGACAAAACCATAGAGAAATCTTTTTCAATATAAATATTCGTAGTCACCAACCCCAATTACAATTTCGTAGGCACCAACCCACAGGAGCTCCAACCCTTTTCACCGAGCACCAACTCAACAAGAGACACCAATCACTTCAATATGAAGGCACCAACCTTCTCACAAGAATCATTCTTCTATCTTTGATTTGTAACTAACATAACTGATGATATAACACTACTTTATCTCCGTTAGATCCGATCTACATTTGATTATTTTCGGTGTTATTCTCTACCTTATACTTGCTGATTTTTCTTTCAATAATCTAACAATTTCTGCTCTTCATTAGCTTTCACTTTTCCGATCTTAACTTTTGCCACTCGCTATGCACCTTTTTATAGTCCACAGAAAGCCACAAATTTAGGTCATGAATCTTCAACGGTCACAACTCTTCCCAATGGTCAAAACTGCTCCCAAAGATGGGACAACTTCTTAGAAATCAACAATATAGTCTTTTTAGCAGGTCAACCAACGCTAGGGACCATTTCAGCATTAAAAACTGCTTTGAACACTTTGCCATAAATTAGATTCATGATTACCCTTTTACATCAATGACAATATTTCCAACAATCTCCCTCTTTGTCATTGATGGCAACCACGCACTGAATCTGCTCCCCCTTGCTGTACTTTTTTTTTTGTCTAAGATCTTTTTTTTAGCTCCCCCTTTCTACGACTCCCTCTTTTTGCACTTCTCCCCCTTTGACATCAATGGCAAAGGGACTACCCAAGAGCTAGATAATGCAATGCTTATTTTCCCCTTAATCAATACTTCCCTTCAGTGACAAGAACCAAAAGAGATTACTCCCAACTTCTCATGTAAGTATTCAAATGTGTCCTTTGGAAGTGGCTTGGTAAAAATATCCGCTATCTGCTTTGTGGTGGCAATATATTCCAATTTTTCCTGCTGTTTTATAACTTGCTCTCTCAGAAAATGGTATCTGATTGGAATGTGCTTTGTTCTAGAATGCATCACTGGATTCTTTGAGATGTTGATAGCACTGGTATTGTCGCAATATATTGAAATTGGATGACCGTATTCTACCTTGATGTCTTTAAGGGTCTGCTTCATCCAAAGAAACTGAGTGCAACACAATACTGCTGCTATGTACTCTATCTTTGTTGTGGATAAGGAAATTGAATTCTATTTTTTACTTAGCCAAGACACTAGGCTATCTACAAGGAAAAATGCTCCTCCGCTTGTGCTTTTTTTGTCATCTAGGCATCTTGCCCAGTCTGAGTCTTTATATGCTACCAATGTGAAATCCTTCCCTATAGGATACCACAATCCATAGTCCAAGGTCCCTTTTAGATGTCTGAATATCTTCTTCATTGCTTGCACATGTATTTATTTAGGAGCTATCTGAGAGCGTGCTACCATGCCCACTGCTTGCATGATTTCCGGCCTGGATGTCGTTATGTACAAAAGATTGCCAATCACTGATCTGTAGAGGGATTGATCTGCATTTGAAAATTCATCATCCTTACTCAACTTGTTTCCTGTAGCCATAGGCATGCCAACTGGTGCACAGTTTTCCATTCCAAATTTCTTCAACATTTCTTTAGCATACTTGGTCTGGGAGATGAATATTCCTTTACTAGACCAAGATATTTGCAATCCAAGAAAGAATGATAGCTCACTAAGCTTGGACATCTCAAATTCTTTCTACATGTCTTTGACAAATCCTTTGGATAGCTTCTCACTATCTCCTCCAAAGATTATATCATCAACATAAACTACAACAATTAACTGATGCTTACCTTCAGTTTTGATGTACAAATTGTTGTCGGCAAATCCTCTCTTGAATCCTTGGTCTTGTAGGTACTTGTCAAGTCTTGAGTACCAAGCTCTGGGGGCTTGCTTCAATCCATACAAGGCTTTCTTCAATTTGCATACATATTTGCTATCCTCTGATAGAAGAAATCCTTTTCACTGCTCGATGTACACTTCTTCTAATGTACTATTTAGAAAGACAGATTTTACATCCATTTGATATACCTTGAAGTTCTTGAATACAACATAGGCAAGAAACATTCTGATTGCCTCTAATCTTGCCACAGGATCTAAGGTTTCTTCAAAGTCAATACCTTCAATTTGAGCATATCCTTTGCATACCAATCGAGCCTTGTTTCACGTCACTTGACTATCCTCATTTAGTTTGTTTCTGTATAACCATTTGGTGTCGATCACATTCTAATCCTTTGGTCTGGGTACCGGCGCCCACGAATCATTCTTCTCAATTTGGTTTAGCTCTTCTTCCATTGCTTTTACCCAATGTTCATCATGGCTTGCTTCTGAAAAATTCTTCAACTATATTTTAGATCTAGTGATGTGTGCTTGTACGGTTCCTTGTTAGTGGAAAATCCGTCCTGAACTTGTGATTCAGCCATGTGTGCTTGTATGATCTACCTTCTAGCAGATAAGCTATATTTGAAAGAACCTGCTCTGATACCAATTGTTGAGTACAAACTAATACTGAGAAGAGGGGTCAATCAGTATTAGATATTCTTTTATTTTCTAACACTTAATCACTTATTACAATTAAGATATTCAAAGCAATCAAATTATAACATAAGATAACACAATGCAAAGTGACACCAGATAGACGTAGAGACTCTTTTAGGAAAAAAACATGGAGAAATCTTTCTCAATATAAATATTCGTAGGCACCAATCTACTAGAGCACCAACCCCAATTACAATTTCGTAGGCACCAACGCATATGAGCACCAACCCTTTTCTCCGAGCACCAACTCAACAAGAGACACCAATCTCTTCAATACGAAGGCACCAACTTTCTTACAAGGATCACTCTTCTATCTTTGATTTGTTGCTAACACAACTGATGATAGAACACTGCTTTATCTCCTTTAGATCCAATCTACACTTGAGTATTTTCGTTGCTATTCTATGCCTTATATTTGTTGATTTTTCTTTCAATATTCTAACAATTTCTGCTCTTAAATATTTCTGCTCTTCATTAACTTTCATTTTTACAATCTTAACTTTTGTCGCTCGCTATGCACCTTTTAATAGCCCACGAAAAGCCATAAATTAAAGTCATGACTCTTCAACGGTCACAACTCCCAACAGTCACAACTCCCAAAAGTGGGACGACTTCCAAAAAAATCAATGCCATAGTCTTTTTAGCAGGTTGGCCAAGGTTGGGGACTATTTCAGCCTTAAAAACTTCGTTGAACACTTCATCATAATTACCTCTTTAAGCACGTTTATTCCATGCAAAGATATGACTGTTATTGGCACGTTTAATTGTCTCAATTAAATTAAATATTTTTTATTTAATTTAATTTTTTTATTGAAATACTTTCCCATTAATTAGAATCACAATTATCATTTGACATCAATGACAATATTTCCAACACCAAACCTTAAATGCCTCAAAATACTCTCCAAGTAGTTCGCCACACTTCAGTAAAATAGAATAAACAAATCTGAAAATTATCTCTTTGTTTTCTCTCACCCAATCACCTTCTGCAGCTTGTCAAACAAGTTGCCCAAGTGCCAAAATCACATAAATAATTGAAGAATATTCTACGGCACTGAATGACCCTAAAAACCCTACAAAACCAATCCAACTCAAATTGCCCAAGATAGAAACCTGCATATCAATATTTCCCAAACAATTCGCTGCCTACAATATTTATTATTTCTTAAAAACAGGGTGACACTTCAAAAATTTATAACTCTCTCAATACTTGGAATTATAATGCAAATAAGAGCTCAAATTGACCACAAAATTAGTGACTATCAAATAAAAATAATGTCAAAATTTTCCTTCCATGGAAAGGCTACCAAAACTTGCTCTAAAATTTTGAAAACCAAAGTTTGCAAAATTTTCCTCCTCAAACCCCAAGTTCACTCAAATTTTCAAAAATAGGTGGTGTTTCAAAACACCTTTAGAGATCCACTTGCATGAACACATGTAATTTGAAGCTCACTTAAAACCCTTTAATAGAGTTGTCCAAGTAGAAGGAATGGAGGTTTTCGTCCCGAAACCTAATACACTTCTTAAAGGTTTTTGTCCTCAAGAAGTGGAAACCAAGCTTTGACATACTTGATCAACAATTCCAATATCCAATAATGCATACCCTTCAAATGAATCTTAACTTGCCTTTATATACCACTCCTCCAAGTGTAGCGCCCAGAATTGGAGGGTAGAGTTGTCATTCTTGTCCGGTTCATGGCTCCGGTTTCAAAAGTGTTTACCCCATCTAATAAAAAATAAATGTCTACAGCTGGTGTGAAAAAACCCCAAATAAAATTTGATATTCACTATGATCACAAGTATGCAATCAATAAACTTTTAGTCATACTGATAAGATCAAATTTATGAGCAATAAGAGACCCAAACAATTTCTTTAATCCTCATAAAATAGGACTTTGACAACTGCAAGTCACTTCCAAAGATATCCCTTAGGGGCACAAATAGAAAGATCAACACATGTTGACTTAACTGAGTATCAACAAAAATGATTGAAATCCTCAAACACTCGCCCATCAAATCAAGTATTCAAGTAATTAACAATCTCAACCAAGTAGTAACAACTATACGTAACTCATCCATCAATTCAACTTTTCATTCAAAATCCAAAACCTTGTGGAGTATCAATAAACTTAGGATCCACAACATCAAATAAATAAAAAAATAGTAAACAAAAACTTGATATCTGAAATGTTTAGCCTCAAATCAATAAAATACGAAATTTTACTTTGATGTTCTCCACGAATCAAATGAGAATGGAGAATTGTTGCATATAACCCCACCTGAATGGGAAGTACTCTTAATCATCAATACAATATGCCTTGTGTTTGAATATACATATGCATAACTCAATGATGCCCTTTTAGGTTTTCATCACAAGTCTCCACTAATCCACCCTTCTTTTCAACTTACAACTCAAGAGTACAATTATGGGCCAAAACTGCCCTACAAAATCAACAAACCAAGGCAAATGTCTCCCACGTAGGTTGGTTTTTCTATGGTGCAGTTGTGTTCTCAGCACTTGGTTCTACCAAGTGAGTCTATAGTTGACCATTTCATAACAAACGCATGAATTGCAACAACATAGATAGCATACAAGTAACCTAATTTGTGCTTGGATCATTTGCCCCTTCTTGAGAAGCGGTGAGCCTAGTCATATTTTTGGTACGCTGTGAAGTTGTTGGAGGTTGGTACACTTAGCCTAATCTACATACTATCCAACGTTGAAACTTTGAACAATGAGTGTGCATATTGACAAGTGCAATAGTAGTGGTAGTCTTCTAGTACAAGTTGTAAATAAACAAAATCCTAGTGTAAAGGATTTTGAGCTTTTGCCGGCTCAGGGAAGGATAACACGACTTGAGGAGCTCAACATTCAAAACTAAGTGCAAGCCCAAGTATAAGAAAGCATTCTTCCCAATTGCACATAATACAACTTAGGGACTGTACTGTAGTTCTAATGAGAGCCTTTGAAGTATCCTTTATACAATAACAACCAAACCTTATCTCCAACTTTGAAGTTAGATGACACTTCATGTGCATCATTTCTATCTTTATTTTTTTTAGTGGTTGGCAAGTTATGATGTGTTGTCTTTAGTGATGGGTTTATTTGATCTATGAGCTTGACTAAGAACTCATGGGTTCAGCATATGCGATGCCAAGGTGCACATCTGTCTAAAACCCAAGACTTGTCTCCAATGAACTATGTCCAATAAAACTATCCAAAGCTTTGTTGTAGGCATGTTGAATGTATGTCAAACTCTCGTCCCATGTGTGGGCACACATTGTTCATGTGCAACAAACAAATAAGAGTTTTGTTGACCACTTCCAATGAAGGCTAGCATTTCTTTACGGCCTTCAACCATATACCCACACATAATATGAGACTGGAAAGCCAAACACAAACTTTTATTAAAATTTATTTAAGTAGGAAGAAGATTATACACACCCCACTCACTCCCTCTCCCTATGACTACGACATGAGAAGAATGATACACAGTTCTTTTTTGGATTGAACACTATGTTCTTACCCAAACACCCACACTCTATTAGTACCCTTCCTCCTATCTAGCTTTCCTACTCCAAATCCTTCCCTTCACTTTTGTGCTTCGTGGAGTGACCCTTTGAATCTCCATTGATCTTGAAAATGATCAAAATGAGCATTTGAACAATTCTAGGTTGTTATTGGGAGTATGCAACTATCATTAGCTTAATGTAGAGTAGTGGTTTCATAATTGTTAGTTAATGCAGACTCACATTAACAAGCATCTGCTTGACTAAAATTATTTTTTTGCACTTCTAAGAGTTTGTTAAAGTGTTGATAATCCATGAATCTTCAGGCTACCTATTGAGTCAAAAAAGGCACAAGCAGTGATATTTTTAATTGACACAAGATTGCTTAATAACCTAGATGCTCTTGCATCAACATCAATTTCTTGATATATTAAAATCGTGGGACTTGTCATATGTTTCATTCTCAATGTTGGAAAAATTAGGACCAAACACTATCCAAAGCTACAACCTGCAAAAATAAAGACCAAACATTGTCCAAATTTATAGTGGGATGCAAAAATTAGGACCAAACACGATCCAATATGCTACAATCCGTAATAAGTTGCAAAGACCAATTCTCATGCCAATATGAATAGTCTTCAGGTAACACATCTAGGAGAACTTGTAAAACTACAATTACTCAAACTCAATATTCCAAGATATACCTAGATACATCATCTGAAATATCTACGACTCGTACAAAATGAAACTTTGAGATACATCCATAAATGTCTGTAGTTGACATTTTTTAAGAACATGTAAAATGCATTTTTTATGGCGGAGAGGACCGGAGGAAGGATTTTGAATTTGGCCCACAGGGGGGAAAGCTCAGGGCAGAACCAAGAGAAGGAAGAGGAGGAAGACTCTGGCCTAGATCCGGAGGATGCGCTGAGGATCTTTACATGCAATGCTTGTCTTAGTTGGTTTCATTATGTTCAGCAAATAAAGCAGGGGGGAATTTCTAATAGGCTACGTGTAGAAAGGACGACAGAAGGATCATGGAGATGAAGACGGTTTAGATCTGAGAGGATCGAGGGTCTTCTGCACCACTAGGGCCATCCCTCAGAATTTTGAATGGCTCGTTGGACAGGGAAGAAGCAAAGCAAATGGCTAGCGTACCCTGAATGCTAGAACGACAGATTCTGAGCGACGTCTGTCCATAAAAACCAAAGTGGAAGATTTGCTAAATATATGTGGCAAATCCGTGGGCTCAAAATTGTGTTTGAGAAGTCGAAGGACTAGTGGGATGCCTTACTTGGTGAGGTTGGGGGCTTCTTCCTACTTCTTGGTTGACCTTTTGAAGCTTCAACCACATTTTGGGAGTGCTAGTAGCTTTTATTTCAAGTCGAGGTTAATGGTGGTGGATAGAGGATGCCCCACCAAAATCTTTTTTGTTTGTCTGGAGGATAGAGGAATCCACACCATTCTCAAAATGGGTGAGGATAATATAGGGTTTTCACTTGTTTTGGCTTTCTGTGCGGGCTCATGCATTGTTTTGGATTAGTTTTTGCGTTTGGTTTGTTACAAAAAACCTTACCGAAACCCTTGTTCGGCCATTTTTGGGACTTCAGGTTAATGGGAATGATAGATGAATCCTCATAAGGTTATATAGAGCCCAATCTGATATTTCTGAGCCCTTTTTGTGGGTTGTGGTAGGGTTGAGTGGGTATGTGTCCTCACTTGTTGCACTTAGGTTCTGCGAAGGATGTCTGGAAACTTTGTTGAAGACCAAATCTGTGGGAGACTATATACAACTATACCAGATGCTTTGTGGAGGTTGTAGAAGGGTGTGTCTAGTGGCCAGCTTAATTGAGCACCTTATGCCCACTTGGACAGAGAAGGCATGGTTCCTCAGGGTTAGATTTTGCAATGCTTGGGTTGTTTTTTTGGTCACTAACCAAAGCTTTCAGTTAGTTTTGATTGTGGTGGATAAAGGAAACCACACCAAAACTTTTCTTATTAGAGTGGATGATAGAGGATTGCACACTCGTTTCTTTCGATTTCTGGGCTTTGTCCTAGAATCTATGTGTATTGATTATGTTTGGCTAAAAAGTTCTATGTTGTATCAAGCTATGGCTATATTGTTGAGGACGAGTTGGATAGTTCCTTGTGATATAGTTGTTGTTTTAGTGGGAGGGCAAGACCACTTGTGCTTCAATTGCACAGAGGATGTGTGGAGGTTCCCAGGGGACAAAAGACTAGTAAAAGACCTGCTCTTGGCGGAATCTTGTTCTATAGTGGAAGTTCTACGGAAGTTTTGCTGAAGTGCGTCTCTTATTTGTATTTTGTTGAGAAGTAACCTCCTTGTTTTTACTAAGGTTGTGGGAACCGTCAATCCCTCTTGGTGTTATGGTTGTGGGATCCTTAAAACCCTCTTGTTGTTTGAATTGTCAAGGTTGTGGGATCCTTCAAACCCTCTTGGTTTTATGGTTGTGGGATCCTCAAAACCCTCGGTTTTATGATTGTGGAATCTTTAAAACCCTTTTGTTGTTTGAATTGTCAAGGTTGTGGGATCGTTCAAACCCTCTAGCTGTGCTTGTTATGATTGTGTCACCCTTAAAACCCTCTTGTTGTGCCTTGTAAAGGTTGTGGGATCTTGTAATGTTCTCAAATTGGGATGACAACAAAAAAATAGGGTTTTCCAACAAACCCTAGCCAATCAAAGCACCAAATTGAAATTTGAAGATCTATAACCAGCCAAACCCTAACTGAAAAAAATGTATGATATTCAAGCTAAAGATCATCCAAATAAATTCATAAGAAACTGAAAATTATTTAGAGAATTGAGTACATTTTTGGGGGTCAAATGATATGACTAAGAGCTAAAAATACCTTACAAAAATATTTTGAATTTGCCTTAAAGGTACTACTGTAATTTCCAACCCTTAAATGCCTCAAAATACTCTCCAAGTGGTTCGCCACACCTTAGTAAAATAGAAGAAACAAAACTAGAAATTCTCTCTTCTTTTTCTCACCCAATCACCTTCCGTAGCTTGCCAAACAAGTCTCCCAAGTGTGAAAATTACGGAAATAATTTATGAATATTCTGGGGCATTGAATGACTTTAATAACTTTGCAAAACCACTCCAACACAAATTGTCCAAGATAGAAACCTGCATATTAGTCTTTCCCAAACAATTCGCTACGCACAATAATTATTATTACTTACAAACAGGGTGACATTAAAAAATTCATAACTACCTCAATACTTGGAATTATGATGCAAATAAAAGCTCAAACTGACCACAAAATTAATAACTATCAAATAAAAATAATATCAAAATTTTCCTTCCATGGAAATGCCACCAAAACTTGTTCTAAAATTCTGAAAACCTTAGTTTTAAAAATTTTCCTCCTCAAATCCTAGGTTCACTCAAATTTTCAAAAATGCGTGGTGTTTCAAAACACCTTTGTGGATCTACTTGCATGAACACATGCAATTCGAATTTCACTTACAACCCTTGAATAGAGTTGCCCAAGTAGAAAGAATGGAGGTTTTCATCCTCAATCCTAAAACACTTCTTGAAGGTTTTCTTCTTCAAGAGATGGAAACCAAGCTTGCTATACTTGATCAACAATTTTAATATCTAATAATGCATACCCTTCAAATGAATCTTTGATTGCCTTTATATACCACTCCTCCAGGTGTAGCGCCCAAAATTGAAGGGAAGAGTTACCATTCTTTTTAAAATATTAAAAGATCCTCTTAATTTTACTTTAGGCCTTAAGTGCCCGAGACTTATAAACCCCACCACTTAAATGAAATACAAACATAAGATGCTTTGACATAAATCAACTCATAATTAGAAATATAAAGCACCTTTTTTATTATTAACTCCTCACAAGTGGCCCACAATGCTCCCTTTCCTTGCTCTACTCTTAGCCATTGGAAACAAGAATGGACTAAGGGTCCCATGAGGGTTTAGATAAAAAATGGAGACATTACAGATGTTCCAAACCCTTTTGGTTGTGGGTCCGTCATTCAAATCCCTCTCTTTGGTTGTGGGTGCAGTGATCAAAACCTTCACTTGTTTGGTTCATAACTCTGACTTCAAAAGCGTTTACCCCATCTAATAAAAATTAAATGTCTGCAGGTGGTGTGAAAAAACCCCAAATAAAATTTGATATTCACGATGATCACAAGTATGCAATCAATAAACTTTTAGTCATACTGATAACTTCAAATTTCTGAGCAATAAGAGAAACTATTTCTTTAATCCTCATCAAACAGATACTCTGATAACTACAAGTCACTTCAAAAGATATCCATCATGGGCACAAATAGAAAGATCAACACATGTTGACTTAACCGAGTATCAACAACAATGATGGAAATCCTCATACACTCACCCATCAAATCAAGTATTCAAGTAATTAACAATCTCAATGAAGTAGTAACAACCATACGTAACTCATCCATCAATTCAAGTTCTCATTCACAATCCAAAACCTTGTGGAGTATCAATAAACTTAGAATCCACAACATCAAATCAATAAAAAAATAGTAAACAAACACTTGAAATCTGAAATGTTTAGCCTCAAATCAAAAAAATACGAAATCTGACTTGGATGTTCTCGAGTCAAATGACAATGGAGAATTGTTGCATATAACCCCACCTGAAAGGGAAGTACTCATAATCATCCAAACATAATGCATTGTGTGGAGGATAGAGGAATCCACACCGTTCTCAAAATAAGTGAGGATAATAGAGGTTTTTCACCTGTTTTTGTTTTCTGTGTGGGCTTATGCATTGGTTTTGATTGGTTTCTAGGTTTGGGTCACTGCAAAAACCTTGTCGAAACCCTTGTTCGGCCACTTGTGGGACTTCAGGTTAATGGGGATGATAGAGGAATCTTCACAAGGATATATGGAGCCCAGTCTGATATTTCTGAGCCCTTTTTGTGGGTTGTGGTATGGTTGAGTGGGTATGCATGTTCACTTGTTGTGCTTAGGTTCTATGGAGGATGTGCGGAAACTTCGCTGAAGACCAGATCTGCGGGAGACTATATTCAAGTATACCTAATACTTTGCCGAGGCTATAGAAGGGGGTGTCTAGTGGCCTGCTTAATTGAGCACATTATGCCCACTTGGAGAGAGAAGGCATGGTTCCTAGGGGTTAGTTTTTGTAATGCTTGGGTAGTTTTGATGGCCACTAACCAAAGCTTCTTGTTAGTTTTGATTGTGGTGGATAGAGGAAATCACACCAAAACTTGTCTTATTATAATGGATGATAGAGGATTCCACCTTTGTTTCTTCCGATTTTTCGGGTTTGTCTGAGAATCTGTGTATTGATATGTTTGGCAAAAAGCCCTTTTTTGCATCAAGTTGTGGCTAGATTGTTGAGGATGAGTTGGATAGTTCCTTGTGATTTAGTTCTTGTTTGGCTCAGTGGGAGGACAAGCCCACTTGTTGTGCTTCAATTGCGCAGATGATGTGTGGAGGTTCTCAGGAGGCAAAAGACTAGAAAAAGATCTGCTCTTGGCGAGCTCTTGTTCTGCAGTGGAAGTTCCATGGAAGTTCCCTTGAAGTGCGTCTGTTGTTTGTGTTTTGTTGAGAAGTAACCTCCTTGTATGTACTATGGTTGTGGGAACCTTCTAACCCTGTTGGTGTTATGGTTGTGGGATTCTTAAAATCCTCTTGCTGTTTTAATTGTCAAGGTTGTAGGATCCTTCAAAATCTTGAGTTGTGCTTGTTATGGTTGTGTGACCCTTAAAACCTTCTTGTTGTGCCTTGTAAAGGTTGTGGGATCCTCCAAACCCTCTTGGTTGTGGGTCCATCGTTCAAAATCCTCTCTTTGGTTGTGGGTCCAGTAATCAAAACCCTCACTCGTCCAGTTCATAGCTCTAGATTCAAAAGCATTTACCCCATCTAATAAAAAATAAATGTCTGCAAGTGGTGTGAAAAAACCCCAAATAAAATTCGATATGCACGAAGATCACAAGTATGCAGTCAATAAACTTTTAGTCATCATGATAACATCAAATTTTTTAGCAATAAGAGACGAACAATTTCTCTAATCCTCTTTGAGCAGGTACTCTGACAACTACAAGTCACTTCCAAAGATATCCATCGAGGGCACAAATAGAAAGATCAATACATGTTGACTTAATGTAGTATCAATAACAATGATTGAAATCCTCAAACACTCACCACTCAAATCAAGTATTCAAGTAATTAACAATCTCAATCAAGTACTAACAACTATACATAACTCATCCATCAATTCAATTTCTCATTCACAATCCGCAAATTTATGGAGTATCAATAAACTCAGGATCCACAACATCAAAGCACTCAACAATCAAGAAACTGAAACTTGAAATTTCAAATGTGTATCTTCAAGTCAATAAAGTGCAAAATCTATGAAAGTCAAACTCTGACAATTGATATTCCTCCTTGGGCAAACGAGATTGGAGAAGTGCTGCATATAACCCTACTTGAAAGGGAAGTACTCTGAATCATCAATACAAAAACCTAGTACTTGTATATACATATGCACAACTTAATGACACCCATACGAGTTTTCATGAAAAGTCTTTATTAAGCCAGTCTTTCGGGTTTACAACTTAAGTGCACAATTGTGTTCCACAACTGCCTTACTAAATCAATAAGCTAGGGAAAACAATCCAATTTACATTGATGCAAATACACAAAATCCTCAAAGATCATGTGCTAAATACCAACCTCTTCAATAGAAAGATAATCACTCTACTCAACAAACATCTAACAACTCTCATCGTGAAGATTGATGAGAAAAATCAAACCAACAAAATTAGTTGAGGGAGTAAGCGCTTGCCTACAACCTAATAGATGGACTGAGGTGCAGTTGTTTGACTTATTGATAATGGCATTGCACTAATTATCAACCCAGAGGAGTGTATTTGACGATGTATTAGCATTGTATGTGAAACACTTGTCACTTTTGAGGGTTGAAATACTAAGAGTTGTGATAGGGAAACACACTAAAATAAAAATTCACTCTTGCAAAAATAAAATAACACACTTGCAAGAAAGTAAATTACATGAAAGTGAATTGCAGGAAAGGAAAGTACAGGGAAGCAAATGCTGGAATTGAAATGCTAATCCAGATTTGGAAGCTTCCCACAGAACGAAATTGAAATACACAAACGAAATTGAAAGTTACATACGCTTACGAGAATAAAATGGCATTGAAATACACAACAGAAATGAACTAAAAGATGATAAATTAGATCATTAAATCCTTGTGAGTGGGCCTTGCCTCAGTTAGATTGGAGCTTGATTCCCCTCCTTGCTTGAGATAGAATTTAAAACAAATCAATTCCTATTAATTCCACTATAGTATTGAAAGAATTGCTACATGTCTTTTACAAACTTTGTTCTAAACTTTGCTGTCCAAATATTACAATATTATTCTCTAAATTCTAGATTCTAGATTATTTCTACAACCAATGTCTTTTTTTTAAATAGTGAAGGAAATGGTTTATTTGGCTGATCCTAAATCCTAGGATTTACAACCATAAAGGTAAACTAAAATGAAAATAATATAATAGAGTTATAGAATAATAGTGTTACAACCAAGTGAGAGAAATAGAAAGAAAGAAGGACAAAAATAGAATATTTTGGTTAGAGTCAATTATTCCATCCCTAGATGCAAGGAATTGTCTTCCCCGCATATTGTGGAGTATTTTTATCTCCAATTGTCAACTAACTGTCATGGTTTTAAATGTACGCTTACAACATTTACCACATATGCACACAACTTGTTGCTACATGTGCACACAACTAGTTGCTATGGGTGCACATAGCTAGTTGCTATGGCTGGCAATGAAATTGATGGATTCCTTTCCTGTAATGGTTATGGGTATCTTGGACATTTTTCATTCTCCATTCCTCATTAGTAATATCATAATCATTCAAGTCATTAAACTATATTAATTTATATAAAGATAACTAGTTTAAACCAAAACAATGTGCATATACATTATTCGTATAATATGTGCATATATCAACATTGTGTAGGCTAAGAGAGTGTGAATAGCAATATAGGGAAAATGGTTGAAAATGCTTATTCTGAACCATTATTGGAAAAGTATGCAACTAACTTGTGCAAAATCGATGCTTAATAAAGGGTGGTGATTTCATAACCACAAATCAATGCAAACATTCGTTAAAAAGCATTAGCTTGACTGAAATTGTTTTTCCCACTTCTAGGAGTTCTATTGGAGTGCATATGATCCATGTAGGTTGTCTTCATGCTGCTAATTGAGCCCAAAAATGCACAAACACTGAGAATGTTTTTTAGTGATGCAAGATTGTGTGATAACCCAGATGCTCTTGCATCAACATCAATCATTACAAAAATAGGGCATCAAAAATCTTGGGACCTATCATATGTTCCTCAATGTTGCAAAAATTAGGACACAACATTGTCCAAAGCTTTGATATGTTACAAAAATCAAGACCAAACAATGTCCAACATTATGATAGGCTGCGAAAATCGTGTCCAAACACTGTCCAATATGCTGCAATCCACAATGAGTTGTAATCCTCATGACAATATGAATAGTCTCCAAGTAAAACTTCTAAGAGAAATGCTCGCAAAAATGCAATCACTCGAGCTCAATATGCAAGGATATACCTAGGTACGTCATCTAAAGTATCTACAACTCATACATAGTCAAAAATTGAGATACATCCACAAATGTTTGCATGTAGTGGGAAAAATCCCCAAAAACAATTTGACATACACGTCGATCACAAGTATCCAATCAACAAACATCTAGTCATATTTCCAACACCAAATGTCAAACAATGAGGTACAGAAACAATTTCTATAATCATCATCGAACATATACTTTGACAACGAAAAGTCACCTCCAAAAAATTCAATTAGGCGCAAAAGTAGATAGATCAACATCTATTGACTTTTCACAACAATGAGCTAAATTCACAAACACTCGACCATCAGATCAAGTATTTAGGTATTCAACAATCTCAATTAAGTAGCAACAACTATCTGTAACTCAACCATGAATTCAGGGTCTCATTCAGAATCCAAAAATTTGTGGAGTATGAATAAGATTAGGATCCACAACATCGAAGCACTCAACAATCAACAAACTGAAACTTGAAGCCTTAAATGTTTATCCTCAACTCAAAATTATGAGAAATATGTAAAACTAGAAATCTAACTCCTAATGTTCACCTCTGGTCAAATGGGATTGGAGAAATGTTGAGTATCCCCACCTGAAATAGGAGTATTTTTATCCATGAACACAAAATCCCTACTACATGTGTATACAAATGCACAACTTAATGATGCCCTTATAGTGTTTCTTCAAAAGTCTCCACTAAGCCACCCTTTGTGGTTTTCAACTTATAACTCAAGTGCACAATTGTGGGCCAAAACTGTGATAGGAAAATTATATAGTTAGTACTCACATATGTTTGAGTAAATATATTTGATAGTGTGTGTGAGAAAACTATATAGTTTTGAAATAATATGGTGAGTGAACAACTCAACAAGTTGCTGAAGATCTGGTTGCACAAGTATTGGTGCGGAACAAAGCTTGCATTTCAATTCCTTGTATGCTTTTTATTGAACGGCTTCCCAAATGAATTTTGCTTTAGCCCCACCTTTGGTAACTTGGTTAAGAATCCAAGTCACATGAGAAAAAAAGTATAAATCTCTTGTAGAAATTTGCTAATCCCAAGAAATTGCAAAGCTTTGTGAGATTCTTTGGGTCTGGCTATTCTTGGATGGCTTGAATCTTGGTAGAGTCTACGTGCACTCCTTGTGTATCTACTGTGTATCCTAGATATTGTATCTCTTCCATGGAAAATGAATATTTCTCCATGTTTGCATATAGCTTGTGTTTCCACAATGTGTCAAGCACTTGCTTTCTATGGCATAGGATGATCTATGGCGAAGATGTTCATCCTATGTTTTGTTGAAGATTAGAATGTCGTCAAGGTTGACTTCATCAAATGAATTAGTGAATGACATGAGAATGTTATTCATCATCCACATGAATGTAGCCGGTGCATTGATCAAGCTAAAGGGCATGATTTACCATTCAAAGAAATCTTCTTTGGCCTTGAAGGTTGTCTTCCATACATTTATTTGTTCAAGAAGAATCTGATGATACCCATAATTAAGCTTGATTTGGGTGAAATTTGTTTTACCATGTAGTTGGTCCAACAAGTCCTTGATCCTTGGAAGAAAATGGCGATTCTTCATTGTGATCTTGTTAAGAGCTTAGTAATTGATGCATAACCTCCATGTGTCATCCTTATTTGGTGCAAACAAAATCGGACTATCGCAAGATGATAAGCTTGGCCTGATATGTCGTTTGTAGACGAGTTCATGGACTTGCCGTTTGATTTCTTCATTCTCCAAAAATAATTTGCGACATAAAGAAGCATTAGGTAGAGGTAGTCTAGGAACCAAATCAATAGTGTTTCATCACATAATTTGTAGGCACTTCCTTTGGTGACTGAAAGATATCCTTGTATTCTTCCAACTTGTGGTTCAACTTTGAGGTCTTTGCTTCTACTTCTAGAGGAACTGCTATATGGATTGGCATCACAAGGATATTTTTGCATTCAGATCTCACCATCAAAATCACAAACTTCTTACTAGATGTGACTAGCTTCTTACACTACTTGGCAGTAATGATTGATAGCGTAGGAACTAGGTTTGGTATGTGGTATCTCTTATCACCAACATCTATGCCAACATTTCTAGGATTATCTTTGTCGACTGCATGTCGATGGTAAAGATATGGTTGACCAAGTAAAACATCACATACCTCTAATGGAGTGATGTCGCAAAGGATTGTATCTTGTAAAGCCCTGATGTGGTAAATCAATTGACACTGCTGAGTGACGCATTTATCGGATCTCGCATTAAACTATCCAATAGAGTATGCTTGTGGTTGAGGTTTCAGTAGTAAGTTCAATTTATGAACTACTTTAGGAGAAACTAGGTCTTCTGATTTCCATTGTCAATGATGAAGTGTACTAGTTGAGCATTGATCCACATTTGAGAATGGAATAATTTTTTTCTTCCTCTGTTTCCGTAGGGGTAGTAGAGATGTTTGTGGTACCTACCATGGCACTAGGTTCAAATTCCATGATTTATTTACCTTTATTCAATGTTGTATTGTTTGTACTTGTTGCCTCATGTTGTGCAAGAAGAGTTTTCCTAGCTCGACACTCCTCATTGGAATGACTACTAGAGTTGTGAATTGAACACCACTTTTCAGACTTGAACTGCTTGTTCTGGTCATTTGATGATAGTTGTTTCTTCTTTGGTCAGTGTTTGAAGCGATTCTTTGGTTTGAAATTCTTCTTGGAAGATTTAGACCGTTGCTTGGTTTGAGACTTGGAATCTTTTGACTCAGTCTCATCTATTGCCTTGGCTTCAATCTTGCAAGAAAATATGTAGGCTTATTTGATTGAATAGATCTGTAAGAAATCTATATCAAACAAGATATATGGTCTCAAACTTGACCTATATTTCAATAAAAGGTTTTGTTTTGAATTCTGAATCCCAAGTTTGGATTCCAAAGGATGAAAGGTATATGTGTATTGTTGCACAGATTGATCTTTGCATTGGCACAATTCAGAGAACTTGATGTATTGGTCATCATTGTTGCCAACAGGATAACTGGTTCCTTTGAGTCCTTTTACGAAACCATTCCATGTATCTATTTATGTGTCTAAGTTAACATTATCTTCACGATTTTCATGTGAAGTGTTGTAGTTTTCCCACTATTCCTTTACTGATAAAGAAACTTTTAGAAGAGAGAATTTATTCTTTTCTTGGTCAAAGAATTGATTAGTGGCGTAATATGAATATATTAGGTTAAGCTAGTTATTTAGTGTAGCTGCATCTATTTTTGCCTTCAAACATAGAGATGTCTACATTGACTTGTACCTTGTATGTCATTTTTCCACCAAACGACCAATGAGAATGAGAGGTGTTGGAATGAGTTTGTTGCTTTAGAAGTAGCGAGAAATGATCAACAATACTTGCTCATTCACGTGCATGACGTTCTTCCAAATCTTATCATTGTCTTTGCAATGCATCCTCTATCATCTTCTTGAACATTTATGAAGTTGGTGTCATCAAAGATTTTTATCCCATTTGAGGATGTGAAAGAAGGTACAATGAAGGGTCATGAGTCTCGAGCCCTAACTTCTTGTAATTAGACCTCGTATGAGTGGGCATATAAACAAAATAGAAGTTTAGATACACCATGATACCACTGATCCAGGGCCCAACAGGAGACTCAGTGGACAACATACTTAAATTTAAGAAAGTTATGAATGGAAGAGAGTTATCAATGATAGAGGCTATGAAGGTGCAATGTGTTAAAGAACAAGGAAAGCAAAGAAGACGATGGCAACTAATGTATAATTATAATAACAAAGTGTAATCATTCTAAATTTTCTATAATATCTAAGAGATCAGATGTATGGTGTCTATTAACTTCATTTTTGTCTATGTCACTAACTGTAAAGAATAGAAGTTTACATTAATATAAATGGAGAGAGATGAAGCATCAATTGAACAAGCTGAGGTCTATGATATTGACACTACAAGAGTTGTGCGGTAGCACAAAAGTGGAGTTGGATCTTGCAAATCAGCACATAGGTGTGGAACACAATGTCGATCTTACGGAAGTTAGGGTGAGGCTAGCTATGCAACAACGATAAACTACGACAAGATCTAGTGACACAGATTCTCCTAGATCAGTTTACCACAGAGGTTGGTTTCTCCAAGGTGGGTTAGTGTTCTCAGTGCTTGGAAGTAAGCTGATTTAATCCAGTATATGCACTTTCAACAATTACACCACCCCTAATTATCTCTAGGGGCATGCACATCCTTTCCACACTTGCATCAAGCTTATGCCTAAGAAGCAGCAACACGCCACAAAAAGTAGAACTGTATGTAAAATTCCATTCAAAAGACAAATAGTAGCAATGAAATAGAACTTCGGCCATGTTTGGATTCCAGATTCCAACTAATTAATTTAGCACATAAAGAGGATGGAGCACCTTGTAATCCTCCATTCCTTTTTCAACTCCATTTTGTCTTCTTCATCTTATATTGCCAGTAAAAGATTAGGGGTGAATGCTCTAGCTGTGTACAGTTGCTTGCATGCCTCAAGACATGCTAGTTGCTTCAAAAAACTACAATTTCCTTGAACCTTAACAGTCAAGATGGGACAGTTCCTAGGCAGTTCCATTATGCACTCACCAATTTCTTTGTTGATATGAAATACCGACCAAGGCAAATGATGTTTGTCTCCAAGCAATTGAGCAGTAATAATGGATCAATGGTACACTAGAGTTCAATGAAACGATAGTGACCATGGACTCCATACTGTAGATGTTTGTACTTGGCATTGAGTCTACATGTAGGTCAGGGGACTGAAGGGTTCTGTTCAATGTTGCATCTCTCATGACTTGCTCATTTTCAACAAAATTGCCAATTTATTTTTCCTAATTAACATCCCCACTCTTATTGAACAAAATATAATGAGAACCCCACATTCTTGCATGACCATGTGATTGAGTAAAACAACAAATTGTATCTGAGAAATCAAAACGTATAACCAAGTAGCATTCCCTAATATTGAAATCCTCTTCAAGAACTTAGGTTGCCACAATTATATCAACCTTTCCTTTTCGGAATGGCTCAACTTTTTCAGTTTGTTGTCTTTGAGTTTGAACTTGTAATTTTATTTGGCTTCCAACTATATATTTTGTCTTAAAAACTGAGAAGCAATCTAGACATTGCAATAAGCTTCCTATAACCATAGCTTCTATTACTCGTCTAATGAATACAATGCACCTTACTTGTTTCCAATCCCATCCAATTGTTTGACTTTGAGCATCTTCTTCTTCTTCAACATTGTCCTTGACAGACACATAAGGTTCATTTTCATCACAGTCAGATCCACCAACCCTCAAGAATACTTCTTCCAATGTTGTCACAGAAATACCATAACTCACAATACAAAGATATTTTTCGAAGTTAGTATTCTTGCTTTCTATAGCTGTAGTATTACATTGATTTTTGATAATGCTCTAAACCTCTCTAAACGAGCCTTCAAAAGAGGAAGTTGTTTCAAGTGGGATTTGGAATGACATCTCTTTGCCAACATCAGTAAGAAGTGTTGCAGAAGGTACATGGCAAAAAATAATATCAGCAGCTGCGGATGAACATAGTGATTCCTTTATTAGTGTAAGAGTGTAATCCACACCATAGTGATGCCTCAATAAAAGAGAATTGCCAAAGCATGGTAAGGAACCATTTTCCATGATAGCTATATGATCATCTTATACATCAGCCTTATCTGAAATATCCCTTTTGTTGCTGAGGATTCCATGACTAAATTGAGCATGATTCATTGCAAGAATAATAATAATAACTGGTTTGACAGCATTTGTGTTGAAATCTCCCATTTCTGGTTCTAATGTATGTATTTCACCTGCGTGCTTTGCCATGCCACCTATTCTGAGTTGGCTATGAAGCACACCGCCTACACTGAGAACTGGTTCTGGATACTCATCCAGATTGTCGGGGTTGATATGAAAGAAACTACCCATTTGAATTACGTCCTCTACTTTCTTCTTTGAAATAATTCTGGAGTACCATGCATCCCAACAATTTTGAACTTGTATCAAAGAATCTGTATGCCTTATGTTGCAAGTTGCATCCTTGACCTAATGACCATTTTTAGAGTGTTTTTTGTGATGACATGAATCTTGTTATGGCACAGTATGAAGCAACAAATCTGAAATATTACCATCCTTGTCATACCTTAGGCTGTCACCAAAGTGTTCACCTTCCTTCACCTTGAACTCTTCACATCCAACAAGTGAAGCCAATTCCGCTTTGACTTCATCAATATCTTGTTGACATACACAATCATTAGAAGTTAATAAGACATCTTCCACCACCAAAGGGTCTTTACCTTCAACTTGCATGTGGACTTCCTTTTGCTTCTCAATAGCATTTTGAGGTTTAGATCTCGACTCTTTCTTCCCTTTATCTGACCACACTTCCTCATAGTGCCCTCGTCCATTTTGTGTCTCCAACTCCATAAAGTTTTTAAAAGATATTTCTTCTTAAATCTTTGCTGGAAGAGTTTTGTATAAATTAAAAATGGCCACAATATCCTTATGTAGTGACCCCGTGGTGCATAGGATGGCAAGAAAATGTAATGTCCCCTTCCCATGACTTAGAGGCCTAATTGGCGTAGTTCACCCCTAACTTTATTATTCCCTTGGGAAAATGGGGCGTGGGAGAAATAAAGGGAATATCGGGACCCTTGTGAGCACTTAACATTATGTTTTAACGCTAAGGTGTTGTATTAAGGGTGTTATTTTCCCCTATGGACACTAGACCCTTTTTAATAAGTATTTATTACTTATTATTCATATTTTATTTTAAAAAGAGGATGAATGCATTTTTAGGGTGGTGTTGGTTTATATTGATGGGAAAAAGACAAAAATGGATTATCATGACATTCATTCTATTTTGCTTTGGAAGAAGTGAACCTGCATGTTCATGTTTATTGCTTGGGAGTAAATTCCTTGGGATCCCTGGTTTTGGTGCAAGGGCAACTTTGTTCCCTAGTTGGAGGGACTATTTCGGTGAGAGAAATCACATCCTCAATCCCTAGTAGGAGTGTTATAGGTTTTGAAGGTTCTTAGTGCCTTATATAGTTGCTTCAGCTTAGAGATGGCGATGTTAAGAGGTTCTCATCGTTGGTAGGGTGTTTGAAATAGCATTTGAAGTGTGTAGAAAGGGTACTACTGAAAGAGTGCATATGAACAAAGGAGAGGTTCGTGGGGCAGAAATATAATCCAGACTACTGCATTTTGTTTCCAGGGACTTGTCTTAGCATGAAATAGTCTGTCGGTTCCCATAAAATCTAGACGTCAAGGTTGGAGGGACTTCGTGTGTCATTACCCACTCGAATATTCCCACGCATGTGAAGAGTGCGCCGAACTATCCAAGGTGGATGCACAAGGGGTTGTGATAGACATCTGCATACAATCATACAAAATCAGGTTGCTTGTTTTCCTTAATACACTGTGTTAGCAACTACTCTGAGCATTATGATGTAAGGTACTCTCTATAACTGTCTTAATAAACTATGTTGTGTTTGAATATGAGCATCTATATATTTGTCAATGTTTGTTGAATGTCTTATGATGACCAAACTAGGCATCAACTATGAATCTTGTATTGAACCTTGACTGAAATAGAAGCACGTGAACTGTTTAACGAAATGCTAAAGTAAGATGGCAAGCAGAAAACATCAATTGTTGGTTTACAAGCAGAAACATCAATTGTTGGTTTACAAGTGTAGTGGGCAATTGCAAGCGAAGTGTTTGAAAAAATTCCTAAGCCAATAGCAAGTAGGAAATAGTGAAAACTTGACTTTCAGGGTGGGCTGAGATATTTCAGTGATATTAGAGTTGGTCTTCCTGCTAGCTTGTGAGTTGGGATAACCTTATGCAAGGTTGAGCGTTCACATGCAACCAAATACAGGTACCCATAATTATTATTTGATAAGAAACAAATCTAGTCCGAACCTTGAGGATCAACCTGTGATTGAGGAAATAGCTGAGGACAGAAGTAAAGAGACAGCTATAGAGGATTCGGATGGCTAATTCATGAAAAAGGTACTCATTAATATGGTCAAATAGCAAGAACAAAAAAATTTGTACTTGAGTTAGCTAACACATCATTCAGGGGTACACAATAATGAAGGTGGTGGAACTGTAAATGGGGAGACGAGCCATAATGCCCCTACACAAATAGCTCACCCTGTGTTCTTTGGAGACCATTGATGCCTACGTTCTTACAGGAGGCAATACCAGAGAGACCAAAACAGCCGTAGGAGCTAGAAGAGGTGGCATTTTGGAGAGCACACCAGCAGATGGATGTTGGTTTTCGGGCAGCTATGCCTTTCCTAGATTACTACATGTGGAAATCTAACACTAGACCTTGACAGGATAGAGGTGGGCCTAACTAGCATATGCAGAGACATATGGGAAAGCTTACTCTTCCAAACTTTGATGGTGGACAAAAGTGCACAGCAAGGGCATGGGTTCAGAAGCTCGACACATACTTGGAGTTGAATCCCATGCAGGAGATAGAGGTGATTAAATCCGCTACCCTTCATTTGGTCAGGGAGGCACATGATTGGTGGCACCATGGGTTGGTATCCCAAGGGCACAGGTAGATTGACACATATGGAGAATTCACATAGAGGTTGATAGACAGGGTTGATAAGAAGGATCCTAAGGCATTTTTTCAAGAACTGACACACTTGAGACAAATTGGGCCACTTGACACTTACATTGTGGATTTCCAAAGGTTGTTCGGCATGGTTTTTGATGTTTATATGACATCCTTATTTATTGAGGGACTGATAGAGCCTTTACGAGGTTGGGTAAAGGCATTTGGTCCACCTTCGCTACAAGATGCTATTCGGAGGGCATGAGACTTGGAATTTTCTACTCCCATGCCAAAGTTTCCATCAAAGTTCCCTACTAGGCCTTTTTCTTAGAAGCAAGACAAGGGATCTGAATTTCCAAAGAAGCTTTTCATAACGAATGAGGCTAGGGATGAGTTGAGGAGGAAGAAGCTGTGTTTCACATGCAAGGACCCATGGGAACCGGGACACAGGTTCAAGGGGAGGAGAAAAATGCACTACATTGCAGTGTTTCTAGAAGAGGACAATGAATCTTCAAATAGTGATGTACCAGATGAGCATAGTGAGCATGAGGTGTTGGAACTTACTCAGGCACAAGAACCTCCATCAGCAAGAACTATTGCAACTTTGTCTGGCACTACCAGGTACAATGCATTCAGGGTTTGGGGTGTGCTTCAGGGGCAGCGGGTGTCAATGTTGATTGATAGTGGGGCAACCCACAACTTCATTGACGAGGCACTAGTTGTACAGCAAGGATTACAGGTTGAGGACTTTGAGGGCTTCAACGTGGTTGTTGCAGATGATTTCAATATGGCATGCATCAAACAAGTTCCGCAACTCAGTATTACATCGGGTAATCATGCAGTGAGCGATGATTTTTATGTGGTTGGTATGGGCAATACCGTGGTTTTAGGTGTTCAGTGGTTACACTCTCTTGGGGAGTTCACTCAGAATTTCCAAACTATGGAGCTGAAATTTTGAGCGATTGGGAAGTAGGTGGTTCTGCAAGGAATGTCCAATGGAGCTCCGAGGGTGGTTACGGCCTAGAAGATGGAGAGGACATTCAGACATGGTGATATGGATTGGGCAGTTCATTGCTTCATTTCAACGAAGAATGCAGGTGGCGGTAAGTAGGATTACCACATTGACATACAATCTCTATTGGATAAACATGGTGGGCTTTTTGGTGAGATACCTCTAGGGAGATCACTTGAAAGGGGATTCGAGCATGTCATAGAACTCGAGGAGGGGGCCAAACTAGTTATTACTACTCCTTATCGTCATCCTCGACATTTTAAAGAAGAATCGAGAAGACTATAAAAGAACTGCTTGACATGGGACACATCAGACCTAGCTCTAGCCCGTTTGCTTCCTCAGTGGTATTGGTTAAGAAGAAAGATGGGACTTTTAGAATGTGCATTGACTACAGGGCACTCAATAAGAAAACTATCAAGAATCGATACCCCATCCCCATGATCGATGAGTTACTTGAGCTGCATGGATCAAAGTACTTTTCCAAAATCGATCTCCGTTCAGGGTGCCATCAGATTAGTGTACGGGAGTAGGACGTACACAAAAAAGCTTTCAAGTGCCATTATGGACACTACGAGTTCTTAGTGATGCCATTCGGGTTGACTAACACCCCAATTACATTCCAGTTTTGTATGAACCATGTGTTCAACCACCACTTGTGGAAATTTATCCTAGTATTTTTTGATGATATACTGGTATACAACAAAACATGGGAGGACCATCTTAGTCATTTGGATGAGGTCTTGTCTATCATGGGAGCACATTCGTTGTATGCGAAAGCTTCCAAATGTGAGTTTGGGATGAGAGAAGTCCTCTATTCGGGATATGTAATCAGAGTAGGAGTCAAAGTGGATCAAACGAAGGTACAAGCAATTATTGATTGGCCACCACCGAGGACTCTGACACATTTGAGAGGCTTCCTAGGACTTTGTTGCTATTACAGGAGGTTCGTGAAAAGGTACTCTCAATTGACAGCACCATTGACAAACTTGACCAAGAAGGGGGCATTTGCTTGGTCAAATTCTTCACAATAGGTATTTGATCACCTTAAGAAGGTGATGAGTACATGCCCTGTGTTAGCATTACCAGACTTTTTAGCCATTTATCCTCGAATGTGATGCTTCGGGAGTGGGTATTGGTGTAGTACTTATGCAGAATAGGCATCCCATTGCCTATGAGAGTCGAAAACTGAGTATAGTGGATCGCAGATACTCTACTTATGATGAGATGCTGGCTATTTTGCATGCCTTGGTCAAATTCCGACAATATTTGGTGGGCAACAAGTTTGTGGTTCAAACATATCACAATAGCTTGAGGTATTTCATGGCCTAGAAGACCTCAATGATCGCCAACAAAAGTGGGAAAGCAAGATATAAGCTTAAGAACAACGTGGTAGCTGATGCTTTATCCAGGCAGCCTTCCCTTTACTCCCTATCAGAAATTTCAGCTGACTGGAAGGCTCACATCTTGGTTGGGTATTCCAAGAACCAGTTTGCGTGTGAGATCATGGATGGATTGATATAGGACGATAGGTGTAAGGTTGTTGACGATGTGATATACTACAAGGACAAGGTGTACCTTGTGCCTAAATCAAGGATGAAGAAGAAAATCTTTAGTGGCATACATGACATACCATTGGCAGGATATCCAGGGTACTTTAAGACCTACAGGTATGTACGAGAGAGATTTGCATGGAAGGGGTTGAAGGATGATTGCCTTAACCATATCAGAGAGTGTGGTTTGTCAGCAGAGCAAATCCGAGCATTCATTCCTTGCAGGACTACTTCAACCATTACCCATTTTGAACCAAAAAAAGGAGAGTATATCAATGGACTTCATTATAGGCTTACCCAAGGTTTAGGGTAAGAATTGCATCTATGTGGTGGTCGACAGGTTGACCAAGTATGCTCACTTATTTGCGATATCATTTGAGTATAGTGCTCCACAGGTAGCATCCTTATTCTTTGAAGAGGTTTTTAGGTTACATGGATTGCCTAAAAACATAGTCAGTGATCGAGATAACAGATTCATGAGTGTATTCTAGGAGTTTTTTAGGTTAGTCGGCATAGAGATGACGCCTAGTACCAATTATCACCCACAGACTGATGGTTAAACTGAGATCGTGAGTAAATGGGTAGAAGGTTACTTACGAAGTTATGTGGCAGGGCACCAGAAGGCATGGGTGATGTGGTTGTACTTGGGCGAACACTGCTACAATACAACCTATCATATGAGCATTTGCATGACACCATTCCAAGCACTATATGGGTATGATGATTCCTCATTCATTGACTTGGTGATATCAGATAGTCGAGCTCCCAAAGCTCGTGACTGGATTTAGGAAAACCAGGACATCATGAAAACTCTCAAGGAGAATATACAACAGGCACAAAAACAACAGAAGATGTATGTAGATAGACACAGGATGAAGAGATCCTTTGATATTGGGGATTTAGTGTTCCTTCGCTTGCAGCCTTATAGGCCGTCTTTTTTGAATAAAAGTGGTGCAGAAAATTTGAAGCCATAGTTCTATGGACCTTATAGGATTATGAGGCGGATTGGGGAGGTTGCATATGAGTTGGAATTACTTGACCATAGCAGGATCCACAATGTTTTCTACGTGTCTTGCCTCGAAAAGACACTTGGACAACATATTGAGCCATCTACTGAGTTGCCACCATGGACGAAGAGGGCAAGTTATTCTAATCCAAGAATCAATTATTGAGGTGCGGGAAAAGAAACTCTAGAAACAGGCCATCACAGAATATCTAGTGCGGTGGAAGGATTTGCTAGTAGAGGATGCCACATGGGAAGTTGAACAGATTTTGTAGCATTCTAATTTACAGTTGCTTGAGGACAAGAAATCTTGGGAATGGAGGACTATAATGTCCTCTTCCCATGACCCAAAGACCTAATTGGCCTAGTTCGCCTCTTCCTTTATTATTCCCTTGGGGAAATGGGGCTTGGGAGAAATAAAGGGAATATCGGGACCCTTATGATCACTTAATGTTATGTTTTAACATTGAGGTGTTTTATTAAGGGTGTTATTTTCCTCTATGGACACTAAACCCTTTTTAATAAGTATTTATTACTTATTCATATTTTATTTTAAAAAGAGGGTGAATGCGTTTTTCGGGTGGCATTGGTTTATATGGATGGGAAAAAGGAAAAAATGGATTATCATGACATTCATTCTATTGTGCTATGGTAGAAGTGAACCTGGGTGTTCATGTTAATTGCTCGGGAGTAAATTCCTTGGGATCCCTGGTTTTGGTGTAAGAGCAACTTTGTTCCCTAGCTGGAGGGACTATTTTGGTGAGAGGAATCACATCCTCAATCCCTAGTAGGAGTGTTACAGGTTTTGAAGGTTTCTAGTGCCTTATACATTTGCTTTAGATCAGAGATGGTGATGTTAAGAGGTTCTCATTGCTGGTAGGGTGTTCGAAATAGCGTTTGAAGTGTGTAGAAAGGGGACTACTAAAAGAGTGCATATGAACGAAGGAGAGGTTCATGGGTTAGAAATATAATCCAGACTACTACGTTTTGTTTCAAGGTCCTTGTCTTAGCATGAAACAATCCGCTGGTTCCCATAAAAGCTAGACATCAAGGTTGGAGGGACTTCCATGTGCCGTTGCCCACTTGGATATTCCCACGCTTGTGGAGGGTGCAGCGAACTGTCTAAGGTGGATGCATAGGGGGGCTATGATATACATTTGCATATAGTCATACAATATCAGGTTGCTAGTTTTCCTTAATACGTTGTGTGAGCAGCTAGTCTGAGTATTATGATGTAAGGTACTCTATAATTGTCTTAATAAACTATGTTGTGTTTGATTATGAGCATCTATATATCTGCCAATGTCTGTTGAATGTCTTATGATGACCAAGATGGGCATCAACTATGAATCTTGTATTGAACCTTGACTGAAATAGAAGCATGCGAACTGTTTGACGAAATGCTTAAGTAAGATGCTAGGTATAAAACATCATTGTTGGTCTACAAGTGTAGTGAGCAATTGTAAGTGAAGTGTTTGACAAAATTCCTAAGCCAACAACAAGTAGGAAATAGTGAAAACTTGACTTCTAGGTTGGGCTGGGATATTTCAAAAAATGGCTCTGATACCACTATAATATCCCTTTTAGGGCCAAATTAAACAATTCTGGAATTTGTAGAAAACCCTTACACAATTTTGAAATATTACTAAAACCCTAACAAGAAATTTCAGAATTATGAAAATCCTTCACAAGATATAATATGGCAATATGAACCATATAGGAACCCTCAAAAAATAAGCTAATTCAATCTCCTTCCACTATAGAACTCTTAAACCCCAAATGATTTTCTAACCTTACAAATTAAATAATTCGCAGCTTAATATATCAATGCAAATTCAAACAATAAATGACCAACCGGTTGCACCAGAAGCTACATAACCTTCACAATTACCCTCCTAGGGTGACTCTAGCCCTAATAGGGGTGACATAATCCTGTTGAAACCCTCTAAAGCAGGTCACCAGCGTCAAGATGTCTCCTAGCTACTGTGCCCACATTAAAATATGCCCTAGCTACGCGCCACACTAATTCAGACCTTTGTATTTTGTTCCAAACAATCTTTCACTCAAATGTGACTGCTGGATGAAGGCACTGACTGAATACTTAAGGTTTTCTTCCCTAATATCAAATTACCAAAGAGGGATTTCATCCTCAATGGCTGAAAGCAGAAGAAAACGTGCCCAAATCATAAAAATAAAATGGTAGATGATCATCCTCCCAAAAACGAACTTCACTATCTCCTTTTATACCTTTTTCCCTCAAATCCAACTCCAAAAGGGGGACGCTCCAAGGGGTAAAATAAAATATTTAAAAAGTGACCCTTTTTACTTTCAAAAAAAGAAAAGTTGCCAACATGAAGCTACTTTTGGAAACTTAGAAAAGAAAAGAACTATGTTTCCCCTTTTCCTTCATCCCCTTAGATGATGGGAAACCACAAAATAGGCTAAGGGTCTCCAAACAACGCTAAACCCAAGAAGGGGACATTACAACTGTCATCTTCTTGTGAGTTTTTGGTAAGTGATTGGATTTTTCCAAAAAAGGGCTAATGGAGCTGTTGTTAAAGAATTTAGTAGGGTGTCTCAAGAGCTAGAGCTCTCGCCTCTTAATGAAACCCTCCAACTTGAGGTTTTGTGCTGCACCATAGAACTAATTTGGTCGAGTTTAATTAATCTCATTGTGCTCAAATTTGGGCTAGAATTCACTAGCTTAAAATTGGAGATAGAGTTTCTAAAGAGTTGTTTCAAAAGCTCAAATCCGAACATTCCACTGCTCAAGGCTTAAATTAAAGTCCTTAAGGAAGTTGGAGACTGTCTTACTAGTCTTTCATCCATTGCCCATGCCTTTGTTAACCACTACAAACAAGTCTTCCAAGCCCAAGCTTCAACTGCAAAGAGAGAGACATTTCTCTTAAGAGATGCATTAGTATTGTGACTTGTAAGCTCACTACAGGTCAATGGGTGGTCTATGATAGACCACTCTCCATAGATGAGTTGCAAAATGTGGTCAACAACATATGGCCCATGATAAAGCCCCATGGGTTGATGGATTCCATTGTGAATTCTATCAAACACTATGGGATTGTTTTGGGTTTGATGTACATAAAGTATACCGTGAATCTTTGCAGAATCGCTCTCTAGGCATGCCCATCAATAGGGAAAATATTAAATTTATTCTTAAAGTGGGGGATCATGACTTTATTACTATTTTTAGGCTTATCTCTCTTGTTAATATTTCTTACAAGATCATTGCCAAAGATTTGGCCACTAGAATCAAATACATTCTTTCCCTTGTGGTAAGACTAGAGCAAATTGGGTTTCTTCAAGACAAGTACATGGAATAGGCACACACTTCCCATCAAAAATATATCTTTGTTAAAATTGACTTTGAGAAAGATTATGACCAGATTGAGTGAAGTTTAATCATTGTTATGTTGCAAACTCTTGGGTCTGGTCCCAAAATTGTGCATTTTGCGTAAACCCTCTTTAAGGATGCCACCACTTGTTCGACTATCAATGGGCAACAATTTGAGTAGTTTGACCTCTTCAAATCTTTTAGGCAAGGTTGTCATATTTGCCCTGCTCTCTATGTGCTTCTTGTTGAGGGGTTTGGCTACCTCTTAGGGGTTTATGCTTCTAAAGGGCTTGTGAAGGGAATATCTGTTCCCCAATTCCCCCTCCTCCCAACTCATCAATGTTCATTTTATTGACGACTCCTTTCTCACCATTTTGGAAGAAGAGGAAGTAGTCCATATTACTATGGAATGTCTCTAGGCTCTGGCATTTAGTGGTGGAAAACTAATTATTATAAGCAGACCTTTAGTTCTAAGCTAGATTGGTATGATAATTATAACTAGAAGTGGATCTCATGATAATTATAACTAGAAGTGGATCTCACATGGATAGATGTTCAATTTTTGGGCATACCCTTTGCATTTAAAGCTTACCAGGTTGAGTTGTAGAATTATGTTTTTGTTAGAGTTGGGAAGCTGTACTATTGGTTAACCACAGTGTTGAGACTCGGACTCGACAAAGGCTCGACGAGCCTTTTTTTGCCTCAGACTCGGACTTGGCAAATTTAAAAAAATCATAAAAGTTAGTGAATTTTAGGAGAAAAAACTATGAAAATGCATTCCATATCAAATCCACTTAAAAATACACTCAAAACTAGTTAATTAGATCTAACATACACATGTATACACAAAGAAGTAAGTAAATAATGCGATTTTGAATGTTTTTAGTTGAACAATTGAACTTGAAATTTGAAAGTTGAGAACTAATATTAAATAGGAGTTTTTATATTCATCAAATTGTTTTTTACATACAAAATATGGATTTAGAAATCCGTGGCAATGGCATCAACAAAAACAATATAAAAAGATTCATCTAACTTCTAAGGTTGAGAAGAGCATGCATCGTTCGTCCTTTCAACACAAGCACCAACACGTTGGAGCCTACGACGTTTTTTATACGTCAAAGAAGCAGTTGCAGCCACTATACCGGCCCTCATGGTATCTCTATCTACCACCACATCTTTATCCCTAGATGTACGAGCTCACTCCTCTCCCAATGCTACAAGCTCTGCCTCATGATCAGCGTGATCAACCCATTAATGGTCATAATATTTGCAAGTCACGTGCCCTTTCTTCGAATCCTCAATGCCACGCTTCCAAGCAGGGTCTCTCGGATGTTTTATTCCTCCCGTCATGGTAACCGTAGGACAGTAGGAGTCAGGACCCAAAAAACTACATTGTACATAAACAAAAATTAATGGTAAGTACTAAGGACTGTAGGGTTAACATTTAACTTTGCAAATTTTAAATATACAACAAGAAAAAACATAGAATAGAAAAACAACAATAACCATGGTTCATGAATCATAATACATATAATAAGAAAGAAAGAAAGAGAAAAGGTAAAAACAAAACAATAACCATGGCTTTTAAATTTTAATGTGTAATGAAGAAGAAGAAAATGTTAGGAAATGAGAGAAATAAAAGAGAAGTGTTTATGCAATTACCTTTTGTAAATGCACACTTGAATCAACTCTAAGCCTCCAACACTGCATAGCCACACACAATCCACAGTGCACACACTTTGACTTGAAGCTTTGGATCAGCCAATGCACTTAAAAACAACCAATCCCTTGAAGCTCCAGGATCCAAGGCTCCAACAATACCCTCACTTGTGGCTAAACCAACCTTTGCACACTAGCAATCAACCCCTTTGTATCAAAAAGAACAAATCTAAAATTTCAATCACAATGGAAGAAAATGAAAAATGGAATGGGCTCATGAAAACAAAGTTAGAATGAGTGAATGGAACTTTGAGGATGTTAGAATGTCTTTTAGGTTTAGCTTTACATTTTTGTTTTTTCACTTTTTTTTTTTTTTTTTTTTCTTTCTAAATTTTTTTTAAAAATTGGGTTTTTTTCAAACTTGGCGAGCCCTGTGACGGGACTCGCGAGTGTCGTCATAGGTCTTGTCGAGTCTACAAAAAACTCGGTGAGGCCTCAGCGTGATCGACTCGGACTTGGAATCACAAGTACTCGCTGAGACTCACTGAGTCTCAACACTATGAACCAAACCTCTCTTGTAGGCAAATTCCAAAATTGATTTAAGGTTCTTGTTGCTACTTGTGTATAGCTCCTCCTATTGGGTCCCATTTGGAGTTGCTTATAACAGGGTGTAGAATCTCCGGAGAGAATTTCTTTGGGGAAACTTGGAAGGGAAAAAAGACTTTGACAAAGTGGTCTAGGACCTTTGTTTTAGGCCCAAGGAAGCTAGAGGCATGGGGATAATTGACATCTAGAAGCAAGGGACTGCATTATGTGCTAAGTGGGTCCCTCATGTCATCGATTGCAAAGAAGCTTGGAAAATATTGCTTAGACATTGCATAGCTGTAGGGAGCCCTTATGGCATGAATTCTTGGAAAGTGCTTGGTTTCCATTGTCTTCTAATTGCTCATGTGCCTATAAGTATAACAAGGAATTTTGTTGCCAAAAGTATTTGGAAAGCCTAGGAAACCATCAAACCTTTGCTTGCTTGAAAGGGGATACATTCAGGACAGGGGTGTCTATTAAACTCACTCATGGTGGTGGTCCCAATTATCAATTCTTAAGGGATCCCCTTGGCTAAAGTTCCTCAAGTCAAAACTCTCATATTTTTCAGGTAGGGCATACATCCTATCACTAATATTTTTTATTAATAGTCTAGGTAATGGATCCCCTGAGATTAAGAACATATTTAGGCTCACCTATGCAAACTTTGAATCTCTTGCTGAGATCCAAATGCTAGTTCCTGATAATTCCTTGCACAAAAATGGCTTTAAATCCCCTCAATGGTTGAGAGACTCAAATTGGAATGTGGCTATTCCTCTACTTCGGTACAAACCCCAATTAGGTTATCAATTTTTCTCTCCCAAATGGGTACCATGGGATATGTTCAAAAAACATTGGATCCTCAATTGTTCCTTATTTATCAGCAATAGGAGATTTTTCATAGTTTGGTCTACCATTGTTGAACCCAAAAAGGCTCAATTTTATTGATGCATCTTCCATCAAGGGATCCTCCTCAATTACATGCCAACCCATATGGGTATTCCTACACACACAAATGCCATGCTTTTGGTCATTTTGAATCGCTCAAGCACATCTTTTGGTTTTGTGTGTGAGCCAAGGAGGCTAGGAAGTGGATTGTTTGTTCTTCAAACTCTTCATACTTGAGCCCTTGGAACATCATAATTCTTGGGGATTCTACCATGTTTCTTGCAAAACTCAAGAAAATTTGGCATATTTTTTGTATTGAAATTATATTTCAGCTTTGGAAAGACACAAATTATGTAGTCTTTGATCATGAGTGTCTTGACAAAGTTTTTTCTATTGCTAACATAATTTATTCTATATCTTAATGTAATGTTGCAAACTAGGAGCAAGCAGAGGTGGTGGCTCTGGAAGTGGAACATCTTTGATTCCTAATTGGCCAATGGGGAAATGCCCCTTGTACTTTTAGCAGAGTTCCTCCTAACTCCTTTAGATATGACTTTCATGGGAGAGACCAGGAGGTAGGGTGGCACAAGTCATAGAGATACTCAATTTTTTCCACTCATCCCCACTATGGATATTCACCTTTTGGTGGTAATGGAGGGTGGCTGTCCCCCTGGGATGGTGGTTATGGTCTTAGAGGATGGGATGGGCAAGGCAAGTTTCCTCACTTGAATTTGGCTATTTCCCATCCCCAACCATAGGATGAGGAGGGAGATGAAGAAAATATTGAACAAGAAGGTTTGGACCCCAACCTGTTACTGTGCACCCTCTTTTTGGTTGTAGGGGAGATAAATCTAATGGTCCAAAACTGCCTCCTCCTCCCTCAACATAATTGGTTGTGCCAGTGACCTAATTTATTAAGGGGATTTTCTATATATAGTTTTTTGTTTGTTTTGCACTTGGTGGTGGACATTTGGATTTTTATGATTTTATGTAATTTTGATGGCATTGTGCATTGTGGCTCTTGTATTGGGCTTATAGCCCGATTTTATTTTTGTGGTGTTTTTTTCTTGGTGTGCACTTTCATACCACCCGCTCTTTTGATCGATCATGTATCTATATTTCTTATCTTTACACATATTTTTGCATGTGTTCAATAAATAAATAAAAATTACATAAAAACAACCAGCTCATAAAAATATCAAGATTATGAGCTAATTTTTTTCCATGTCTTAGAGTATTCAACCATACATATCAATTATTTCTCATATATTACAAGCTAACTTTCCAATCATTGTATATAAAGTGAACAAAAGCAGCACACCTAAAGTTTCTTGCCAGATTCCACAATGGGGGTCGGTAAATTAGGAACATCCTATTTCATTTGGCTTCTACAATGGGGGCAGGAAAATGAGGAACATGGTATTCCCTTTGGCTTATACAATGGGGGTAGTTAAAAATAGCAATAACAAGAAGGGTTGTTCTCCAATTGGCTTCCTTAGAGAACTATTATTCTCATGTGGTGTGGAAGTTGTATTACAAAGGTCCGATTGATACAATGCCCTTGAATTTTATATCTCTGTGAACTATGATTAGAGGTATATGGAGAAAGTATTATTTTCCTAACACAAGGCCTTCTTGTGATTTGACTGAAAGCGAAACACATTCCACCTTCTTTATAATTGTTGAGACTCTTATCCATTTGGAAAAAAAATGGTGAGTGAAGTCTCTTAAGTCCACTTGGTATTTTATTGAAGCTAGGAATCGCGCTTTACAATTATAGATAGTGATTTGATTTCCATTGGGATGTTGAAGCTGCATTTGATAACATGAGTGACATGGTTGTGGCATCATTTTTTATGTATGATTTTATCTATGCTAAATTCTATGACGAGATTTGTTGTCTCCATTAAAATGGAGTCCATTTTCTAGCGTAGGAAAGGTTTAGGGAAGTCTCATGCTTTGCAATGGAAAATTTTTAATGAGGTCAATGACCATCTTTGAGTCGCCTTCTACTGAATTCTGGTTAAGCCAGCCACATGAGGAAGATCGTTGCCCTTATAGAATGCCCAAAGTTCTGATACATTGTTTGTGGAGATGCCAATTGATTGAGAATAGGCCATTATGAGTTCCCCTTTAGAGTTTCTAATGATCACCAATACTAGCCTACCCTGGGTTTTGCTTGGAGGCCCCATCAAAGTTGAGCTTGCATGTAGCACAATCCAGGGGCTTCTAGGAAATTTTGGGTTCCACCTTTAAACAAATATCATGATAATGAAATGGAATATTCCATAGTTTTCTAAGCTCACAATCAACCATGCTTGTACAAGTGATCCTTTTTGTTGAAAATATGATTGATCGTCTAGGGTTGTAGCCCTAATTTATGCTTTTATTTGTTTGATCGCAAGGCTTTGGAATTAGGGGAATTTGAAAAAAATTGAAAAAAATTGTGAATCGCTTTCTTTCCAAACATACCAAAGTATGAACCCAAGAGCTAGTTGGTGCATGAATTGGAGTATTTTCATCTCACTTTGAAGACCAATCCATTTGTAAACCGAGGCAACAATCAAGTTTGACTTTGGAGGGTGATGACCAAAAAGCTATGCTACATACAAATGGACAATGAAATAAAATATGATTAATGGTTTCATTATCATTTTTGCAATTGGGCCATGTATTTGGCCCAACCTAGCCTTTCTTTTGGAGATTATCAATTTTCAGTAACCTATCATGTATTAGTAAAACCACATAAAGGTTTTTATTTTGGGCTAGAGATTACTATTCCCCAACCTTCTTCATCTTTTATCTAAATTGTGTTGTGGTGTGGGTGTCTTGACAAGACAGTGGTAGGTTGAAGTTGTTGTACATTGCCCACTAGTTGTATATGGCCAAATCAACGTGTTAGTGCTATGGGAAAGGGCAACACGTCTATTTTCTAGCTGATGGATAAGACTTATGGTTTGATTGCATATGGAAGGCTGATGCTCGTATAGTGTCCATGATCCATTTGGGAATGTTGGATCTTGCAAAAGTCAACAAGGTGGGTCAATCCATATACCCGAAATAAAGGGAAACTATCAATCTGTAGCTTTGACAAAGTAGGGTATCCATTCCAGGAGACTTCCCATAATCTAATTTTGTGGCCATTCCCAACATTCCAAGTAATGTCTCCGAAGAAGATCTATGCTGAATTTTATGAATCTTGCTATGTTGGAGATTGGTGATTTCCAAGAGCTAATGTGACTTGCCAAGTGAGTTCAAATCATATTTGTTGTGAAATGTTTTGGTCCATATGGAATTAGAGTTCCAAAGCCTCTAGGCCAATTTTCATGCCACAAGCTGGAATTTGTAGGCTCCAATTGTTCCTTTCTATAGAAACTCCCAATGGATGGCTTGGATATAGAGAGCAGTTTGGTTTTGTATCTAAAGAAGGGTTAGCATAAATATGGGAACAACTTAAAAGATATAATGCATCATAAGTGTTTCCAGCTACAGATAGCCACCAATTGCTCTGATTTGATGGCTTAGATTTATTTGTCCTATTATTGCTTCCCAAAATCATGTACTATGCTTTGTATGCATCAAAAATCTCAAATATTTGAGGCTCCTTCGTAGTATCCCACAAACTTTATGATATCCCATGGATGCAGGCAAGGTCAGTGGTCCAAATTAATGGATTCCTTAATCTTGCATCTTGAAATCAATTCCCTCTAGCTATGGACACACTTATAAAATCCAAACACACGAGTCATTTAAATGCACACCACACATTCTCTATTTTCATGGTTTTTTTACAGTCTCTAATCTATGATTTTCTCCCACACGAGGATCGTCGTACAAAAACGAAGCGATTTTTTTCATTATCACCCCATTATATACAAAACCCTTTGTATTTCTCTTTTTAAAAATTCATTTTTTGAGCCACTTTGTCTTTTTCTACGTGTTGTGCTTACATATTTTGTTTCTTTACATTTTCCTAATTTTTTGGACCTCCCTTAGTATTTCCTAACCATTGCATATAGATAACAATCTTCCAAAGGCATTTTTGGCTCTCTCTTGGGCATTTTTGGGTTGATTTTCACGTGTTTGTAACTCCCAACTTGCTCCTTCTTTTGCCAAATACCTGTTGCCACACCATGTAAAGTAAAAACCCACCAAATTTGTATAACTTGTTTTTGTTGAGGTCTCCCGACACTTTCAACCTTGATTTTTCCAATGGCAAGTGTTCGACAAAATGTCAACACTCAAAAATGCTTTTTTTTTTTTTTGTTTGGGTGATGTGGATTGAATGTGGGCTTGGGATACTCCTCTATTAGACACCCTGGGTAACTAAGAATGTGAGCCCATGCTCACAAAAATGGTTTGAGTGGTAGAACCCATAGTTCACGTACTCGTACTCGGAGAGTACTCGCCCAACTCTCAAAAAGTTTACTTGGCGATTATTCGACAACCACCCACCATTATTCAACAAATTAAAAAAAATACTTAAATTTTAAAAAAACATAAATTTTATAGAAATTATAGTTGCAAAATGTATAAAATGAGTCTGTAAAACATTGGGGAAGCGTTTTATATTAAATTGGAATACAAGTAAAGTATAAAATCGCATAATCATGATTCATGCGAATACAACTGTGATACTATCAAATTTCAATAACAAACTGATACAGCGATACTTATACAAGAATCTACAAGTACAAATTGCAAGAATCTATAATTTTCTCGTCCTTGCTCTCTGGAAAACTAAGGGAGACTAAGAAAGTCTAGTCCTCCCACTCCGCTGCCCCTCCTTGCTCTGCCTAGAATGTTGCGTTTGTGGCCCCACCCTAGAACCAAATGGTAGTGACTCCTCTACCTCATGTTCGACAACATCTACAAGGATGTCATCCAATCCAATATCTCTTGCTTCTGTTAATACACAAGGAAGTCTTTTAGTTGTTTCTTGAATGCAAGGTGTCTAATATCTATCATACATACATCCCTTCATGCATTCTTCATACCTCCTATGATGTCTCTTTGAAATCTTAAAACCCTGAAATATGGCTAAATTTGAAACCTTGAAACCCTAAAATGAAACCTTGAATTCTGACTAAGTCTGAAATATGATAGGATACTCCAAAACCTAGAATTTGCATTATAGCTCCTAGAGGTCTAAAACCACTCTCAAACATCCTAAAAGTATGTTTATAAAATATAACTTAAAGTATAAGTTTACGTTTAGATATGGACATCTATTTTATTATATATATATATATATATATACACACACTGTGGGGGCAGGCGTGTTTAAAAATGACAAAAAACTAAGTTTTTCTCACATTTTTCATGCATTCTACTCGGGTCTGGGTGAGTACTGGCACAATAATCTCGAGTATTGGCGAGTGTTGTGCCAATATTCACCTAGATCCGAGTAATCAAAACCCTGCCATTTTCAGTGGCGATTAATCATTTTAGGTGACGTTTGGCGATTACTCGCCCACTCAGCGAGTAATCGGCGAGTATGCAAACTATGGTAGAACCATTCTTTTGGCTTGCTGCATGGCCACAATGTTCCCTTCCAGCTGGTCAAGTTCCTATGCTTGTTTACTCTCTGGTTATTCCTTTTTTTCCAGCCCACTGGTGGGCCATAGTCCATTCCCCTTCAACTAGCTCTGATTCTTCTTCTCCTTTCCCATCTACTTGTGGGTTTTTGGCCACCTATAACCGTTCTTTTTTTCATTCTACTATTCCTATTATTTTTTACATTTTTTTCCAGTGTTTCCTTCTTTGAACTAACCACCTCCACCTAAGCTCAACACCTCTTCTTATCTTATCTTATTTCATCCATCACCTTCAAGCTGATTGCCACTTCCTCTTCTTTTCATCCTCCTTGGCAATATGTGCATTCCATGTGCAAATAAGCTTGCACCTTTTTTGCTCATATGAAAACAACTAGATCTTATGAGATAATCGTCTCTCATTTGTAAACCTTAACTCACAAGAGTCTTTTATTCAATTCCTATGTGGATTGCTTCCACATGTGCAACAACTGCATTCTACCATTTGTACATCATTATTTCCTTCATGTCGAATGGGTGACATTATTCACTTTTCCTTCTTGTCATAGTGTTCTTTGGATCAACCTCCAATTTTTTTCGGGCTCAGCGTTCTTCAACTTCTCTCTCTACCCATCTGTCAGATGGAGAATGGTTCCACCTTCCTCTAACCATTCCTTTGACCGCCTGCAAGATCTTCTTTTCTCACTCTCCACCCATCTCTCAAGATGAAGCACGAATACATACCATTTTCTACCCATCACTTTCTGATGGAGAAGGTATCTTTCTTCTTGGCAATCCTTTCCATTTTCCTTTGTGAGAGTCCTTTCTCCCACCTCTAACTGCTACTGCAATTGAATTCTCACTTGCACATCTTTTTGAGGGAATCCTTGGGCTGAAACCATTGGCTGCCCATATTCTATTACCTTCATGCGAACTTGAGTACGATCCTCTACTGCTGCAATCTCTCTGCTGTCCACATCTTGTGTCTCTTGCTCTTTCTTCTTCATAGGACGCATAAGATCCTCTTCTACCTTGGTCTTCTCAACTTCTTTCTCTTTTTCACCTGCTTCACTTTCTTCATTGCCTACAACAAACTCGGCATAAAAAAAATTGAGAATCAAATGATCTCATTTGTGTCTCCTCCAATGGCACCTCTGCTGCAACATCCTCCTCTTCTTAATTCATTGCTCCCTGAAACTCCTCCTCAGGTGCATTCACTTGCACTTCATTCACCTCCACCTTCATGTTTTCGTAAAGACATACTTCTGCTGCAACTTCTTCAGAGATGACTCCCACTCTATTTGTCTTCAAGGATGCTAGAAACAACTTGTATATATTTATTTCCTCCTCATCAACAATCTTGGTTTTGTCATGACCTCCAAAGGCCATCCTTCGTTTTTTTTCAAAACAGATTTGGATTGGTTGCATGGCAAATCCACTCTTTGATTTCCTTTCAAAACAATCTTCTTCTCTCCGCTCTTAAGCTTCAAAGCATGAATCTTTCTCAACCACCTAGATTAATCTCTTGGATGCACTATTTGGTCCATCAACTTGTAAATCTTGTGTTACCACTCCTTTACCTTGTCTTTACCTCTCTAGTCTCTTTTCTTGGAGGTTTTTCCATGCATTTAGAGTTTTGTTTGCACATTCTCATCAACAATTCTCATTGCCAATAGCTTCTTCCTTCCCCAGATTTACAACCAGCTTTGATACCAAATGATGTAGTCAAGGTCAGGGGTCCAAATTAATGGATTCCTTAACCTTGCAGCCTGAAATCAACTCCCTTTGGGGCTCCCAACAGGGTTCTATGTCGAAGGTTGACAACCTACCAAAGAAAAAGGGCTAGGCACCATTTGATCTGGTACCAAAATAAAATGGATAGACAGTTGCCTGAGTCTCTATAAAGACAATGGTATCTCCCCCGGATCTCATTATAAATAGGGTAGTTGAACAAAACAAGAATTCAATACCATGCACATGAACTATTTCATTTCAAGATGTTCCACTATTCCATTGTCAGTGACAAAATAAACACAGCTAAGAAAAATATTTGTCAACAACAAAGAGACACTTAGCCCATGTTTAGAAAATTTCACCGGTTCACTAGAGACCAAATTAAATTATAAATTATAAATCTCGCTGTCATTTCCACACTACAACCATGGGAAGTTCATAATGAAGTGAAAAAATGGTTTTTTTAAGTTCAAATAACTTTAAAGTTTTGTTTCAAAAATCATCCCAATGCGCATACCCACCAAACTGATTTTTTATATGTAGATGTTGGCATGACATTCAAAAGGGCATCCCTTACATAAACATAATTTTTTTTCATGCATTTACCATCTTCTTTGCTCATGCATTTACCATTTTTTTCGCTCATACGTATGTGTGTGTGTTAAGTTGTCTTTTTTTTTATGGAGTTCTGGGAGATTTTATTTTAAAAGATGTTTATGTTTTAGAAACTATACCCATTTCCATGATTCTTACAACTTAGGTTTTAGCCATATCAAAGAGAATGTAATTTTTTAGACTCCAAATGACAAACACATGCCTTGAAAGGTTCAAAACTTTATTTTGAATGCTCTATCATGCCCAAAAACTAACACATGGGAAACACACAAAAACATGCCAATTCTTTTTTTTAGAATGTATAATGCATATCCTACATAGATGCATTGACCATGGCTAGCCAACAATGTGGCATGAGACACACAATGCGTCCAATCAAACTTGCATGCCTAAATGACATGGATCACAATGTGCAAGTGGGCGTACAGTCGCTACGCAACCATGTTGGCCGCCACCCTCTTGTTTTACTAGCCTAAAGGCTAACAATTCTACAACTTCTAAGCTGGCTTAGCGTGCCCCATGACCCCAAGGCCCAAAAAGAATGTTTTATTAATATAAGGTGGTTTTGAGCAATCCCTGGCTCGAACTATACTAACTTTTCACGGTGCTCAAAAGGGTCTACAGGGGGATCTGGGAAATCATAGGGCTCAGTTTACACTTAAGTCATAATTCAAATTCAATTTTTGACTTAAGTCAAAGTCAAGGAAAGAACTCAACTAAAGATTGTAAAGTCCCCATATGATCTCAAAAAGGGCCTAAAATATCCCAAATAAGCCCCTTGAGGATGGAGCACTCCATCTCAACCATTGAATCAATTCAACCTTGACCGTCGGATCTGGTCAAAGGTGAGGAAGCCACATAAATCCTTATGGATGTCAATAAAGGCTTCAAATCGAAAATCAAGTCACATTCATATTTTGGAATGGAGGGAGGAGGTTTTGGAGGATGACTTGCCCATGGTCATCCCTCCTCTCCTTCCTCAGCTTTGGACGACTACCATTAATGGAGTCTCCAAGCTTTTGATCCATTTCCAAATATTTATTTTTCAAAATTTATTTGGATACCTATATGCATGGTTTGGTTTTACAAGCACCCATATTTTTGGAATGGTTACAGGAGGTCTCAGTCTTCTACGGTTTTTAAATGGTCTTTGGAGCTTCAAGCTCATCCATAGCCATTAAATGCCACTAGCAAGGTTAAAGTTAAATTTCTTAATTCCAATTTTGTCTCAAGCTAAAGGGGACAAAAATTAACAGGGGTTCCCTTTTGGATCAGTCCATTTCGGGGCTCCTAGGAGCTCGTGATAGCTAACAAGGCCCAAAACAACCTCCATATGATAAAACAAGCACAAAGTGAAAACTAGGAAGTTTCAGGGCCCAAAAACACCTTCATGCGGAAGTTGATGAAAGGTTGAGGGGAGTTCCTTTTCGGTTCCCCTGCCTCCGAGCCTTTGGGTCTTCACAATCATGAGTGCAACACAAGCAACTAGGTTTCCAAAGAGGTCAAAAGCACCTTTGAGGAGAAAGGGGTCAAATCCAGCAAAGTACATCATTTCAGGGTTCAAAACTTCTTTCGTGCAAAAGGGTATAAAAAATGGAGGGGGTACCCTTTCGGGATCACCCCACCTCCAAATTTCCACATCTTTACAATTGAAAGAACAAAACCATGGATATTAATTGCAAAGGTTTTGATTTTAAAAAATTTGCAAGTTATTACTTAATAAAAAGTAAGGTTGAATAAAATCTCATATTATTAAATTTAACTTAATAGAATTTATTTATTTTGACTAACCATACGGTTAGTTGGCCTGTCAAGATTGCGTGGCGGTCAACCCATGTTGGCTGCCCCCAAGCTTTCGAAATGCAAGGTGGGCTCACCACATGGCATACAAGCCATGATAAGCCATGCTGTTTCCACTTAAACCCCAATGATGTGGCGGTCTATGCTCGTCCAAGCCACCAAACTTAAACATGTCATGCACATTGTTAACCCTTAGGGGCCTTCCCACATGTCGCATTGTCACATGGATGAGCACCGACTAAACACTAGCTACCCTATAATAAGGGTGCAGTGCCCTTCACAAGGGTTTGTGCTTTATTAAAATTGCCCTACAGAGTGATAGTTTTTAAAAATTCATTCTGGAAAAACTAGGAGTCCAAAAATTATGAAATTAGTGGTGTTGGGTCCAAATTTCTACCGATTTTATTATAAAATTATTTAGGGCCTTAGATTGCCTCATTTTACATGCCTAAAAATTATACGAAGTAGGGTTAATTTACAAAAGGGAAAAAACCATTATTAGATGTTGAAGCTTAAAAATTCATAACTTTAAAACGGTAACACCTAAAAATATTTTGTAAATTGCTAAAAAATCTTGAGAAATCCTTCTTTCTTATAAAATTGATTTAGGGAAAATAGGTGAGCTTAAAATTGTGTATAAATTATCCAAAAGTATCTAGCCTTCCTCAGAGTCACACAAAACTATGAATTTCGCAATTGTAGGAAAGATAACACTTATTTTCAGTCAACTATAAAATTCAGAGATATACATGTCCAATACAAAAATATACCATTTGAATTTGAACATAAATAATTATTTTATTACTTATACAATCTGATACACTCAATAGAAAGTATGCAAGTGTTAAAAAAACATCATGCTATTTCCAATGAATATTACAAATCTTCTTCCAATATGTACAAGTTTTCAAAATGAAAGAAATACAATAATATGACTCTCCATGGCCAATATAATTTATTTACAAATAAATATAAATTGTTGAATAAATTAGTCTTCACAAGGACTCCACATGCAACTGCAAGGCCAACCAATGGAGGGGCTCACCTCCCATCTTTTTGCCATCATCAAGTGGTTGTCTTAAACACCCCCAAGCCTAAGACTCACAATGCTAGGCATCACCACATCATGGTTTAAGGTAGACAAGTTGGTAAGAGGAAGTTTAGATGGTCACAAGACTAGGCAAAGTATGCTCACTAGGAAATTACATTTAGGAGAATATAAGTCTAAAAACATAGAGGGCTTCCATATCCAAAACTAACATACAAGGAAATAAAAACACCACTTAAAATGCTAAAATATCATAAGGCAGCCATACACACTTCCAACACAAATAGGCCCACCGAATGTGAAGAAGGTGGGGATAATTCACCTTTGTTCTACACCTCTTGGTCATGGGAGGGAAAGGTACCTCAATCCATGCCAAGTAACAAGTAAGAGGGCATCAAGAGGTCCATTATCCACATATTATAAGGAGAATCAAACTACGTAAAGGGCCTTGGGAATTCGGTCCACTTGCCATTACCAATAATACATAGAAGGTTCTCAGGAACTATGATTCCACCAACCAAATAACAAGGCACAAAACAAAGAACCATGTACGTGACATCGGGAGGTCCACTAACTGCTTCCTATATGAAGAATCAAACTACATAGAGGACTTTGGGAATTCGGTCCACTTGTCATTACCTATATGTGGGAGTGCATAACAAGCATGCATATGCACAAACAATTTTGGCAGCATAACATTGTCATTTTAAGACAAGAAAATGGCATAAAAACTAGCCAAGAGTTTAGGAGGGATATTACATCTCTAAGCACAAAGGGGCATTAAAACCACATGGTTGCCATTAACACAACCATGGAATACAGATAAAGAAAGAGGGTAAGACAAATGGGCTTACACCTATTGAAAATTGCAAGAAAAGGAAGTTAGGAAGATAATTTTAAGAAAAGACAAAATTAATGCAAATGGAGCATGGAAGTATACCTCAGTTTCTTCTTGAATCCACTCAAGAACACTTCTAACAAGATTGGGAAATCGCTAAGCTCTTCCTTCTCTAAGCTCTTCCTCAAGCTCGTCTTGTTTATCCTTTTCTTTTGCACTTCTATTTTTATAAATTTCAAATGAGCAAAAGTCCCCACAAGGAAGGATTTCCTTCCTCGTCATACTCTACAAGCCAATAGGAAGGTGACATGTGTCCCTTCCCATCACTTGGCTCATGGTTAAAAGTCTTCCCTCTCCATAACTCCACTTACAAGTGTATGTGGGCAAGCAAGACCATACCTCATAAATGGACTCACTATCCTAAGCCATAAATGGCACATGGGTTGCCTCAAAAGTCCTCTTTAAGGATCCTTGAAGGACTCTCCTACCTTATTGGTCCAAGGGAAAAAATATCAACATAAAATATCTAAAACCTACTTTATGACACTTTAAAGAGTTGGATCTTTCAACCCATTCGAATTTTGAGTCAAAGGGGGCCACTTAAGTAGCTCACAAAATACTTCATGAATGAAATCAAACTTTAAAGAAAACTCCTAAGGTTAGAAATGAAGGTGTGAATAGTTCCAAGGGGGAGAAGGTGCTGAACGAGTTAAGGACATCTCCACTTTTGACTAGGTCTACAAAAAGGTACAATGAGTGGTTTGGATCACAGTAAGGTCAAGTAGACGTGTCACCACTCTACCCATGATGTGCTCATGTCCAACATAGTCCTAGTTCCCTCGTTGACCTCTCATGTGGCCTGCACAACATTGCACACATAAAATGCCCTACCCTAGATAGTGGAAGCTGTAGAATATAACAATACAAGTGATCTCAATTCAAAATAATAAGCACACAACATATCCAAGGCATCACATATCAATGGTAATAAGCAAATACCAATCATCCAAACATATGCATAATTTAAAGTCATGCTTAAGAACAATAGCTCTAATGATACATAATCAATATGCATCATAATGAACAACCAAATAACGTAAGTAAACTAATATCAATGCATAATGTAATCATCTAATCTAAGCATATAACTATTCTTGCGTAAGTAAGACATAACATCTCATAACACATAGAATCTATGCCTCAGTCTCAATGACTCAAAATATATTGTCTCAACAACACAGAAGGCACATCTCCATGGGACATGTTCAACACAACATGTCTAAAGGTGGGCACTGTGAAAATAGGGGTCTCACATCCCCCTCCACTTATGTAAACTTCCTCCTGAAAGTCACCGAGGGTCAAAAGTCTAATTTAAAGGTTGTTATAACAATCACTAGGAATCTTGCTAACTTCACTTAATGGTCTCTATAAGTTAATGATCATAGATCTATACTAATAGATCATGGAGTGCAATGAGATACGCTAAAATATCCAAAATCACAACATAACCCATCTCCATCGCTCTCAGAGTTAAGAGGAAACATATACTAATATTTTACATAACCAAGACTAACAATCACACCATCCTTACAACCTCTAAAGAAGAAATAATGAGATGATGTCTCCCCACGTGTTCAAAAGGTTGTGCAACAAGTCGTAAGCTAAACTCAACTGTTAAAACTAACCAAAAACTTTTCACCTACTGCTCCCATACTCGCTCAAGGCAATAGGTAACCAAAAAGGCTCATCAAAACAACACATATAAACAAGTTGAGAATTTAACAATCAAATCAAGGAGAAAAATCAAATTGGCTAAATAGCCCAACTCAATCCACAAAAAGGAGAACAAATAAAAAGCTTAAACAACCCAATATAATCCAAAGAAAAATAAAGGTGACAATGGATAAACAAACCAATTCAATCCAAAACTGAATATAAGAAAGAAAAGTAGGATCTCCAACAATCAATAAAGTTTCGAGATGATAAATGGCTAAACAACCTCAATCCATGGCATGGAAATCCATAAAGAATGTTCAAATCAACTTATAAATCCAAACCCAAGCACCGAAATAATTTCAAGGTTTGCCACATCACATGGTAAAAGTTCACGAGTTTAGATACAATAATACTGAAAAAAGTGTGGCTCTGGAAGACCAAAAGTGGAGAGTAGGGAGCTAACATATCAACCATTAGAAACACAACTCTTCAATACCCTCGCACAACATGAATAAAACATCACAGCACGTTTCCGCAAACAGGAGGAAACAAATTAAACCAAATGGAAGCATCAAGCCGCTCCATCTATACAACATTTCTAGCCAACACGAAGTAGAAGATACCATTCTATGAAGGCCAAGGAATGTAGTTGAAACAACACTAAAGAAACAAGTATTCGATCAAAAGGAACACTTACTTAACATCATATACAATATAATCCACTCAATGGACTAATGTCACTTGATGGTGAGAGAGTATCAACTCATCTCGATGCTAACTAAATGATAACAAAACAAAACCTCTTCCCAAACTAAGGGAATGCATGGAATGTCAATTCATGAACAAAATCCTAACACATAGGAAGTCACTAACAAAATATATTACACTTCTTTACTATGAGGAGGATGCCCATCACTCAAAGGTTGTGCCTACATTCCAAGGGATCTTCCAAGACACCCTCCCCTAGAATTGACATCAACAAGGCACATGATCCAACTACAGAGGGAAAGAAACAGTATGTGGTTGTACAACACCCACTACACAAGGCACAAGTGGCCCTTAGTGAATTTTCTTACCAAGCAGAAGGTTCTAACCATCACCAAGGATGCTCGATCTAAGGTGATTGAGAAGGTTATCGGAACCTCTTGTTCATTAACTCATGAACTATGCTAAGTACTCACCTACCCATCCTGTCTAAAACAAGCACTCTCAAGACTCGGTTAAACTAACTATTGAACAACTCTAAGAAGATGCAGGTGCTCCTAAGGACACACCCCCATTCTACCACAAAGCCTTAACTCAAAAAGGGTCCTCAAAACAATATCCCAACTTCCAAGACTCAAGTGTCATATCCATATGGTGCCTTGGAACTCGATCCCTCTAGATCCAAATTGAAATCATATGCTCACGGCATTCCAAGGAACTCGTACCACAATTGATGTCAACCTTGCGAAGAAGGGGAAAAGACATCATAAAAGGAGTCAATGTACAAAAGTCACACCTTGGTGATTAAGATGATTACACAACTTTAGGATGCATCCTCCTAGGTAAACAAAATCCTCAAAATCATGGATGTGAACCACCTACACTACGCATCAAGCCATACTCAAGGATGGCATGAACTCACAACTCCAATCAAGGGTGTGGCATGGTTATGACAATGAGGCACTACAAGCCCCGACACAAGCATCCAATACAGTACCACATGCCACTAGATCCTGCATTTGTTTGCACAGTGTTGACCATTTTTTGCCCAACAGGGCAAAAATTGGTCCCCTTCTTCCCCTGTTGTTCTAGGCCATTTTATTTTTTTTATTTTGCACAAGTCCAGGAATTTCTACGGACTCTACAAGTCTATTTCTACAGACCCTGCAGGTGAAGTTTCTACGGATTCTGCAAAGAAGATATTTTCTACGGATTCTGTAGGTTAGTCTTTTGGCGCATGAAGAATTAGTTCAGAGAGTGCTGAATTTTGCAAGGCTTCTTCGAGCTCTTGTCTGGAGAAATTCACTAGGAAGGTTGGCATCTTTGAAACATTGAACCATTGAACCGGTTCAATGCATTGGTTCAACACCTTGGTTCAATCGGCAAGTTCATCGCTGAAGTTCAACGCTTTGGTTCAACAGCCGAGTTCAACGCTTTGGTTCAAAGCTCAAGTTCATCGGCCTTGGTTCATCGCTTGGTCCATTGCTTTGGTTCAACAACCGAGTTCAACAATTTCAGTTCAACGCCTCGGTTCATCGCTTGGTTCAATGCCTTGGTTCATCACGAAAGGTTCAAAGGGGCTTGGTTTTAATCGGCAAAATTCAACAAATGGCGCGCAGTATTGAACCATTGAACCTTTCTGGGTTCGAGCGGCAGGTTCGAAGGCTCGGTTCAACGAATGAGTGGTGCGCAGTGTTGAACCGTTGAACCATTTTTCAGGTCAACACCTCGGTTCATTGGCAAAGTTCAACGGCTTTGGTTCACGCTCGGTTCGCTCCATCAATTCATCGGCTTTTAGTTCAATCAAATGGCGCGCAGTGTTGAACCGTTGAACCATTTTTGGTTCAATCGATCGGTTCAACAGCTTAGTTCAATCGGGCTGTTCAAAGGAGTGTCCACAGAGCCGAAGGACAAGTGCCCTTTCGAAAGGCAGTCAGGCGCAAAGGCACCCTTCGGAAGGGTCATTTTCAAGAAAAGCCGAAGCAAGAAGCCAAAGGAATTTGCCAAGGACGGATGTCCTAAAAGACGTCAACTTTAAGAAGATAGACTAGCCGTTGGTTTTCAAGCGGTGACGGGCCCGCGAATGTCAAATTTTACAACAGAAAATCCAAAGCGCGGAAGGCGCAAAGTGGCAACCGCAGAAGGTTTTGAAATGCTTTTCTAGGAGCTGCAGAACATGCCACGTGTCCCCTGCAAGGCTCGACGGAAGCCGACAAGTGTCAAACATCCGCAGTCTCTCTCTTATCCCGCGGAGAAAGGTGGTGGACCCCGACGAACTGCTAAAGAGAGCGGAAGCCACCACATGTCATTTTCCGCATTACTCTCCAAAGGTGTTTGAAGCTTCTATAAATTTAGCGGATACTGCCACATGTCTCATCACAAACTCAGCGAAAGCCGCCACGCATCGGCATCCACGTTTCAAAGTGCCTTATGAGTTTCAAAGCGATGGGCGTGCAGACGTCAAACTTTGCAGGAATGAATAACCGTTGGTTTTCAAACAAATGGCATGAACCCGAAGGAATTCAAAGACTAAAGTCCGGAGAGCCGAAGAACTAGCAGAGGTAACCCGAGAGACGAAGGAGCGGAAACCGAGAAGGCAGCCCAGGTGGCAAAAAGGAGTGAGTTATATCTGCAGTTGAAACAGTGTTCGCCAAATTGATTACCAAGAGGCGCAAACAGGCGATGAACGGCGCAACTCATCTTTCCCCATTCTGCATTAATGAGCAGGCAAGCCGCGAAATGCCTTAAAGGAGCAGTCTTTTGCAGACAAACGGCGTGGCCCATAATTTCACCTTGAAACAAGGCGCCGACACAGCATTACCTTGGAGCGGCTTTCCTCTTCCCAATGATCGGAACGCACATGGGTCATTTGTAAAAAGGGCGCCAAAAGGCCTCCTTTCTTCCTCTATATATTGTAGACTTGTCATTTGGAAAAGGATCTGTCACATTTGTAAGGCGAAGCCCTGGCAAATTTTCACCTAAAATCAATAAACGCATTTTTACCTCTATTCTGGTTAGATATCTCTGTGTGTGTCTGAGTGTCAGTTTTGTGTTTAGTCATTGCTTTCTAATTCTTTCACAGGATTAACACCAACATACCTAGTGTCTATAAGGTGCCATTCCTGCAAGTGACAAGTAGAGCTGCACCTGGAAGCGCAGAGACAGAAGTTACTATACAGTGTGCCCTTTCCACAGCACCTATGGTGAGTCCCTGTTTTTTGTGTGTTCCATTGAAGCCTCCCTGTTAGTTTCCTACAGCCTGGTCCTTTTTGCCAGTTTAAAGTGTACGTATGTGTTTGTATGGTTTCAAGTGTGAGTGTGAGTAGGTCGAATCATTTGGTGCATCACCTCTTTTAGAGTAGTTCTGTTTTCTTGCAATGTTTCTCCCTTTTCATTCCCCCCCATTATATATCTATATATACGTATTAGCACTTATTGGAACAACTCAGATGCATCAAAGGGAGCTAGCCCTTATCTAGAGACTCTCCCCTCCAACTTCGTCAGTCCCACAGGTGAGAGAGGAGTTTTCATTTTGACGTGTGGAAGGCAGGAGCTAGGCGTCCTGCCCCCGGGTGCAATCCACTGCGTCAACAGTTTTTGGCATGCCCGGTGGGACAGTTTTTACACTCAGTAAAGTTTCAGGATTGATGCTGGTTCTGTTACAACAAACCAATCATTTTCAACATCTGGCGACTCCACTGGAAAGAACTTCATTTTCTAATGAAAGACCAGTCTGACTTCCTATACCTAAAGTCACCACGCGGTCTGCTGCCAAGGGTGTTCCTTTCGAATTCATTGAGTTGCCTTTGAACTCAGCAAAGAGACTGAGATTTGAGAGGACCCGTCCTTATTTAGCAAACCACTTTCCCAGAGTGTTATAAAGAACACATACACAGCAAGGCCGCAATTACATCCTATCATAGCTATGGCATTACCCTTTGTGACTTTTCATGGTCAGAGTCCTTTGAATCTCCAACGTTATGACCCAATTTCAGGAGCAACCCTCAAAAGTGTGCCTTCCTTTGATGGAGAGGGGCCCATTACAGTCATCGAGCACATCAAAAATATTTCTAACCTCTGCAATATTCACAATGTCACTGAGAAAAATGTTGCAATCAGATTGTTGGCATTGTCTCTCAAGGGCAAAGCCCGTGACTGGTATGGGACTTTGACTATAAATTCAATCAGTTCCTGGAATGAATTGGGTACTCACTTGATGGACCGTTTTGGGGAAAAGAGCGACCACCTCTCACTTGCTGAGCAGCTGACTACCATGAAAAGAGCCCCACATGAATACATGCAGGATTTCAACACTCGGTTTCAGAAGACATGGGATAGAATCCCCGTTCTGGTAAGACAGACTGTTAGCTATGCTTTCCTGTATTACTTAAGAGCATTGAACAGTGATATCGTTGTTATGATACAGTCCATGGGAGGACATGTGTTGCCTACCGCCTATGACATAGCTATAGCAGCTGAAAATTACTTAGTGCAAGTTGAGAAGATAGCTCCTAGACCCCATATGCCACTTTTCCCTGAAATGCTGCTTCCAATTCAGACCGCTGCTCCTACATTAGCTCTTCTGCCTAGCATAGAAAAACTAGCTGCTACTTCATCCAATGAGCTTCATGAAGTCAAGAGTCTGTTGCAAAATATGTCAAATGAACTTGTGGCTATTAAAAGGCAGCAAACTCAAAACAACAGACGTAACCAAGGATACCAGCAGTATGGTCAAACTCCTAGACCCCCTTTTCAACATTACAATCAAGGACAGGGTCAGCTTACTCAGACCAGAGCCTTTCAAGGTTACAACCCAGGCGCCCCTTCATCATCTAAGGCTATGGTGCCCGTTCAAAACAATCTGGTGCAAGAACAACCAAGTTGTTCAACCATGGGATATGGTCAGGAGTAGGGTGTTTATACAAATGAAATGACGGGTTATTACCCAAATGTGCAAGACAATCAGGCAGCCGCCCATTCCCAAGTCTTTGAGGCTCCAATGCAATCCAGCACGAGCAACAGTCAGACCCAGCGTGATTCTACTCATGAATCATCTAGAAGGAGAATTCTATTTAGTGAATTATGTGGGTGCTGCAGACAATCAGGCTGATCGTGTTGCAGCCAACACAAGATTCAAAAGGACATCAATGGAAAAAGCTCAGGCTACTGCCCAAACGTCAGCAATCCCCTCTTCTTCACCTGTAAATCAAAAGGTCCCAAGTTTCAAACCGTCGATTGTACCTTCAGCTCCTCGGCCTGCACCTCAGGCTGTAAATAATTTCAAATAAAATTTGAAGGAAGGCAACCCTCGAGTCAATGTGATTGACCAGATGAAGAAGCTGCACATGAACATCTCCTTGTGGGATTCCCTGTCAATACCGAGACAAAAGGACATGTTACAAAAGGAATTGCAAGAGCTAAATGAACAAGCTGTCCCAGCAAACGCTGATAATGTCTTGATGATGAACGGACAGCCTTCCACCTCAGGTCAAGCTCGGAAAGAAGAAAAGGTTCCTCCTTTTTATGTGTCCTTGGTCATAGGAGATTTCTTGGTGCACAATTGCATCATTGACAGTGGGGCAAGCACCTCGGTGATGCCCAAATGTATAGCTGACAAACTGGGCCTGAAATATGAAGAAATGACCAAGGGAGACCTGCAGTTGGATGGAACCCTAGCAAAGACAGTTGGGGTAGTAAGAGGCCTGAGCTTGACGCTGCACGCTTGCCCGACCTTCTCAGTTCCTCATGATGTGGTTGTGGCGGATGTCCCTCCTTACTTTGCCATCTGCTTATCTAGGGATTTTACATCCAAGATAGGTGGCTACTTAGCAACGAATTGGTCTTATCTGGTTTTTAGAACCAAGTATGGGACTAAAGTCAAGATTGAATCCGAGCCACTCCACAGAAATCATCTGGAACTTTACTCGCTCAAGGCAGCAAATGTCAGCTATGCCATCATTGACCAAGAAGAATCCCAAGTAGACCAATCTCCATCCTTTGCCCTTGAAGGAGTTGCAGACCTGCTCTTAGATGAATGGGGAAGCGACAACTTTGAGCATGATCCTTACAAATTCATAGAGGAGGCGGGCCTCGAAATTTATTACATGCATGAAGAAGGTACTTTCGTACCAAATCTGATGAAAGCCAACCAAGAAATCTCAGATCTATGGCCGTTGTTCTTCAATGGTTCAAGAAGTAAGTTGGGAACTGGTGGTGGAGCGGTGTTGGTCTCTCCTTCAAAAGAGAGGTCTTTTTCAGCTTTCCGGTTCCAATTCTCTTGCACATGCAATGTTGAGGAATATGAATCCCTCAACGACGGTTTGGAATGGGCGAGGAAAGGAGTCAAAGAGCTGCAAGTCTTTGGTGACAGTGAGATGATTGTCAATCAGGGAAGAGGCCAGAGTTTGACGAAGAATTCTATACTGAAGTCCTACAAACATAGGGTATGGGACTTAGTGGAAAATTTCTTTGCTTTCAATATTTCCTCCATTCCTAGAGAGCGGAACAAGCAAGTAGATAGGCTGGCAGTAGTTGGCACCCAGTTCGATATCCCTCAGGAGATAGGCCGAGACCACAGCTCACGTCACGTAAAAGTAGTGATCCGACCCTCTGTACCTGACAACGTCACCAACTGGCAGGTCTTCAACAGCGATCAACAAATAACACTCTTCTTGTAGGAAGACGCTGAGTTTGCTACAAAAAACCAGGTTAAGCTGCAGTAGCAATATGGCAGCCAAATTGTTCAGCTAAAGAAAAATAAGCTCCCCAAAGGTTTGGTCACTCTAGAGAGTATCTTCAATGGAGATGACCAATTGAGAAGCGACAAGGCATGCATTGCAACAAACGAGGAGCACCATGATAAGGTGGAAATATTCAAGGATAAGCTACTTGCACTTGAGAAAGTGTGCACGGACCGTGAAAGGCAGGCCTTCATCTTGTTGTGCCAAGAATTTGCCGATATCTTCGCTTGGGAGTATAGTGATTTGAAGGGTTTTGACCCAAGTTTGGCCCAGCATACCATTGAGCTAGAAGTAGGTGCCAAACCAATCAAGCAAAAATAGAGGCCTGTCAACCCAATGATTGAGCCTCTCATGTGCAAGGAGTTCACCAAGTTGATTGAGTCTAGGATAATATTTCCAATTAAACACTCTTCTTGGCTGGCCAATCTTGTTCCTGTCCGGAAAAAGAATGGGGAGATCAGACTGTGTGTCAATTTTAGAGACCTCAATAGAGTCTCTTTGAAAGACCATTATCCTCCCAAGCATGGAGCAAATCCTTCAAATGGTGACAGGCAGCGAGCGTTTCTCCCTCCTGGATGGGTATTCAGGATATAACTAGATTTTGGTGCAAGACTGTGACCAGCACAAGACAGCCTTCACAACGAAGTGGGGAATGTTTGCTTACAGAAAAATGCCTTTCGGACTGTCTAATGTTGGTGCCACTTTCCAACGAGCCATGGACATGGCCTTTCAAGGCCTAATAAATAATACTATGCTGGTATATCTTGATGATGTGACAGTTTTCTCCAAGGAAGCGAGCCAACACATGAAACACCTCAGGCAAATCTTTGAGAGGTGTAGAGAGTTCGGTATCTCTCTCAATCCTAAGAAATGCGTGTTCACTATCCACGAGGAAAAGCTCCTTAGTCACATTGTTTCTTCGGAATACCTGACTATTGACTCAGAAAGAGTTTGCTCAATCCTGGAGCTGTCATTGCCTAAGCACAAGAAAGGCCTGCAAAGCTTCTTCAGCAAGATAAATTTCATATGGAGATTTATCTCGAACTTTGCGGAGATGGTCAAGCCATTGACCTCTATGCCGAGGTAGGGTGAGGAGTTCACATGGACAGCACCGAGAAAAGACAGTTTTGAAGAAATCAAGCAGGCCATAGCCCGGGCTCCCACTTTGATCCGCGTTGACTTCACTAAAGTTTTCAACCTTTACACCTTCGGCAATGAAGAGGTAATCTCCGCCATGCTTACCCAGGCAAGTGATCATAACCTTGAGCAACCAATTGCATTTTTTAGCCAAGGTCTAGAAGGTTTTGAAGTTAGATACACATATGTGGAAAAGCAAGTCTTGACAGTCATATGGAGTCTGAAGAAATTCAGACATATGCTGTCCAACAGCAGGATCCACCTCATGGTTCCACATCTCGGTATCAAAGATTTCTTGATCAACCAATACCTAAATGAGAAGAGAGCGGGGGGATCACTAAGGTGATGGAATATGATGTAGATATCAAGATCACCAAACTGGTAAGAGGGAGAGGCCTGTGTGAACACCTCGCTGCAGACTTTAAGAAGCAAAAGGAGGACTGTCTACTAATTCATGACGCAGCTACAGCAGAAGAACCAGCTGTCATGAAGGATTGGACATCAGACGTGAGGCATTTTCTTCTCACTGGTGAGTGCCCGCAGGGCCTTGATAGGACCAAGAGGAGATATTCAGACTCCAGTGTCTCCCTTATGTCCTGATTGATGGAGTGTTGTTCAGAAAGGATTTCTCAGGAGTCCTTTTAAGATGTTTAGACGCAAGACAGGCCGACAGAGTGCTGTCTAAGTTCCATGATGGGCTAGCAGGCGGTCATTTTGCTCCTAGGGCTACTGCAGCAAGAATAATGAGAGCTGGCTATTTTTGGCCTACTCTTTTCAAGGACACCCATGCTTGGGTACGAAAGTGCCAAAAGTGCGCGCTTTTTGATGGAAAGCAACGGTTGGCTGCCATGCCTTTACAGCTTATTCAAGTGGAGCAGCCATTCATGCAATGGGGCCTGGACTTCATAGGAATGATTAATCCTTCCTCCAGTGCTGGACACAAGTGGGTCCTGACCGCCACGGATTATTTCACAAGATGGGTAGAGGCTGTTGCTCTGAAGGAGGCCAATGAAAGGGAGGTCCTGGACTTTTATGAGGACCTGGTGAAAAGGTTCGGGGTTCCAGCAACCATAATCTCAAATAATGCGTTAGCTTTTCTGGGAACCAAAACAAGTGAATGGGCGCTGAGATATTGTATATATCTCAGTGCTTCATCCAATTACTACCCATAGGGGAATGGGCTAGCTGAGTCTACAAATAAGAACCTGATCAGGATCATCAAGAGAACCATGGAGGAGAATCAGAAGACTTGGCATGCCAAGTTGAAAACAGCCCTGTGGGCGGATAGGGTCACCCCAAAGAGGGCAATTGGCAACTCGCCATACACCCTCGTCTATGGAAGGGAAGCTAGGCTCCCTATTTCACTTGAATTGCCAGCCTTGGACCTCGCTTGCCAGATGCAATTAGAAGAAGAAAATAGCATGGAGGTTAGGCTATGTGAGCTGATGGAGCTCCAAGAGACAAGGGACCAGGCTATGGCTTCTATGACCAGTCGCCAACAGCAAACGAAGAGACAATTCGACAAGAAATCTTCATCAAAAGGTTTCTTTGAAGGAGACATTGTCTTGAAATGGGATGAGGACCGAGCTAACCCTGAAAAACATGCGAAGTTCGACGCCTTATGGAGTGGCCCATACGTAATCACTCAGTGCAAGCAGCATAATGCATTCCAACTCTCCAGGTTGGATGGTGAAGAAATGTATATCCCAGTTAATGGGATACATCTTAAACATTGCCACTGACCCCCTTTTCCATCATGTATATATTTCCCTTGCTTTTCTCCTGCTTTCCCTAAGTGCTTTCTGCACATGTTAGTAGTTTTTTTAGTTTTGTGTGTGTTTTCGTTTCCTTTTGAGGTAAATCTTCGTGATTGGTTCTAGACTTTATCGGAGCTATTGCTGATCTTTAATTTACAATTTGACTCCGTGCCCAATGGATTTGGAGGCAACTGGCTTCTAAGCATAGCAGGGATACTTCCCCTGGGAGTCGCCAATTTGTTGACCATTTTTTGCCCAACAGGTCAAAAATCGGTCCCCTTCTTCCCCTGCTATTCTAGGCCATTTCATTTTTTTTATTTTGCACAAGTCCAGGAATTTCTACGGAATCTACAGGTCTATTTCTACGGACCTTGCAGGGGAAGTTTCTACGGATTTTGCAAAGAAGATTTTTTCTACAGATTCTGTAGGTTAGTCTTTTGGCGCATGAAGAATCAGTTCAGAGAGTGCTGAATTTTGCAAGGCTTCTTCGGGCTCTTGTTTGGAGAAATTCACAAGGAAGGTTGGCATCTTTGAACCATTGAACCGGTTCAATGCCTTGGTTCAACGCCTTGGTTCAATCGGCAAGTTCATCACTCAAGTTCAACGCTTTGGTTCAACAGCGGAGTTCAACGCTTTGGTTCAAAGCTCAAGTTCATCGGCCTTGGTTCATCGCTTTGGTTCAACAGTCGAGTTCAACAGTTTCAGTTCAACGCCTCGGTTCATCGCTTGGTTCAATCACTTGGTTCAATGCCTTGGTTAATCGCGGAAGGTTCAAAGGGGCTTGGTTTTAATCGGCAAAATTCAACAAATGGCGCGCAGTATTGAAGCATTGAACCGTTGAACCTTTCTGGGTTCAAGCGGCAGGTTCGAAGGCTCGGTTCAACGAATGAGTGGCGCGCAGTGTTGAACCATTGAACCATTTTTCAGTTCAACACCTCGGTTCATCGGCAAAGTTCAACAGCTTTGGTTCACGCTCGGTTTGCTCTATCGGTTCATCAGCTTTTAGTTCAATCAAATGGCATGCAGTGTTGAACCATTGAACCATTTTTGGTTCAATCAGTCGGTTCAACGGCTTAATTCAATCAGGCGGTTCAAAGGAGCGTCCACAGAGCCGAAGGACAAGTGCCCTTTCAGAAGGCAGTCAGGCACAAAGGCACCCTTCGGAAGGGTCATTTTCAAGAAAAACCGAATCAGGAAGCCGAAGGAATTTGCCAAGGACAGTGACGTCCTGAAAGCCGTCGACTTTAAGAAGATAGACTAGCCATTGGTTTTCAAGTTGTGACGGGCCCGTGAACGTCAAATTTTACAATAGGAAATCCAGAGCGCGAAAGGTGCCAAGTGGCAACTGTGGAAGGTTTTGAAATGCTTTTCTAAGAGCAGCGAAACATGCCACGTGTCTCCTGCAAGGCTCGGTGGAAGCTGACAAGTGTCAAACATCCGCGGTCTCTCTCTTATCCCGTGGAGAAAGGTGGTGGGCCCCGATGAACTGCTAAAGAGAGCGGAAGCAGCCACGCGTCGTTTTCCATAGTACTCTCCAAAGTTGTTTGAAGCTTCTATAAATTTAGCGGATACTGCCACGTGTCCCATCACAAACTCAGCGGAAGCCGCCATGTGTCGGCATCCGCGTTTCAAAATGCCTTATGAGTTTCAAAGCGACGGGCACGCAGACGTCAAACTTTGCAGGAATGAATAACCATTGGTTTTCAAACAAATGGCATGAACCCGAAGGAATTCAAAGACTAAAGTCTGGAGAGCCGAAGAACTAGCAGAGGTAACCCGAGAGACGAAGGAGCAGAAATCGAGAAGGCAGCCTAGGTGGCAAAAAGGAGTGAGTTATATCTGCAGTTGAAACAGTGTCTGCGAAATTGATTACCAAGAGGCGCGAACAGGCGATGAACGGCGCAACTCATCTTTCTCCATTCTGCATTAATGAGCAGGCAAGCCGCGAAATGCCTTAAAGGAGCAGTCTTTTGCAGACAAATGGCGCGGCCCATAATTTCACCTTGAAACAAGGGGCTGACACAGCATTACCTTGGAGCGGCTTTCCTCTTCCCAATGATTGGAACACACATGGGTTATTTGTAAAAAGGGCGCCAAAAGGCCTCCTTTCTTCCTCTATATATTGTAGACTTGTCATTTGGAAAAGGATCTGTCACATTTGTAAGGCGAAGCCCTGGCAAATTTTCACCTAAAATCAATAAACTCATTTTTACCTCTATTCTGGTTAGATATCTCTGTTTGTGTCTGAGTGTCAGTTTTGTGTTTAGTCATTGCTTTTTAATGCTTTCACAGGATTAACACCAGCGTACCTAGTGTCTATAAGGTGCCATTCCTGCAAGTGACAAGTAGAGTTGCACCTGGAAGCGCAGAGACAAAAATTACTATATAGTGTGCCCTTTCCACAGCACCTATGGTGAGTCCCTGTTTTCTGTGTGTTCCATTGAAACCTCCCTGTTAGTTTTCTGCAACGTGATCCTTTTTGCCAGTTTAAAGTGTACGTATGTGTTTGTATGGTTTCAAGTGTGAGTGTGAGTAGGTCGAATCATTTGGTGCATCACCTCTTTTAGAGTAGTTCTGTTTTCCTGCAATGTTTCTCCCTTTTCATCCCCCCCATTATATATCTATATATACGTATTAGCACTTATTGGAACAACTCAGATGCATCAAAGGGAGCTAGCCCTTATCTAGAGACTCTCCCCTCCAACTTCGCCAGTCCCACAGGTGAGAGGGGAGTTTCCATTTTGACGTGTGGAAGGCAGGAGCTAGGCGTCCTGCCCCCGGGTGCAATGCACTACATCAACACACATTGTTGGCCAAATTTGGCCCACGTACAAAGCTTGTGCCTGGATAGATCAACTAAGCAGAGTTCTTGATTGACCAAATGATCAAATGGGTAAAACAAGCTTTGAAAATCTAGACCGTCATCAGGGCATCATGCAAAAATGGATAGGTTAGTCTGATTGTGAATTTTATAAATGTACTTAGGAAGCCTCCTAGGCCAAAAGATCACATGGACATGAAATTCTTCATGCCTTGAACATTCTCTGAAAATTTCATGACTTGATGAGTTGTTTATCTCAAGTTACAAGCATTTAAAGTTAATACAACAGAATGAAACGTTCTTGGGGATGTCAAGTTTGAGTTGCAGCAAATAGTCATTTAAATTCAAATGTTCCCAGGTTGAACGTAGATCCAATAAGTGTCAAAATTGTGGAATCTTGGAGCAGATCTAATGACGAGCGACAAACTGACAAAGTCAGTGGGTCCCGAAGATCCAATGAAGCACGTTTAATTGTGTAGTCAAAGATCAATGGTGAGAGCATCAAGTCAAAAGGTCAACATGAACGTACGACTGACAAGTGTCAAGATCTCGGATACTTGAACGAGGATCCAACATCATGCGACGACTGACAAGGTCAATGGGTCCAAGCAAATCAACAATGGGCGATCAATCGTTCAAAAGCAGATCGACGATGAGTGAGAGGTCAACAAGTTAGCAAATCCTGAGAACAAATAAGGAGATGCCAAGTGTCGCGATCGCATCAACTAGGTAACTCAACAATATGTGTTCAAGCCATGCAAAGCAGATCAATGGTGCATGTAAAGTCAAAGAGTTAGCAGGATCTTGCAGAATGAATGGGGAGCTGACAGTGGGCACAATTCGAGAAGGCCCGGATCAAGATCGATGGTCATTAAAAGTCAAAATCTAAGGGACTTCAATGGAGAGCAAATGCGACTTGAGGTCGAAATAAAAGCAAGACTTGCAAGGATCATCTCGTCGCCATTAGAGCTCAGTCGAACACCATGGAGCAGACATAGCCATACAATCAAGAATGTTAATGGTGAAGCTCTATTTCCTTTAAAGTTCAAAAGCATGATAGGTCTGTTTAGACCCAATATAGTCCAGAACGAAGCTATGCAACCTGTGGATTTGCATCGATATAATGACTATATGAAAACCAATAAATTGGATTGGTTTGCAATCTATAATAAGATCCATGCTCAGATATTGAAGTAGGGGCAGATATGTATGGTTATGGAGAGGTGTGTTGTCCTTCGATAAAGCTATAGCTTTGACAAACAGGTGGCTGCAGTCGCTAAAAGCAGACATGGTGATGGCTTTGTCAGGGCCAAGGATATAAGGACCTTGCCCTTATAATGAAGCAAGTGGAAATGGCGTGGAGGATCAAAACAAAGAGAGCTGGTGGTTGGAAAAGTAGTTGGAGCGTTGATTCTATTTAGAACCATAAAGATCTTTTCTCCAACAGATGTATTCATGACTCATCATGGAAAACAAACCCTTGTCTTCTAGGGGATCTCTCAGCCAAAAGACTAATTGAAACAAATGGAGGTTACTTTGTTGATGAAGGGCTAGTCCGGATTGGATTAAGCGTGGTGGAGCATTCATTGAAAGTGGCAGTTCATTGATTGTTCTTGGTACTCGTGCTCCCTCTTCTCTCTTGCTTTCTCCTATATCACCCCATTCTTTCTCATTTGTAAGCACTCCCCCAAATTCTAGACTCTCACAAGGACTCTTTAATCTTGAAGAGCAGGGGACTCTTTGAGAAATTGCAAAATATGCTCATCTTGATTAGGTTAAACCCTGTCAAGGATTTGTAATAACTACCTCTTGATGCAATAAAAGACTTTCCTTACCTATCTCTTGCCTTGAATCAGTGTTTAGTGAGTTGTGCATGATGGCCTTGTGAAGGAGATTCTTCCATATCCATTGTCCTCCTTTTTGATCTCTTTTAGGGTGTTTTCAAGTTGTTTGCAGGTCTGGTTAGTGTTCTCACTGAACCTAGTTCATGAAACACTAATGCACTGAGCTAGATTGTGAGGTTGTGTGAGCAAACATTGTTTTTTGCAGATCTAGTGTCGGTTCAAGTTTATGAGAGTTTCTCATTTTTATTTGGTGCATCACCTTTTAGCCTTCTTAGGAGCCCTTTTCCCTTTTCTAACCCTTTTCTCAGTCCAAACATTAGTTTAGGTGATCCATCAAGAGGAAGTAGGCCTTTTTTGGAGGTTCAGCCCCATCAAAGGTGACCCACAGCTTGGGGTTGTTTCCATATTATAGCTTAGTTGGAGGGAGCCTAAAGAACTCTTTCCAAGGGTGCAGATTAATGTCATAACAGTTTCTGGTAGCTCGGTGGGACTTATTGCATTCTGCATCTCACTGAAAGGTTCTTGGTGTTGCCTTTCAGTGCAATCAGCCTTTGGAGGCACATTTGCAAACACCAATGGCCACTCCACTATGAACATCAGCTGGTATAAGCAGCCCAAGTGCCTAATCACCATTATTGGGTATGTATCATCCCCCATTTGATCAAAATGCATATGCTTTCATTCCTTATCCTTCATATCAAGTTAGCCTAAGGAACTCTTTCCAAGGGTGCAGATTAATGTCATAACAGTTTCTGGCACGCCCGGTGGGACTTACTGCATTTTGCATCTCATTGAAAGGTTCTTGGTGTTGCCTTTCAGTGCAATCAGCCTTTGGAGGCACATTTGCAAACACCAATGGCCACTCCATTATGAACATTAGCTGGTATAAGCAGCCCAAATGCCTAGTCACCATTATTTGGTATGTATCATCCCCCATTTGATCAAAATGCATATGCTTTCATTCCTTATCCTTCATATCAAGTTAGCGATGTTCATGGCTTCACCCCAAGTGGCCATTAAGATTCGATGTATTAGCTTTGTCAGAATTTGCCTCTCTCCAGTCAATCAAAAAAGAGCCTTAGGGAGACATGGCTTGATCTTGAAAGAGAATTAAGAGAGGTTGATAGGCAGGAAGAGTACTATAGGCAACAACAAAATCTTGAACACCAAGCTTATGTTCAGGAGCAGGAGTTGAGGTTTTAGGAAGAGCACTTGGTTAGGCAAGACCAAGCCAAGAGGGAAAGTAGCTATCAGTTGTTCTTGAGCCAGAGAGCAGCCAACCCTAGACCCCAACTACCCTCTGCTACTCTTGTTCATGCTCAAACCTGGCCCCTTAGCCCACCTTGTCAAAGTTCATCTCTATCAAGAGTCAAGCCAATTGTTAAGGGCCATTCAACTGAAAAATATCAAGCCATCCCATCTTGGATCTTCTCCTATGCCAATGGCCCTGACTGTGTCATACTCTCTCTTGTGAAACCACCCTCTCCCACACACATTTAGGAAAAAGAGAAGGTGGCCAAGCCTTATGCTTTCCCCTCATGGAAATCAATCAAGGAGGGCGCAAAAAAGAGAGAGGAAGTGCTAGCTGAGGTAGTCCAGGAACCAGTGCAAGAAAAAGAGGTGTTAGCTCAGCTCAATGAGCTTGCCATACAACACAACTCCATGACTCTATCTCCCTCCCCCAAGAGCCACCAAAGAGAACCTTCAAAGTCCCTAACTGGAAGTATACTCTCCTAAGCTGCAAGCAGGGTGAACTTCTTCACCCTCCCACCATCTCCCTCTTAGATAAAGACCCTGTTTTGCAAAGAATAGAGGAGGAGCTTGTAAGCATAGGTGAACTTGAAGAAGACAACACAAGTGTCTATAATGAGGAAATCATGATAGGCAGCCCACTCCATTCAGAGGAGAAATCAGGGTTGGACCATCTATTATGGCATGGTTTTGACACTGATGAATTAGAACCTAAAGGCAGTACTGATGCCTTCGTATCTGAAGAAATTGGTATTCAAGGTGTAGATGGGAGCAAAGGAGACTTTGCTTTGCTCCAAGAGCTTCCATTCGGTGGGGTTGAAGATGAGGATGAGCAACGTGCATAAATTGTTGTGGTTGCAGCAGTCAACCAGTCAGCTGATCAAGTTAAAGAGGTCATAAATGAGCAAGAGAGAAATAAATAAAAAGGAGGATCAAGATGAAGTATGGCAATAGTTGTACCATGACTTCATGGAGCAGGTAGAGGTTCTAAACCAGCTTATGCCTCCTTCAGAGCATGAAAATGAACTTGCAGATCAAGGTATAAAAGCTGACCAATCTCAAGATGAATTGTCCATTGAAGGCAATGTTGATGTTTTCAAGAATGAAGGAGAATGGTCAGATCAAGAGCCACAAGAACATGACATTTCGAACCTTAGATGGGTTGATGAGCTACCATATGGCTCCTTTCAAAGTAAGCAAAGCAAGGATGGTGTTGAAGTTGGCATTGTCCTGGACGACCAAGAGAAGCTGCCTTTTGGGATGACTTAGAGCTTTTTTGCCTAAGCCTAGACAATCAACCTTCATGTTTAAAGGAGCCATCACATGTGCTTAATTCAAAGCACAAAGTTGAGCCATCAGATGAGGAGGTTGTAGGTGCTCCTATAGTCCATTTTGGAGCAAGCCTTGAAGAAATGGACCAATATGTCTACATTGGAGACATGTTTGTCCCATTTCATCCTCTTGAGAGCATGCCAAAAGAGTCAGCAAGTATCTTAGCTCACCTGTCATGAGCTCTCAAAAACAAGGTGTTTTCCATCTTGGTTCACCACAAATGAGTGATGTTGAATCCTTTCCATTCGATCCAGGAGGAAGATACTTGTAATTTACAGCCCTGTACATATTAGAATAGTTTTTTGGTTTTTCTCTAAGTGCCTTGTCCACATTCTTTCCCTGTTGTGTTTCCTTTTCCAAAGTGCCTTGGGCACTTTGTTTTGTTTCTTGTTCTTATTGCTTCAAGAGGAAGTTATCCAGAGGGGCAGCCTTGCATCATTTCATGTCAGCTAAGAGCAAAGACTTGTGACTCCATGCCCAATGGATCAGTCAAGACTAATGGTCTCGATTCTCAAGCATAGGAGGCATGCTTCCCAGTTGAGTCACCAAAGATGTTGGCCAAATTTGGCCCACATACAAAGCTTTTGCACGGATAGATCAGTTGAGCAGAGTTTTTGATGGACCAAATGATCAAATGGCTAAAGCAAGCTTTGAAGAGCCAGACCGTCATCGGGATGTCATGCAGAAATGGATAGGGCAGTCTGATTGTGCATTTTATAAATGTACTTAGGAAGCCTCTCAGGCCAAAAGATCACATGGACATGAAGTTATTCATGCCTTGAACATTCTTTGAAAATTTTGTGACTTGATGAGTTGTATATCTCAAGTTACAAGCATTTAAAGTTAATACAACAGAATGAAACTTTTGCAGGCACGTGCAGGGACATCAAGTTTGAGCTGTGGCAAATAGCCTTTTTAAATTCAAATGTTCCTAGGTTGAACGCAGATCCGACAAGTGTCAAAATTGTGGAAACTCGGAGCAGATCTAATGGCAAGTGGCAAATTGACAAAGTCAATGAGTCCTGAAGATCCAACAGAGCGCTTTTAATCGTGCAATCGAAGATCAACGGTGAGCATCAAGTCAAAAGATCAGCATGAACGTGTGGCTGACAAGTGTCAAGATCTTGGGTACCTGAATGAAGATCCAATGGTGTGCGGTGACTGACAAGATTAGTGGGTCCAAGTACATCGATGGTGTGCAATCAATCGTACAAAAGCAGATCAATGACGAGCGATAGGTCAACAAATCAGCAAATCTTGAGAACAAATAAGGAGATGCTAAGTGTCGCAATCACATCAACTGACAGGTAAATCAATGGTCTGCGTTTGAGCTATGCAAAGTAGATCGACGGTGCACGTAAAGTCGAAGAGTCAGCAGGATCCTACGGAACAAATGTGGAGCTGACAGTTTGCACAATTTGAGAAGGCTCGGATCAAGATCGACGGTCATTGTTAAAAGTCGAAAGCTAAGGGACTTCAATGGAGAGCAAATGCGACCTAAGGTCGAATTAGAAGCAAGTCCTGCAAGGATCATCCCGTCGCCATTAGAGCTCGGTCGAACACTATTGAACAGACATAGCCGTACAGTCAAGAATGTTAATGGTGAAGCTCTATTGCTATTAAAGTTTAGAAGCATGATAGGTCTGTTTAGACCTAATATAGTCCATAATGAAGTTATGCAACCTGCAGATCTACATCGATATAATGACTATGAAAACCAATAAATTGGATTGGTTTTCAATCTATAATAAGATGTAATGTCCCCACTTTAGCAGTTGACCAAGTGTGTGTGTGCGTTAGCCTAGTTATACATGGTCCCGAGGGCTAACGAAGAGTTTAAAGGGATCCTAGAGTGTTTTGGCCTAGTCATTTCCAGTTTGGCCCAAAACGGAGTTGATTTACTCAGTTTTAGGCATACTATTTTTAGTAAGTTAGCAGGACACAGCAGAGGCCAGTTTTGGTGATTGGATTTGATACTCCTCAGCGAGAGCTTTTCGGCGAACTATCACTTGTGCTATTCAGAGTCCGATTGCTATTATATTTTAATGCTTGAAGTGTTATTAAAGTAACATTTAACTTAATTGCAAAATATTAAAGTGTTACTTTAATATTTACTTTATGGGGATGGTACCCAAGAGAGACATAAGTAATATTTTAATATATAAAATGTTGCACATCTTTATCCCACATTGCTCATGAGAGTTGAGTCGCCCCTTGGAGAAAGAATAAAAGGAAGCGTTTGTGGCTTCATTCAGCATGTTGGATAAGAAGAAGAATTGATTCACTTGCAGTTTGCAAGTTATTTTGGGCATTTGGGAACGTCCTTCCCATTTTTAGCACTCTAGACATCAATCTTTGGGATTGGTCTTTGGAGTCTATGCTTTCAGCCTCATGTAGCCACATCATTGTAGCGTCGTGCCACTGTAGCAGCCACATCACTGTAGCAGTTGCATCACTATAGCAGCCGCGTCACTGTAGCATCTTGTAGCAGATGATGAGTGTCGTCCATCTCATTCAATCAATATTCAATTGATGTCTTATCGACTCGGGCTGGTGTCCAAAGCTATCTGCAGTAAGAGTCGGGAGAAACAACCCTGTGGAGTCCGTAGAAACAAGCCTGTAGAGTCCGTAGTTCTACTGGATGGAGAACAAAATGATCGTACCTTCGGGATTCGCTGAGGATATTCGCTTGAAGCAATGTTCATTCCATTGCTGGAGTATTTAGTGAGTTATCGCATGGCCGACATTGCACTTGTTTACTCATTTTGTAATCAATATAAATACAGTGTGTTGGTTATTTCAGCTGTGTGTCTATGCTTTCAATTCTACATTCATGTTACATGCATAAGATGTTGCAAAACAAAAAAAAACACAATACAAGCAAACCATTCTAGAGTCATAAGGGGTTTTAAAACTTACACGGAGAAGTAAGGGGTTTCAGCTGGGTTAGTTTTGGGCGTAATAAAGGTGCCCATTACAGTGGTATTAGAGCCTATTTTCTTGCCATCCTGTGAGGTTTCATGCATCCAACACATCAATATTACTTGAGGAGAAACCGGACAAACCCAGACTTACGTAATTTCTCAGAGATTGAAGAGGAGGGTGACCCTTTTTCAGCATCAGCCATGGGTGACAGAGATGGGGAAAGGGGAGAACCTAGCACTAGGGAGATGCTTAGTGATCTTGCTAGGGGTCAGAGGGAGCTACAAGCTACATTACAGCATTTGGCTATAGCCATTACACAACATTTGACTAGCGCAGATCAAGGCAATAATGCCAACCAAGGTAATAATGCCAATCAAGGTAATAATGTTAACCAGGTAGGTGGACAAGGTAATGGAGATAATGGAGACGCATCGATTAATAGAGGAACTAGGACATATGCTAGAGCAGGTTCTTCTACTACAAGACCACTCATGCCACGTTTTCCTCCGAAACAGAATGACCAGAATAACGCTGGTCCTACACAGCAGGAGATACATGACCAAATCCTGAAGGATTAGAGAAATTCTAGATCGAATTTTTAGGGTGAGATGTCTTTCAGGGAGAACATGGATATTAGGCTGAAACATTTACCTCAGAGAGGCAACAGGAAGCAACATTATGAGCTTAAGAAGAAAGTGGGTAAGCTCTCAATTCCATATTTTGATGGTACAGGCAAGATTACAGCCAAGGCTTGGGTGCAAAAGCTTGATACATATTTTCAGCTTAGCCCGATGCCTAAGGATGATGCCATCAAGTACGCAGCTATACATCTAGATGGCAGTGCCCATGAGTGGTGGCACCATGGGATGGTGACACTTGGACATAACCAGATTGATACATATGCAGAGTTCACCGAGAGGTTGATCAAGCGGTTTGACACTAAGGACCCAAAATTGCATTTTAAGGAGCTAGCACAGCTTAGACAGTGGGGTTCTGTGGAGGCCTATATCACTGAGTTCGAAAAGCTGGCAGTATTGGTGACAGATATATCTGAGAGGAGACTCGTTCTTTTCATGGATGGGCTTTCTGATCTCTTGTGAGGTTGGGTAAAGGGACACAACCCTTCTTCACTTCAGGAGGCTATTAAGAAAGCGAGAGACCTAGCATCTTCCTACAGGAGTAAATTTCACTCTAAGGACTCTCATTTTAAGAAGGATAAGGAAAAGAAAACATTTCAGAAGGACCCTTAGCAGCCTAAGGGGGAAACTAAAGGGTTGGACAATGACACCCTCAACGAGCTTAGGAAGAAAAAACTATGTTTTCATTGTAGGGAGCCATGGGATCTTTCCCATAAATGTCCGCTTAAGGCGAAGGCTAAACAAATGAAGTATTTTTCAGCAGATGAATCACCTTTCGAGGACAAGGAGCAACATTCAGATTTGGAGTCAAGTCAGGGTGATAGCACTGCTGAGGAGAGTTCGGATGATGAGAAGTCTCTTGCTCGGTTGACAGGGGTCCAGAAGGCCATTACCTTTAAGGTAAGAGGGATGATTCAGGGGCAATGTGTGGTTTCATTGATCGACACAGGGGCAACGCATAACTTTATCGATGCACAAATGGTGGCCAAGAGAGGCCTTCAGACAGAAGAGCATGCGGGGTTTAGAGTCATGGTGGCCAATGGCCACAAGTTATTATGCACCCAGAAGATTTCAAATCTTCGCATCAGATTGGGAGGAGGTTATGAGTTGGAGGACGATTTCTATGTAGTTGACATGGGTGATTATGATGTCATCTTGGGAATGACATAGCTGGCTTCTCTGGTAGAGTTTACCTTCAACTTGGCTAAGTTGGAGATGAGGTTTCAGCATCAGGGCAGGAAGGTGGTGCTTCGAGGTTTACCAGATGGGGGGCTCAAGGTGGTATCATTGAAGAGGATGGAACGGTTATTTAGACATAATAATGTAGAGTGGGCAGCGGAATGTTTGATCATGCCTACACCTCCAGAGCAACAGGTTAAAAGCCATCCTCCAGATATATTGGAGATCATTTCTAGGCATGATAAGGTGTTTGGTAGCATTCCACATGGGGTTCCTCCCAAGAGGGGTATAGAGCATGTTGTCGAGCTAGAGGAGGGGGCTAAACCAGTCATCATCACCCCCTACTGCCATCCTAAAAAATCATAAGGACTAGATAGAGAAGTCGATAAAGGAGCTATTGGAGATGGGGCATATTAGGCCAAGCAAAATTCCCTTTGCTTTAGCGGTTGCTTTGGTAAAGAAGGATGGGACAATGCGTATGTGCAGTGATTATAGAGCTCTCAATAAGAAGACAATTAAGAACAGGTACCCCATCCCTAGGATTGATGAGTTGATTGATGAGCTGCATGGAGCATGGTATTTCTCTAAGATAGACTTATGTTCAGGATACCATCAGCTCAAAATGTAAACGAAGGACAGAAAAAATTGCCTTCAAGTGTCACTACGGGCACTTTGAGTTTTTGGTTATGCCATTTGGGCTAACCAATGCTCCAGCTACCTTCCAGAGTTGTATGAATCCGGTGTTCAAAGCGCAGCTTCGGAGATTTGTATTGGTATTCTTTGATGATATCCTGGTATTCAGTAGGACTTGGGAGGAGTACCTACAACAATTAGAGGAGGTGTTGGTTATTTTGGAGAAGGAATCACTATATGCCAAGGAATCGAAGTGTGAGTTTGGCATGACAAAGTTGCTTTACCTTGGCCATATTATCAGTGCTGATGGAGTTAGGGTGGATCTAGGAAAGATTAAGGCGATTGTTGATTGGCCTACTCCAACAAGCCTTACACAACTCAAAGGGTTTTTTGAATTATGTGGATTCTATAGGAGATTTGTGAAGGGTTTTTCACATACTGCAGCATCATTAACATATCTCACCAAGAAGGGTGTTTTTGTATGGACAAAGACAGCACAACAATGTTTTGAACATTTCAAGCAGGTGATGTCTTCATGTCCAGTTCTAGCTCTACCCGACTTCATGAAGCCTTTTCAGCTTCATTGTGATGCATCGAGTGATGGGATTGGAGCAGTATTGATGCAAGGGAAGCATCCCATTGCTTTTGAGAGTAGGAAGCTCCAAGGGGTGGAGAGGAACTATTCTATTTATGATCGGGAGATGTTGGCCATCATGCATGCCTTGGCCAAATTCCGATCCTACTTGGTTGGAGGGAAGTTTGTGATCAAGACGGATCACAACATAAAATATTTCACGGGCCAGCAAGACTTGAATGACAGACAGCAAAAGTGGGTCACTAAATTGTAGGCTTATGACTTTGACATTGAGTTTGTCAAAGGGAAGAATGTAGTAGCTGATGCCTTATCTAGAAGACCTCACATTTGTGCTCTTGCAAAGATTTCAGGAGATTGGAGGGATAAGATTATAGCAGAGTATGCCGGAGATGCTTGAGCTTCTGGATTGATTTCAGGTACTATACAGGATGATTGCTATGAGGTGATAGATGGGTTGATCAGATTTCAAGAAGGGTTTATTTGATTCCGTCATAACATTTAAGAGAGGCGATACTGAGGGCATTTCATGATGCACCTACGGTTGGGCATTCGGGGGTCTTCAAGACCTACAGGCAAATCCGAGAGCGGTTCTCATGGAGAGGGATCAAGGATGATGTTCAGAGGTATGTCAGGAAGTGTGCAATTTGTTAGTAGAATAAGGAAGAGCACACGTTTCCTGTTGGTTTACTACAGCGCTTGCTCATTCCGAACAGGAAATGGGAAAGCATTTCTATGGACTTCATCACTAGCCTACCACGAGTGCAGGGAAGAGATTGCATTTATGTGGTGGCAGACAGATTGACGAAGTCTGCTCACTTCTTTGCTGTCCCTTCTACTTACACAACAGCTCAGGGGGCAGATTTGTTCTTCAGGGAGGTTTTCAAGTTGCATGGGTTATCAAGATTTATTGTTAGTGACAGGAATAGCAAGTTCATGAGTGCCTTTTAGCAGGTGTTGTTCAGGTTGTGCGGTACAGATCTTACACCTAGTACGAGCTACCATCCTCAGACAGATGGGCAGACGGAGATAGTAAATAAATGGGTGGAAGGTTATTTGTAGAACTATGTGACTGCGTAGCAGAGAGCCTGGGTTAAGTGGTTACACATAGGGAGTATTGTTACAATACCACATATCACATGACCATCAGGATGACTCCATTTATGGCATTGTATGGGTATGAAGCACTAAGCTTCATGGATTTGGCTTTGGGGGACAGCAGAGTGCCCAAATCCAAAGACCTATTGCAAGATATTCAAGATGTCCTGAGAGCACTCAAGGAGAATATACAACAGGCTCAAAATCAGCAGAAGTTGTATGCTAATCAGCATAGAGTAGAGCGCATTTTCGAGGTGGGGGACATGGTGTATTTGAGGCTACATCCATATAGGCAGTCATCGCTCAAGAAGAGTGGAGCAGAGACGCTGAAGCCTAGATTTTACGGTCCCTACAGGGTGATTCACAGAGTGGGTGAAGCCGCCTATGAGCTTGAGCTCCCAGAGGGCAGTCGGGTGCACAATGTATTTCATGTGTCTAGGCTTAAGAAAGCCATTGGTCAGAGTGTAGTGCCTTCTGCAGATTTACCCCCTTTGGATGAGGAGGGGAAGCTCGTGTTAGTACCTGAAGCTATTCTAGACACCAAAGAGAGGAAACTCAGAAACAGGATAGTGAAGGAGTATTTGGTCAGATGGAGAGACCTGCCGGAAGAGGATGCTACATGGGAGAGTGAGCAGGTTATTCAGCAGAATGGGCTGAGATTGCTTGAAGACAAGCAATTTCAAGGGGGCAGACTGTAATGTCCCCACTTTAGCAGTTGACCAAGTGTGTGTGTGCGTTAGCCTAGTTCTACATGGTCCCGAGGGCTAACGAAGGGTTTAAAGGGATCCTAGAGTGTTTTGGCCTAGTCATTTCCAGTTTGGGCCAAAACAGAGTTGATTTACTCAGTTTCAGGCATACTATTTTTAGTAAGTTAGCAGGACACAGCGGAGGCCAGTTTTGGTGATTGGATTTGATACTCCTCGGAGAGAGTTTTTCGGCGAACTATCACTTGCGCTATTCGGAGTTCAATTGCTATTATATTTTAATGCATGAATTGTTATTAAAATAACATTTAACTTAATTGCAAAATATTAGAGTGTTACTTTAATATTTACTTTATAGGGATGGTACCCAAGGGAGACATAAGTAATATTTTAATATATAAAATGTTGCACATCTTTTATCCCACATTGCTCATGAGAGTTGAGTTGCCCCTTGGAGAAAGAATAAAAGAAAGTATTTGTGGCTTCATTCAGCATGTTGGATAAAAAGAAGAATTGATGCACTTGCAGTTTGCAAGGTATTTTGGGCATTTGGGAACGTCCTTCTCATCTGTAGCACTCTAGACATCAATCTTTGGGATTGGTCTTTGGATTCTATGCTTTCAGCATCATGCAGCCACGTCACTGTAGCCGCTGCGCCACTGTAGCAGCCGTGACACTGTAGCAACCACATCATTGTAGTAGTCACGTCACTGTAGCAGCCACGTCACTGTAGCAGTCGCATCACTATAGCATCTTGTAGCAGCTTACGAGTGTCGTCCATCTCCTCATTCAATCAATATTCAATTGATGTCTTATCGACCCAGACTGGTGTCCAAAGCTATCTGCAGTAAGAGTCGGGAGAAACAAGCCTACGAAGTCTGTAGAAACAAGCTTGCAGAGTCCGTAGAAACAAGCCTGCAGATTCTGTAGAAACAAGCCTGCAGAGTATGTAGTTCTGCTGGACGGAGAACAAAATGATCGTACCTTCGGGATTCGCTAAGGATATTCGCTTGAAGCAATGTTCATTCCATTGCTGGAGTATTTAGTGAGTTATCGCATGGCCGACATTGCACTTGTTTACTCATTTTGTAATCAATATAAATACAGTGTGTTGGTTATTTCAGCTATGCGTGTCTATGCTTTCAATTCTATATTCATGTTACATGCATAAGACGTAAAAAAAAAACACAATACAAGCAAACCATTCCAGAGTCATAAGGGGTTTTAAAACTTACACGAAGAAGAAAGGGGTTTCAGCTGGGTTAGTTTTGGGCATAACAGAGGTGCCCATTACATAAGACCTATACTCAGATATTGAAGTAGGGGCAGATATGAATGGTTATGGAGAAGTGTCTTGTCCTTCGATAAAGCTATAGCTTAGACAAACCGGGCCCTACAACCGCTAAAAGCAGACATGGTTGTGGCTTTGTCAGGCCCAAGGATATAAGGACCTTGCCCTCATAATGAAGCAAGTGGAGATGGCGTGGAGGATCAAAACAAAGAGAGCTGGTGGTTGGAGAAGCAATTGGAGCGTTGATTTTGTTCAGAAATGCAAAGATCTTTTCTCCAACAGACTTAGTCATGACTCATCATGCAAAACAACCCTTGTCTTCTAGTGGATCTCTCAGCCAATGAGAAGAACTTGAAGACTAATTGGAACAAATGGAGGTTAATTTGTTGATGAAGGGCTAGTCCGGATTGGATTAAGTGTGGTGGAACATTCATTGAAAGTGGCAGTTCATTGATTGTTCTTAGTACTCGTGCTCCCTCCTCTCTCTCCCTTTCTCCTATAACACCCTATTCTTTCTCATTTGTAAGCACTCTCCCAGATTCTAGACTCTCACAAGGACTCTTTGATCTTGAAGAGTAGGGGACTGTCTGAGATATTGCAAAATATGCTCATCTTGATTAGGCTAAACTTTGTCGAGGATTTGTAAGAACTACCTCTTGATGCAATAAAAGACTTTCTTTACCTATCTCTTGCCTTGAATCAGTGTTCAGTGAGTTGTGCATGATGGCCTTGCGAAGGAGATTCTTCCATATCCATTGTCCTCCTTTCTGACCTCTTTTAGGGTGTTTTCAAGCTGTTTGCAGATCTGGTTTAGTGTTCTGCTTGAACCTAGTTCATGAAACACTTATGCACTGAGCTAGATTGTGAGGTTGTGTGAGCTAACATTGTCTTCTGTAGATCTAGTGTCAGATCAAGCCTATGGGAGTTTCTCATTTTTATTTGATGCATCACCTTTTAGTCTTCTTAAGATCCTTTTCCCCCTTTCTAACCCTTTTCTCAATGCAAACATTAGTTTAGGTGATCCATCAAGAGGAAGTCGGCTTTCTCCGGAGGTTCAGCGCCATCATAGGTGACCCACAGCCTAGGGTTGTTCCCATATTATGGCTTAGTCAGAGGGAGCTTGAAGAACTCTCTCCAAGGGTGCAGATTAATGTCATAACAGGGCATATGCTTCCTTAACAAGACATAACAAGTGATTTTTCCAAGCTTCCTCTTGCAATCTGAATTTATACAAGGAAATTGATGCATGAAAAGGAGCAATACAATTTTTTTTTCTTGGCATACCTTTCTATTATGATGTCCTTTTCATTTTGATGTACTCTTCCCCCATTTTCAATTTGTTTTTCCTTAGACCGCTGCCCTCCTATGCTTTCTTCTTGTGCCTTTGACTCTTCTATAAATTTTTTGCTCTTAACTTCAAGTGATTGCTTGTTTCCTTAGGTTCATTAGTGGCCCTTTTTTAATGCTTTATCATTAAGGTCTCTCCATTAGGTGGCTGCCTTTCGAAATCAGCTTCTTTGGCTAATGATTTTTTCAATTTTTCTGAATTAATTCTCTGTTGCTCGTACCTCATAGAGGGACTTTGACTGATTTTTGGATATTGGCAAGCTCATGAAGTGGCTGCCCCTTGTACAATTGGAAATCCAATTCTACCACTTGTTTCAATGGTTGCCTTTCCTTTGATTGAAGTATTTCATCATGTGTCTTTGTTGTTATAGGCTTGATTAATTCCTCTTTTGTTTCAAACTTCTTGATTATCTCCTTCAACAAATCTTCATGTGCCATCAAGCCAGGCTTTTGTGTCATTCTTTCTTAAAACCACCACTTATGGCCAGCCCCATCCAAATTTTGAATAACAAAAATCATTGCCTCCTTTCGACCTCTAGGCCTCAAGTCAAGGTACTCTATCATCATATAGACACAAACTCTTACTAACTTACCTGGATCACCATCAAAAGTTGGAAGAACTATCTTCTCCAAATCATTTTGTGTATCCATATACCCATAATGTCTCTTACCATACCTCAAACCTAGTCAAGCTTCGAAGCTCCTTCCCCTGCGGTATATAGGTGCAAGAGTCAAGTACTCATCACAATCCTCTATGAGATCCCAACGAATCAAAGGTTGGTCCTCATGATCCTGGGCCTGTGTATTACTTTTCATCCTTCCCTGTTTTTGTTCTGAATCCCACAAATGGCCAAGGTATGGCTTTGATACCACTGTAATGTCCACAAATTGGGACGACAACCAAAAAGAGAGTTTTCCAACAAACCCTAGCCAAATCAAGTACCAAAATGAAATCTTAAAATAAATAACCAGCCAAAGCTTTGTTGAAAAAATGTATGATATTCAATCTAAGAGCATCCAAATAAATGGACAAGAAGCTGAAAACTATTTAAAGAATGGAGTACCTTTTTTAGGGTCCAATAATATGACAATTTGCTGAAAATACCTCACAAAAATATTCTGAATTTTATTTCAAGATACAATTGTACTTTCCAGCTCTTAAATGCTTCAAAATACTCTCCAAGTGGTTCGCTACACTTCAATAAAATAAGAGCAAATCTGAAAATTTTCCCTTGGTTTTCTCTCACCAAATCACCTTTCGAAGCTTGCCAAACAAGTCACCCAAGTGCCAAAATTGCAAAAATAATTTCTAAATATTTTATGGCATTGAATGACCCTAAAATTTTTGCAAAACTACTCCAACACAAATTGCCCAAGATAGAAACTTGCAAATCAGCGTTTCCCAAACAATTTGCTGCCCACAATAATTATTATTTCCTACAAACAGGTTGAAACTTTAAAAATTCATAAATCCCTCAATACTTGGAATTATGATGCAAATAAGAGATCAATCTGACCACAAAATTAGTGACTATCCAATAAAAATAATATCAAAAAATTCTATGGGAAGGCCACCAAAACTTGCTTTGAAATCTTGAAAACCTTAGTTTTCAAAATTTTCCTCCTCAAACCTTAGGTTCACTCAAATTAATAGAAGCTGGTGGTGTTTCAAAACACCTTTGTAAATCCACTTGCTTGAACACGTGCAATTTGAAACTCATTTACAACTTGTTGGCCATTTTTGGCCTACGTATGAAGCTCTTGCATGGTTTAATGAAACATTGGGTCAAAGGCTTAGAAATGGATCCGGCAGCAGTGTTCGAAGATAACCCTGTAAGCCAAAAGCTAAATAAAAAATCTTTTTTTCGGCTAAGTCTTTTACTTGTTCATTCTTTCGGAGAACAAGTGAAAGGTGTTTTCTTTGGGCCCATTTTGGTTTCATTTTTCTTTCAGGAAAATTGTGCGGACAATTTCCCCAAATGAATTCTTTCTCCTTTCAGCTAAGTGTTCTCTCTTTGGGAGTTTTGTCTCGGTTTCCTTCGTTCAAGTGTAGAAAAATCTTCGGTAAAATTGTTCCGAAAGAATTGTTCCAAGCAAAAGTTCTGAAAGATATCTTTTAAAGTGAAGTGGCCAAAACAAAAACTCCGAAGGATCAATTCAGGTTTTTCGATGGGACATTTCCATTTTACCCGAGAAAAATGTCATCAACAGTGGGGGCACTTACAAAAGTCTGGGTCCTTTGCAAAAGACCCAGGTCCATTACTTAAATGCTTGTTCACTTTTCCAGAGGACTATTGCAATATTACCGAAGGTCTCAAGCAAAAGTCCGAAGGGTATGTTACCATTCGGGAGGTGCCATTAACAAAGCCCGAAGGGTCTCTTGCCCTTCGGTAAAGTCCTTTTCAAGAAACTTGAAGGGCTCTTTCCCTTCAGGAAGGTTCTTTTTCAAAAATCCGAAGGGTACCTACAAAAGTTTGAGAAAAAAGAGCCAGAAAGGATGTTGAAGACAATGCTCGAAACGAAAGTCTGAAGATATTGATGACGAGCCCATAAACGTCAAGTTTGAGCCCTTACAAGTAGCCATTGGCGTTTAAAAGTCCAGAAGGAGTTGTGTAACCTATGGACTCGCACCGACATAAATAAGATAAATTCGGGAAAACCAATGTCCTTAGATTGGTTTTCCATCTATAGGGAAGATCTGGTCCAGGTTTCAAGGTAAGAGCTGGTAGGTGAAGTTAATGGGGAGTCCTCGTCCTTCCACATGGTCATCATCTCCTACCGACAATCGATAAATGTAGAAGCAACATGGCTCAGTCAGGTTTATAGGTGTAAGAATTTTTGTCCTCATACATAAGCAGACAAGTGGAGGATGGCATGGAGATGAAAGATAAAGATCAAGCAATTAGAAAAGATAGCTCGGGCATTTAAGACATTCTTGGACTTTTCCTTAGTGGACATGACATCGTCATCCTCAGCAAGTTTTGTCTTCTAGTGCGTTTCTTGACCAATGAGAGGGATGGAAGACTTTTGGAACTAATGGCGGTTATTTCTTTGGAGAAGGATTAGTTCTAATTAACCCAAGTGTGGGTGAGAATTCATGGAAGGTGGTTGGGTCTCATTTATTGATTTTTGTTTGCTCGCCTCTTCTTTTTGGGTCTTCCCATTTTCTATATATGTCTCGATTCTTTTCAAAAGAAGATATCTTCATTTGACAAGGAGGAACCCTGTCAAAATTTGTAAGAAAGACCTTTTGAAGCAATAAAGATTATTTTTACCTATCTCTTGTTTGAAAATCGTGTTTAGCAAGCTTGTGCATGATGGCCTTGTGAAGAAGTATTCTTCCATGTCCCTTGTCCTTCTTTCTTACCTATTTTCAGGGATTTTTGGGTTAGTTGCAGGTCTGAACTTGAGCTCTTTCTGCCATTAATGGACGCTTGGTGTGAATTTCAAAATTCCTCTTTGCTTCATGTATGGCTCAGTGAGCCTAGTTTATGAAACACTGATGCAAATTAACTGGTTGTGAGGTTGTGTAAGTAAAATTATCTTATGCTGAATTAGTGTTTATTTCATGCTTATGTGGGTCACTCTCTATTTGGTGAATCACCTTTCTTAGTTCAGTTTTCTCTTTTTATGTTACCTTTCTCTCCCTTTTCCTTGGTCAGCAATAGGTTTTAGTGTGTGGGAACAGCTAACGTGAAGCATCTAAGGAGCTAGTCTCATTAAAAAGCCTAGAGGTTCAACCTCACTACAGGGTACCCACAGCCTAAGGTTGCTCCAATTTTGTAGTTGGGAGTGAGAGAGCTTGAAAAATTCTTCCACAAGGGTGCAATTCCACGCTACAACAGTTTTTGGCACGCTCGGTGGGACCTTTTTAAGAAAGATCGGTCAAGTTCGATGTTGGTTTGATCAATTTGCAGCGGTTGTAGCTTTCATCTTTCAGTATCTGGTGACTCCAAAGAACATTCAGCAATTTGGTGGCAGAACAATAACTATCTTTCATGCCAAAGATGACTACAAGATCGATTTCTGCAGGTATTCCTTTTGAATTTGTTGAATTACCTTTAAACTTAGCAAGAAGGTTAAGGTTCACCCATACTCACCCATACATAAGAAACTACTTTACTAAACCAGTCATAAGGTATACCTACATGAGAAGATCCTTGTTAGCCCCTCTTGCTACCATAATTCCCCAAAGAGCTTTTGTGGATTTCAGCGGCCAAAGTCCTTTGAATTTGCCACAATATGACCCTATGCCAGTAGCAGCCCTCAAAAGCGTTTTGTATTACACAGGAGACCAAGTTGTAACTCTTACTGAACACATAACAAACATAGCCAATTTCTGCAACATCCATAATGTCACAGTAAAAAATGTAGCTATTAGGCTATTCGTTGTATCCTTCAAGAGAAAGGCGTTGGATTGGTATAGAGGTCTAGCTCCTAACTCGATTCAATCATGATATCAACTAGAAACAGCCTTATGCAAGAGGTTTGCAGATAAGAGTGATCATTTGTCACTAACAGAGCAGCTTACCACAATCAAAAGAGCCCCCCCATGAAGTCATGCAAGACTTCAATATGAGATTTCAAAGGCTTGGGACAAAATCCCAGCCGTTGTTAGACCATCCCTAAACTTTGCCTTCTTATATTATTTAAAGGCTCTAAATAGTGACATAGCTGTAATGATCCAATCCATGGGAGGGGACATTTTGCCAAGTGCTTATGAGATAGCTATCAAAGCTGAAAATTGTCTAGTCCAGGCCAGCAAGCTTACTCCTAGACCCCCAATGCCCCTTTTCTCTGAGATTAGACCACCTCCTACAGTTGTCCCCCCACTTGATGTCATCCTTCCAACTCCAACTATTATTGTTGTACCTTCACCAAAGCAAGAGAAGGCCTCCACTAGTAGATCCAGTGTCTCCCAAGAGCAAAAGAACTACTTAGAACTGAAGAGCATGCTTCAACCCTTGGGGAATGATGTGGTCAATGTCAAGAGGCAGTAAGTTTACAGCAAGCCATACCAAGCTCCATATCAGCCTCAGCAGCAACGTTATCAAGCAAATAGGCCACCCTACAAAGGAGGTTTCCAAGGACGGGGGCAGCCTAATTATGCTAGACAACACAATTATAATCCAAATTCTACAGGCCCTTCCAATTCTTCGGTTCTTGTTCAGAACAATATGGCTCAAGAGGCTGAAGGGACAATGCCTTGGAATCAATCTTTTGGGCAATCCATTGTCCCAACTAATGGTTCTAGCCAAGGTTTCAATGACCAATGGCAGCAGGCTGTTGCTTATGGGTACAATTAGGCTCTTATGGCTCAAAGCATGGAGATCCCCATGATGACAAAGCTAGAGCAGCCTCCACAAGAACAAGGATCGGATCAGATATTAAACCAGTTGGAAGCTACAATGGTTATTAGTGAGCAGGAAGAGTGTTATGCATCCAATCAGCAGACCATCCCTAGTCTGGCTCACGTCCCAGTCTCAACAAACACAAGATTCAAAAAAAAGGAATATGGGTGACAACCAGGAAGCTTTCAAGGAACCTCTTGTCACCGCTCCTTCATTGACAAGGCCAGTAGCAGTAGCTCTCAAAACCCAGGCAAAGATCGATGGTACACCAATCAACATTGTTGAACAAATGAAGAAATCTAGTGTGAGCATACCAATGTGGGACATGCTTTCCATGCCCGGTCAAGTGGATATCCTTCATGAAGGCTTGTCCAAGATAAGTGTTACAACAACTGCAGGCAGACAACCAAGCAAAGAAACTGAGGTCCTCACTAATGCAACCCAAGGTCCTATGGGAGAAGGGCCAAGTAAAGCGGTCAAGCCTCCTCCGTTCTACATTTCATTAATTATCGGTGATTCCTTGGTGCACAATTGCTTGGTAGATAGTGGGGCTAGCACTTCAATAATGTCAAAATCAATAGCAGACCGGCTTGGTTTAAAGTATGAACCCCAATCCAAGGGAGTTTTGCAGTTTGATGGATCTTCCACTAAACCAGTTGGTATTATCAAAGGTCTCAACCTGACTCTTGATGTTTGTCTTAGTGTTTCAATGGATCAAGATGTGTTTATTCTAGATGTGCCTCCTCGTTTTGCTCTTTGTTTATCTAGAGAATTCACAGCAAAGATAGGAGGCTATCTCACAATAAATTTGTCATACATGGCATTCAGAACTAAGTACGGGACTAAAGTATCAATCAAGGTTGAACCCATGACACACTTTCAAATTGAACCCCATCAGCCAGATAGCATGAACCTCAATTGTACTATCCTTGATGAGGATGAGTTTACAATTGTTCAAGAGCTAAACACTTGTCCTGAAGAAATTCTAGATTTATTCTTGGATGAGCTATGGGGGGATAATCAATTTCTCAACCCTTTGGAAGGAGTTGAAGAAAGAGACATGGGTGTATATTTGCTACATGAAGAAAATCAACTCATGCCTTCCTTCACTGGACCTAAAGACAACCTCATTGGTATGTGGAAGTTGTTCTTTGATGGTTCAAGGAGCAAGAATGGAGTAGGTGTAGGGGCAATGTCGGTTTCCCCTTCAGATGATAAGTTTTTCTCTTCTTATAGGTTCCATTTCAACTGCTCTTCAAACATGGCAGAATATGAAGGCTTAATCCATGGCCTTCAATGGACCAGTAAGAAAGGAATCAAGTAGCTACAAACATATGGGGATAGTGAGCTTATAGTAAACCAAGTCAGGGGCCTGAACATTACAAAGAATCCTTTGATGAGGTCCTACAAAAATAGGGTGTGGGACCTAATTGAAGATTTCGAAGCCTTTGACATTCAAGCAGTGCTAAGGAACCAAAATCACCATGCTGATAGGTTGGTAGCCATGGGGGCTCAGTTCAACATCCCAAGTAAGCTTAAAGAAGTGTTGACGCTGTGGATTGCACCCTTGAGAGAAGGCCGGGCTTCTTTCTTCCATGCGGCATAATGGAGACTCCTCTCTTGCCTGTGGGTTTGGCAAAATTGAGGGGAGAATCTCTAGATAAGGGCTAGCTCCCTTTGATGCATCTCTGAGTTATTCCAGTAATATTTGCTAATATATATATAATGGGGGGGAGGTTGAAAAAAGAGAAGGATTATTGAAGCAAAACCTAAGCTAAGATGGTGATGCACCAAAAAAAGTTTGATCTACTCATTTGCTCACACTTCAAACCATAAGAGCACATACATACACTTTATCTGATAAAAGGACCAGACTGCAAAGAACTTAATAGAAAGGCTTAATGAATACACACAGAAGACGAACTTACCACAGGTGTTGTAGGAAGACACACTATCTGATAACCCTCTCCTATCTCTGCGCTCCAGATACAACTCTTTTTGCTACTTGCAGGAATGGAGTTTTGTCTGTACCAGGTGTGTTGTTTTCAAGCTTGTGAAAGCATCATGAAAAAATGACTGAACACAAGGTTAATACTCAGGCACACTCAGAGATATCCAACCAAATAGAGGTAAAATATTGCTTTTTATTGATTCAAGGTGAAAATTTGGCAGGGCTGCGCCATACAAAAATGAGAGATCCTTTCTCAAATGGGAAGTTACAAATATATATAGAGAGAGAAGAAGCAATGGCACCCTTTTGGAAAAGACTTTGGCGCCTTTTTACAAGTGGCCCATGTGCATTGAGAGCATTGGGAAGAAGCCGCTTGAAAGAGAATGTTGTGTCAGCTCCAGTTTTGACTTTAGGCGTTTAAAATTATTGTGAAAGCATGGGCCGCGCCTCTTTGTCTACAAACAAGACCGCTCCTTCAAGACATTCACGTGGTTTGTCTACTCATCAATGCAAAGTGTGAAAAAAAAGGGCACATCTTCACTGTTCGCGCTCTTTGATGACCACTTGGCTGAGACTGTTTCAACAGCTGGAATAACTCTCCTGCCGGCACCTCCCTTTTGCCACTTGGGTTGTTTTGTCCATATCTCATTATTTTGTCTCTCCTTGGCTTTGTCCTTTCCTAGAATTTGAGCTCTCGGGGCTATCGTATCGTCCTTCGCTGGCTCTTTGGGCTCTTTTCTCAGCAGGTCGTTGAGCTCACTCCCGACTTTTGTCTTTTTCCATCTTTGTCTTTTCCTGGTTTTGTCCTTTGTCATCCCTTGGCTCCTTCTGGCAATCTGAGCCCTCGGGGCTATCTTCTATCAATCTTTGTCTCTTTGGGCTCCCTTCTCGGTAGTCTCTTCCTTTTGGCCTTAAGGCCTTTGAATTCCTTCAGGTCGCGCTTAAGCATTTAAATATCAACGGTTATTTCATTGCCGTAAAGTTGACGTTCGTGTGCCTGTTGCCATTTGAAAGCCAACGGCTATTCTATTGTCCTAAATTTGACGTCTTCGGGGACGTCACCAGACGTTTGAACCTGAACGGCTAGTTTGCTTATGCTGAATTTTGACGTCTTCGGGCCCGTCACCCCTTGGTCAATTCCTTCGGCTTTCCTTCCTTTGGCCTTTCTTTCTCTACCCGGGTCTTTGTCTTTTAACCTTTTCGAAGGGAAGGTGTCCCTTCGGGGCTTGGAGAAAGGTCCCTTTCATGGTCGTCGAGAGTCCCCCGCAAGGGCACCTGCCCTTCGGGGTACTTCGGGCGGCCTTGGTCCTCAAATCTTTCGGACAAAATGTCCGAAGGAATTCCTTCGGACATTTTGTCAAAAGGAAATGTTCTCTTTAATGTTTGGCCCCCTTCAGACATTTTGTCAAAAGGAAATGTTCTCTTCAATGTTTGGCCCTTGTTTCGGGCGAATTCTTTCGGGCAAAAAGTCCGAAGGAATTCCTTCGGACTTTTTGTCCGAAAGAATTTGCCTTGTTCATTTTGCCGCGGGATTTTCTTCCAAAAGAATTCCTTGTTTGTTCCTTACCTTGTGAATTTCTTCGGGCAAAATGTCCAAAGGAATTCCTTCGGGCATTTTGCCTGAAAAAATTCAACTTTTTGTCTTTGCCTTTTCCGAAAGAAAACTCACCCTTTTTGCCTTGTCTATTGATTCCTCTGCAAGGGTTCCCTACCCTTTGCAAGGGTACTTTTGGATCCAAAACTGCCCTCCGCGGCTTGCTGGAATGGTCCAGTTTGTGCCTGACTGCCTTCTGCAAGGGCACTTGTCTTTCGGGCTTTGGAAAACCCCTTTGAACCTTTCGATTGAACCAAATTGCTTGAACCAACTACTTGAACCAATTGATTGAACCAAATGATTGAACCAACTGATTGAACCAACTGATTAAATCAACTGATTGAACCTTGTTAAATTCAAAGTTCAAAGCTCTTGGAAAGATCATGTCGTTGAACCCTGACATCAAACCACTTTTTTCAACCTTAAGGAAAAGCGTCTTGAACATTTTCGGTCTCTTTCCTTGTGAATTTCTTCAGACAAAATGTCCAAAGAAGCTTTGTAAAAGCCTTGCATTCTTCATACTGGTTCATCTTTTGCTGGAAGACTTGTGCGAACCAAATTTGAATTGGCTCAGAACAGCAAGGGGAAGGAGACTGATTTTGCCTTGTAGGATCAAAATGGTCAACAAGAAGCCAAGGTTCAGCCACATGTCAAGGTGGTGGTGAGGCCATCAATGCCAGACAATGAGGCCCATTGACAAGTTTTTGAAAATGATAAACAAATTTCTTGTTTCTTACAGCAAGAAGCCGAGTTCTCCTCTGCCAACCAAAAGAAGTTTCAACACCAATATGATGATCAAATCGTTCAACTAAAATCTAACAAGCTCTCTAAAGGGCTGGTCACCCTTGAAGGCCTTTTCCATGAGGGAGACCATATGAGGAAAGACAAGACAGTAATATCAACTGATGAAGAAAACTATGAGAGAGTCCTCATCTTCAAGGACAAGCTTGTCAAGCTTGGGAAGGTAAGCAGCAAATCTGAAAGGCACGCCTTCATTGAACTTTGTAAAGAGTTTTCAGAGATTTTTTCTTGGGAGTATATCGATCTGAGAGGCTTTGATCCAAAGTTAGCCCAGCATACTATAGAGTTGGAGGCTAATACTAAACCTGTGAGGCAAAAGCAGAGACCCATCAACCCCAAAATAGAAGAGCTTATGAGGAAAGAGCTAACCAAGTTGATTGAATCCAAAATTATCTTTCCCATCAAACACTCATCATGGGTAGCCAATTTGGTGCCTGTAAGGAAGAACGGTGAGATCCATTTGTGTGTTGACTTCAGAGATCTGACCAAGGTGTCCTTGAAGGACCATTACCCTCTACCATCCATGGAGCAACTTCTTCAAATGGTTGCAGATTCAGAACATTTTTCTCTTTTGGATGGGTACTCGAGATGCAACTAGGTGTTGGTGAAAAAGGAAGATCAATACAAGACTGCCTTCACCATCAAGTGGGGCACGTATGCTTATTAGAAAATGTCTTTTGGCTTATCAAATGCTGGGTCCACTTTTCAAAGGGTAATGGACATGGCTTTCCAAGGGGTGTTAAATCAAATGGTGCTGGTCTACTCGGATGACATCACAGTTTTCTCCAAGGATGCCAACGAGCACATGGACCACCTAAGGTTGATCTTTGAGAGATGCAGAGAGTATGGAATCTCTTTGAATCCCAAGAAATGTGTGTTTGTCGTGCATGAAGGTAAGTTGTTGGGCCATGTTGTTTCAAAACAAGGATTAGCTATTGATCTTGATAGAATGAGTGCCATCTTGACCTTATCCTTGCCCAAGCATAAGAAGGGACTCCAAAGTATCCTTAGGAAAATAAACTTTGTGAGGAGGTTTATACCTAGATTTGCAAAATTGGCCAAACCTATCACTACTATGCTTAAGAAGAACCAAGAGTTCACTTGGTCAAATGAAGGTAAATCAGCATTCGAGGCTATCAAGCAGGCCATTGCCCAAGCACCCACACTCATGAACCCTGATTTCTCAAGATATTTCTTATTGTACGTCTTTGCCAATATTGATAATATATCAGTTATGCTGATGCAAAAGAAAGGTGAAGGACTTGAATAGCCAATAGCTTTTTTTAGTCAAGGGCTGGAAGGATATGAGGTGAGGTATACTTTCATAGAAAAACAAGTTCTTGCAGCGGTAAGAAGCCTTAAAAGGTTCAGGCCCATGCTCTCCAATAGCAAAATCTATAGCACAGTGTCTCATCCTGGAGTGAGAGATTTCCTTCTTAACAAAGACTTGAACGAAAAGAGGGCTGGTTGGATTACCAAGGTCATGGAGCATGATGTAGAGATCAAGGTCACTAAGCTAGTGAGAGGCAAAGGTTTGTGCGAGCACATCGCTGATGACCTTAATGAAAACAAAGAGGTTATTTTGGTAACAGAAGATAACTTACAAGCGAATGCACTCCTACCTCACACTAGTTGGCTCCAAGATATGACACATTTCTTGATGACAGGTGAGTGCCCACAAGGTATGGATAGAGCAAAGAGAAGGTATTTCATACTTCAATCCATACCTTATGCATTGGTTGGTGGGGTTCTATTTAGAAAGGACCTCAATGGAGTGCTCCTAAGATGCATAGATGGTAACCAAGTGACCAAGCTTTTGGAGCATTTCCATGATGGACCTGCGGGAGGCCATTTTGCTCCAAGGACCACAGCAACAAAGATAATGAGGGCAGGATTATTGGCCCAACCTCTTCAAAGATGCTTATGCATGGGTGAAAAAGTGTCAGAAGTGTGCTCTCTTTGTGGGTAAGCAAAGATTGGCAGCGTTTCCTCTCAACCCAATTCAGGTAGAGCAACCCTTCATGCAATGGGGGCTAGATTTCATAGGAATGATCAACCCTCTATCAAGTGTGGGGCATAAGTGGGTGCTTACTGCAACCGACTACTTCACCAGGTGGGTGGAAGCCATTGCATTGAAAGAAGGTAATGAAAGTCACCAAAATAAACCCCCCAAGGGAAGAATTGGGAAGTTTAGGGAGGACAAACCACATATAGGTCGTCATGGATACCAAAGAAATACTTGCGTAGATTCTTGGGGAGTGCCCTTGCCTATAGCTCTGGAATGGTCACTAAAAATGTTTGGGCCAAAGAGCATTACACTTGATAGGCCGGTGGCTCGTTTAATTTTGGAAGATTTAGATGCTTTGTAGTTTATTTGATTCTAGTAGATTTTTCAATGGATTTCTTCAAACTTATAAAGTTTATTGTAGCACCCCTTAGACTAATATTTGGACATCACTGTTGTTGATGTTTAGATATTGATATTGCAGTTTTTTTCAATGCTTTTGAATATTTAGACTTTTGTAATAAAAAACAAGCCCTTAAATTGATGGGGGTGCCATATACATTGAAGTTGATTCTATTGTCATTGCAAATAGTAGTTTGTGATCATTAAAGAGATACCAAAAGTGATTATTGTATACCAAGGGAAGGAATGGAGAAGCATTTTGTAAAACAAATGACCCTGAACACAACTAATAAGCTACTTGTAAAAAGTCTTTACTCAGGTTGGTCACATGACTTAGCTCTAGTTTGTTGAATTTACATATAAACAAGGTTTGGAACTCACCTTTCTAGGATATTTTTAGGCTAGGAAAAAAATCATATTAGTATGAAGGCTAAAGCCCAGTAATCATCTACATACTCTCTTCATCATTGATAGAGCAAAGGGCCACAATATGGCTTTATTGATCACAATAAGTCTATATCTAAACACCTTGAATGTGATAAAACATAATTTGACAGGAAAATTGCAAAAAAGACAAGGATAAATTTCCCAGAAGAACGAAGATGTAAACCTACTTCACATAATCCTAGCATTATTGTAAAAAACATTTTGATCATAAATTGGGTGACTCGTGTAATGCAATTATCATATTCAGAGACATGGTTTGTATGACTACGGGAACACTTAGTTGATCCCTTGTTCAACAAATATAGCTTGAAGTGCTCAAAATAAGGACACGTGTTTGATGGTTATGAGAAACTTATTAAACCTTATCAAAATCTTGTGCAACCACCATGGACAGATCTCTTCAATAGCTTTCCAACGCTTAAAACGGGAGGAAAAATGGAGTCTGTATAATGATGTTATAACTTCTAAAACCTTGCTTGGGTAATCCTGTCCGACCCTCTTAGTAATAGATTCGGTCGGGACCAAACTTGCCAATTCGACCCAAACTTATCATTATGCAAACATAACAGACTTGGCTCAGAACAAACCCATCTTCATGATAGTAGAAACATATTTTAGGTGGCCTAAACTTGTCACCAGGATATCTGTAACAAATTCATTCATGTCCAAATTTGTCCCAATTAAGACAGTCATACCAATAAAAAACCTAGATAGTGGAAACAGATTCTAGGTGGCCTTCTAGCTATTGAGGGTTTTATCCATTGTGTTCTTCTGCTTCATTCTGCTAACTCAACACATGCATAATTATGACCATTGGGCTCTTGAAAGGCAATGGAAAGGAAGGGAAGAGCACCAAATGATCATCTAGAGTGAATTCTAAAAATGTTGTATGTATTCCAATGAGTATGAAGCTGGTTCACTGAGTTTTAGAGTAGGGCAAACTTAGGAGAGGATGGTAGATGGATGCGCTGGTCCTATGGTATGTTTGGAGGCTCCATGAGAGCAAAGTTGGATTGTATTCGTGCTTTTCATTTAAAATAAAAAGGTACAGCCCCGTTTCCATGTTGTAGTTTTCTCACATTAGGATTTTCTAGGAAATATCTTGTGCCCCTCACTTGCTCAGTTGTTTGTTTTCTGCATGCTGATTTTCTTTTCCAGCAGTTAAGTAGCATTGCAATTACTTGTTCAGAGGACTTCAATTATAGTTCTTTGTTTACAGCAGCAAATAGAAGCAAATTCAATCACATACAAGTTAAAGAATCATCATGCTAATTTTGTTATACCATTGAATTTGTGAAGGGGAAGAATTACACGTGTGAAATCTGATTTACAACAGTTTAGGCATGAGCCTGTGCATGTAGACACTGCAATTTTAATAGATGTAGATACAAGCTAAGAGCTTTAATACACATCAAACTTCTGCTTTATGTGCTGTTTTTAGCAGCAATTTTCATTGGGAGAACACATTATCTTAAATCCATGTTGGTAAGTCGGGTAATGGTATGACCAAGCTGATTTCAGAGGACATTTTAAAAGAGAACAAAGTTGTCTTCAATTAAAGTAGTGGGGCAGCAATATCGAAGAGGATTAGAGCAATGAAATGTTTGGTTCTTTCCCTCGCACGATATGCCAAATTTTCCCCTTTTTTAACAAAAAAAAATCACTCTTTTATGAATGCAAATCGATACTAACATGTATTATTTCAAAATTCGAATTAAAGTCATTTTGTTGATAATGAGAGTGTTTTTCCAGGTTATTGACATGAAAGGAAAAGGAAATAGCAATTATTTCACCAGGTGAGTTTTTGCCCACACATTGGCCCTATTTGGAACAGATTGCCACCCATTTGCTAGAAACGAGATCTGCTGGGAGTAAGTAGATGGACAACAAAAAAAACTTTTACCGTGTTGATTGAAGCAAAAGAATTGGCATTTGGGAAGTAGTTTTCATATATGAGTAAGATTTGTTCACACTTTTGAGTTGGCTTTTCTACATGTTCAAAGCCATAAGTTAAGTATGTTTCCTAAAACACAATGTTACAAATATGCTTGATTTTTTAGGATTTTTATGATTAGCCCTGATTTTGAATAATATCCCACATTTTTCCCAGATAAGAAAAATTTTATTGTTTTTTCATAAAAAACTTGTTTTCTCCCTGATTTTATGTTGTTTCCTCTATTTTTTTCAAACTGGTTTTGGAGATCTTTTTTCCTAAATTTTTTACCTATCGATCATAATTTTAGTAATGTTAATAAAATATGGAGACAGAGACATTTTTTTTAATGGAAAATCAATTATGTCACACAATCAAAATCAGAAAAGAGCGTGTAAAGAAATGAAAAACAAGAAAGAATGAGATTCGAAATCAAATAAATTTTTATAACTGCAACGTCCCACTATAGTTATTTTGGGAAAATGATTTGAATTTAAAATATATTTTTTTTCATTCCCCAAGTTGTTCATTTGACTATTCAAAATAATTTTCATAAGGAAACCTTTTAACACACTACTAGAAATGTTTGCAATATCTCATTTGGATGAGAACTATAGTTCTCTACACCTTGATCTGCGACTTCATCACTATCTTCTTTGTCATAATTATCATCTTCATCATCTACACTTATGCTAACCTAGTCTTATATAGAGTGATTAGTTTTGTTCCCATTGTTATAGTTCTTATGCAAAACTCCATTCTCTACAAAAATGGCAGTCATTGTTGGCTCCTTGAACGATCGGAGGTGTGGATAAAATGAACCCTAAATGTTTGTTTTTAAGGTTTTGATGTTATATTCGGGTGAGTAAATAAATTATTTAGGATTTAGTACATTTCATTAGAGTGAGTAGAGAATGTTAAAGGGAATTTTTAAAATACGAATATATCTACTTCTTACCTATGAATGAGGTTTTTATGGTTAGCTATTGGTGATTTGAGGGTCACGAATTGGTACTCCAATGGTTAAGTTTTTATCATAGGTTAAAAGATATAATGACCTCTTGTCATAAATTTGGTTATATCGTAAAATGTGTAATGACTTACACTTTCAAACCTTGGTTATAAGTAGTTAAGATGACATATTAACATAGGTAAAAAAATTGAGGTCTAATATGATACCATGACAAATCTACGTAGTCATGAAGTTAGAGTCCTCAACTTCTGGGGCCTTTCCCCTATAATAACTTCTCATTTTCTGATGTTATATTTTAATTTATTTTTATTTAATATATGCAGAGAGAGTAAGATCACTTCATATGTTTGAATGTCTGTGTTATAGGCTTGTATGCTCGTCTTACATATACACCTTTGAGGTACAATTTATAGTCTTCCATATACATTTTCCCCATGGATTCATATGCCTAAAATAGTTAGAGTTAATAATTTTGATGATAAGGACGCCCTTATTTCCAACTTTTTCTATGATTATTTAGTCTCTTAATATAATTTTTTATTTGTTTTTGTAATAACTTTTTTATTATATTATTTTTAAGTAACTTTTATACCTAATATGTTTGTGACATGACATGGTTTGATGCTATTTTTTTTAGTTTGTATTATTTCTCTTTTTAATTTTAATTTAGAAATTTATTTCTTTAAAATAAAATAAAAAACAAGTTTCATCTCTTGTAATTAAGGATCAATGACATGTAATTCTATAATACCACCTTCATCCAAAATTAAAAAAATTATTTAATCATTTTTTAATAATAATTATTTATTTAATATTATCTTTCAAATATTAATATATAATTTATAATAAAAAAGGAGACATTAAAAACTATATCTACATATATATAGTACCTATTTACTTCAAAAAAAATTATTTTTGGTACAGCGAAAAAAGTAAACATAGTTATAAAGCCATTAAATTTAACCCTCAAACTAGCAAAGAATAAACTCACTCTCATTTGATTTCAAAGTTGGAAATAATTATATGAACAATTAATTCATGATTATTTGTTATTTCATTTTTTTAAATTTCTATTCCATTCCAAAATCTATTAAATTATATTTATATATATATGTATTTTAGTATATGTGATGTTAGATCTTTTAAGTACTCTAAAACATTGAGCTCTGAATATTAAGATTATTAATCATCTTAAAATCTTTATAACTTTGTTGTTTTACATAAAGAGATTAATTGCATTCACTTAAAAAGAACAATTTTTAAGTACAATCTGACAATTTTTTTATATATTACTAAGTAAAATATATCACATAGAGAACACAAATAAAATATAGCATTAATTGCATTGGCTTTATTTATAATATAGCAAGCATGATTTGGTTCCAAATGTTATAAACTCTGCACTGCACACAATCAATCCATTTCACCCACTAGACTTGTGGAATCCCGTTCATGTCCTTTATTACTTTGTTTGCCATTGTTTATTTATTTTACGTCTGAAATGTTGCAATCCACACCAATTAAACATCAAGTCCCAAATACTAATGACAAATCAGGTTTCATTCAAATGAAATGATAAGTACTAAAAGTTACGTAATTACTTACCTTTCCTAGAGAGAGCCAAATTGCTATCTTGGGGTGATGTTCTAGAAGAAATATCCCCACAATCCTTTATTTTTAGCAAATTTCACTTTGACACTCTCATACTGCTTGTTGTCATAACCAATCCAATCTAATCCAACATAACAGTAAGCAAAAATAGTAGTGGCATCATAACCCTCCGTGGCTCCCTTGTTGTGTATAAAGTTTTGAATATCAACGTAAGAGATTAATCCCTCCTTGTAGTCAGGTATGCCTGCACTGCTAGCAGGGGCTCTGATTCCCCCCTGTGTCTGGTTCTGCAGTTTCCACGAATGACCTATTTCATTGTTTAGGCGAGCGGGATGGGTTTGAGCGAGAGTTTCAAAATTTAAATTTGTTTGGATAGTCAACACTCTCCCAAACTGCCACCATAATTGTGTTGGGCAAGGTCATGCTAGGCTGCCATGTCATCAGGAAATGGATAAGATCAATCTGTTAACGGAGAAGATTGTAACAAAGAAGGTGCGATAACTTTTCAACTCCGTGGAATAGATGGTGGCTGTGGAGCCACTCTAGCACACACTCGAGTTTGTGTGCGCTAGTTAAGCTCAATCGTGTAATTTAGCACACTTTGAGTAAAAAGTATTGTAGAAATTAAATCGAGATCAACAACTCAAGAAAATATAACGTGCCAATTTTCAAGGCCAAATAACATACAAACACCAAACTCAGGGATAAAAAAGACTTTATTTTCTGGAGAAACATGTGATTCGTTTTGCCCAATTTTACTCTTTTGCCTTGAGATGTTATTCCTTTGGCATATGGGGATCAACCATTAAGTTTAAAACTGCATACCAAGGATTTTTATCATTACCATCATAAAAAAAATATCGATGAGAAAATCAATAGATCTCCCCTTTGATACCCTCCTCAAAGGATGCAATCCATTTTTAGTTGGATTGGCATGTGCTAAAGCAACCTCATCTATCACTTGGTCTACAACCTTTTGACTAACACAAATATTGGCCTAAGAGGGAAAATCCGTGGTGTTCTTAATGAGATCAAAGGTCACCTTTTGATCTTAATTTCCTTTTATAGGTTATGAATAAGCATTTACTTTAGGACCTTCATCATCTGATTTGGTACATAAGACTACAAAAAAGTTAAGACTTAACCCAACTTGAAGGTTCTCCTTCCCTTTAATTTTTGATTTAGGATTTTTATTCCATTTCTTTCAACTACCTTAAATTAATCATTTTCCCTCTCCTTTTTCAACAGTTGCAACTGAGGGGTTGTCCTAAGTTGACCATGGTTGTGGCACATCAAACACCAAAAAGAAAGATTCTCATACTCTAAAGTTTGTTCAAATGTATCTTCCATTAGATATATTTTAACCATACTCTTATGGGAAGATGTTTTCTCACGTGCATTTGAACATAAAGCTTACCATTAGTAATATGATTCTTATTATTTATTTTATAATAAATAAAAATCATCTCCCAAGGGGGGTTTCCAATCCTTGAAAGAATGGTTTCTGCCCACAATTGTGTTGGGAGGTTAAATAATCTTACTCATGTTGAGGCTACCTTTGGATCATCTTATGAAAAGTCAAAAATGGGGTTCTACAACCTTATGAATAATATTATTTTTCAAGAAATCCAAGTTTTGTGTTCAAACACATTAGCTCAGTTCTTTTATGTTATAAAAATAACAATAAAGAAGCCTTTTATTCTAATGCATAAATCCACATGCCATTTACCTTCCAACAAACCATTGCGTGAGGCCATGATTTCTTATCAAGAGGTCACTGATCCACAAACTTGTAGATCAATGGTTCTATTAGACTTCTATTTAATGCTAGTGACAAGTATTTATTTCCAGGAACTTATATCAGCCGGCCCGATACCATTCAGTACCTTTATCTAATTGCATTGTGCATCTCGATATCATCCAGTAATCTTTCCAAATGCACTAGTAAGCCTAGTATAATTATATGAGTCTTTCCAACTACATGAGCTAGCTAGAAACAATTTTGTGTATTTCCAATTGCATCAACCAACCTGATACAATTATTTTTATCCAGCCTTTAGTAACACTGCATTTTTACTCAACTATATTGGCCAACCCGATATAATGTATTTTTTTAGACTTAGTTACCAAATTGTATCAACCAACCCAATGTTGTTCAGATCCAATAGCTAACTTGTCACATCCCACTTTTCCTATGCTAGGTGTGAATGCACATGTATGCAGTTAAATGTTACCAAACATAATTATTAATTTATATGCAATCAAGGATTGATTTGATTTATATGTTTTCAGTGTAGTCAAATGATGTTATCATATTTCTCTGCTTATATAAGACAAATAAATGTTATATAATTATGTGAATAATTGTTAGTTATCATGCTTTACTAATTCATATCATGTGATTATTATATTGTACCTTAGATAGATATCATATATTCATTTTATGTGATGCATGTATATCCTCTCAATGTGAGAGAAAGCATCATCAAAGAGGAGGAGCTAGATATCAACTATGGGTAGCAGAGAGAGAATCTCATAGAACGATGTATAATTATGACAAAAAAAAGACATATACCTTGCTGCCTTGGCACGAGTACTAACATCTTATTTAGTGATTCTATGATTTATTTAACATTTGATTTATCTTTTGGATTAGTGATGTTTGTAGATACATTAATTAGGGATTCTAAGAGTATTATCGATATACACTATAATGAATAAGGTGTATGCTTGAAATCCCTTGCATTCCAGTGTAATCTAATCATATATCGGGAATACACTTTTGTTCAACCAATCTCATCAACATGCTTCATCACATTTTGCACTACAGAATCCTTACGCAACCCAATAGACTTATACATTATAGAATGATTATTTGACATCATCATTTTTATATTTCGGCCCATTAATCGATGACTTGATTTTGATAAACGTAAATTTTAATGTGAGTCAACACCCACATATGAGTTTATGCCATCACTTTAATATAGCCTCCTCGAATAGATATTCCTTCCATAACATTATCTTTGTATGCCAAGCTATGGAGTTAAACTTTATCATGTGTTGGTATCATCAAATTAAGCATATTAATAACTTAGCATGCTAAATAAAGATTTAACAATAATTAAATTAAGGATATAAATAATGCATAAATAAAGCTGAAAATAAGATCTTAATAAAATATAAGATTGAAATTTTGATGTAGAATTATGGCATATTATTATATGTTTTATAAAAAAATTATAAAAATTAGTGGATGACGTTTGACATTATATAAAAATGATCAAAATGTTGGTAAGGTTGATGGTGTGGCAAGTAAAACTGAGGGCTTTAAAATTGTTTGAGTGACATAATAAATGAACCGTTGAAAATGTGGGTTGGTTATGTATATGTGAATATATAAGACAAACAGTTTTTTATTGGCCCATGGGCTGCACCATTTTTAGGTTAAGGAGTTTGAACTCAATCAAACCTCTCCAATCATTAAATTTCAAAGAGATGTGCCCTTTTTTGGTTGAAGGAAATTAATAAGTTCAGCTGAAACTTGTGTATAAAAGAAGATGAGATGTCTTCTTCCTTGAGGGGACAGTGGAATGAAGGAGAATGGCGTGATGGGAGTATGTTGGCAGCTTAGGAAGAGATCAGACGCCATGGATAGAGAAAGAAAACGCAACAGGAGAGGGAATGAATAGAAAAAAGATGGTTTTAGTCTTAAAACTTTTGAGTTGTTGCAAATATTAGAGGATGCCATCCAGGGGGAGTTCGTGGAAAGAGGAAACAAACAACAAATTTTATACTAGGTATGTATCCTGTACGTTTTTTATTTTTAAAAGCGCTCATTTTTTTCATTTTCAGGCATAAAAATCTCTCTTTTAGAAGTGTGTGGCTTGATTTTCAATTATTGTGTTTTACCTTTTATAAACTTCTTAGACTGCATCTTATCTTAAAATTGTGTGATACGTTTTAGTAACCATGTTTTAATTTGTTTTTACTACATGTTGAACTTTTTGAACTGGATTTTAGCCTATGTTACAAAAGAAACTAGAAACAGAGAAATGTAATTATAAAAGAAACATGACGAAAGATGTGATTGAAAGAGGTTGCGTAGAATATATATATATATATATATTAAAATCAAACGTATATAAATTTTAATTTAAAAAAAAAAATTATTATTGTATATTAATAATGATAATATTAATTTTTTGCAATTCTTAAACATCAAAAAGTTTTGTTTTTTATAATTTTTAAAAGTATATACATTTCATAATTTTTTTCTCTTTTTTCTAATTTTTTAAATTAAAAGTACCCATATAAACAATATAATAAAAAATAATATTTCCTGACTAAATCATGTATAATATTTTTGAATTGACGTCTCAGATCACACTCTCTGAACTATCACTATTCTCTTAGTCACTATTTTCGATGATGACTCATCAAATGTGATCTGAAAAAAATATTATTCTTTACTTAATGGATCCCATAGAAATACGATCTTTCTTAAACAATATAATTTTCTTATCTTTTTTAAATTATATTTTTATTTTTATAAAGCGAGCTTTATGGAGATTTAATCCACCGCATTGTTAAAGTCAAAATAATTGTTCATAACAGAAATCTAAACATAAAATCATTATTAAAAACAATACATGCACAGAAATGGCAAGAAACATGTTCTCCGTCATGTCTATGTTCCCTCTCGTTTTAAGGCGAAACAATTTTAAGCCATTACATTTCTGACAATATCTTAGCTTTGAGAAAATTTAATTTATACCCATAAAGTGGTATAGAGTTGTTTATGCTTTCTACTGGTTGTGCTTTACCCTTGTGGCTGTGTTCTGTTGAGTTTGTCTCATCAAAACTGCATTTTTTTTTGGTAAAACTACTCTAACTTTTAGAAAGGCATCCTCTAAAATTAACTATTATAACTCTTATATTGGCGTAGGAGAAGGGTATGTTGGAAAATGTTAAATAAATGAGTTTAAAATAAAATTGTCAATGCATAAACCTTGAGACCGCTTTTCTTCTAAAATTTTGATTTCAAACCAGCACATGCCTCATCTATTCTTCAACATTGTCATACGTTTATATTACAACACTTTGAAATTTTAATATATCATAAAAATCCTTTTCTTTCTTTTTACCTCTTTTAAAAAGCTTTATTTGGTGTAAGTTGGGATTATGCTCACAAAAAATTGAATTGATTAGATTTAACATAAGACAGTGTCAACCCCTTATGGGGATACTCAATCTTGCAGTGTGCTACATAAATTCTTCATTTCTTGATCATTTGGATTTTGATTAAAAGTGATGATCTTATTATTAATCATTGTCATCAAAGATTGATCCACATCAAATATAATAAACAATAGATTTATCAAAATAAATATATTTAATGCATTTTATGAGTTAAAATGGTGATTTTATGTTGTAATAGTATTGTAAATTTAAGGCTTTTGGATACTGAATGGGATATGTAATATTTACTTGAAATATTCATATTAATATGGATCAATATAAATATAGACACATAAATTTAATCATTAAGTGTTTGACAATGTTTATTCTTGACATATTTTACCTTGTTTGGTCTAATCACTATTTCATTAACTCACAATCTATAAAGGAGCTTTTATTGTTTTATAAACACTATAAGTATCATATAAACATCCCTATTTCAATCACATTTATCTTTTTTCGATCTATAGGGTCGTGTCAGACCTTTTCTAGTGGTTTGTCCTTCTAAGAGAAGCCTACATTAGAGTACGACCTTGTCCACTAACAAGGCGTTGTCCCCTACACTTTAAGGATAATATTTTCAAATTGAGATGTATCACACCAACTCTCTCACATTTGTAAAGTTGTTTATAGAAAATATGACTATTCCTTTTGGCGTTGACCAACTTCACAACTTCTACCTGACTATCTTCTACATCCATGAAAATATCATGTTCTATTTTTAAACTTGTCTTTTATGACTTGGCTCATGTTGAGGGTAGTTATAACTATTCCCTTTAATGGTGATATGAATAAATGTTTTTAATGTTTAATTTCATGTTGTTAATAGAAATGTGGCATAGGCGGTGGATAACTTACTACTATGTTTCTCTCAATATTATGTTTCTCGTAACTTAGTATTAGTGTTTCTTATAAGTTTGCAAAATACTTATCATGTTCCTTTTTGTTCATAACTTTATCAAGTTAATAATAGAAGGATAATGGAAACCCATTAATTGTATTCATGACTGCTTGAACATGATGGTATGCTTATTTGAGAATGATTTTAAAATCTTACCATGTTTTGCCTTTAAACCTACATCTATTTTTTATGACTCAGCTCATGTTGAAGATGGTTATAACTATTCTCTTAAATGGTGATATGAATGGATGTTTCTAATGTTTGATTCCCTGCTGCTAATGAAAATAGTGGCGTATTATAGTATTAGTTGATATTTAAAATATTTCATTTGTAGCCTTATATGTGATATGTTAATGCAATGTATAGTAAAAATTTATATTGCCAATTTTTTATTTGCTCGCATTCTCTAATAATAATCATGTGAAAGTGTTCAAATTAGGATGTGCCAACTTTTTTTCATTAATATCAGATGATTATATGAATCTTGAAACATGTGATTCTTGAAGATGCTTGTGATTTTTAAATGTTTTCTTTTTTTGCAAAAGATTAGGGACATGTCTTTTGTATTTTTGTTTTCATATGTGTATATTGTTTATGGTCCGAAGAAAAAAATGATAACCGCTAATTATGCTCTAATTACTGATGGTATAAAATTGAACGGTTCATACTATGTAACTCTTCTTTATGGTTTTATGACTCTTTATGATCAAAATGTAGAGATTGTGATTGTTGAAAGTAATTCTAAATTAATGTGTGACCAAATGTGTGGTAAGAATTATCGAAGAGACAAGAAGTTAGCCACACTTCATAAACAAATGGAGTCACTTGTGTAATAATTTGTTGATGTGAGGATCAAATATATAAAGGATGTTGGAGATGTGAAAGCAACGACAAGATGAGGTAGATCAAGTAGTGGTGATGCTTCATTTAGTGGTACTAGTGTGGTTTCACTACGTATGCAGTTACACTACTGTTAATGAACCTCTTTTACCACTTTCTAAGACAAAATTGAATACAAATGATGAACAACATACACCATTATTGGCACTATGACCATGACATGTTTCCAATGATTTTAGATCAAACATTGTGAGATGCCCAACATGCAACTCTATTGTAAAGTTTAAAGGGAATCAAGGGCATCATGTTAGTTTATGGCAACTATTTTTCTTTATTTACAGTATTGTCATTATATATATTGTGTATAATATTAAGGTATTTCTCAGGGAGTAGGAAGGAGAAAAACATGTATCTAGAAACAATGAATTGGGGGCTCTCTCCTAGTAGAGAGTACTTACCATGTCAAATTTTAATCAATATTGTAAACGAATGAAAGTTTTTTTATGCTCTTCAAAGTTTTTTTTTGTGATAGTTCAATGTTACACTTGATATTATAGTGTCTTATTAGATGTTAATAATCACTACAAATCTCAATTGATAATAATGATTGCATCATCTCTAAATATTTCCATTGGTAAGCAATTGTTTCATGTAAAGTTGTTGAGGATAAGCCTTGTATCAAGAATGTAATCACTTAGTACATAAATATTGAAACTATCACTTGCACATTTTGTAGAATCCTCAATATGGACAGCACTCTATTGTTGATGAACCCATTAAGAGTGCCAACAAGCGAGAATATTTTTATTTTTTTCTTATAAATTTTATATTACCATCAACAATAAATTAACATAAATAAAACATAACTTAACTTTGTAAGTAAATCATCCATGCTAAATACTGGATGTGCAAGTAAATCATTCATACTTAATTTAACCAATTCAACACACATGGTGTTAGAATTTTTTTCAAATTTCATATTTTTGTGAGGCATGCATATTTATATTTTGCAAATTTTACAAATTAAAATAACTACAAAGTTAACTACTATGAAATGAATCATATATGTATCAAAATCAATAACTATAGTGAAATGAACCATAATAAAGGAACACATTAATTATGATCATTATTATCGGCATTAAAATTTAAGAAACATAAACGTGGTGGGAGAACTTGTACGACAAGTAATAAGATGGAGTGCAAAGTTTGTCTACACTTTAATCTCTTCTTCGAAGTTTCTTGTCTTATGTTCCTATAATGCTCAGCTTCCAAAGCAATAACCCTAGCACTTGTCATAATTTCATATACTCTTAGTGATGTAATTTGATCCTCGGGCCACATTTGAATCTGTTATTTTTACGAAGCTTTAGCTCCTTGTGTCAAAGACAATATGGTTGTATTCATTCATTCAATGTTTTCCTTCAAGTTGTTTTATTTTCATTTTCTAATATTTTCTCGTTTATTTAATACATCCACCCTAGTCTTCAAATGCCTTAATTTGCATTCTTGAAGGTCATCATCCACCTTTGCATTTGTTTATTCAAGACTTTCAGATTGGATCAAAAATTTCTTTGGGGAGTGGAATTGGGCTTCTTGAAAGCTACACAGAAACAAAACCATGGAGATTTAATGTTAGAACCCCACTGGGTTTAACCCTAAAAAGTTATTTTTTTTTAAATTTACTTTAGAAATCTACACCAAATTATTCTGAAATAAAATAAAATATCTAATCTTTAATTAAATGCATCTTATATTAATACAAGATTATAATTCATTTAGATAATGATCAAATTAACATCATTAAGTATTAAATACTCAATCCATCATAAATTGTACATCTGTCGAATATTATCTCAACCAACTATAGAAAGATTATATAATAAAATTATACAATAAGAACAATGAATTGTTGGTTATCAAAATACAATAATGCAAAGTTTATACAACAAAGTGAATATATATATATATATATATATATATATATATATATATATATATATAAAGGGTTATTCCTTAGTTGGACAATTATGTGGAGGATCTATAGTTCATGGTTAATATAGAAAAGCACTCTAATGATACTCTCTCTCTCCTCCAACTGTCAACTAATAGAGATTTTTACTCATGATTACGTTTTATATATAATGATGAGGTTGTGGATATTTGGTTGTTTCATAGAACATATATATATAAATTATGTGGAGGATCTATAGTTCATGGTTAATATAGAAAAGCACTCTAATGATACTCCCCCTCTCCTCCAACTGTCAACTGATAAAGATTTTTACTCATGATTACGTTTTATATATAATGATGAGGTTGTGGATATTTGGTTGTTTCGTAGAACATACATATATATAAATTATGTGAAGGATCTATAGTTCATGGTTAATATAGAAAAACACTCTAATGATACTCTCCCTTTCCTCCAACTGTCAACTGATAGAAATTTTTACTCATGATTACGTTTTATATATTATGATGAGGTTGTGGATATTCGGTTGTTTCGTAGAACATATATATACAACTGTCAACTGATAGATATTTTTACTCATGATTACATTTTATATATAATGATGAGGTTGTGGATATTCGGTTGTTTCATAAAACATATATATATATATATATATATATATATATATATATATATATATATATATATATATATAACGTAATCGTAAGTAAAAATCTCTATCAGTTGACAGTTGGAGGAGAGGGAGAGTATCATTAGAGTGTTTTTCTATATTAACCATGAATTATAGATCCTCCACATAATTTTTCAACTAGGGAATAACCTTTTCTTCACAGATGAGTAGATGATAATGGTGCAAGTATCGAGAAGTGAACTACAACCTGTGTATTGTAAGATATTCATTATATACAATATATCATAAAAATTTCTATTATAACATCATGCAAACATGCATATTAATCAAATATGTAAAAAAATAATGTTTAACTATAAACATTACTTTGACCAAAGTTTTTATATAGTTTAAAAATCACATAGATCAATCATGATCACACACACACACTCATTCAAATTTCATTTATTCTAAGTATTAATAACTCTAAATAAATGTGTGATAACTTTATCAAATAATTATTTTCTTGTCATTAATACTAAAATTTTACTAAATAAGTCTTACAAGATTTTTACAGAATTTTCATATAGATTTACTAACAATACCACAGTGTTTAAATACAAAAGAAACAATATGAAATAATAACATGCTCAATAATAACAGAAAACTTACTGTCATATTTTTTAAGTTCCAATACAACCTAATGTCTATTTCAAATAAGGCAATATTATAAGTAAATTAATTGCCAACACTGTTTATAATAGTTAAGTATTTACCAATTTTATGTAAAAACACCAATGCAACACTATTTATAAATTTCATTTAGCACATCCAACACATTCAACAACTTGTTCAAACCATTATGCAGAAAGCTAATGCTAAGTACAAGAAGTGTCATGATGAGCATCGAGCACTACACACCTTTCACGCTGGTGATTGAGTATAAGTTCATTCGTGAAAGGAAAGACTAAGAAGACCTTACTGAAAGCTTTTTCTACTTTAGTATGAGCCCTTCAATATCATCAGGGAAGTAGGAGATCATGCTTTTGAGCTCAACCTACGTTCTTATCTTGGTCTACATCCAATATTCAATGCATAATTTTCGTGTTATTATTTTTCACCTTTCTTAAACTCTTCATATGTTGCAAATACACTTCTGTAGGCAAAGATCAATCTTGATTATAGTACTTAATAAAAATTGGATCATATCATTAATGAAAAAGTCAAATGAACCAAACAACAAGATAAACTTCTCTTCTATATTGTTAAAGAAGTCAAGTTCCTTCACAAGGAAAATAGTTTACAAAGTGTAAGTTGCCTCCAACTTTCGACATCTTCTTCCACAATTGCACACAATGTGGACCATTACTCTTTAAGGATGGGTGATTGATCTAGGAGGATCTGGGTTTTGATTGATTTATGTTATTGTTGACGCAGTGGATTGCACCCGGGGGCAAGACGCCTAGCTCCCGCCCTTTCACACGCAACAATGAAAACTCCCCTCTCACCTGTGGGACCGGCGAAGCTGGAGGGGAGAGTCTCTAGATAAGGGCTAGCTCCCTCTGATGTATCTTTTAGGCCCTGGTTTCTCCTACTGCTAACAAACAAATGTAAAAAAAGGGGGGAGATGAAAAGGGAGAGAGAGATGCTGAAAACAAAACCTAAGCCTAAAAATGAAAATGTGATACACCAAAAAATGTTGACCCACTCAACCCGAACATACACTTTTCACTAGGAAGAAATGCCCATACACTTCATCTGACGTGGGAAACTCTTATGTTTCAGTGAGTCAGGGGTCCGTAGAGACACAGGGAAGAAAGAACTAGCAAAGGTGTTTTGAGACACACTTTGACAGCGTATTCACATGCGCCTATATTCTTGTTGTAGACACTTCTGGCAAACTTGCAGAAAAGAGACTTCACATTGCACTGGACATGCTATAATCGATCTGTGAAAAGCATGAAAGACAATGAATTAACACAAAGGAAGAACACAGACATATACTTTAAAGTGCAAGTCCAGATGGAGGTAAAAATGCTAAGTCCTGATTCAAGGTAAAATCTAGCAGAGTTCTGCCTTACAAGTCCGAGAGATTTTTGGGCAGAGTTTTGCCTTAAGGCTAAGAGATTGGATCCTTCTCAAAATGAGAAAATTTACAATATATAGAAAGAGAAAGAGAACTTGGCGCTTTTTGGGAAAGACTTTGGCGCTCTTTTTGCAAGCTGGCCCATGTGCGCTCTGAGCCTTAGGAAGAGGAAACTGTTTGATTGTCGGTTCCTGCTTTGACTTTGGCATTCCACATTAATGTGAAAAACATTGCCGCGCCTCTTTTCTGCGAACAGACTGCTCCCTTCAAGGCATTTGCGCGACTTGTCTGCTTATAAATGCAAACTGGAGGAAACAAGTCGCGCCGCTTATTGTTTGCGTCATTTGGTGACCATCTAGGAATAACTTGCCTCCTCTTTGCCACTTGGACTGCTTTGTCTCTTTCTACACCTTGTCTTCTTCCTGCTTTGTCTCTTTTTGCTCCTTCAGCCCTCGGGGGCAAACTTCTGGTGGGTCGCTACTTTCCTTGGGCTCTTTTCATGGTTGGCGCTCAGGCAATTTAAAAGCAAATGGCTCTTAAATTTGACGTTCGCAGACCTGTTACCATTTGAAAAACAACGGCTAATCTATCTTCTTAAAGTTGACGGCTTTTGGGACGTCACTGTCAATGGCAATTTCCTTCAGGCCTTTTCCTTTGACTCGCCCTTTGTTTCGAACCCTCCCGAAGGGGAAGTGTCCCTTCGGCTCTAGAGAGATGCCCTTCATTTGGCCAGCCGAGAGCCCCCCGCAAGGGCACCTGCCCTTCGGCGGACTTTTGTCTCTTTGGCCTTTTCTGTGGGCTTTTTTTGCAGGCTTTTTTCTCGTGGACAAAAAGTCCGCGAGAATTGGTCGCTTTGATTTCTTTCGGGGTTTTCCCTGGGTCCTTTTGAGCTCGCGGCCTTCCTTCGGACTTTTTGTCCTAAGGAATTCCTTCGGACAAAAAATCCGAAAGAATGCAATGCCTTAAGACTTTCTGCTCATTTTTTGAAATCCTTCGACTGCCTTCGAAGTGCTCCCTGCCCTCCGCAAGGGCTTTTGAACCCAGAACTACCCTCCGCAAAGGCACTTGCCCTTTGGGAGGCTTGAACCTTTCGCGTTGAACCGCTCCTTTGAACCAACCGTTGAACCAATTGATTGAACTGGTTCAATGGTTCAAGCGGTCGTTGAAACAAGGCGTTGAACCGAGCATTGAACCAAGTGATTGAACCATCTGATGAACTTCGCCAATTGAACCAAAGCTTTGAACTTTGCTGATGAACCGAGGCATTGAACCAAGGCATTGAACCAAGCCGATTGAGACAAGGCTTTGAACCGAAGCGATGAACTTGCCGATTGAACCAAGGCATTGAACCGGTTCAATGGTTCAACAGTTCAAAGCCGCTAACTCTTGGAAAGATTATGTCATTGAACCACTCTTCCAACCTTAAGAAAAAGTGTCTTTGAACCATTTTAGCTCTCTTTCCTTATGAATTTCTTCAGACAAGAGTCCGAAGAAGCTTTGTAAAACCTTGCACTCTCTGAATTGGTTCTTCATCTGCCAAAAGACTACACCTGCAGAGTTCGTAGAAATTGCAAGACTCGTGCAAAATCAAATGTATTGGCTCAGAACATCATGAAAAGAAGGGGACCAATTTTTGGCCTGTTGGGCAAAAAATGGTCAATAGTTATGATTACCCCGCACAATTTGTTTTCTTCACCAACATCTTCAAGAGAATCCCAAACATACATGGCAATACAAATATGTTAAACCAAGTCCTATTCTTCCATATTAATATATTCTTCCATTCTTTGAACAAGCAAAGATAGAATATGAAGTACATTAGTGGTTAGACATCTTGTAGCACATCTGACCTCTCAGGTCATTGTACAAAACTATTACACAATATAATGTTGCAACTTATAGTTCTAGCACAATGTCTATTGCTCTCTTGTTTTTCCTTGTCTCATAACACCTTGATTATATCTTTCGGCCTTTATCATTCATATACACTTTTGTCATAGCAAATTTATTCTGTTAAGTGTGTTTATTCACTAGATACTTTGTAGGCCATAGATGCCATTTGACGAGTGCAACTGAGGTCTCATAGAACAAATGTTGGCAGCTTTTGGGTTCAAGAGGTGGTTGAGTGGATAAACAACTTTATTACTATTCACTTATGTGGTCTTCCTTAACGGTGAGTCTGGAGAGTTGTTTGGAAAAACAAAAGGGTTGCGTTAGGGAGAGCCATGACAACAGAGAAATAAGAAAAAATCTAATATGAATTTTGCTAGTATCCCTTTCACGCCAAAAAGAGAACTACAAAGGATTCTTGGGTTTATTAAAGTTAAGGTTCCCTTGTCACACCTTGGATTCTTACTTCATTGGAAGCTTAAGAAGGAATAATAACCAAATTGAAAATCAAGATAACTAAATGGACACATGGATGGCTAGCTTTGGTTGACAGAGTTTAGCTCATTTAGGCTATTTTGCAAGATGTCCCAGTCTCTCTTCTCACCCTTCTCCTTATTCTCTATAAAGTGGAATGTGAGATTGGAGTTGTCCAAAGGATTTTCTATGGTGAGGGGTGGAAGATAGATTATAATTAAAAAAACCAAAAGTCGGAGGACTAAACATTAAAAATGTTTGATTGTGTCAATGGAATTGGCATGGTTATTATTGCAAAGTCTTACCTCCCCTTGGAGTAGCATAATAAAAAACAACACTATTTTAAAACACCTACAAGAAACAATTATACATACCCATCCTTCACATTAACACAATTATCACTGAAAACTTGAGTATCATGTTGACTGTATTATTGATCGCTTGAAAGAATTATTGATTAGTTAGGGCATAGTTTGTTTTATGTTGATTGTATTGTTGACTACTTTGAAAGAAATAAAATACTATGTTATCCACCTCTTACAAGGACATAGTACTATGTTATCCACCACCACCAAGGAAAAAACATTGGCACACCCACAACCTCAACACTTTGACAAGGTCATCCTTAAAGAGTGTGAATAAAAAAAATTAACAATATACATCTTTACCCCATATTACATTAACAGATTGCATATACCACTAATGAAAACTTTTGAATGATAACATACACTAGGGTATTGGAGAATTATTTCCTTAAATTCTTATTTTTACTATAATTCTAAAATTAAATAAATAAATTGAGTGATAAAAACCCAATAGGATGTATCATCAAGCGCCTCACATCTCATGCATCTTACTTATCATAACTAAACACTATTGACACAAAACTCTTAACTCTTCCTCCAAAACATGAAATCCTTCAAGCAATCATTCATATCAGTTTAATTTGTGTAATCAATCTTAAAGAGATTAAGGTATAATCATTCATTCAACGGATATTTTATTGAATAGTTTGTGTAATTATGATATGCTACATATAAATCAATAAATGCATATGAATTAAACGAATAATCATTGTTGGATATGTTACACATAAAGAAATTTGAACTCTATACCTTTGTATTCTAGCTAAACACTATCTGCACAACTTCAGCTCCACCTTAAAAACATTAATTGCTTGAAGCAATCAATAATACAGCCAATGGGTTTCCATGATCTTTCTATTATTGACTTAATAGAGTTATGGACAAAAAAGAACACTAAGTGTTTTGCAATCCAACAAGAAAGACATATACTGAATACTAAGTTAAGAGAAACATAATATTGAGAGAAACATAGCAAGTTATCTACCACCTATGTCACTCTTTTCATTACACCATTCAAGGGAATAGTTATAACCAAGACATATACTGAGTACTAAGTTAAGAGAAACATAGCAAGTTATCCACCACCTATGTCACTCTTTTCATTAGCAAGAGTAAATCAAACATTAATATCACCATTCAAGGGAATAATTATAACCACCCTTAACATGAGTTGAGTCATAAAAGATAGATGCAGAGTTAAAGACAGAATATGGTAAATCATTCCCAAATAAGTATATCATCAAATCAAGTCATGAATAGAGTTAATGGGATTCTATGATCCTTTTATTATTAACTTGATAAGAGTTATCAACAAAAACAAACACAAAAAGTATTTTACAATCCTAGAAGAAAGATTAATAAGTTAAGAGAAACATAGTACTAAATTATCCACCACCTATGTCACTCTTTCCATTAGCAACAAGAAATTAAACATTAGAAACATCCATTCATAACTTTATTTAAAGGAATCATTGAGTCACAAAAGATAGATGCAAGTTTAAAGACATAACAGGGTAAAATCTTAAAATGATTCTAAAATAAACATATCATCAAATTCAAACAATCAACAATACAACTAATAGATTTTCATGAACCTACTATTATTAACTTGATTGAGTTATCCAGAAAAATGAACACAATAAGTGTTTTACGAGCCCGCAATAAACAATTATACATGTCCATCATTCACATTAGCACAATTATCACTAAAAACATGAGTATGCATGATTGTTAGGACATAATCATTCATTCAACACTACTTAAAAACTCTAAACAACCAATATGTCAAGTTGTCAACTAAGAATTAATGACTAGAAGACTAATAAAAACTCAAATAGTATACCAAATTCTCATTTGCATGTCATTACTATAGATAACATTTGACGCAAGACTACTGGTACAAGGTTCTAATTTAAATTCAAATTCACCAAACAGAATATTTGCCAAGTAGCTACAACCCCGCCAAATTTCTGAAAAAATCATTGTAAAAAATTAGGACTAAAAATTTTGTTTCAGAAGCCTTGGCCTTTTGGATAATTAAAAAAACATCACAAGGGTTGGCTCACAACAAAGCAGTGTCGAAGTGCAGAAGAGAAATATGGAGGATTATGCATCCGACCTTCCAGAATGTTAAAAGTCCAAATCCAAATGGGCATGGGAGGTGACACCAAGAAAAATGCCAAAAATTGCCCATTTAGTTACCAAACATCGCCTATAAGCTAACATTTTACACCAGAAAATGTTAAGTTGGTAACTAAGTTCAAAACCTCCGTTCAGGGGCACAACTACTAGAGTTGACATACATGCCTTTTATACTAAAATTAAAACAAGCTTAAAGGACCTTTGTAGGCTAAAACTAATTTTGTTCACTCCTTTCATCTGCAAAAAATGCATCATTAATGTGCCAATTATAATTACGATATTTTCGTTGAAAGAGTTTGGCTAATGTTATCCTTAATATTGTGGAATATAAAGGTCACACATAGAAATCTCTTTATGCTTTCGCTAGTTCAACATAAATAAAATTTTGTAAAAACATAATTGTTTACTTATAAAGGAACATAGCCAATAAAAATTAAGAATTACAATTCATCAACTCGAAAAGCCACTTCAATTCCCACCAAAGCAGGTCATGAAAAGCATATATGCAGTTAGGAAAACCTTACCCTTGTTTGAGAGCAAGCAGATCCATGCTAATTATAGAAACTGATGGTAGAACACAAAAATAGGCAAGAGGCAATTCCGCTTAAGCAATCAATTCTTTAATGAATGTGTATTACTTGCCATTGATAAACAATGGAAAGACTTTATATTTTTCAAATTACAAGTTTAACTGGGCATTCTAAACAATTCATTATCAGGATGAGATGAGGAAAAAAAGTCACTCGGTTTACAAAGCCTTTTTGCAGCAAATTTTCAAAAAGATTCACCTTGGAGCTATGGGCAACGTGCAATCAACAAATAAAGCTGAGATTAGCAAAAATAGCACCATGGCCTTCTTCAACAGGGAAGACAGATAAAGGCAAATTGTGACCTAAATTACAAAATAGGATATCACAATGGGACAACAAACACCAACCTCTCAAACTTGTGATAGCCAAAAATGAAATTACATTTTCAACCAATAGTGTCCAATGAATGAGACCTGAAACTAGCCAATAATAAATTTGAAAATGTCACTCAAGGAGATAATTCCCTACAAACGACTGTTGCCAGCTTCAACGCAAATGACCCTCCGAACACTTAAACATCCAACCCATCGACAAAGAAGGATACCAAGAAACCAATTGTCCATTTTGTTAAAACCAGAAAATTAAAATAGCTATCACAAAAGGTAACTTGTAAAATTTACAAATTGCAGGGAAAATAACAATTAAAATGTGTTACCAGGATTAGCTAATCCATCCATTACTTTATGAAGAGTGTCAGAGCGTAAGCACGTGGCATCTCCTTCCACTAAAAGAACCAACAGAAGTATTTCTATCTTGCCCTAATTGTAGTGCCTACAGTTTGAAGAAGATTTTCCAGAGTATAATCTGAATTAAAAATAGAAACTCTAGTAGCATAAATAAAAATTCGGATAGAAATTCTACCTATTTTTCCACCTATAGCCTGTCAGGTTGCATAAAAACACATTTTAAAATGAATAGATCTAACTTGCCCTATGACAGAGTGGGATATTCTAATATTCATTCAACAGTCTGACTGGTGGTTTATTAAGGTTAAAAAGTGTTTTGTGTGCAAAGGAATCGGTGAAAGACACTTTTTGTTTAGAACGATTATAGCTAAATATGGTAGACGGGTTAGCTATTTTGCAGCCCTTCAAGAATAAAGGGAATATTCACTATAATTGGTTTTAACTTCTATGTCTTGTTGCCTTTTTAAACATTATTCAAGCCCTGGTTATATTACCTATTTTGCAGCCCTTCAAGAATAAAGGAAATATTCATTATAATTGGTTTTAAATTTTATGTCTCATTACCTTTTTAAACACTGTTTAGGGCCTGGTTATATTACAATGAGCTAAGGGTTTAGATAGCCACAAAACATAAAGGTTGTAAAATAACACTAATAAGAAAATTGCATTTTATAAATAGAACACAGCAACAGGAATTAGCTAGAGCCAATGTTTCCCAAGGATTTGAGGACATGGAAAGAGGGGATGTGTTCGGGTACATCTTGAGACAACCCCCAAACTTCAGTGGGCATCAAATGGAATCTAGACCTAAAATTATACATATAAGCATATGATAAATCATTAATTTGAATAACAAAACAAGCAATTGCAGTGCGACATATAATAAATTAAACTCACCCAATTACTCCTAATGCAAAATAAATTGTAAAAACAACCATCTTTTTTATTTCTTAATTGAGTTCTCATCACAATATTGATCAAAATATAATAATTATGAAAATGATATATCAAGGGTCAATACTGAAGTCTGAATATAAAAGCCAAGAAAGAAAGGTACCACATTGTCGGTGAAATTTTTACTCTACAGTGCATTATTGTTGGTGGTAAGTTTCTATTTTTATATAAACTACATACAAACAATGTTTAATAATACCAATGTTACATACAAACAGTGTTTAATAATAATACCAATGTTATAGATTGGGAATCGGATACATAATACCTTGAAATTGAGACGAAGTGTTGCATGTGAAGCAAACACTACAACAACCCCATGTCTCATTATCTTGTGAGGATGTTGATCATTGAAATAAGTTGTCTTTAATCTGTCAGACCAAGAATAAGATAACCATACTTGAGTTTGCTAGAAGCAGGGCATGGATTTGCCATTATACCCTGAAGGAAAAATAATAGTTGACTTGAGTGTGCAGTTAGGAACATTCCAAGTGATACTATAAAGGAAATTCGATAGGAGTATGCATTAAAATTGTGAAATGTAAAGCCCACGAAAAATAACATCATGAAAATAATCATATTGTTTTCAAGGCGATAACAGGAATCTTAACATTGTTTCAAACATAGATGATTGATTATTTAATTGGCCTATTTTTCGTCATTTGTGGACATTAATATAAGTTCTTTTTCTTTTATTTCTAAAATGGGAGTCCACTTTATAAACAATGGCAGTTATCAAAACATGGAGAAGAACCTATATTTTCTTCTAAAATGCGGGTTCACTTTGTAAATAATAGCAGTTATCAAAACATGGAGGAGAACCTAATGACCAAAGTGATAAGACATGTGGAAAGGGCTATTAAGGATTCATCTCTAAGTTATGACATGATGAAGAGACTTTCTCCTAAAAATTCAGTCATGACAAGGATCCACGTTCTACCCCGCTTAAACTAATTGTCAACACCATTATTTCTACCACATGCAAGGTGAAAGCCTTTTTGGCAAGAAAGTCAAGCCTCTTGGTGGTAACAACTCATCTTATATCAAAGACTACCAATTTTGTCAAACACAATAGAAGATATGAGTGTTGATAATTAAGATTTACTGGCCAGTTTCATAGTTGTATGCCAATTTACAAAGATCCCTATTAACATAGCCATTGAGGGTCTAAACAATATCACAAATGATGAGACAACGAAACTCGTTTAATTGTGTCTAACATGGACTTTCTTTTATCTTTCAAGGCAATACATACAAGCAACTAGAGGCATTGATATTGACTTTGCAGTCACTTCTTACCCAAATAGAGGAAGAGATTCACATATGATAACAATGTAAACTAGCCAAATGGGAGAGACCATGTAGACACGTTCCTAGAACACCTCAACAGGTAATCAGATAATAAAAATATTCCACGAATATGGAGAATGATGGTTCCCAACATAGTTATCAAGAAACAGGTACAAGTATAAGCAGACATGGATGGGGATGGGGACGCTTTTTTTCAAAAAAATAAGAAACATATGCTCAAGCGATGGAATATATATATATATATATATATATATATATATATATATATATATATAACTTTTTTAAGTAAATATATTAGATATATCTCCTTTCTATTCAAGCATTGGCTTCAATCTTCTCTTCCCTAAAGATGGATCTAATAGTGAGAGCCGAAACATCGAAAATAATTTTATTACCCAGCTGATTCAAGAACACTATTTATTATTTCCTAACAAAAATATTAATAATTTTTTAAAATAAAGATATTATATATATCTTCTTCCTATTCAAGCATTGGCTTCACTCTTCTCTTCCCTAAAGACGGATCCAATAGTGATATCCAAAATGATGGAAAATAACTTTATTACCTAGATGATTTAACAAGAACACTATTTATTATTACACTGAAAAAAACTAATCTCGAAATAAAACAAAACAAAAGATAATCGATGTCAATAAAAGACAATTAATTATATTGATATTTATCTTTGATATCTCATCATATCTAAGGTTTAAGAGTAAAAAATATATTAAAATAAAAAGGCATTGAAATGCAAATCAACTAGATGAGTACCAACAGTATTTAATCTGTGAGACGTGACTCTAGTGATAGGAGACAGTCTCTATGCAACATTGGTTCCCAATCATTCCTTGATGTCCTTATCAGCATAAATGATGTGCCATTGGTTCGACAAGTATATAGAAAGAAGATGCACGTTGAACTATGCGTGGCTAATTCCCATTAGCAAAGGTCACAGAAGGTTGAGGTTCTCAACACCCTAGCCACTGAAAACATTAGGAATTTGGATGCAAAACATATTGAGGAAGGAAAAACACATCTTACCAAGGTACTTAATTTAAAGAATGGTTATACAAATCACAAAATTATAAAATCTCCTCAAAAGGCTATGAAGGATCCTTGTCCCCGCCAAGTAATAGCAATATAGGGAATAAGGTTTATCTACCTTACATTCAAGGCACGACTAACAAAATTTCCAAAAGCTTAACAAGAATATATTTCAGGACAAACTTCCTTGCTCAATAACACCCTTAAAAATAAGTTTAAACCCACAATAAACACTTTTTAAAAAAAAATAGGAGTCACCATTTGTGTTAATTATAAGGATATTTACAAATCCCAAGCCTTGATTCAAAAGGATCATGGGAGAAAGCAAGATATTTCTGATTTTGCATTTCCATGCATAATCCTTGATCAAAAGTACAACGAAAACAACCATACATCTACAAACTAAGAACGCGATGAAGCAAAGAAAAATCTGCCAACCAATGTCACTACATCGAGTATATTGCACCAACCCCTAACAAACCAAAACCTAGAATATCATGCCATTGACTATCCAAACCTTTGAATAACCACCATACAAAGCTTTGACGCATTGAAAGACCTAAGCAAAAATTGGCCCTTGCAGGGTCAAAAACCAACTGACCATGTTTAGTTAGAAGCCATTGTTGGCCATTTTTTGGCCTACATACCAAAATTTTGCCTAAGTGTGAGAGGGTGGGCATTCAAGCAAGACTTCGGGTTTTACACAGCAGAAGACTTTGGATTTTTGGAAGGAGAAGTCTTCAAGTTTTACAAGAGACATAACTTATTTCACTTTATGAGTAATCAATAGTTGAAACCCCTCAGCAAGAGTAATCCAAGTTGGAAAACCCGAATTAATCTTGACAATGCAAATCGGGTTTTGAGAAGTGCTTTGCTTATGAAAGTTTTATCAGCAAAAGTAATCTAGGTTGGAAAACTCAAATTACTCTTGATAATGCAAATTGGATTTTGAGAAGTGTTTTGCTTATGAAAGTTTTATCAGTAGAAGTAATTTGGGTTGGAAAACCCGAATTACTCTTGACAATGCAAATCAGATTTTGAGAAGTGTTTTACTTATGAAAGTTTTATCAATAGAAGTAATTCGGGTTTAGAAACCCGAATTACTCAAGATAGTGCATTTCGGGTTTCTCAGGGTGAATGACTTATCTCTTTTTATAAGTAACAAGCAATGAAGAATCTGAAGTAGGTGCCATTGAAGAATCCAAAGTTGCAGACATTGAAGAACAAACAAATAGATCCAGACAAAAGCCCAAAGGAATTCCTTCGGAAAAGTTCAAAAGGCAAGTCAAAATATTTTAAGGACACTTCCAAAAAACCCGAAGGGCAATGTACCCTTTGGAAGGGATGTTTCCAAAAACTCAGGTGCCTTTTTCTTAAGAGTTATTCAATAGGAAGGGGTTGTTTGAAAAGTCCAAGGGGCTTTTTAAAAACCCGAAGGGCAGGTACCCTTCGGAAGGGTCATTGACAAAAAAACTTGAAGGGTAGGTACCCTTCGAGAAGGCTCATTTCAAGGTCGGCAAGGGCATTTGCAAAAAACCCGAATGACACCTACCCTTCGGGAAGGTCCATTTGGCAAGTTTAAAGACTTTTACAAAAAGCCCGAAGGGCACCTACCCTTCAGGAAAGGACTAAGACAGGAAGCCCGAAGGGCTATCTTTGGAAAGCAAGGAGACAAAAAGTCCACTGGAATTTAGAAAATAAAAGATTCGAAGGAAATCAAAGGTAAAGCCAGATAACAAAATCCAAAGGAAATGAAGGTTAAAGGGCAAGACAGGAGAAAAATTTGAAGGAGATAGACCAAGGAAATAAGTCCAAAGAAAATCCAAGACCAAGGTAAACCCAAAATTTTGAAAGATTAAACCAGGGGAAGTTGCCCTCAGATTAAGCGATGGGAAGTTGAAACAAGTCAAACGAAGAAATATAGACCAAATATAGATAAGATAATCCAAAAATAGGAGTCCACAGAAAATAGACACGAACAAGCAGACCAAAATAAAAGAAAATACATGCGAGAAAGGGCTATTTTTGGCAGATTGCTAAGTTTTAGTTGACCCATAGTTTGACTAGTCAAAGTCATGCTTCTCCAAACGTTCCAATAGTCCAAGTGGAGCTCATCTATTGACTCTTGACGTGGCTTTAGATGCAAAGTGGGGTGATCTCTTCCTCCAACTTAGTCTTCAAACAAAGTCAAACGGAGTTTTTTTTTTTAGATTGGCGTAACATTCCATGCAAAGGAGAAGATGACTAGTCAAACTTGATTCCACCATCCAATTCTAGCGCCAAAGAGCTTTCATGCAAAGAGGAAGAAGACAAAGTAGACTTTTTGTAAAGGCTAAGTTGGACGGATTTAGCCTCTCTCCTATTTTCCAACGTCAATCTCTTGGCTTTTTGTAATTTTCTATATTAATGGTTTTTCAACCTTAGATTTTTATCCATCTTTTGGCAAGAAAACTTCTTCCAAAGATTGTGTTGTAACCTTTTTCAAAATCAATAAAAAGAGGACTATTTTTTTTTCCCCAGCAGTTGGTAGTGTACTTTTGTTATAGATTTGCCTAAATGATAGATTTTTTTCTTCCTTGACAAATCTGAATTCATACCTAGTTACTAGTTGGTCATTTATGCAGGTCACATTTTATGTTTGATTGTCTTTTGATGAGTTTATAGTGGATATTAGTGGTTGTTTAGTGCCTTTCATCAGGCCTATTCTTCAATTTCCCTTAAGCTTAGATCATTAGATTAAATTTTTTCATAAAATATTTATTTGTATTGATCAATTGGAGTTGAAGTTCTGCCTCTTTTTTGTTTGAATCAGTGTTCTTAGAAGCTCGATTTGAGTGGATCAAGTATATTACGTGTATCACCATTTTAACTAGGATTTCTTTTCAAGTTCTTTCTTCCCTGTTCCCCAGACAGTTTGTAGCGTGGAAGTTGAGATCCTCATAGATACATCTTATAGAAACTAGCCTTCTCTGGAGGTTCTTCTCATCACTGAGGCACCCACCCTCATGAGAAGATCCCATTGTTTCAACTGGAGCGAGGATTAGCCATTTCAGCACGTCTTCGATCAGGGTGCAACTCCAGGTTGATAATAGCCACTTTGGGGACAAAGTGTTTATCATTTTTTGCATTTGAGGGGAAAAGTTGATAGTTGGGTGTTGAAGGAACTACTTGAGGCGCATTGATGAGGACAAACCAATCTGAGCCATGAATGATGGCCTCCACAAAGCTCTCCACGTGGACTGCTTGTCTCTTAGGGTTTTAAGGCTTTTCAACGTATTTCTTAAGAATTTCAGCCAATCTCCTATTTATTGGTTCATTAAAGAGTTTTTCAATGGCTTCAATTCTATTTTGGTGTTGCTAAAAGTTGTTGATAAGGTGTATGACACATTTAACCAACACAATAATTGTGGTTTCTTGTTGTTGCATACAATGGACTAGATTGGCAATGCATCTCTCTTTTATTCAAGGAGGGGTTACGAATATGCCTTACCTCAATATTTTGTCATCTGTTAGATGGATATGGTGATAGTGTTTATGGAAGCTACAGTAATGAGAGAGGATTCACTCTTAGATTCTCATGCACTTTGTGGGAGCTAGCACTCCTATTGTGGGAGTCAAAGGGTTGACTAGGCATTTGTTCCAATGAGAAGGCAACCATGCAGTGAAACTGATTTACCCCCTGGCTTTGTTTGCCAAAAATCTGGCCTAGGATATAAAATGAGCTTGATGTGTTCTGAGAGACAGGTAGAAATGAATAACAAGTTAGCACATGAAACAATCATTCATACTAAAAAAATGTAATGTCCCCAAATGGGATAATTAGGCAAAGTTGGGAACAAAACCCTTATGTAAATATGCTAACAATTTGAAATCTCACCTAAAAACTAGTAAACCCTAGTTGAGAAAATTTGACCAATTTCCAATCAATGTCTCTTGGGGTTTTGAGGCTTTTCAGCGTAAGAATTTCAGCCAATCTCCTATTTGTTGGTTCGGTAAAGAGTTTTTCAATGGCTTCAATTCTATTTTGGTATTGCTGAAAGTTGTTGACAAGATGTACGACACATTCAACCAACACAGTAATCATGGTTTCTTGTTGTTGCATACAATGGACTAGATTGGCAATGCATCTCTCCTTTGTTCGAGGAGGGGTTACGAATATGCCTTACCTCAATATTTTTAGTCATCTGTTGGATGGATATGGTGATAGTGTTTATGGAAGCTATAGCAATGAGAGAGGATTCACTCTTAGATTCTCATGCACTTTGTGGGAGCTAGCACTCATGTTGTGGGAGTCAAAAGGTTGACTAGGCATTTGTTCCAATGAGAAGGCAACCATGTAGTGAAACTGATTTACCCCTTCACTTTGTTTGCCAAAACCCTGGCCTAGGATATAAAATCAGCTTTATGTGTCCTGAGAGATAGGTAGAAATGAATAACAATTTAGCACATGAAACAATCATTCACATTGCAAAAATGTAATGTCCCCAAATGGGACAATTAGGCAAAGTTGAGGTTTTCCAACAAAACCCTTATGTAAATCTGCTAACAATCTGAAATCTCACCTAAAACTAGTAAACCCTAGCTGAGAAAAATTGACCAATTTCCAATCAAAACACACTCAAAAATCATTGAATATGAAATTAAAAAAGCACTTTTTTGGCAAGGTGACAATGGTGAGAAGGCTGAAAATTACCCCTTCAAATATTTTGATTTTTACATGCCAATACAGTTGTGTTTTCCCCTTCAAATTAGCATTAAAACCCCTCAAGGGAAGTCACCACACTTGGAAAAAATTAAAGAATTAAATCTAAAAATTAAACCCTTGAATTTTCCCTTACACAAGCCTTCCAATGCAAGTCACCCAAGATGCCAAAATAATATCATAATTTTTTGAATTTTTTTAGGGCATGGAATGGCCCTCAAACCCTGCAAATAACCCATAAACAATTCACCAAGTTGGAATAAAATACAAAAATTACCTCTAAACCTTAGAAGAGGGTTCTCAAACCAAATAACCCTCTATAGAGGGGTCGCCACTCCTCCAAATCAATTCGCCACCCTAAGGATGACTTCCAAGACCAACCATAGCTCTCCAAGCAAATTTGTCCACCTATTTTACCTACACAAATGCAATCATGAAGCTTTCAAAGGTGTTTGCCAATCTTTCGTACAAGGGGGTGTTCCATTAAATAGAGTTACCCTTAATGAAGGAATGGAGGTTTTTGTCCCCAAATCCTTGACACACTTGAAGTTTTTCATCCTCAAGTTGTGGTGAACAAGCTTGACATATTTGGTCAACAATTCAATTCTCAAAATTCATAACCCTTCTAAATGAACATCTCCTAACCTTTTATATCCAACCTCCAAGTGTAGCACCCAAAATAAGGAGGGAGAGTTTACCTTTTTCTTTTAACAAAGAAATATATAAAAGCTTCCTTATAAAATTCACTTTAGACCTCGAGTGCCCATGACCCTCAAAAAGGTCCCAAAATTATATCATAAAGTGTTTTACCATAAAACGCTCTTGAAGCTCACAAATGTTCCCCTTTTTGCCTCTAAATTCCTTAGCCTTTGGGAATGAAAAGGCTAAGGGTATCCTCCCAAAACTAATTCGAAAAGGTGGACATTACAGTCCTCCCTTCCCAAAATTGCTTGCCCACAAGAAATTGTAAACTTGAGTGTTGAAAGATGGTTGCCCCTTCCCAAGTTGTATCTTTCATAGGCATATATTTCCATTGTACCAAGTATTCTATGATAATTCGATTTCAGAACCTCCTCTCACGAACCTCAAGGATACTTTTGAGAATCAAGACCAATTTACCTTCATCATCAAAAGGTGGAAATTCAATAGACGGTATTAAATGTTTTCCAAAAGCCCTTTTTAGGCAAAAAACATGAAAAATATTATGGATCTTCCTTTCTTCTGGTAATTATATCTCATAAACCACCTTACCCACCCTTCTTTGAATCTTGTATGGCCCACAGAAACGTGTCCTCAACTTTTCCGTTCCACTTTGTTTGAGGGAGGATTGCTTATAGGGTTGCAATCTCAAATAGACCATGTATCCTACCTTGAATTGCCTCTCCACCCTATGTTGATCCGCATAAAGCCTTTGTTGATTTTATGCTTCTTGTAAATTCTTCTTGAGCTGGTCCAAATTTTCAAAACTGTGTTGTACCAAATCAGCAACCCTGGGCACCCTACTATCCTCCAAAATAAGGTCAAAAAATAAAAGAGCTTCATATCCATACAAATTTTTGAAGGGTGACATACCCTAAGACATGTGGTAGGAAGTATTATAGCAAAATTCTGCCATGTACAATCATCTAATCCAACTTATTTGTTGCTCCAAAACATAGTTCCTTGAGTACCCTTCCACCCATTTGTTGACAATCTCAGTTTGTCCATCCATTTGGGGGTGGTAACTAGTGCTTGGAAGCAATTTTGTACCTGGTAGTTTAAAAATCCCTTGCCAAAAATGGCTCATAAATTGGTTGTCCCTATCACTTATGATATTTTTGGGTAATCCATGCAACTTGAATACCTATTTTATAAAGATTTCTTCTATATAAGGAACATTTTACTTGATGGGAGTGCAAAAAAATGAGCATATTTTGTCAATCTATCCACCACTACAAAAATTTCACATTTACCTTGTGACGTGTAATCCCGTGATGAAATCCATGGATATGATCTCCCATTTTTGGTGGAGAGTAAGAAGGGGTTGCAAGAGTCCTACTAGAAATGTAGTCATCCCTTTATTCTTTTGACAAACCACACACTCATAAACGTGTGATAAAATATCTCTCTTTAAGCGCTTCCAAGCAAATCTTTCTCACCCACTTGTATGTCTTGAAGTATTCTTGATGACTAGCCATAATATCCATCATGAGCAGCCCTTATAATTTAATGTTTCAACTTGGATAGAGGGATCAAAAGAATTCTACCCTTATAGAAAATCAACTCCTCATGTACCTTATATTTTTTGTCTGTCACCTTGCATTCCAAAGTCTTTGTAGCCCACTTGTCCCCTACATATTCGACTATAATTACAGCCCTCCAATTTGTTGTTAATTCACTCAATGAGCACAAATAATACCTTCTTGACAAGGCATCAACCACCTTATTATTTTTACCTTTCACATATTCAATATTGAAATCATAGAGTTGTAATTTGCTCACCCATTTTTGTTGTCTACCATACAAATTAGATTGTGTGAAGAAGTATTTGAGGCTATTGTGATCTGTTTTGACTATGCATCTTCCACAAATCAAGCATTGGCAGAATTTGGCCAAAGCATGCATAATAGCCAATAATTTCTTGTCATAAATTGAAATTTTCCTTTACCCTTCCTTGAGTTTTATACTCTCAAAGGCAATGGGATGTCCTTATTTCATTAAGACAGCGTCTGTCCCCTCTCCTCCTTGAGTCTCAAAAAAATTTCTAAAGCGGTTTGGGACCACACAAAGGCACCTTTCTTTTTCAAGTTTGTAAAGGGGGCAGCAAGTTGGGAAAAGCCCTTCACAAATCTCCAATAATAGCTACAGAATCCTAGAAACCCTCTCAATTGAGTCATAGTAGTGGGAGGTGGCCAATCAAGTATGGCTTGAATCTTTTGTTGGTCCACTTGAACCCCTTGAGCATTAATAACATGTCTCAAATACAAAATTTTAGAAGTAACAAACTCACATTTGGATTTCTTTACAAAAAGGATTTGTCATTCTAACATTCCCAACACAATGTCCAAATAATGCAGATGCCCCTCCCAAGTTTTGCTATATACCAGTATGTCATCAAAGAACACTAGCACAAATTTCCTCAAATGTTGCTTGAAAATGTGACTCATTCAAGATTGAAATGTAGTAGGAGCATTGGTGAGTCCAATGACCAAAAACTCATAATGCCCATAATGACAACGTAAAGTCATTTTTTTTGCACATCTTCCTCCCTCACACGAATTTGTTGATAACCGGTCTTTAAGTCTATTTTGGAGAAGTACTCACTTACCCTGTCCACCCAATCTTTCATCAAAATACCTAGATCAACATCAAAAGTTGGAATAACTATCTTCCCCAAGTCGTCATTCATAGTTATGTGCCCATAAGGCCTTTTGCCTTGTCTCAAAGCTAGCCATTCCTTGAAGCTCCTTTCCTTTTTGTACCATGATGCAAGTGTCAATACTCATCATAATCTTCCATTAGATCTCAATGAACCAAAGACTAGTCCTCCACTTTGAAAGGCTAATTTTCACGATCTTAGGCCTAAGTAAGACTTTCAACCTTAACCTTGTCCATATCACTATTTGACATAGGCCTTGAATCCCACATATGGCTAAGATACGGCTCTAATACCATTGTAATGTTCACAAATGAGACAAATAGGCAAAGTTAGGGTTTTCCAACAAACCCTTATGTAAATCTGCTAACAATATGAAATCTGACCCAAAAACCAGCAAAACCCTAGCTGGGAAAATTTGACCAATTTTCAACCAAAACACACTCCAAAATAGCCCAAAAATTGTTGAACATGAAACTAAAATAAAGTACCTTTTTGGCAAGGGGACAATGGCGAGAAGGCTGAAAATTACCCCTACAAATAGTCTAATTTTTATATGTCGGTATAGCTGTGTTTCCCCCTCAAATAAGCCTTAAACCCCTTCCAAGGAAGTCACCACACTTGAGAAAAATTAGAGAATTAAATCTAAAAATGAAACCTTTGAATTTGCCCTTACACAAGTCTTCCAAACCTTCCAGTGCAAGTCGCCCAGGTTGCAAAAATAATGTAATAATTTTTTGAATTTTTTTAGGGCATAGAATGGCCCTCAAAACCTGTAAATAACCCACAAACAATTCAGCAAGTTGGAATAAAATACCAAAATTACCTCTAAACCCTAGAAAAGGGTTCCAAAGCCAAATAGCCCTCTAGTGAGAGGTCACCACTCCAAATCAATTTGCCACTCTAGGGATGGCTTCCAAGACCAACCACAACTCTCCAAGAAAATTCACCCCCTCTTTTACCTGCGCAAATGCAATCATGAAGCTTCCAAAGATGCTCGTCAATCTTCCGTACAAGGTGGTGTTCCAAAACACCTTTGTAAATCCAATTACATGCAACCATGCAAATCTGAAACATAATTACAGCCCTTGAATAGAGCTACCCTTAATGAAGGAAAGGAGATTTTCATTCCAAACCCTTGGCACACTCGAAAGTTTTCTTCCTCAAGTTGTGATGAACAAATTTGATATACTTGGTCAACAATTCAATACGCAAAATACATAATCCTTCCAAATGAACCTCTCCTTAGTATTGTATCCAACCTCCACTTGTGGCACCTAAAATAAGGCAGGAGAGTTTACCTTTTTCTTTAAAAAAAATATGTATATAAAAGCTTCCTTATAGAATTCACTTTAAGCCTTAAGTGCTCATGACCCTCAAAAAGGTCCCAAAATTAGATCATAAAGTGTTTTACCATAAAACGCTCTTGAAGCTCACAAATGTTCCCCTTTTTGCCTCTGAATTCCTTAGCCCTTGGGGAAAAAAAGGCTAAGGGTCTCCTCCCAAGACTAGTTCGAAAAGGGGTACATTACAAGAAAGCAAGCTACAAGGGAATAAACTCAGCTATGAAACTCAATTCATGGAGGGAAAGGAGGGAGTTGAGCCCTGACATTAGACATAAGGTTTGGCTTGAGAACAATTCTTGAGTTTTGAGATAAGACTCTTACATTATGCATGTCAGGGGTTGTACCTAAATATTTTGGATTGTAATAGTCAGCTGAGGCACAACCACTAAACCTTCATCATCAAAGCTTTATTGGTTAGTGTTCCCTCTGTTCAACATTTCCCACAACGGCCTCCTTGAACTATACCTTAGGCTTATAAGGCTTCATCGTCATATCCTCCTTTCATTTGTATACCTACATCATTATGGGCTTCTTTGTGACACATTTTTTGTGTGTAATCATTATCCACTCCAGTGCTTACAAATTGATTCGATTGTAGCAGGCACTAATCTCTATTACAGACCCACAATACTAGTTTTGCATAGGTTTTGGCTTCCATCAAAATGACCTTTCACAGATGAAGCTGTAGTGGTGATGACTTTGGTTCAAGGGAGTGGGTGTATACTTAAGGTTTTGATTTCTAGGGATGGCCCTAACCTATATTCTGTAAATATTTACCAACCTCAAATAAAATAGAATTGGCCTATTAATAAGTCATCATAACCTACCTCAAATCGAATCCAATTTGACATTAAAGACCCTCATTCCTTTCCCATCTTCCCATTTTCCCCCCATTAATACACTACTTTGGATGGGTAAAGTATAGAGCGAACAGTAAATGTTAGTAGTTATAAACAGTACCTTCATAAAATTGGAGAAGGAGCCACGAGAAGCACCTAGCAATGTAAACACATGTGGAAGTCAAAAGAAAGAAATTCATGGGAAATAAAGGGTTGCATTATGTGGACATTAGGGTTGGATGAGGGGTGAGATAGAACATTTCATTTGCTAGGATGAACAATAGGGTGGGTCTTAGGAATATAAAGAGGGGTAGCATTAGAAATGACATGATCATCACCAGTGCCTTGGGTAAAAATACAAGTGTCTCAATGGCCAAACATCGGAGTATAATCCAACGTTAAGTGAAATGGTGAATTTCAAAATAATTTAAGGTGAATAGGTGAGTATGGATTTTAAAAGTGACAACATTAATAAAAAATAATATATAAAGGCTTAGGTATCTATGAGAAAGAGTAAAGTGGGAAATATACTAGGAGATAGCTGATGTGTTTTATCCTAAAGTGAATACTATATGGCATATGGACAAAGAGGACATGAGCATTTGTATGGCCATTCTTTATGTTAGAAACACTTTTTGACTTATGCCTAGAGAAGTCTTTAGGCCAAGTGGTTGGGATGCAACCCTTATACCATCTGTGTGTAAGATTAAGCATGTATATCATTGGCACAATTTATTGATTTTTCCAAGGCAATCATGTTCTATACAATCGGTGGAAGAACATCTTTGCCTTTGAGGATAATGATTTCTTTGATGAGGCCAAATATTGGAGTAAAGTCCAACGTTAAGTGAAATGGCTAATTTATAAATAATAGAAGGTGAATAGGTGAGCATGGTTTTTTATAGTGACATCATTAATAAAAAATATTATGTGATGGCTTAGGTGTTTATGAGGGAGAGTGAAGTGGGGAATATACTAGGAGATATTTGATGTGTTTTATCCTAAAATGAATATTATGTGGCCCGTGGACATAGAGGACGTGGGAATTTGTTTTATAGGCCTAGTGTTTGGGGTGCAATCCTTATAACATTAATGTCCCAAATATAACATGTATATCATCAACAGGATTTATTGATTTCTTAATGGCAACCATGTTTTGCACAATTGGTGGAAGAGTATCTTTACCTTTGAGGAGAATAATTTCTTTAATGTGGTCCTAATTAACTACCTCATTGGCCAATAGGTCAACCACATTCTAAAGATAACACTCTTTGTGTTGAAGAGAAACCTAGAGTTTGTCCATGACTTTGTGACCTGGGCATGTCCATATTCCATTTTCTAGTTGAATGGAATGGGAGGGTTGGTCGCACCATTAGGCTTTTGTTTCTCTTATCTTTGAAACCAGATTTATTATTATATGGAAATCCCCTTCGATAGATACAGGAGTCAAATTATTTCTTAAATCAGTTGAAGACATGCAATTCAACAATGTTATTGATAGATTACCACCTCAACTTTGAGATCTTTGATAGTTGACCATTCCACCAACTTTTTCCTTACCGTAGTTACCTTTTGATGCTTCATCAAAGTAGATTTTGAGATATCCACAAGGAAGTGGAGTCTATGTATTTTGTCATTGGCTATATACCTATGAATCTATAGTTAAATGAAATGTTCCTAATGTGAAATATCTGAAGGTCTACCATATACAAAGCTTCAAACCTATCAAACGTGTTCCTTGTGCATATCATTGTTATACTAAAGTTTTATCTTGAGTTATTTTGGCAAGACCACCTAGATGTTTTCAAATATTCTATTACTTTGTTCCTTCTATAGATTCCATATAACTAAGACAGTGGTCAACTTGTGCATCATGTATATGGTATACATGTTTGAGGTCATGTTTGTCCACCCAAAGTAATGCCATCCAGAGAGATTTTTATCTAAATATTTATTGAAGTGAAGGGTGATCCTCTTCCATATGAACACTAAAGAAGCAAATGAGAATTGGATTTGAAATCTTGGGCACCTATTAAGGCCAATAGAATCTTTCTTTTGAAGAATATTGGCATTGATGACTTTGCCATAAAGGAGTAACCATATAGAATTTTTTATTTTTACCCATGTTTATAGCCTCCAAAGATTTATTAACTACTTTTTTGTGGCTGCGTAATTCTGATAAGAGCTATGCATGCACTAGCCATAGTGACTTCACCTTTTTTGGTTTCAGGTCCTTCCTTTGAGTACATACCAAGAATCTATCATTGAATTCAGCCATCAAGGTGGTTAATCGGCCCTAAAGATTATGTTTTTCTTTCTCAATTACATCTATTTTCCATTTGAATTATTGGTTGTTATGTTAGTGAATACTATTTGTTATGTAATGATATCTATGATATTGGAGCAGTCCATTCAAATTACAGATGTTTAACTCATCTAGGTGTTGGCTTGCATTCTAACAGTCTTCCTAAATAAGCACTGATTTCCTAATACCTACTTAGTGTAGACACTCAATTTTGGTACAAGCATTCATTTTAGAATGTTTTATCATTGTTTTGTGCATGTGAGTCATCACCTTCAATTAGAGACTTATTGCCACTTGTTTGCCCTCCTCCTTCCTTATGTGGTCCTATAGTCTTTTTTCTTTTGTTTGTTGTTCTCTCAAGTTTTTGTTGTGCTCATGTGCCTTTTTGCTCTCTCCTTTGTCTATTTGTGCTCATTTTTGCCTCTAGGACAAGAAAGGTGGTATACTGATCCTACCTCAACGGGACTAGTGTATTTGCCAATCTTGTCCTCTATGTTTTTTAGGGGCCCTTCTTCCTGTGGTTGCATCTTATTTGGATCCATTTGTTAGTTTTTTAACTTTTATTTTGTCAAATTTTACATGTAAAAATAAAATTAATTTAAACCATGAGAAGCCTATATATATAAATCGTCTATGAGCATTGTAAATTATTTAGGTGTCTCCAATCAGTCAACCCATGAATTTTTTGAAAGAAATACTATTGAGGCTCCATATAAGTTTCCAATTTATTTGTTCATTTTCAAGTCTAGGCACACTCTACAATGATCTATCTTTGCTTAAAGACTTGCCTCTTGTATGAAAATTGTCCTAAGCAAATGTGGATGCAATTGCATCTCACACTTAGGGAGAGAAGGCAAAGCTTCTTCTCTCAAATTATCCATTAGCACTTCACATGAACTATGAGGGGTCCATTTTTACCATGCAGAATATTTAGTTGCAATCCCACCTTGGTGGTTGCCCGACGTAATGATGACTTCCCTTCTCTTTTTCTCTAACATCTTGGGGCAAACTAGGTCAAAAACATTCAAGAAACAAAATCAGATATTTTTGCCAATCATATAAGGTAACACAAGTAAAAGAAGACATGGCATCTAGTGGTATATAGAAACAACAAGTTCCAAAACCCAAAAAGTAACACAAGACATGATCAACGTAGTAAGACCAGAACAACAGTCAAACTGGTTGACTGATGATCACACCAAGGACATGATCAACACAAGTACTAATCCCTTCCCTACATAGTTAGAGGCCCATATTTTGCATAGCACAACCTAGATCCGCACTCAAAAAATCTAAAAAAACATTAAAGTGTGATCATTCTATCATCTTTTGTCTCTTTAAAATTCAATTGTCAAATTTAATAGTTTCTTTTTTCTAGTTGCATGCATTTTAGCCACTAGGGCAGATTTGAAAGTACTATTTTACATTAATAAATAATAGATCTCTCTAGTGCAATTTTTTTATCTTATTTTCATTGTTAAACACGAAAAGGGTAAAACAATTACCACATGATGTGTTTTTTCAACAATATGATGCACTTTTTGATGTATTTTGCTATTAGGGAGAGCTGAGTTCTCCATGGGGCATTCAAATTATTCTCCCAATGTGTTAGGATGTACTTGCTTCTAATTATGCTACTCCAAGGGGAGGTAAGACTTTGCAATAATGACCATGCCAATTCCATTCACACAATCAAACATTTTTAATGTTGAGTCCTCCAGCTTTTGGGTTTTTTAATTATAATCAGTCTTCCACCCCTTATCATAAAAAATCCTTTCGATAGCTCCAATCTCACATTCCACTTTACAGAGAATAAGGAGAAGGGTGAGAAGAGAGACTGGGACATCTTGCAAAATAGCCTAAATGAGCTAAACTCTGCCAACCAAAGTTAGCCATCCATGTGTCTATTTAGTTATCTTGATTTTCAATTTGGTTATTATTCCTTTTTGAGCTTCCAATGAAGCAGGAATCCAAGGTTTGACAGTGGAACCTTAATTTTAATAAACCCAATAATCCTTCGTAGTTCTCTTTTTGGCGTGAAAGGAATACTATCAAATTTCATATTAGAATTTTTCTTATTTCTCTGTTGTCATGGGTCTCCCTAACACAACCCTTTGGTTTTTCCAAACAACTTTCTAGACTCACCGTTAAGGGAGACCACATACGTGAATAGTAATAAAGTTGTTTATCCACTCAACCACCTCTCGAACCCAAAAGCTGCCAACATTTGTTCTATGAGAGCTCAGTTGCACTAGTCAAATGGCATCTATGACCCGCCAAGTATCTAGTGAATAGACACACTTAACAGAATAAATGTGCTATGACAGAAGTGTATATGAATGATAAAGGTCAAAAGATATATTCAAGGAGTTATGCAACAAGGAAAAACAAATAAACAATAGACATTGTGCTAGAACTATAAGTTGCAAGATTATATTGTGTAATAGTTTTGTACAATGACCCGAGAGGTCAGATGTGCTACAAGATGTCTAAACACTAATGTACTTCATATTCTATCTTTACTTGTTTAAAGAATGGAAGAATACATTAATATACAAGTGTGGAAGAGAAAGGGACACTTGAGCTGATACAAGAATGGCAATTGCTTGCTTGGTAATTTTTTACATGGTTCATTTTCTATTTTTTGGAAGCGCTACTAGGCAGCTACCCATACTAGGTTTAACATTGTCAAAGATATGCGACATCAACGAAGAGAATTTAGGACTTTGTGGTATCGCCATGTATGTTTGGGATTCTCTTGAATATGTTGGTAAAGGAACAAATTGTGTGGAGTAATTATAACATAAATCGATCAAAACCCAGATCCTCCTAGATCAATCGCCCATCCTTAAAGAGTAATGGTCCACATTGTGTGCAATTGTGGAAGAAGTTGTCTAAATTTGGAGGCAACTTACACTTTAGTGACCCCAAATAGGGATGGAAATGTGGTGTATGTTTCACCTTTTATAATTTCTGACCATCATCCCATAGAAGTGAATTTTTTTTGAAGTATGAGGAAAACAAAGATGCCTCATCTTTCAAAGGACTTTATAGGTTCATTGTGTCTCATCTTTATAATCAAGTATGTATTGGTGGTCTTTGTTCTTATCAGAATATTGGAAATATTGTTGGACATAGTCATTGATGTATGAAGGATTGCCATTGATGTCAAAGGCAGCTTGTACTATTATGCATTAATGACAAAGGTGTTGAGTTGAATGGTCAAGTTGTCAAGACCTCATGGAGTTGTGTGTGTACCTTGAATTCCAAGAATAGTCATATGAATGCCTTTCTAATTTTGTTTGGATATGTCTGAGTACACATGTTATTGATGATAACATTTGCATACATGGTATCATCTAAAAGAAACAATCACACCAAGCTACTCAGGTTTATGCCTAGTCTTGGTGGAACAAGTTTTATGTCTTGTGGATGAGAAAAGCAAAAGTTATGCAGGTGCAAAGTAGGGCTCCTAGGCATTTGAATACTATTTGAACACTTGGTCATTTTTACAAATTTGCATTTGTTCGAAAAGAGTGCTTCGGTAAAATGTTTAGTCTCCATAGTCATTTTTGTAATTTGGAATTCTTTCAGAGAAAGTGGTTCGGTGAATTCTTTCGAGAAAATGTTTGGTCTCCACACTTAGTCATTTTTGCAATTTAGAATTCTTTCAAAGAAAGTGTCTTGGCAAATTTTTTTGAGAAAATGTTTGGTCTCCACACTTAGTCAATTTTGTAATTTGGAATTCTTTCAGAGAAAGTGGTTTGGTGAATTCTTTTGGGAAAATGGTTTAGACTTTGTCAGATAAAATATCCACAACAAATTTTTCGAAGAAAATTGGTCCCGATGAATTCTTTCCAAAATTCGGTCTAAGTCCCCTTGACATATAGCCTGCAACAATTGTTCCAAAGGATATGCTCCAAAGGGTATGTGTCCCAATCAAAGTTTGGAAAGATATGAGTGAATAATTGAAGGGAAATTCAAAGTTCCTGAAGGGCACTTGACATCTCGTCAAGAAAATTGTCCAGAAGTAAAAGGTCCAAATCAAATGTGTCGAAGGGTATCTTGCAAAGTTTCTGAAGGGCATTTTGAAAAGCCCCGAAAGGTGCATCACAAAAATGTTGAAATAAAAATTCAAAGGAAAAAGATCACTTGGCATTTTTTTGAGGAAATTGTCCCAAAACCCCTTAGACAAAAAGGTCGCAACAAAAGGTTCCCAAGGGCGCCTTAAGAAGCTCTAAAGGACCATTACAAAGTATTTGAAGAATAATTCGGAAGAAGTGTAGGGCACTTTCACAAGTGTTGAAGGATCAAGGCAAGATAAAGTCAAGCAAGTCTGAAGAGATCAAAAGAGTGAAAGCAATACATAGATGCCAAAAAAATGAGATGAAGTCAACATATCGAAGGATAACGATCAAACGTGATAAAAATCATGTATCTTTTGAAATCAAATGACATGCAAAAGCTTGATAAGAAAGATCCAACAAAGTGAAGTGGAGTTAGTGAAGCAAAGTGACCTATAGTTAACATCACAATAGAGAGCTAAAGATTGGGCATATCTGAGACAATCAAAAGGAGGAAAAGTGACCTAATTATATAGGAGATAGCGAGATGCAAAAAGGAACTCGACGGTCAATGAAAGAGCAAGATAAAATGCATGTTATTTTGGAGATCTAACGACTTGTGGGACCTTAGATAAAGAGATTGACAGATGTGTTTCAAAAGTTAAACTAATGCATACAAAATATCTGACGTTGAAAAATAGATTATGAATGGTGCCAAGACAAGATCAATGATCCTCATTTAAAGACATGACTAGATAAATGGTTAGCTCGAGGTGTTGACACATAAACCAAGATTGATCGATTTAGCTAATCAGTCTATGATTAGAAGATATGCACATTTAATATTTGGTGAAAATGGTTGCCATAGTTAATAAGAAAGAAGGGTGAGTTCCCTTGAAATGAGATGTAGAAAGCATACATGTCAAGTCGCATTAAATAAGAATCTAGAATTGGAACTAGAATAGGGTAGTCTGAGTGTGAACATTATGTGGTGGTTAACCCTAAAGGAAAAGCCCTATCATATATATTATCTTAATGAAAAAGGTAAGTGTGTGGCTACCACTATTTATAATTGCTATTACGATTACCAAAGGCAAGCATTAGAGGAATATAAAGGGTGTCAAATAGAAGATGTAGATACAGACCAAGACAACATAAAGAAGATGAAGAGAGTGCAGAGAGCAAGATAAAGTGTGTCAAATAGATATACATACAAACACAAAGTAAGATAGAGGTAGAGTTGAAGAGAGGCACTTAGAGATAAGGTGCATAGTATGAGCAGTTATAGATGAAACTTGTAACAAAGAAATAGATTTTGATTATTTTCTATTTTGAAGTTGTAGCTCCATAATTTTGATCAGTTGGTGCCATCAGACAAATTAAATTGGTGCTTAGTTAGGGAGTGGGTGCTTTCTTAGAGTGGGTGCTCTTAAATGTAACAAATGTGGTTTTACCAATGAGGCGTTTAACTGTGAGGCTAAATTAGAACAATATATTCTAGCAACGATTCTCATCATAGTTTTTCCCTTTGGGTTTTCCACATATAATTCTAGTGTAATATGTTTTTGTATGTGTGTGAGATCTCTGCAACTGTTATTTAATATGCATATGCATTTGTATCTTCTCTAAAAGTTTAATGAACTGGTTTTAGCTGATCTCTTGATTCACCCCCCTTCTCAATAGATAATTGTGTTCAATAATTGGTATCAGAGCAAAGGGTTCCTAGAAAGAAGCTTAATTAGTTCAAGTAGATCTTAGAAAGTGAAAACAATGGCTAGTCAAGAAGGATCCTCCTCAAACAAAGCACCTCTCTTTGATGGATCCAACTATGCTTTCTAGAGTATACGAATGGAAACATATATATCCTTATTAGGGTTTGATGTATGGATGTCTGTGATAAATGAATATACAAATCCTACTATACCCCCTACTATCAGGCTACCAAGAAGGCATATGAGAACAATGCCAAGGCAAAGAATGCTATTCTTTTTGGTCTATCAAATTCAAAGTTCGTCAAATTTATGCACTGTCAGAGTGCATAAGATACCTGGAACAAGTTAAAGAGCATCTATGAAGGAGATGACAAGGTGAAACAAGCCAAGCTACAAACATATAAAGGGTAGTTTGAGAGTCTTAAGATGAATGAAGAGGAAAAGATTACCGAATACCTCCTTATGGTAGATGAAATAGTGAATGCAATCAGAGGTCTTGGTGAAGAAATGGAAGAGTCAATCATAGTTATGATCTTAAGATCTTTGTCATCAAGATATGATTCAAAAATCTCTGCAATAGAGCAAGCAAGAGATTTGGACAAATTCATTGTTGATGAATTTCATGGCACATTCAAAGCCTATGAGATGAGAATAGGAGAGATTAACACTTTTAAAAGAGAATTTGCATTCAAAGTAGCAAAGCAGATAAAAGAAGAAGCATCTATGTCTGAATCTGAGACTGATGGAGAAGAAGCTTTGTCAGAAAACTAAAGAGAGGATCAAGAAAACATAAAGGCAAGTTACCATTTAAGTGTTTTAACTATGGTAAGGTAGGACACTTTGTTTTCAAATGTCTTTATAATAAAAGGGACAATTCTGAGCAAGTAGAGAGCAGCAAAAAGGTGAAACCCCACAATGCCAAAAGGAAGAACTTCTTCAAGAGTAAGAAAGGTTTATACACAAAAAAAGACAATGACTCAGTGAAAGACAATGATAGTGATAGCTCAGATGATGATCATGACTGTGCTTTTGTATCTAAGGGAAATGAATTCATGTTCATGATAGAAGAATCCACTTCTATAAATGAAGATGAAGATGAAGATTGGGATGAAGAAGAGGAAGGTGAAATTGATCTAGAAGGTGAACTTGTTTGTGCTCTAGAAGAGATTGAGAAACTAAGAAAAGAGAACTCAAAATAGAAGCTTGGAAAAAAGGAACTTGAAAAATTTGATCAAATGATAGTGATTCTAAAAACTCAATTTGAAGAGGCTTGAAGAATAGAAGTAGTCAAGATGGAACTATAGTCCAAATCTAAAGAATGCATGAAGCTTGAGGCAGAAATAGTAGCCTTGAGGAAAGAACTTGAGAAGGCAAAAGGCCAACTAAAAAAAAGTCTAAAGTTGACAAAAAGATCAAACATTCTTAATGAACTAATTAGAGCTCAAAAGCCCTCAAATGAAAAATCAAGTCTTGGATATGAGAAAGGAAAAGGTTCCTCAACTAGTACATCAACTAACCTATATGATAATTTCAAGATAGGAGGAGAAGCAAAAGCAAAGAAAGAGAAGTCTAGCAAGAACACTAAGAATGATCCAAACAAAGATAAGGTGAGGAGAATAAATTCTAAAAAGAAGTCTTTTGAAAGGAAAAAGACAAAAATCAAAGATGCAGAAGGATATACTAAAGTGGCAGACTTGAAGAAACAAAAGCATATGAAAGATCAATATACTGCACCAAAAAATGTTATGACCAGGTATTATTCACCATTTTATGGTTATTATTACAGTTGTAATCAGTTTGGTCATAAGGCTATTGAATGTAGAGTTGTACCTATGAGGATAATTAATTTTGTAAGTAGAAACTCATTTGTTACTCTATTAGATTCAAGTACAATGTGCTACAATTTCAATAATTTTGGTCACATAGGCATTGTAGGACTTACTTTGTAATGTCAAAATATATAATATAAAGAACGACAAGTCTCCTAATGAGAATAAAGGTTCACAAGTTATTGATAAAGAAAATAAAAGGACATATAAGAGACCCAAGGAAATGTGAAAAGTGAAAAATCAATCCTTGATTGCTCAAACAACACTCTATGCCAAAGAACAGATCTTGTGGGTGATAGACAATGGGTGCTCAAAACATATGACTGGTGACAAGAGTAAGTTCACCAAGTGCAAAGAAGAAACCATTAGTTTGAGAGACAATACAACAATTAAAATCAAAGGCAAAGGAACCTTGCACATAGATGGTAAGCTTTCTACACATGTCATTTATGTTGAAGGATTGAAGCATAATCTACTGAGTGTCAGCCAAATGTGTGAATGGATACAAGGTCATATTTGATGTTGAAGGCTACAAGCTAAAGAGATATGGAAAAATAGTCACAGAAAGGAGAAGGACTGAGTAATATATACAATTTTTTTGAGGTAAATGGCAATAGTTTCCTCATAAGAAAGTTTGATGAAAGCTGGTTGTGGCAGCAGAGAATGGGCCATGTCAATTTTGATAATTTAGTCAAAGTGAGTTCAAATGAATGTGTAAGACATATCCCCAAGATAACCAAACCCACTGATATTACATGAAAATGATGTCAATTAGGCAAGCAAACAAGGGTCAAGTTTCAAACAAAATAATATGCAACTACAAAACCTCTATAATTAGTTCATACTAATCTCTGTGGTCCCACCAAGATAAGAGGATCTAAAGAAGTTCATTACTTCATGTTGTTTATAGATGATTACTCAAGGATGACATGGGTAACCTTTTTGAAGGACAAATCTCAAGCCTTTGAGAGATTTAAGATCTTTACAGTCATGGTTGAAAATAAAATGGGAAGAAAGATCAAGTGTTTGAGATCTGATAAAGGTAGAGAATTCACCTCTAATGAATTCATAGAATATTGTGAGAAGCATGGGATTAAAAGGCACTACTCTGCTGCAAGAACTCCACACCAAAATGGATTTGTTGAGAGGAAGAATAGGATAGTTAAGATGGTCAGAACAATGTTGAAAGAGGCCAAACTATCTGATGGATATTGGAGAGAAGCAGTCCAAACAACAGTGTACATCTTGAACAAAGTTCAACTAAGAATGAAGAGTGATAAAACCCCATATGAACTATGGTATGGAAATCCTGCATCTATTAAGTACTTCAGAGTGTTTGGAAGTAAATGCTACATCAGAAGAAAAGAAGACAAACTAGGAAGTTTTGAGCCAAGATGTGATGAGGGATTTTTTCTTGGGTACTCCATTCATAGCAAAGCCTATGTATGTTACAATAAGAGGCTGCATCAATAGTTGAGAGCATCAATGTCAAGGTTGAAGAAGGATTTAAACATGTTGAACCTAATGAGAAGATCAGAATTGAAGAATTAGGAGCAGAAAATAAAGAAGATAGTGAAGAGGAGGAAGAAAAGACTGAAAAGGCACCCCTAAGGTTTGTTCAAAAGGAACATCCCAAGGAGCAGATAATTGGCAACACAAATGAAGGAGTTTAAGACTAGAAGAAGAGTTGAAATGAACAAAGAGAAAGTAATTTTTGCCTTATTTTCATAAATTGAGCCTAAGAGCTTTAGTGAAGCCAACAAGGATGAAAACTAGTTAAAAGCTATGAAAGAAAAACTGAGCCAAATACAAAAGAACAAACATTGGAAATTAGTTCCTAGACCATAAAACAAGAATGTGATAGGAACAAAATAGGTTTACAAAAACAAACTCAATGAAGATGGAGCTTTTATAATAAACAAAGTAAGATTGGTGTGCAAGGGATATGCACAAGTAGAAGGCATAGATTTTGAAGAGACATTTGCTCCAGTGGCAAGACTGGAAGTTATAAGATTGTTTTTGGCATTTTCTATTCATAAGAAGTTTAAGTATATGAAATAGATGTAAAGTCAGCCTTCCTAAATGGAAATTTGAAAGAGGAAATCGACATTGAACAACTAGAAAGTTTTCAGCTAGTAGATGAAGAAGATTATGTGTGTAAACTGAAAAGGGCACTGTATGGTCTGAAATAGGCACCTAGAGCATGGTATTCAAAATTGGATTAATACCTACAACAACAAAGTTTAAGCAAAGGATGTGCTGACAATAATTTGCACTTTAGATCAGATGGTGAGCATATGTGGATTATTGTTGTCTATGTAGATGATATCATCTTTGGTGGTACCAATAGTGAAATGTGTAAAAAATTTGATACACAAATGCAAAGTGAATTTGAAATGTCTATGCTAGGAGAACGCTCCTTTCTTGGTCTACAAATTTCACAATTCGATGAAGGGTTATTCATATCTCAAACCAAGTATGCAAAGGAGATACTCAAGAAATTTGGAATGGAAGACAACAAACTAGTTAGTACTCCCATGATAACTGGATGCCAATTGAGCAAATAATGAGTCCCCTAATGCGAATAATACAATGTACAGATCAATGATAGGTATCATGTTGTACCTAATTACATCAAGACTAGACATCATGTAAGCAATATGAATGGTTGCAATATTTCAAGCAGCTCTCAAGGAATCACACATCAATGCTGTGAAAAGAATCTTCAAATACATTAAGAGCACAATTGACTATGCCCTGTGGTACCCTACAAGTGAAGATCTCACTTTGATTGCATATGCAAGATGCTGATTGGGCAGGAAGTGTGGATGACATGAGAAGCACTAGTGGTGGTGCATTTTTTCTTGGAAATAGACTTGTGTCATGGCTGAGCAAAAAGCAAGAGTTGGTTATGCTTTCTATAGCAGAAGCAGAGTATGTAGCAGTAACATGTTGCACCCAAGTCTTGTGGATGAAGTAGACTCTCAAATACATTAAGGTAGAATACCAAGTACCTATTTCTATTTTTTGTGATAACTCAAGCGCCATAAATATATCCAAGAATCCAATGATGTATTCTAGAACCAAACAGATATCCATCAAATATCATTTTTTTTTTAAAAAGGTTGTGGATCTAGAGGTCATAATTGAGTATGTGCCAACAAAGGATCAAATTGCAAACATATTCACTAAGCCTCTTCCCAAGGAACAATTTAAGTATCTAAGAAAGAAGTTGGGAGTGGTGGCTCCCACACCACATCACTAGATTCTAGTGATAGGGCATGAATTCAGGGGGAGCATTGCAAGAACATTACTAACTCTTGGATTAAGAGTAAAGGCAATCTGGTGAGAAAGTTGCAGTCCCTTTGCCATTTGATGTCAAAGGAGAAAAAAAAGGTGTGTTGGATCTAGCTCATTATGCCTATCTATATAGAGATATGTATATTATTGATTGGTCTTTCAGATCAATGCTATATAAATGATCATTTGTAGAACAGTGGAGCCAAGGGAAGCTAGAATTGAATGTGTCTGAGTCAAGTTTTGGCAAATGTGCCATTACCTAGGGGGAGTTCCTTGCACTCAATTACAACCTACCAAAGATCAGAATAGATTATTGAAAATAATCAAGCTAGAGAAAGCAGATTACATGCATAATCATGCAACTTGTTGACATATTATGATAGAGACTCTTTCTCATTAATGTCAAAGGGAGAGAAATCAAAATGAAGATAAAGAAGTAAAGTCATTATAATGATGTGTTTCCATCAATGACAAAGAGGGAGATTGTTGGACATAGTCATTGATGTATGAAGGATTGTCATTGATGTCAAAGGTAGCTTGTGCTATTATGCATTAATGATAAAGGTGTTGAGCTAAATAGTCAAGTTATCTAGACCTTATGGAGTTGAGTGTGTACCTTGAATTCCAAGAACAATCATATAAATGCCTTTCTGATTTTATTTGGATATGGTTGAGTATACAGGGTGTTGGTGACAACATTTGCATACATGGCAGCATCTAAAGGAAACAATCACACCAGGATACTCAGGGTTGTGCCTAGTCTTGGTGGACCAAGTTTCATATCTTGTGGATGAGAGAAGCAAAAGTTATGCAGGTGCAAATTAGGGCTCCCAGGCATTTGAACAGTGTTTAAACACTTAGTCATTTTTACAAATTTGCATTTGTTTGAAAAGAGTGCTTCTAGAAAATGTTTGGTCTCCACACTTAGTCATTTTTTCAATTTGGAATTCTCTCAGAGAAAGTGGCTCAGTGAATTCTTTTGGGAAAATGTTTAGTCTCCACACTTAGTCATTTTTGCAATTTGGAATTCTTTCAAAGAAAGTGGCTAGGTGAATTCTTTTGGGAAAATGTTTGGTCTCCGCACTTAGTTATTTTTTCAATTTGAAATTCTTTCAGAGAAAGTGGTTCAGCGAATTATTCCAAGAAAATGGTTTAGAATTTGTCAGATAAAATGTCTGCAACAAAGTTTTTGAAGGAAATGGGTCCCGATGAATTCTTTCAAGAATTCGATCTAAGTCCCCTTGGCACAAAGCCCACAACAATTGTTCCAAAGGATATGCTCCGAAGGGTATGTGTCCCAATCAAAAGTTCCAAAATATATGAGTGGAGAATTCAAAGATAATTCAAAGTTCCTGAAGGGCACTTGACATCTCATCGAGAAAATTGTCAAAAAGTAAAAGGTCCAAAACAAAGGTGTTGAAGGGTGTCTTATGAATTTTTCGAAGGGCATTTTTAAAAGCCCCAAAAGGTACATTGCAAAAATGCCAAAAGAAAAAGTTAAAGGAAAAAAAGCACTTGGCATTTTGTCAGGGAAATTGTCCCGAAGCCCCTTAGACAAAAAGGCCGTAACAAAAGGTTCTGAAGGGCACCTTGAGAAGCTCTGAAGGACCATTACAAAGTCTCTGAAGGATAATTCAGAAGAAGTGTAGGGCACTTTCACAAGTACCAACGAATCAAGAGAAGATAAAGGTCGAGCAAGTCTGAAGAGATCAAATGAGCGAAAGCAATACATAGACGCCAAAGAAAATGAGATGAAGTCAACATATCAAAGGATAATGATCAAGACGTGATAAAAATCATGTATCTTCTAAAATTAGATGACATGCAAAAGCTGTATAAGAAAGATCTAACGAAGTGAAGTGGAGTCAGTGAAGCAAAATGACCTATAGTTAACGGTATAATAGAGAGCTAAAGATAATCAAAAGGAGGAAAAGTGACCCAATTATATAGAAGATAGCAAGATGCAAAAAGTAACTTGATGGTTAATGCAAGAGTGAGATAAAATGCATGCTATTTTATAGATCTAATGACTTGTGGGAACTTAGATAAAGAGATCGATCATGTGTTTCAAAAGTTGAACTAATGCATACAAAAGATTTGACGTTGCAAGATAGATTGTGAATGGCACCAAAGACAAGATCAATGATCCTCATTTAAAGACATGACCAGATAAATGGTTAGTTCGAGGTGTTGACACAAAAACCAAGATTGATCGATTCAACTGATTAGTGTGTGATTAGAAGATATGTGCATTTAAGATTTGGCAAAAATGATTGCCATAGTTAACAAGAAAGAGCAGTGGGTTCCCTTGAAATGAGATGCAGAAAGTGTACATGTTAAGTCACATTAAATAAAAATCCAGAACTAGAACCAGAATAAGGTAGTCTGAGTGTGAACATTATGTGGTGGCTAAACCTAAAGAAAAAGCCCTTTCATATATATTATCTTCACAAAAAAGGTAAGTGTGTGGTTGCCACTATTTATAATTGCTATTACGAATGCCAAAGGCAAACATCAAAGGAATACGAAGGGTGTCAAACAAAAGATGTAGATACAGACCAAGACAACAGAGAGAAGATGGAGTACAGAGAGCAAGATAAAGTGTGTCAAATAGATATATGTACAGACACAAAGTAAGATAGAGGCAGAGTTGAAGAGAGGCACTTAGAGATAAGGTGCGTAGTATAAGCAGTTACAGATAAGACTTGTAACAAAGAAATAGAGTTTGATTATTTTTTATTCTAAATTTGTAGCTCCATAATTTTGATTGGTTGGTGCCATCAGACAGACTGAGTTGGTACTCAGTTAGGGAGTGGGTGTTTCCTTAGAATGAGTGCTCTTAAATATAATCAGTGTGGTTTTGCTAATGAGGCATTTAACTGTGAGGCTGGATTAGAACAGTAGATTCTAGCATCTATTTTTATCATAATTTTTCCATTTAAGTTTTCCACATATAAATATGGTGTAATATGTTTTTGTGTGTATGTGATCTCTGCATTTGTTCTTTAATATGCATATGCATTTGTATCTTCTTTAAAAGGTTTAATGAACTAGTTTTAGTTGATCTACTGATTCACCCCCTCTCTCAGTAGATAGTTGTGTTCAACAAAGATCTCATGCAACTCTGGCTCTAGAATTGATCAGTGGAATTCTTGTATAGAAGTGTCAAAAAACTTTGCAAGAATAAATGGTCAGATAAAGGCTAAAATGTGTAGAAAAATTACGAGGTTTACCCAAGAAAAATTTATACAAGCTGAAAGTTCTCTTCAACATGATCTGGATAATGATAGACTATTGGATGAGTTTAACACCCTAAAGCATCAAGTCAAGCAATCATAGAGGTACCTTGTTAGGGGAGCACATATTTGCTCAAGACTAATCGAGCTTAAGCTCGGAGACATAGGCTCTAAGTTTTTCTTTTAATTATTGAAAGCTAAACACCAAATAATCAAAATCAATGTCATTGAGGTTCAAGGTCAAATTGTTCTTGACCCCTACAAAATAAAAAAAGTGTTCTATGATTTCTATTCTAACTCGTTTCTTTCTGATGGATCCAATGATCCCATTGAACACAATAGGGTGATCTGTGATATTTGCATTCTAAAAAAAGTGTCATGTTTGCAAGTGATTTCCCTTGATGAAGATATCACGTTGGATGAAATCAAAGTAACCATAGACTCGCTCAAGAATGATAAAGCAAGTAGTATTCATGGTTCCCTATTGAATTTTACAAAGCCAATAAGGACTAGGTAGCTAAATATTGTCTAGAGGTCTTTAAAGAAGCTATTGATGTTGGTTCCCTAGGCCCTCACATCAATAGAGGCATAATTAAAGTCATCCCCAAGGAAGGTGACCTCTCTTCGGTCAAAAATTGGAGGCCAATTACCCTCCATGTATCCTATAAAATCTTGGCAAAAATTTTGTCAAAGAAGATCTCTTCACTGCTACCCTATATTGTTTTTGAGACTCAAAGTGGCTTTGTTTAAGGAAGACACATTTTTGATAATCTGATTATGATTTGGGAAGGGATGTATTTGTCCTAAGACTCTAATCAAGATGTTGGCATGATTTTATTTTCTTTGAAAAATCCTATGACAAAATTGAATGGCCCTTTATTGAATGGGCTCTAAGAGCCTTTGGTTTTCACGATGAGTTTTGAAGAATGGTTAATATTCTCTTCAAAGATGCCTCAGTCGAAGTGAACGAGGAGTTGACTGACTCACTGGAGCTTCAACACTCCATCAGACAACGATGTCCTCTTGCCCCTTTATTGTTTGTTTTGGCTGCAAAAGCCTTACACGATCACCTTAGATTTTTTGATATTGAGCCCCTGTCAGACACATCTCTCTGCCCAATGAAGATGTCTTAATTGATGTCTTATTTTTTGATGACACTACTCTATTTGTCAAATTAGAGCAAAGTAACTTGAATCAAGTTTCTGCAAGGCTAGATATTTATTTCTCTATTTCTAGTTCCAAGGTTGCCATGCATAAATCATGTATGTTGGGGTGGAAGGATCCCCCTCTTAGTTGGATTTCAAAGTTTGGATGGACATGGAAAGGGCCGGATGAAATGGTTAGATATCTAGGTATTACTTTTGCACTTACCCCTTCATTTAAACTCATGTGGGAGTGGATTTTGTCAAAATCAATAAGAAAACTGCAAAATGGTAGGGACACTTGCTTTCCTTACTTGGAAAATTTCAAGTCTGCCAAAAAGTTCATTCCTCATAAAGTATATACTATGCCTCTTGTTGGCTCTTTAGTAAGATAGATTAATAAGTTACACAAAATAATAAGGAACTTCCTATGGTCTGATGGCAAAGGAGAAAGGAAAAGACATGTTGTCTCATGGTAATTTTGTTTGAAGCCAAAATATATTGGGGGTCTTGGCCTAAAGGATCTAAGGATCCAAGGTATAACCCTTGTTGTGAAATGGTTAATCAGAGCATTCAAAGCGGATGAACCCTGAAAAATCTTGATCAGGAATAATATCTTGAAGGGTTTTCCTATAGGAAAACCACTTTGGAAAGGGTTGAATATAGCAGATTTTCTCATTGATCCTTTTTCTATTAAAATTATTGGCTCACCCAGTTTTACTTCCATTTGGTTAACTTGGGACTTTGTTTAACCTTTTATCACTACCAAACATATATTTAGTTGGATTGGGTCATGTTGTCAGGGTTATAGATCTATCTGGTGAAACCTTTGTGTCAACAAAAGGCCGCTTGCTCTCACTAGGGGTCGTTCTGCCTTTGAATGGCTCACAAAAGGATTAAGAGTTTTCAAAGGCATTTCATCACACTCTGGATGGGCCTCTTGGTCAAAAATTAGTGTCAGATTTCAAATTCCTATTACTTAACATAAAACTTACACTCTTCTATATAAAGCACTGCAAGGGAATAATAACATCTCCTTGATAGATGAGGAGGAGGTTTGGGATAGTGTTAAGTTGTTGAAGGGCCCTCCCCTAATTGATTTTCTACTCAAATGATTTACAATAAGCTCTTTTTTTCCAAGTTCCCCTACCTTACTCTTAATTGTATTTGGTCTGTATGTAATCCTCTGTGATCTTGGTCCTTTAGATTAGATATGATCTGGGCTTCTTGTCTTGAATCTAAAAAGTCAAGCTTTCAATAGCTCTTGATTTATGAAAAGCTTGTCATCGACTCTGTTTTGAGTAGAAGTGGATTTGGCCAACTTTTTTGTTCCTTCTGTAGCGATGTTGAAACTATCGAACATCTTTTATTTTCATGCCTTTATGCTTCTAATCTTTGGAAATGTTGTCTTAAGTGCTAAAATATTATTTTTGACAATGACAATGGATGGTTAAACATTGTTTTTGGGTATATTTGTCCTAAATTCAAAGTCCACCCCTTCTTTCATAAATTTTGGCTTATTTTTTCTATTGGGATCTTATAGTTTTTATGTAAGAAAATTGTGATCTAAAAATCTGCCTCAAGAGAGGATGGTTAGTATCGTGTTAGTTTCAAAATGAAAACAAAATGAAAGAAACACACTAACTAGCATAACATCTCTAGGCCTAGACACTAGAGATAGCTTAGTTAACAAGCATGAATAAAACACACAAATAAAATGCAAAATAAACTCTCTTTTACCTTGTTTGGATGCTCCAAAATGCTTTTTGTAGTGGCTTGCTTGGCTTGTGCTCATGAAGTCTTCATCAAAGGAGGCTTGGCTATCTCCTCTTCTCCTTGGCACCTTTGGCTTTGGCTTGACTTGGCTTGGAATCAATTTGGCATGGTAACACTAATTTCAATAGATTCTTGAAGATATTTGTGCATTATAACTTTGCACCAAAATAGCTTAGAAATGATGTTCATAGCCTCTCTATTTATACATTTTTGAGATTGATCAAAATCAACTTGAACCATTCATATCAAGACTGAGATGTGTCGCTAAGGATTAATCCAATCGTACAATTAAAATTGATAAATAGGCTTATCAATATTTAAAATAAAAGAGAAATTAAGAGGCATAAAGGGCTTTGATAAGGCATGGGAGGCATGAATCTTGATATTTGTGGCATTTATGGCTTAGGGATGTCTTCCCAAGAAAGGAGGTCACCTGATGATACAAATATTCAATATTTATTTTCAAAAATAAGTATTCAACAAGTTTTCATAGAATTATTAATTAGGTTCTAATTTGGTTTAATTATCTCTTTATCATAATTAAGCACTTTGTGCTTAAATTACTCAAATTGATCAAAATACCTTGTTATTGGTCCAAACTTTAATTGAGTTGGAATTGGAAGTCAATGTTAGATGCATTGGAACCGTATTCCCATTCAGGATGTTACTAATAGAAAATAACAAAGGCACGTGTCTCGTGTAATAAATTTGATAGAAAAGAGCAATCTAGAGCACTTATGTGCAAAATTGACATTTTGACTCAAAATAATCTGATCAAAGTTAGTTGGCCCATAAATTGCATTGCCCCGTTTAGGGATATTCTGGCCAAAATTGGCACTTGAATATGTCAATTTCACATTATTTAGTGTGTTTTCACATTTTTAAGTCAAATTGTGCATTTTAGGTAGAAATTGGTCAAAATCATGATTGAAGGTTATCGGTGGCTAGATTTAGATGTCTATAGTTTGCTCTTGTTTGGGAAGATGTTGTAAACTATAGACAAAGCAATATATTCTCAAATAATAAGAAAAGGCTTGTATGCCAAAAGGAAAATGATGGTTCAAAATCAAAGTTCCAAATGGTGTTTAGGAAGACTAAGATGATGCTCCCTCAAGGGAGTGGCCGTCACATTTGTTGGTGGACGTTCCCTCAAAAATAAACAAGAATAAAAGTAGAATTAACATGTGGTTGAGATTAATCCAAATAAGAAAATGATTTAAGTGTTTACAGTTTGCTTCTATTTAGGAAGATGTAAGCTATAAGCACAATAACATCTTCTCAAAGAATGAAAAAGTTTTTTATGCTTACAACTGCAACAATGATAAACTCACTGTATGATGCCCCCTCAAGAGAATAGTTGGCACAAGTAGGTCGGCAAATGGTCTTTCAAATAGAAACAAGAAGAAAAATGGAATTAACCCATGGTTGAGATTAATCCAAACAAAAAATGCTTGCATGCATTGATATAAAAATGATGTTGATTTGCCCAAAGGCGGTTATAATCAAAAATAAAAGTCAAATTAATGATTTATTTATAGATGATTATAATCATTAAGAGGACATGTATTGGTTAAAGATGATGGTGCTCCAATTAGGGTTGATTAGCAAGCATAACTCAAGGATATAACTTGGAATATAGATTAAAGATGAACGGGTGCAAAGTGATGAAAGAGATGAATAGAAGAATAAAATTGATCAATGTGAATGATTGAGTTGTACCTACCAATGAGGAGATGCCCATCCTGATTAGCAATGATACAACTAAAATGGTTAATTGGTTGATTTGATCAAGGGTGAGATGGAAGGATTTTCCAAGGTGCCAAGGAGAAACTTATGTGACTCCATTGATTGTAGACCTTCTCGAATCTGATTTTTGTTGTAGCATGTGATGGTAGGCTTCATAATAGAACACCATAAAGACTATCCTAAAATATACATAAGGACTAACTCCTAATCCAATAAATACTAAAAAATAATACACTAATGATAAAAACCATGATGATAATATTGACGTATGAATATGGATAGACTCAAGAATAATGTGCTTGAGGAATTATCCATAAATGCATATAGATTGAGTCGAGGCAACAGCGCTGAAAGTAAACAAATAGACAAGTGAATAAACAAACAAACAGATAGAAAAACAAATAAACAACCTAAAACAAACAAACAAATAAAATGCCTAAAAACATAAACAAAAGAAAGCATCCTAACAATGATAATGCCCTAGTAAAGCAGATCGAGGATAACTGACTAGGCTTAGAAAAGACAAATATTTTTGGATTTTTGAAATATTATGAATATTTTTGGCATTTTGAGGTATCTTAACTCATTAGAGAATGACAAGATACCTACTCATAAAATGATGAAAGTGTTAGGCTTAGGTTACTCACAAAATGGTGAAAGCGTATGGAAAGAGGCACTGAGGTGACCTCAACCTGAATTGAGCATGACCCACATAGTCCCAAAATGACCTCAAGTCATAGTAATTTTGTCCACACAAAAGGCAAGAAAAACTAACTAGGTCCCAACAAGTTCTCAAATTCAGTAAATGGCTAGTCAAATGAAAACAATGATGACAAGGTGATGCGGCAATGCATGGTAAACAAGTGTTACCCCTAGTTTGCCCATAGGTAGTTATAATTAGGATATAATAACATAGGTCAATGATAATAATTTTTTCATAGGTGGTTATAATTAGTAGCAAGACTGGTGAAATATTGATTTGCCCATAGGCAATTATAATTAGGCTCATATAAACAAGCTTGATATAGGATGGAAAATGAAAGATATCTTATTAGATCAATTGTCACACTACTTTCATAGACTATCATTGTAAACATGAATTTGATTGATTATTGAAACTTGATCGGAATCCCCTCACAAAAGGTGTGGGAAGAACCAAATAAACCAAGATCAAAATAGGATTGGGTAGGATGACTAAAAATAAACTTTGGTCTAGATAGGAATGGAGTGGTTAAATGGCACAGTCTTGCTAAAGATAATGATGGTTTGATAAATTGGATAAAATGGTAAGAGGGTTGCCCCCAAGTGAGAAGGTGATTGTCAGGATCTGTGATAATGGCAAAAGGATATGTAACAATGGCAATGGCATGGAAATGCAAAATGGTATGGTATATGTTTTTGGCTTAGGTGTGGTAAATGATATATGATTCTATTTTTCTTATTGATGGAGAGATGCACATCCTAATCAATAAATGATACAAACAAAATACTTGATCATGTTAATTTTTATCCCACACCTCGTCTAAATAGTTACTCTATCAAGAAATGCTTATAGATTTGGTTGTCAAAAATGCTTTTATGATTTTTATTGGTCATTGATTTAGATTCCTTCAAGTGTCGAGACATGGTATCTTTATGGCCTCTACAAATAAAAGTGCAGCCATAGATGGTAAATAGGGATAAAAGTGGGATGATAGGTTTGTTTGTGAAATAGAATGACAGATGGTAATGGAATGTATAATGGTGAGGAAATAAATTAAGGTCAAGACTTTCAATCACACAATTTTGATGTCAGATTTGACATAATTTTGGTTGTGGTGAGACCAAAGACTTCTGAATATTCTCTCGATAAGACCACCATATTTTTTTGTTGTTTGATCTTAAGTTTAGCTACCATCTGATTAGGCTATAGATAGGAATTTATTTTGATTTTATCTTTGATTTTATCTTCATCAAGCAGTGAAGAACTTTTATGCTCAGCTATAGTGACTCAATGAGGTTTTTACCAATGAAGTTGTCTTGATTGTCCCGTAGTGCCTTTGAGAAAGTTTCACTAAGGAAAATTAGCTTTTGACTTTGATTTTATTATAGTGCTTCTAAAAAAGTTTCACTAAAATATTTTGAGTTCTGACTTTGATCATCCCCTAGTACCTCGAAAAAAATTTCACCAGGAGAGTGTTCTTCTGCTATATGAATGTGGTCTTGACCTCCTAGTTCTTCTTCAACTGCTATGTCACCATGGATGCAGTTCAACAAAGTATGATTATGTCGATCTCAATCGACATTTGTGGGAGATGGAATGTTAATGATATGGCTATTTTGGTTGATGGTAATGGTTTGTGGAATGGTAATGGAATGGGGAGAGGCTGCACAATTCTCATAGAAGATACTATGATAACTTGTGTCGAAGCTGAAGTACTCATCCTTGAAAACCATAGAAGGATCACAAATGTATTCAAATTGATCTGCAAAGCATGCATAACCAATGTTGTAACAACCATGAACATATTCTTCTTTTGAATCTGATTCTAACTCAAGGGACTCTAAATCTGATGTTGAGACTGGTGTTGATTTAAATTTTAATGGTAAATTTGATGTCAATTTAAGATAAAACCTGACTCTAACTCTGATTCTTCATTTGATGAGTACTCTGTTACAATGATGTCTTATTGAATATTTGGTTTTAGACAAGTAACGACCTATGATGCCATTATGGGCTCCACAAAAATTGGTTTGTCAGAGTGGAACTCCTCTAGGATGGAAAAAAGGTCAAGAGATAACTCCTTAGAGACTGGGTTGTCAATAGGAGGCTCTTGAAAAATAGGCACATGTTCAAGGTAATGATTTTCCAAAACGCAATTATAATCATTAAGTGACTCAGCAAAGACTAATTTATCAGTGTGAGACTCTTCGACAACTGGGATAGGATCAATAGGTGATTCATCATAGATTGACTTATCACAAGTGGTTGGTTTAACAAAAATATCTTGGATTGGTTGGTTATATTGGCTTTGGTTTCCAATGAGTTAAAAAATACTAGTTTTGAACACAGCTTGGTCTTCAAAGGATTGAATCGATTGAGGTTTGGATGGGATTAGTTCTAGATGAGGAATAGATTATGGTTAGATAATGGTAGGGCACTGGGGAACATGATTGCTTGCATGAGCCAAAAGACAAAGTACTGAGATGGTAACTATAGGGCAGTGTGGAGCTTGATTTCTCACACAAGTCAAAGGACTAGGTCCTGAAATGATGAAAGGGTGTTGTGGAGCCTGGTTGCTCGCACAATCCAAAGAATCAGGTCTTGGTATGAAAATAGTGTGACATTGTGGTCCTAGAATAGAAATGGTATGATGTGGTGGAGCCTGATTACTTGTATAAGTCAAAGAATCCAAGTCTTTCTCATAAACCATATCATCCCAGTTGTGAGTTGACTCATAAGTTGGTTCTTGACTTTATTCCACATACTAATTATTGTAAAGAGGGTATGGATCTGTATCCCAAACAACATTATTTGTAATTAGGTCTTCAAAGTCCTCCGCACAAGCCTCTTCATGCCAATCAAGGTCTTAATTTGAATTTTGTGGATTTTCACTATGTTCTCCATATGGAGTATTGTAGGGAGAATAATAAAATTCCTTAGAAAATATTTCTCCATAGGATTTCCGAGTGGGATTTTATGCGGCCATTCTATCATAATTTGGATTGTATGTGACTCCACAATATGTGTAGCTAGACATATCAGCATAAATTATGAAAGCTCTAAAATAAAAAGGCTTAAATTTCTACAAATTCTGAAAAATTGTTTAAAAAACAAATGGTTCAAACTTGGTCTAACTTGGTTGAAAGGGTGGCATTGTATCTCCAATATGGTCTGAAAGTGGAGTTATATCTCCAAAATGATTTGCATTAAGACTTGGCATAAAATAGTCTAACATCAAATGTCTAATGTCAAATGTCATACGCATAAAAGTTCAAGCATCAGAATAAAAACCGACATGTCAAAGGTCTATGTCAAAGTGTTCCAAACAAGGTCTAAACTAGGAAAGGGAAAAGTTGAGTTACTAGGTCTTTTGTCTAAACAAGGAATAAAAAACTAGGCTCAAACAAATAGCTATATGCTAGGACTTTTTGCCAAATAGCATCAAAATCTAGACTTGAAACAAAGGTATCATGTGATTTGATTTAATTTAACAAGTTTGTAAACAACTTTGACATAAACCTGACACATGGAATCAAACATAAACATGATCAGTTGGCATAAAGCATAAGACAAAAGGCTCTTTGAAGAAAGACTATTTTTTTCCAAATAAAGGCACAAACAATGATAAGGATATGTACTGAACAAATAAACCATCAATAGTTTTCAAGTTTGGGTAATCGATTAACAGAATTTATGCAACCCAAAAGAGAAAGATCTATGCATCAACCTCATGAATTAAGGCTTAAACAAAAATCAATCAATGTTTGAATCCAAACTTGACAAGATTAATAAAAAACTCAACATTGAAAACTAGGATTTGACCAAACAAGCTATACAAGATTGGACAGCATGACGACACAAGACAAAGTTCCAAATGGTATACATGACATGGTTTGAAATAATGGTTTCTGGCAAGGTGAAACAAGTCTTGAAACAAATTTGAGCAGTCTAATGGTGTAAGCATGCTCAAATTATGTGATCTATGTTATGCTTCAAAAGACTCAAAGATAAAATATTTTTAACATGTTTTGGGCAGCATAACACTATCCTCTTTGACTCAAATGCGTTATTTTGACATGGATTATAAACAAACAAACAAGTTTTAGTCTCAAAACATACCAAGAAAAAATGACCAAAATACACTAAATATAATCATCCAAATCCTAGCAAGGGTATGGAAATATGGGGTTGACTAAACTATCAAGCTTTCAAACATTTCTAAGGGAATCAATTGCACAATGACTTTCACGTCAAATAATACAAAAGACAAGTACGAATATTAGGTGACCATAGCATTGACTAATCGTAAAAAGGTCTAGTCTTTTTTACGACCACTACATCTTGTTGTTCGCTTAGTGTAGTGTGATGTTCAAATATAGATATGTCCTGTGTGCAACTCCAATATGGAGTCAAATGAAGTCAATGTTAGGAGATGAAATCCCCGATCAAAGCTTTCTTAAAGAACTCATGGGTGGTAATGACGTCTCCCTCACAAGCCAAGTTTGCATGAAATAAAAGACTAATAGAAAGACTTTAAGGTCATTTATAAGGTCACCCAAACTTCGATGAGTTTTTGGAGAGTGCTTTAGATAACATTCTTTCTAAGCCTTGGACTAGGTTTTTTGCAATAGGAATGGTGCTCTTGATTCCAAGGGTTCCCTAAAGGGTACAAATAAAAGAGCATACATGCAACACCCCTCTCTTTGCTAAACAAAATTAGATCCAACAACTATTGAAGACAAAAATGATAAGTGTGTTCAATTTTAAGCCCAAATGAAAGATTTGGTGGTATTCATTTGACCCCTTGGTATTAACATTGTGAACTTTGAAAGCCTAACTTATGAAAGCATTCACTTAAGTACCTAAATGTTTCATTAAGCACCAAAAACAAGATTCCTAATTCATTTTAAAATCATGCCAAAGATGTCTTGATAACATGTTTTAATAAGTTCCAAGTCCGTTGGTTACCTGTCTACCCTTAAAGCATCACCCCAAAAGTAAATATATTAGATTAGAAACATTTTAAATATATTTTTAAAAATTTGTGAAAAATATATGAAACTTTAAGCTAAAATAATGTCAAATTCTAAAAATTTAGGATAAAATATGTGATTTTAAAAAAAAAACATCCAAAACAAAGTTCGTATGACCCCAAACCAAGCATTTTAAAATGGCATATTAGCTCTTGGGTTTGTGTTTTTAAGAAAAACAAAGTGACTGATGTCAATTTTATAACCGATGATGGTTACACTTACTAACCGATGATGGTTATCTATTTGACAATGGTTATACCAATAGTGACTGACAACAATTATACCAACAGTGATCGACGATAGCTATGCCAATTGACGACGGTTTTACTAATCAATGATGGTTACTGTGTAAACCCGTGATAAAGAAAAATGGTAAAATTAAGTTAGAAAATCAAATATAAAGAGTTTTAAGCATCCAAATTAAAATTTTAAAGTTGTCTCATGCTCTCCTTCATAAGTGGGATGCGTTGGGTCCCACCGAGCATACCATTATGTGATCTATAAATTTGACTCAAGAGAGGATGGTTACTATCATGTTAGTTTCAAAATAAAAATAAAATGAAAGAAACACACTAACTAGCATAGCATCTCTAGACCTAGACAATAGGGAGAGCTTAGTTAACAAATATGAGTAAAACACATAACTAAAATGCAAAAGAAACTATTTTTTACCTTCCTTCGATGCCCTAAAATGCTTGTTGTAGTGGCTTGCTTGGCTTGTGCTCATGAAGTCTTCATTAAAGGAGGTTTGGCTATCTCCTCTTCTCCTTGGCACCTTTGGCTTTGGCTTGGCTTGGCTTGGCTTGGCTTGGAATCAATTTAGCATGGTAACACTAATTTCAATGGCTTCTTGAAGATATTTGTGCATTATAACTTTGCACCAAAATAGCTTAAAAATGGTGTTCATGGCCTCTCTATTTATAAATTTTTAAGATTGATCAGAATCAATCTGAACCATCCATCTCAAGATTGAAATGTGTGGCTAAGGGTTAATCTAATTTTATAATTAAAATTGATAAATATGCTCATCAATATTTAAGATAGACAAGAAATTAAGAGGTATGGAGGGATTTGATGAGGTATGGGAGGCATGAATCTTAATATTTGTGGCATTTATGGCTTAGAAATGTCTTCCCAAGAAATGAGATCACCTGATGATACAAATATTCAATATTCATTTTCAAAAATAAGTATTCAACAAGTTTCCATGGAATTCTTAATTAGGCTCTAATTTGGTTTAATTAGCTTTTAAGCATGATTAAACACTTTGTGGACAAATTATTTAAATTGATTAGAATGTCTTGTTATTGGACCAAAATTTGACTAGGTTGGAATTGGAAGTCAATGTCAGATGCGTTGGAACTGTATTCCCATTTAGGATGTTACTAACAGTGAATAACAAAGGCGTATGTCTCGTGTAATAAATTTGATAGAAAAGATCAATCCAGAGCACTTAGGTGCAAAATTGGCATTTTGACTCGAAATGATCTAATCAAAATTAGCTATCCCATTAATTGCATTACGCTATTTTGGGATACCCTGGCCAAAATTGACACTTGAATATGTCAGTTTCACATCATTTAGTGTGTTTTAGTGTTTTTAAGTCAAATTATGCATTTTGAACAGAAATGGTCAAAATCCTAGTTGGAGGTTATTGGTGGCCAAATTTAGGTGTCTACACAAATAAAATTAAGAGTTATTTCAATATAAGACTAGGGTGCTTATTGATTTCTCTATTGAATTCATCCTTCATCTTGGTTTCTTACAGATCTTTCTTCAATTAAAGGTGCCTCAAGCATAGCTATAACAGTTCCTGAGATCCAGAATGCTCAAAATCACTTCAAATTACTTGATTGATTTTGGCAGATATCTTAAACTAAGCCCACACCCAAATTGGGCAGTATGTCATGAGTCGGCTACAAAGGTTAAAATAACTAAGCATGAATAGGATTACATTAAATATTCCTACTTTGATGAAGCAAATAATCCAGTGTAAGATTGGGTTAACTCTTTGGATTCAGACAAAAATGGTGTAAATAGTTGGCTTATGGCTAATGATGATATGGTGCGGGATGTACATAATGATGGTCTTGACAATTGTCTTATTAAGGAATCTAAGAATTTTGTAGTTCCTCTCGACTTCTTCTCGCGCCCCCCCCCCCTCGCAAATTTTACTCCCATGGTACAGGATGATGATGAGCAGAGGTCAGTCTAGAAATTGATTGAAGACAATGTTAATGTCTTTGTGAAGAAATTGGAGAAACTCATTGATAGGGGAGGGTCTGCTGAAGGGATGATGTTATTGAATATGTTAGATCTAATAATATGAAATCTCTGCTTGACAAAGTTGATAGATACAATCCACCGTCCACTGCAAGATTGAATCAGTTGTGACATGAGTTGAAGAAAAACTCTATTGAGAGCCCTGTTTTCCAAGTTCAAATGTGGATAGTAAGATGGACTGTGTTGCTTCTTGGAGGGCCGTTGAAGACTAACCTTATGTATTTGATGACTATTGTGCCACCTTTTTGTTTAGGTGGCGGATGTGTGTTGGTTCCCTATTGTTTTTTGCTTATTAGGGTACCCTACTTGGGGCCATTTTTTATATTGTCTTATCAATTACTATTTTCTGAATTGTTGGGGGAATGCCTCCATAACTAGTTGTTTTTTAGACCTTTATAACTATTTTTGAATCTTTGATGCATATATTTTGTAATCAATATTTCAATATAAAAAAAAATCTATGTTGATGAACTAGAAATGAAATATCTATCCTAACTACATATGCATCCAAGTTTTTTATGTCTTTTCTATCCTTATTCAAGACCAGGATTAACGAAGGATTGATCATATTAATGTCATTCTCACTATAAGTTGTAGATAGAGAAGATTATAGTGGAAAAATAACACTGCTAACATTTTCACAACTCAACAAATATACAGATGGTAAAAATAGTTTTAGTTCCTTGCCGTTGACACTAAAAATTTGGTACGTGGTTCAAATGTCATCCCTTCATCGTTTCCCACTCTCCAACATGCGTACAATGTTGTCCACCTCAATATCTTTTGTAAAGTTTTTATTTTGTAAAAAAAGAAGATTATTTTAAGGGTAAGTGCATGGAGTGAGGGACAATTCTATGGACATTTACCCTAATGAGTACGTGTTATGAACATAACGCATACATGTTAAATTAACATGAAATAAAAAATAAAAAGGCCCAAATTATGGGCATTATCACTCTCAGTCTTTTGTTCTTTGGAGTTCTCTATGATAACTACATTCATGTTGTGCTTGGAGGAGAAAACACCCTACGATCTCACCTGTTACCTTGATGAATCGACAATGTCATCGTGGAGGAGAGGTAAGCAATCAAAAACCAAACCCATTAATACTAGATTTGAGCAATTTTTTTTATTTTCATTGTTTTATTGTTAACACCCTTTTTTTAATAGTCCATTCAACTTTAAGATAACAACCTACTACCCCTCCTCCTCACCCTCCTGTAGTTTGACAAGACCCCCAAGCAATCAGGAGGATTTTACTACATGTTATACCAAATTTTTTAGAAACAAGCATTTTTCTATGTGGTCCACTCACTCACTTGACAAACCAATCATACATGGAGGTGCTTGGGAAAGTCTACTGCATGTTTCAAACATCAAACTAGGTCATCCAATCCATTCTGAGCCATTTCCATCAAGATCTTCCATATCGGGTCACTATGAGGGTTTCAGACCCATTTCCATTTTAAAGTTTGTTCATAAAGCTTTTCCCATGAAACCAACTCCTAATGCTTGTAAATCATTGCTTATACCCTTTACCATCTCTCCCTAAGAGATCAGCATCCCATACAACAATCATAGTGCCAACAAGCATCAGAAAGTGTCTCTCAGGCTTAAAAACCTTTACTTTGCATACTCTAGAGACCTTAGAATAGCATTTCAAGCTTCCTTCTTCAAACCATGACCTCATACAACATGAACACACTTGACACAACATGCCAATCCTTTATCCATACTCACCTTTGCAATCTTGGCTTGGAAAACTATTGTCATGCCTCAATAGCCCACCATCTCTCTCTTTGCTCTCTAGGCTTTTGACCTGCAAGTCACATTAGGCCCTGAAACTAACCTTATAACCACTATTCATGCACTCTCCACTTCACTCACATGATCAAGTAACTTCTCACATGCTCTAACACTACTTATCATCCTTCATAGGTCTTGACAACACCTCATGACCCCTATTAGGTCAGGCAAAGTCTAGAACTAGTCTAGTTGCATGCTAGGTTTGTTGGTCTTGCCCCTATAGGCTTACTCTAAGACACTCGTGAGTGCTTCAATGCCTCATATGAATGCTTAAACAACCTCATACAATATCATATGGCTCTGTATATCCATTTCACTAGACCACAATGCTCCTTTATTCTCAAGACTAGACATCCTATGCACAAGCCTTCTCAAATCTTTTGCTCTTGACATCTTCAAACCATTACTAGGCTTCTCAAGTCATATTTCTCAAACAATGGCCTATAGATTTTCATACTAACCATGACCACACACATTGTCTTCTTCTCTTCAGTACACTCTTCCAAGTTACCATGCTCACACCTTCTCACAAGGTCTCTTAATACCATCCTTCACTAGGCACCTCATGACATCATTAGCTTTGACATCAATGACCATCCACAACATTATCATGATATCAATTATAAAACTCTATTGACTTTAGTAAAAATACCTCAAAAATCTCCCCCTTTGTCATTGATGACGAACACTCTTACAAATACTTTTAGAACTCTCTCCTTGTTTATAAATTTTCTCTCCCTCTTTGACATTAATGACAAAGTGAACTATGGGTATAGAAATCACAATTTCTCCCCCTGTGCTAATGGTAAACATACATGAAAACCACTTAAAGAAACATGCTCCTTCTAACTTCATGCATACATCTTTTGAATGAATTCAGATACACAGGAACACTCACCTTTCTTGATGCACCTTGATGTCACAGAGATGAATTATACCCATCTTCATTTCCTTGCTCAAACATTCTTCATGCCCTCAGTCCTTTCAACAACATACAATATGTTTCTATGTCAATGTATATCTTCTTGGCACTATACCCCTGTTCTAAGAACATAATTGACTCCCACTATCTCCATGAGTTATTCAAACTTTTGCAACACAATATCATTTATGTGACTAGTTTGATCAAGTCATCATACAAATACTTTGTAACCCATCTCTGCAATCACATCTCCAACAAACTATTATTTGATCCTTGGATCTGAACTTCAACAAAGAACACAATGCTCCGCCTAAGTTAATGCTTTCTCTCAAAAACACTTGATGACTAACCATCTTCAACAACTCACATAAACTAAACAACTACACACTTTGCACCACGGATATCTTCTCAAGATGAATCACTTTTGACTGCAACCTCATGATTCTATTGATAGAGAAGTGTCTCCAATGCTTCATATACATGCTCAAGCATCCTCAAATATCCTCTTATGCCTTAGTGCATTATTTTAACACTTAACTGTCATAATCAACATCTCACTTTTATGTCATACAATCATTCTCATGTTTGAACAATGTCAAACATCCTTCTACAACCTTATCTCACCATGTAACCAAGTTTATGCCTTTCATACAATATATTTTCATGATATGACTATGCTTAGGTTACTTAAGCACTTGTCCTCAAAGATCTGCCTTATAGAACATTTGAAGGCTTCTACACCTAACTCTTCAACCCATACAATGCAACACAATGTTTCATATACCTAGGCTCACTCACTTCACTATATTACTTGCACATACCTTCTTATAAGGCCTAGAAAAAGGCTTTACAAGACACCTTGATGCCTTACCTTGTTCCATTCATGTTATGACCTCAACACAACATCACTCAAGCAAAGCTAATAAGGATGAGCATCTCCACATTGGTAGGTATAACTGAATTATTCACATTGATCAATTTTTATTCTCCTATTGTATTCCTCATTGCATTTTCTCCCACTTTTGTGTGAACTACATTAGCTCAAGATCTATTTAGACTATGTAGGCAGTGTTTAGATACATAACATATTTTGGGTCAACTCGGCCACCATTATTCTTCCAATCAACTCTTTCATCACTTTGTGTATCCTCGTATGCCTGGTTGTTTGTGTCTTCTTTAAGATATGAGACATGTTATAGCTTGGAATTGCACCCTTGTGAGAGAGTTCCTCAAGCTCCCTCACTTCCAGCTATAAGTATGGGGACAACCTCAGGATGTGGGTATCCTATGATAAGGTTGAATCTCTAAATTTTTTTTATGAGGATAGTTCCTCAGGTGCTTCACTTCAGCTCGTGATCTCACACTAAAATCTACTATCTGCTAAGGAAAAGGGGTAGGAGGATGATTGAAAAGAAAATCTAAGATAAGCGAGGTGATGCACCAAAAGAAGTGATCCACTTGGTCTAGGAAAATAGCAAACTACAAATGAATCCAACTAGGACATAGGTTGTTCTAGTTTTGTCTCAAGGCCATAGGCATGGAGCTTTTGCATGGAGGTTGGAGAGAAGCCTTACACTTTGAAGGATAACAAAATAGGTCTAAGGGAGACACTATGAACTAGTAACACTTCAAAGGAGCTTGACACATGGACACTTCACACAATCCTGCACAAAATTGAGAGGACTAAAAGCAAAGTGCTAGAATAAATCATAGGTGATGAATAACAATCATATATTCTACAAAATGAAACCACATGTGCACACTTGTTTTAACCAAACATAAAAAATTCTTCCTTGTATTGCTTCAAAAGAGTCTTTTACAAAGTGATTCCTGCAAAGCAATTCTATCGCCAATCTAGGGATCATTTGCTTGGCTCCAAGGCCTTTATATATATAGAAAAAGGGGGAAGAGAGAAGGGGAAGAGAGAATAAGTCATCGATGGTCGGAACTCTGACGTCGCACTTTCTTGTTCTCCCTAAATGTGCCACCTAGGATCACTCAACAATCCTCTCGAGCCCCTCCCATCTTTTTGACTTTATTTGGTACGTCTAAAAAGTCATGTTGTGAGTAGCTGGAATGTTTCTTCTTGGCATGGCACATTTAAGCATCGAATGGTGATTATGGGCAATGAACCATGGTGAATGAGAGCCTTCATAACTTTTAACTACCAGTCACTCAAACTCTCTCGTATTTATTGAACATCCTTGTGCCATTTGTCCTTTATTGATTGGCCCTTTCTGCTCTAGTTATGCCACATGGTAGCCTTCCATTCGTTACATCATGATTCTCATGTTGATGGACTAATTTGATTCTCATGATTCAAATTATGTTCTTCATCCATTCATTATTCATATTTCAAGCCTATAGTTATCTTGACTAGAAGTGCCTTGTGTCTGAGACAAAACAGAGGGCATCTCCCTTATTTTTTTGGCTTGACTAAGGTTATGAAGGGATAGAATAGGTCATAAGGGCATTCTAAACCAAAATTCAACGTATGATCACCTCTACAACTCTCTCAACACTTCAAAAACCTAAAACTATTTGTTCAATCTGTGAACTATCTACAGGACTCATATGCAGAGTTAGGTTTGATCTATCTCCATCTAAGTCAAAGTGTTTGGATCTAAGAATAATAGGGAAACATGTCATCTTTATGAGAATAGAATCTATATGTTCATCCCACTCTACATCTCTGCCAACCCTCCACACCTGCATCCTCCATTTGCATAGGCTAGTCCATGGACTGTGTTCATTGTAGATAATCAAGAAAATGGGATTCCTATAGGTGTCTATCCATGTTTGGGCATTGTGTTTCATGCCTTATGTCCTTATTGAAGTCTCTAAGATCATTTCATAGTTGTTTGAACTCACTCCTACATTCAAATTGCCTATCTTTACTAGTATGAGTCAATATATCTACATATGCTAATTGTGTTCCCTGTAGATGTGCATTAGGTAGAGTTTGAAAAGATCTTGTAGGTACTCATATATGTGTGACTATTGTGTCCCATTAGGAAATTTCATACTTATGTGAGTTCATATCATGATTTGAGACCAAGTCCGATTCTCTCATCAACAATGCATCATGTACAAATGTTGCACTTCAAAGTTCACTTTTGGTCTTTTTGGCATGATAATCACTAAATATCTACAATGAAATGCTCCCTGAATTGGAAACTTGTTTGTATTATCCTCCATTGATCAAACAACCGCCTTTCCAAACTTGTAGACATGGTTCTGGGTTTTTTTGTCATCTTATTACTTCACCATTATCACAATGGCCTTCTCAATGCTCTTAGACCTGATTAAAGATCTCAAATGGGTTCAACCACTTCCATCTCAACACTGTTCTACCTCTGTGGATTGCACTAAGACCCCTATTGGAGCTACTTGTAGGTGAAGATATTCTTTGAATTGTATGTGTGGAATTGATTCTCACAACCATTTTCTGATCACTTGGATAGTTTATTTTTACTATTTCCACTTTGAGAGTCCCTTCACCATCTTAAGACATCTTTGCTTCATCAACATAAATGAAAATGGCCTCCTGCCACTTGACTGTAGGTGACTGCTGCAAGACCTTTTGACTGTGGGTATGTTTCCAACTATGTTTTACTCCATCAATGTGCCACTTTTGGGATTCAATCTCCAAAGCAAAAATTGTTAACCATGCCATGAGAGGTTGGAAACAACATCACCTTTGATTTGAAAATCAAAACAAGAAACAAGCTTTGCAATAGATAAAACACCGTCTACAATTTCAATGGAGTCTTCTACTAACAAAAAGAGATGTTTATGCTTACTTATTGACCTCCACATGTGCAAACATGATTGAAAACCTTTTGAGAAAGAATTTCATGCTTTTTAGGATCACATACAACACTTGGTTTACAGAGACCAATCCAAACAGGGGGAGAAAACTGAAATCCATGGGGATGTGCAGGCAGAAAAGAGGAGCTAACACTCTTAGCAATGGTTCATAGAGCACAGAGCACCAATCCTCTGACTATTATTATGAAGTTGGAGTAGACAAAGAATATTATCACCCACCAAAAAGATTTGCTCTAACTCACATCCTCCTAGCCATACCAAGCTAAAATCGGTTGACCATTTGACCTTGTCTAGGAGAGCGAAAGGAAAGATAGAATGGTTTTGATCAATTTCAAGTTTGTCAAAGCTTCTCAAGCATGAAAGTGAGTTGAAGGGACCTAAATAGACACTGTTAAAGTTCTCCTACATGCCAAATGTGTTGTACAGGTCATACAACTGCTTGAAACCACATGAAACTACCTGATCTTCTTGTTTTCAAAGTTGGGCTTGCAATTTTTAGTTCAAAATTGCCATCTCTGATATGCACCTGACATATGGGACATTGAATATGCTCTTGAAACACTTGTCCTCCTATAGAAATTGTACAAGTTCAATAAATGACTCAAAATGTGACCTTCGAATGACTTAGGACAAACTATAGACAAATCTAACAAAGATAAACATATGTTTGACCTTATTAAAGACCATGGGACACATTTTACACCCTTGAAGACTCCTATAACAAGTTTGATTATATAGGGGGTTGACCTAATTTGACTTTTGATCAAATTAGTCAACATGAACCTTAGAATAATAGATCCTCACAAAGGATTGTGATGACGCTATAGTCATCGACCCTGAAGGAGAGGCCTTAGAAGATTTCTAGACTAGAGAAAAGACTTCTTTGAATGAAGCGTCAATGGAGTTAACAACCAAAGTTATTGCAAAAGAGGAAGAGTTGCCTTGTGTGAAACTAAAAGTTGATAGAGTGTTGAATGTGAAGCAGCTAGCAGAGGTGCAAATGATTAAAGACACACCAAAGGAGGTAGAGTTAGAGCAAGCACCAACTCAGAAGGGAAGCGTTGCACAAGAAAAAATCCCGAGCAATAGAGAAGCAGAAGAAACATGCCAAAAAGAAGGCATGGAGGTGAAGAAAAAAATTTAAGGATGGGATTACATATAGCATAAAATCTAAACCTCAAGAGAGAAAGGAGAAGATAAGGTTAGCCTATAGGTAGACAAAATTTGTCCGGAGGATAATGGAATAACATGCCAAAAAGCAGGAACGCGAGAGGAATATGAGGGAGATGAGGGAGAAAAGGACAATACTAAATAATACCAATGTAAGTGTGCAAAATTAAGTTTTTCCCTACAAAAATGAGATGCGCCAAGAGATGGGAACAATGTACAAGAAGAGAAGATCCTCAACAGAGAGGATGGAAGAGAAAAAGATGGGAACTCTTGATTACCATAGGATTGACGACTTTTTCGCAAAGTCAACAATAAGAGTAAAGTGTATAGGAGTCCACTTGCAGTACTGCGTAAGGGACAACGAAAAGAAGAAAGGAGAAGATATGAGAATCGACATATCCCATATAGGCTTGCACACCACCAAAGGCATCCAAAAGGAGAAAGCTAGGAAGGATGAAGCCAACAGGGGAACCACACAGAAGTCCCTGGTTAAAGTCAAAAAATGGAGGAAATTCATAAAATGATTGCGAAGAGGTGTTTTGTTGAAGACAATCAGGTGGAAGAAGTGCAAGTATATCTACTTCCAAGGAGGAAGAGGATGAGAAAATAAGGAAAGTGTGCCCACAAATGAAGGATGGACAGAAGCATGCAAGAGAGGTGTCAAAGAAATCCCTTAGAGGGGAATGAAAACATGTGGGCGCAAACCCACAAAGAGAAAACAAAGAAGAGGAAAGGTAGTGAAAGAAAAGAGTGTGTGGGAAGTGAGTTGTGTGACGTGCACTAGAGGAAGAATTATTGAGAACACTTAAAGGAAGTAGATGGATAGAGGTGGGCACATATCCACCAAAGGCAGAAAGAGAGTGAAGAATAAGAGAAATATTAGGGCTAGGCAGAGGAGGACGGTTTGTGGTCTAGTGAGGGTCTAGAAGAAAAGAACTCATAGAGAAAGCCTCCTGAGGCAACATAATAGGGGTTGGGGAGCACGACGATCTAGGCATCCAACCAAAAGGGTAATTCTAACACCCAAACCCTACATGTAAGCAGGATCTTACATTTTAAATTCCTTGGGGAGTCTGATGCAGGAGCATCCCATGTGAATGCTCAATCATGCATAACCAAAGTTTTGCAACACATGGATGAAGAAGAACTGAGCACCAAAGGATGACATATAAGGGCTTACTAATAGGGCACATAGGGCAACCCATTGAGAGGCACGCAAGGGAATGAGTAAAGCCAATCAAAAGAGTCCAGATGGGATAGACAAGTAAATAGCACACAAAAGGAAGAGACCTATAATGGGAGAGTGTGGAATCCAAGTAAATAAAGAGGTTACACTTTTGGACTAAGCATAGAATGTGTGGGGGAAACCTGGTGTAAAGATTGGGCGCAAGGTTTTGAATTGGAAATTTGCACAATGACATGCAAAAAACCTAAAGACTTGCTAGACTACAAAGGGCATACCCAAGGAACCCTCATGAGCATCAAGTGGCACGCAAGAGCAGAGAAGCATATAGAGAAGGTTGGCATAGGGCAAAGGTGTAAGATAGAATAGAGTATCTACAGATTTGATTGCAATACATAGTGAACCACATGGAGCATATAACATACTGGCGTAAAATTCAAACAAGTGCAAAAGGCGGTAAGGGGAACTTCTAGTAACATTTGTATGGGGATTCATTCTGACAGTTGGTCAGGGTTTTTCCACCAACACACAAATTTGAATAATGAAAGGCAAGAAAGGAGGCCAAAGAATTAATGAGGGTCGTTCAACCAGTAAGGCTCTGAAAAGAGGCATCAACCAAGCATTTGGAGAGCTTGGCCAAAATAGGGAAAACTCTTGCCATATTGTAAACACAAAGAGAGTGAGGGAAGAAGGCTCGTAGCCTAAAGTGAGAGCAAGGAGATCCAAGTGACTCCATTGATGTGGATAAAATCTTCATGTATCAACATGAACCAAGCACAACATGAAGCTCGTCCTTAGTGTAGAGAGAGAGATCCAAGTCTGAGGACTAGATAGAGCCAGGAGCTCCATTGTAAGAGGTAGGAAGCTAAGAGTATCTTGTAACCTCTACTAAGTTAATAAAAATAGTTTGTGTTAATTGTTGTGTAAACATTTTGGTTGCATGGTGGTGCATCTCTTCACTAGGAACCCCCTCTGTCACTACATCACTCTCCTATGAATTGAAAGTCAAGATGTTGCTTCTTCCTTTTTCTTGATAAAATCAGAATTTTGGTTTTGCAATTTTTAGAGAGCAAATTGCAAATTTCATAAAAAACACCAACTCACATTGAAAATTTACAAGTTGTATGCTTTCAAGGAGTTGTTGAGGCCTTGTGAAATAAAAATTGCCTTAATTTATATCACTTATAAAATAATGGTTAAAGAGAAAATAAGTATTAAGGTTGATTATTTGTTCCAATGACTGGGAAAATTATGTTCTTTCTAAATTTCCTAAGGGAAAGAACATAGAACAAATCATTCCAAACAACAATTTATGGGGAAGTGCAACAAAGCTTTTTAAAAAGTGCGAACCATTTGTTGAAGTGTTTCACATCGTTGAGGGCAACACCCCTTGTCTCAACTTTTATGAGAGCATAGACTGTTGTAAAGAAGCAATTTAATAATGTGGAAGCCAACCACACTGAGATATGGAGTAGAATTGACTCAAGATGGAAAATGGTGCACATCCCTTTGCATTCATCAACTTGCTATTTGGAGCCTAAACTATTTCATATAGATATACAATTGATAGTGAAGTCATGAGTGGGATTTATGAAGCCGTTGGGGGATTCAAATCAAATTGGACACTTGCATGAAAATAACGGATCAATGTTGCGATTACAACATGATAAAAGGTATGTTTGGAATATCATCACCCAAGTATGACATTTCACATGTTTGAGTCCTTGGATAAAGATGGTGTAGTTCCTATGGAATAGATGTTCATGAACTACAATGCTTTGTTGTTAGGATTTCAAATCAATGAGAAAGCTCATCAGCTTGTGAAAACAATTGGAGTTGTTTTGACCACATTCAATCTAAGAAAAAGAACAAGTTTTTGTAGAAGTTTGGGAGATCTTGTTTATACTCCATCAATTTGTGATTGCCTATGAACAAAGCAACCCAACTCATTTACCTCATCTTATTCACAACTAAAACCCATTCAAAAAGACAACAAATGAAAATGCAAATGATAGTGACTTATTTTGTGATTAATCTAGTGGTGGATCTAGTGACGATGATAATGAGCCAACTTAGCCCAGTGCTCTTGATGATATAAAACTTTGTTTATGTCAAAAGTATGCAGTGGTCTATATAAAATTTGAGAAGAATCTTAAATGCTTTTGGAATATCACTCATTTGAAAAAACAAAACCATCTTTCACATTATGATTTTTCATGTTTATCTTTTGATTTTGATCAGCTTATTATGGTTTAGATGTTTTAGGATCTTATATACTTTGACATTATTGTGCATTTATTTCTTATTTAGAAATGAAAATACGTAGATTGATATTCTTCAAACTTAATCATGAATTTCCCTTGATTTTTATCAATCGATGAGTTTGTTTAAAAAAAAATCCTCGTCAAACATGAACCTTATGACTTAAGTCCTAATTGAAGATAACTTGTAACTTCAAGATGGTCACTCAATAATATTAAGCTTAATCATGGTGCTTCACTTAGAATGACTTGATCTTCAACTCACACGAATTAAGTGTGCACCCATAGACATGACTAAGAGTTGCACCTTCAATATTTACTACACTTCGCCTTTCTAGAGGCATCTTTGATCACCTCATCTTTAACTTTTCATTCTCACATGTGCATTATCAAGTCATCTTCTAGAATAGGTGGTTAAAACATAAGAGTTGAGGGAAGACCTTGCCTTTAATGTCTTCAACTTGCACACATTGTGATTCCTACATGGAGTTTTGAGCTACAAGGGGATGGTATTCAAGAAATCTTGTAAGGATTTTTAGTATGTCTTAATTGAATGCCTTAACAAGGTAATGAAGAACACTACATTATTCATTATTTTTGTCATGTATTATTAAAGCGACATAAAGGTGGAGGTTGGTTGAGTGCTAGAGGCAAACCCAAATGCCCTTCTCAAGACTTAAGAGTCACTCTTAGAAGCATAATTAGAGAGTTGAAATAAATTTATGGGAGAGATGATTGAGTTTATAGAAAAGCACATGGCTCTCACTTCTCCAAACATGCCTTCCCACATGTCATCCTTGCCCAAAATTATTTTTTCTCCTAATGTAGTTTTCCACAAGCACAAAAGGGGGAATTCATCTCCCTTGATGCCAAGGCTTGAAAGGCTTACAAGTATCGTCTATTTGAATACATGATACACCCTTGATCCAGGCGACAATTCGGGTGGTATAACGAGTGCCAAGATGCGGCGGTACAATGGACTGCGGCTGCCAAAGCGGTTGTTGTAAGGCCCCGGAGCGAGCGGCTAGTAGACTAGGTAGGGCTGCGTGTAGCTTTGTATTGTTTTAAATCTTGGACGCCGAATTGTCGGGTGACAGTTAATTCCTCGAATTTTGTATTGTTTTCATTCTTGGAAGTCACATTGTCGATGACAGTTATTTCCTTGAGCCATTATGTCCTCGAGCGTTGTATTGTTTTAATTCAAGGACGTCAATTTGTCGGCGACAGTTATTTCTCTCGAGCCACTCAGTCTTAAATCGTCACTCGTTAATTCCTCCAACCACTCAATCCCCCGATGTTTTCAAAATATGTATAAATGCATTATAACCAAAAAGGGAAAGCAGACATCTCTTCTTAGAGATAAGCGTATGTTTTGTATCTGCAATTTTTCTGATTCAACAAAACATCTCTTTTCAGAGATAAGCCTATATTTGTATTGTGGTTGTTAAGTAATACGACGTCTATTCTCAGAGAATCCATTGTTAATGTGTTATTTCTGTGCTATTGAAATATTCGTCAACCAAAACTTCTGAGTTCTGGATCAGTGGTATCAGAGCAGTTTGTCTTGAGAGTGTATGATCCCAAAGACGAGGTCAGGATACAAGAAACTTGGGTGGGAAGCGACAAAGCTTCCAAACGTTCCACCTGTGCGCCCCAAACGACTTCAAATGGCGGACGACACCGAGACATCCGATCCTTTCAAGGAAATGGTGAATGAAGCCCTCCAGCGGCAACAAGCGCAGATGCTCCAACAATTTTCTCAAATTCTTCAAACACTTCCGATGGGAAATTCTGGCTCTGCGGCTACACATCCTAGCTCCTCATCGAGGGAACTTTCTTTCAGTGCCCCAACACCCTTCAAGATTTAGGTAAATTTTGATATTCCCACATTTGAAGGCAAAATCAACACTGATGCAGTGAAAAATTAGTTGAATCAACTGTCTTCCTACTTCTCTGTAAATAAGTTCACCGATGGAGAAAATATCACTTATGCTCTTTGAAATCATCATTGCCCGTGAAAAACTGGTGGGAAGTGCACAAAAAGAGGTTCAGTACCGATATCATTGGCCTTGGGGTGGAACCTGCCTAGGATGATTTTATGGAAGCAGTAAAAGAAGAATACTATCCCATCAGAGCGTATGATGATCTGTACATACAGTAGCAATAACTTCGCCAAGGTAAGGAACAATCTGTCCAAGAGTACACTGACATTTTTCATTCTCTATCTGCGAGACTGGGCATCCAAGAAAGTGAGAAACACAAGGTTCTCAAATATTGTGGTGGATTACAATGGTACATACGGGGAGAAATGGAACTCTTCAATTTGGAAACCATCGGTGAGGCATACAAGTTCGCAGTAAAGATTGAGCAGAAGCATGGAAGAATGGATATAAAGAATTAGTCTTCAAAATGGAAAAGTGATAAAGGTCAAACACGAGGCCAAAATTGGAAGCAAAAGGAAGGAAAGACTGGGAAGTGGTGTGGTTATCACAAATCTGGAACTCACTCCAAAGAAGAATGTCGAGCTATCAAATCACTGCTTTCTAAGTCACCATCCTCAACATCTACTACTCTACCTCATACAAACCCTGCAGTCGAAGAGGTTGAAGAAGAAATTATAGATGCTGATCCTGAAGCCATTGTAGCTTCATCATAGACACACGACGAGATGCTAGATGACAAGAAAAGGTTGTTTCACTCTAAGTTATGGGTGAAAGGTAAGCCTCTGCATTTCATTCTTGATAGCGGAAGTCAAAAGAATTTAATCTCTACTAATGTTGTGAAAAGCCTAAATCTGTCCATGAAGCCTCACCCAAAACCATACAGTATTGGATGGTTGAGTCCAGGGAGAAACCTTCGTGTCACCCACCAATGTCTTCTCTCATATGCAATACAACCTTTCCAAGATGAGGTCTTATGTGATGTGGTCAATCTAGATGTTTGTGATGTACTCTTTGGTCAGCCATTCATGTATGATCGACATGGTATATACGAATCAAGAACTAGACGGATCACTCTCACTCTTGGAACACGGCGCTACAGGGTACCAGAAGTACTACCTTCCACATCTATCTCTCTGCTTAGCCCCAAGAAATTTGTTTTCATGGTGGTCAAGCCACATGAATCCAAAAGGGCCGATGTTACAGCCCTGACAACACAACAACAGAAGCAAATAGATACCGTGCTGAAGAAGTTCACAGCCTTCCATCCACAGACTAATGGTCAAACAGAAATGGTGAACAATCAGGCCCCGCACAGTTCCATAGACCACAGTCCCTTCCAAGTGTGCATCGGGAATTAAATCAAGACACAACTACCACTCCTGATGGGGAACAGTGATGCAATGGGGACCATTGCTTTTCAAGGAGGGAGGAATGATCCGGGCGACAATTCGGGTAGTATAACGAGCGCCAAGATGTGGCGGTATGATGGACCGCGGCTGCCGAAGCGGTTGTTGTAAGGCCCCAGAGTGGGCGGCTGGTAAACCGGGTAGGGCTGCGCGTAGCTTTGTATTGTTTTAAATCTTGGATGCCGAATTGTCGGGTGATAGTTAATTCCTTGAATTTTGTATTGTTTTCATTCTTGGAAGTCACATTGTCGGTGACAGTTATTTCCTCGAGCCATTATGTCCTCGAGCGCTGTATTGTTTTAATTCAAGGATGTCAATTTGTCGGTGACAGTTATTTCTCTCGATCCACTCAGTCTTAAATCGTCACCCATTAATTCCTCAAGCCACTCAATCCCTCAATGCTTTCAAAATATGTATAAATGCATTATAACCTGAAAAGGGAAAGCATACATCTCTTCTCAGAGATAAGCGTATGTTTTGTATCTGCAATTTTTTTGATTCAACAAAACATCTCTTTTCAGAGATAAGCCTATATTTGTATTGCGGTTGTTAAGTAATACGTCTCTTCTTAGAGAATCCATTGTTAATGTGTTATTTCTATGCTATTGAAATATTCGTCAACCAGAACTTCTGAGTTCTGGATCACAAGGTAATGAAGAACACTACATTATTCATTATTTTTGTCATGTATTATTAAAGCGACATAAAGGTGGAGGTTGGTCGAGTGCTAGAGGCAAACCCAAATGGCCTTCTCAAGACTTAAGAGTCACTCTTAGAAGCATAATTAGAGAGTTGAAATAAATTTATGGGAGAGATGATTGAGTTTATAGAAAAGCACATGGCTCTCGCTTCTCCAAACATGCCTTCCCACATGTCATCCTTGCCCAAAATTGTTTTTTCTCCTAATTTAGTTTTCCACAAGCACAAAAGGGGGAATTCATCTCCCTTGATGCCAAGGCTTGAAAGGCTTACAAGGATCGTCTATTTGAATACATGATACACCCTTCAAAGAAGACCAAACCCAACACTGGACAATTAGGATTGTGTCAAGTGCTTCACTTTTGTTTATAGACTCTATTACCTTGCTTGTCTCTTTGTGTTTTCTCTTAGATTTGTCTTTCACAACCAATTTTGGCTAATATGTTGTTTTGGTTGTTGGGCTTACGCTCATTTTGAATCTATTAGTTCAACAATTTAATTAGTAGTCTTTTTAATAGGTTTAGTAGTTGATTGGTATGGTTGTAGTCCTATTAATTTACCCATTACTGTGTATAAGTTTTAAGTTGAAGGTCCAGTGTTTCCAACCTCTACCCTATGAAAATTTTGCTTTTAGTAAATAAAGAGATGAGGAACCGTAGTCCTTGAATGAGATGTCCATGCACATGTGAAGTCCACTTATTGAAAATTACTTCAGAACCATTGAGGTGTCCATGCATTTTTAGTTCAAGGGCAGTTTGCATCCACGTACCCTCATCTTTATACCTCACTAATGAAGAGCTTACAAAATTAGTTTTTAGCCACATTTCTCTCCTCTCGTATTTCCCTATTTATTCCCATGTCATAATTTTGCACCAATGTATGAACCAAATTGCTCTAATAGCATTATAATCCAAATTATGAAAACACGGTGTTTGATTTGACTTCCACAACAAAAATAAACAAAATTTTTCTCTATTACAATCAATACACAGAACAACAAAAGCTCTCTGGTGAGCCACTCCCAATCATGAAGAAAAACCAATCTTCAATGTATTAAGTGTTTTTCTAGTGTGATCACACAATTTCACATAAGAAAGGACCACTTATTCCAATAACTATTACCACACTTGGACTCTCCTATATTGTAACACATTGCAAATAATAGACATCTTCCATAGAGCACAATCCATGCTTTATCCTTTGAAAGAAATCTTTAGCCTTTCTATGGCTTAATTTATTGTACTCTTCAAAACAATATTAAGCATTTGCATGCCTAAGACTTACTCCAAAAAACAAAATCTTTGGTTTATCCTCCTAAAACAATCTTTAGCTTTTCTAATACTTTATTTGCTTAATTCTTCCAAACTATCTTTGGCCTTATTGTTTCAGCTTTTCTAATGCTTTATTTGCCTTATTCTTCCAAAACTATCTTTAGCCTTTGTATGACTTTATTTATTTAATTATATTTTCCTATAGTAGACTTGTATTTTAATATCTTCATATTTCCTTATAATAAACTTTTGCTTCATTCTTACCCTATCCTCCGAGACAAAAAACTTATTCTTTGCTCACATTCAACATTCACTTAGGTCAAGAGTCCTCATTCTAGGGAAGCACATCAGGGTCATTAAACAAGAATAAACAATAAGGGAATCTTATGGAGTTTCCATCAGGAGTAGCAGACAAATGCTTAAGGAAACCATTATTGAAAAAGTGGTATCTAGAGGAAGGGGCCATTAGTTTACCATGCACCAATACATGTGATACGACAAAATCATAAGGATACCAATTTTTAAATAAAGTAGAACTAAAAGTTGTAGAATTACTAAATTATCATAAACAACTTGTACTCAATAATATAGTGCAAGAGCCAATCATGTCAAGGCATAGAATAGTTATAGCAATTGGAGATGATATTCACATATTTAGGACCAACTTGTTTTTTAGAGCATTTTAATAAGCTAATGTAAACATCTATTTTTTCTTCCAATTGAACATGCCAAACAAAAATGATAGTTTAATAATACAATAGTCTTATTGGTTGACCTTTTTCAGACAACATTTTGATATCATCTGATATACTTCAAGGTGCTTAATTACTTACTGTGTCCCTTTCCCTAAACAACATGTACCTGCATATTCTACTTCTATAGTTCCTAAAATATCCAGTATAGTCTAATTCTATAGTTCCTGAAATATCTTGTATAGTCTAATTCTATCCTAAAATATCTTCATGTTTCCAACATAGGATTCAACGTTGTGGTTGATGGAGGATATTGATACTATTTGACAAGCAAGACAAATTGACTTCGAGCCACCTGCCAGTATGGATTTTTGACCAAACAACAGCACAAATCTTGCACCAGCCGGTGGTACAGATGTATGACCGCACAACAAAGAACTCCTTGGGGAAAATAGCAATTCACTTCCAAATTCACTAGATAATCCATGTCTTAAACCTATTTCCTGATTATTTGGAAACTATTTCTAGTTCCTTGCCTACCAATGTTGCATACCTTCGCCATTTGTACTTAAGGTATTCACTAAGCAAGAATGATTAATTATTATTTTATTTCCTCTGGTAGTGGAGGGAGGAGGGAATGGTGAGAGCAATGGCAGAGATATAGGACGAAAAGTGTAGACTAAGCAAGAAACCAATGATGTAATGGGAATATATTATATAAGCATCATGAACATATCATATTTTAATATTATGAGTCCATAACTTTATTTTTTATCATGTAGATATGCATGGGAAAGAACCCTAAACAGATCGATCCACAAGTATCACTTAAATAAAAAAACATGAGTTCTAAGTTCAAACCCAATTTAATCACAGACAAACCATTTAGTAGAAGTTTCACTTTCTCCAGCTAGTGGGGTAATGGTAGAACGTGTTTATAAATGAAATAAAATAGCAAAAAAAAAATTCAGATATATAACAACCTTGAAAGCAAACCTCATAACCACATTTACAAGGTTTTAAATGCTAATCCGTTGAGTCCATTTCCTCCATGCAGAGTGGGCAGAAATTATCTCCATCATCCCTAGCCTTCTCCAAGTGAAATCTTTAAGAATTAAAATTGTGTCAGCTTTTTGAAAGGGCAATGCCAAGCAAACATTGTAACACAGAAGAACTCAAAGAAATTAACATCCACAAGACGAGAAAAAAAAAAAGGCAAGTAATTATATTTTTTGTAAACTTGCATATCGTATAAATTAAGACAAAAAGGGAATTTCAAATATTTGAAGCGTTAAATACTAGTTATAATATTTGAAGCACTGAATACCAGTTGTAGTAGATCAGGGAAAACCTTAAAAATAAAGCAGCACAAGCAATTTGCCATAGAATATGAACACATAATTTACCTTGCGTGGGCTAGAGATTAATCAAATGCTTTTCAAAAGGACATGTTAGAGAAGCTTTGCAATATTTTCCATAAATTCATTTATGGTCAAACCTATGCATGTGTTTTAAATTGAATTCATTCTAGGACTATCTCCTACTATGGGGTACAATAATTAATTAGACTTGGGCAATAGACTAAGCAACAATTTGCTTTTATCAATAGACACTCTGGATAGTAGATGTATATAATCATAATGTATTCAAACTCTGGTTATTACTAGATACTTTTTGTAGTTTCAACATGAACTGGGATTGACTCTGTTGTTTTTTGGATCTCTGCTCTTATCTGTGTTTAGCAAGTGGGGTACCCTGTTTCAACCACAATTACTCTATCAAACAAAAACTTCCAATTGACTTTAGTAAGATGGTGCTTCTCCTAGTTCTATTCTGTTTGATATTGAAATTTATCGCACTTAGTCCACTTTTAGGCTATGTTGTTATTTTTTGGTATGCCATTGATTCAATATTGTGATGTTAGTCCCATTTTTAATTTCTAACCTACATTATCTATCAATCAAAAGAATAGTAAAAAGTTTTTACAGCATTATGAGGTTCAAATCACCCTCAACACAATAAGGCAGTCCATAACCCTAGTAGACATGCAGTGAGATTGTAGAATGACAAACATGGAGTGCATTCAAGTGTAATACATGGAGTATATGAGGTTCAATGTCTTCAAGAGTGTGATACAGGGCTTATCCCACACTGCAATCAAGGTGGCACATAACCTCGCCTAATATTTACTGCGTATGTATATTTTAGGTAAGTGCCAAAAATCCATGATACTTAAATGCAGCACCAAAGCCCATGTACCATGGAGATTTAGGTTGTGCACAAAAGAAATTCTGAAAATCACCAAACAGAATTATGACAAACAAACTTAAGAAAGAACAATAAAATTGAAAATCAATCTATCTAATAGAAAATTGCTAGATGATAACTACAGTTTATGCCAAATTGCTTCATTGTCACAGAGAAACCCTAACTTATACAAATGCTTCTCGAGACAGTCCTATTGAGAAACAAATCTACAATCCCAAAAAATAGGCCGCATATTACAGATAAAATATAAAAGGTAAAGGTGAATTTTTTGGTCCCAACCTAGAACGTTATCTTGGCTTAAAGACCACATGCGAATGGGTTTTTTAAGTTTACCTTATATCTATTGTCTCAAAGTTGTATGTCCTTGGATTTTGACCTCTGCAACATAAATTGTTAATTACTCTAAATAACAATTTACTTGGGTGTGCAAATACAGTATCCTTAGTTTCCAAACTTTTACATTTTGTCTATTGTTTCTCGACAACATAAATTATTAATTACTCCATACAAAATTTGTTCAAGCCTGCAGGTACACAATGCTTAAATACCAAACCAATAAAAGCATGCAATGCAGATAGAGATCTGTACAAATAATAACGGACAAATCTGTACACATAATAAAATACAAGAAGTAGACTGAGTTTTAAAAGGTTAAAAAAATTGGCCCCGGCCAAGGCCAAAAGGAAAAAATTCGCCAAAATTTTTGCCTAATTTCAACAAAGAAAAAACAGAACAGCTTAAAAGATGTATAAACAATAAAAAAATCTGCTTGAAATAAAGTTATACCTGGACCAGAAACACTGAAAAATCTGCTCCGCAGTTGGAAGCCGAAAAGGGTCTATGTGAATCTATATTGTATGTTTTATGGGGTTTATATGAAATTGGACTGCTGTAATTGTCATTATTATGATATATTCGTTGGAATTTGTATTGCTGTATGTCTTATTATCTTTCGCGCCTCTCCTATAAAAAGCACAAAAGTTGTTTGTATCATTAGCGAAGAGGAATGCAGCAGCAGCAGGCGGCGGCAGGAAGGACAAGATGAAGGACGAGCTCTATTGTGTGCAGGTGTCCCATTTACCATCGCCGGTATTGTTTGTAATACCATATATCTTTGCAACTACGGTCTGAGCCGATCTGAGCGACAGCAGGACAAGTCTGAGTGGCAGCAGGCCCTGACACTGATGATAGCATCTAACAGTGGGACCCAAACATAGTGAAAGTCAGTAATCTGCACAGTTCCTTTTTCTTACTTTTAGGGTTTGTCTTTACATGCAACATATATGCAACCATAAAACTTGAAACAAAGAGGAAACCATGGAAGAAAAAGCCACATTTCATGATGCAAACCTAACAGCAGCAGGTAACATCCACAAAATCACAGATGGCATGGATAGCATTTTAACAGGGGAACAGAGTTCTAAGGAAGGAAAGAAGAAAATAGGGACACATCAAATGGATCCTCAAAACAGCATGCTAATCCCATTTGGATTAACACATACAACAAAAACCCTGAGTAACCACAAACTCGAAACAATAGAGGACATCGAAACAATATTTCTGTACTCACAAAAACAAGGTCACAATCAGGGTAGACTAGTGGATTCAGGAGAAATGCTGACATATGTTAATGCCAAACAGCATAAAAGAATTTTGCAGCGCAGAGAAATCAAGATAGCAAAAAAGATAAAAATGTATGGGGACAAAAAACTTTGTGGCAATCCTTCCAAAGTCATCGAGCAACACTCAAACAACCCCAGATGCAAACACAACACAAAAAACCTTCAGCGTGTGGCTAACCAGCCAAGGCAACCATCTAAAGACAATATATTCCTAGAGAGAGGTAGCGAAGAAACCAGAAGGCAAGAAACACCAAGCATCCAACATAGGGGAGAATGTTGGAAATCAAGAAAATCAAGGTGAATATAGCCCCATATCAACACCTCTAACATGGTCATCAAAGTTGTATGTCAAGAAACTACTGACTTTGAAGAGGAGGGTGGATAGCATGGAAATGAGAGAACAAATGAAGGACGCCAAGCTTCAAGAGATTATTGAAACCAGTCGAACATTGGCACAGGGTAACAAGATGCTCAAAGACCAAATAAACAGTTTGCAACACATCATGGAAACAGGGCAACAAGAGATTATTTCATAAAAGTCTGAACTGAAACAAAGCAAAAACAGAAACATAGCCACAACAGATAGAGAAAGAGGGATATAGAGAAAAAGGTATCCCTCAGATCAAAGAGATTCAATCAACAATAGCAAACATGGAGGCTAAGGAAAATACCCTGTTGGAAAAATTACAACCCAAAACATGGGCACAAGTAGTAAGAGAACCAACAGAAACACAAAAGGAGCTAATAACTAAGCAAATCAAAATGCAAATGTGGGAAGAAAGAGACCATCAGGGGAGGGCAGCGAACATAATCATCAAAGGGTTGAAAGAACATGGAGAAGGAGAAGTTACCAGCAAGTTGGTAAGAGACTTCCTACTCGATCAGCTATAGTGGGCAGGGCATATCTATCAAGCAAACAAAATCGGTAAAATAGCAGGGGGCGGATAGAACCAGAAATATAAAAGTAACCTTGAAAAATGCAAAAGATAAGAATAAAATACTAAGAAAGAAGAGGTTCCTCAAAGGCACACAATTTTATATAGACGAAGACCTAACCCCAATACAGTTGGAAGAGAGAAAGAAAGAATGGGAAAAAGTAGTGGCAGCAAGAAAGGGAGGGAAGCATGGCTATATAAGTGGAAAGCCCAGTTTAGTGACAAAAATACACATAAATAGGGAGGTGGGCCCCCCCAAGATCATCTTACTATGGTTAGTTGGAATTGTAGAGGCTATCCTTGGAGGAGAGGGCCTGGGTTGGGGCACATAGCAGAGGGCAAGGACATTATTGTCTTGATAGAAACACATGAACATGAGCGCTGCAGAGTGCCAGAATTTGAAGGTTATGAAAAAGTCTCGGTTTGGAATGCGCTAGTAGATAACGGAAAAGGGCATGGAGGTGTGACAGTGTTGGTAAGGAAAACATGGCAAGGAATCATAAAAGAGGAAAAGAAGGATCCAAACAATCAGTTCATATGGTTGAAGTTGACAGACAAGGAAACCACTTTCTATCTCGCAGCTTGCTACTTTGCCCCTTATGGATCTAAAACATACAAGAAAAGGACCCTGAACAGAGAAGACCCTTTTGAAGCATTGAAAAGAGATATAGCAAAAAAATGCACTTCAGGTGAAATCATTTTAGTAGGGGACTTTAAGGATTTGTAGTATGTCTTAATTGAATTCCTTAACAAGGTAATGAAGGACACTACATTATTCATTATTTTTGTCATGTATTGTTAAAGCAACATAAAGGTGGAGGTTGGTCGAGTGCTAGAGGCAAACCCAAATGCCCTTCTCAAGACTTAAGAGTCACTCTTAGAAGCATAATTAGAGAGTTGAAATAAATTTATGGGAGAGATGATTGAGTTTATAGAAAAGCACGTGGGTCTCGCTTCTCCAAAAATGCCTTCCCACATGCCATCCTTGCCCAAAATTATTTTTTCTCCTAATGTAGTTTTCCACAAGCACAAAAGGGGGAATTCATCTCCCTTGATGCCAAGGCTTGAAAGGATTACAAGGATTGTCTATTCGAATACCTGATACACCCTTCAAAGAAGACCAAACCCAACACTGGACAATTAGGACTGTCAAGTGCTTCACTTTTGTTTATAGACTCTATTACCTTGCTTGTCTCTGTGTTTTCTCTTAGATTTGTATTTCACAACCAATTTTGGCTAATATGTTGTTTTGGTTGTTGGGCTTATGTTCATTTTGAATCTGTTAGTTCAACAGTTTAATTAGTAGTCTTTTTAATAGGTTTAGTAGTTGATTGGTATGGTTGTAGTCTTGTTAATTTACCCATTACTGTGTATAAGTTTTTAGTTGAAGGTCCAGTGTTTCAAACCTCTACCCTATGCAAATTCTGCTTTTAGTAAATAAAGAGATGGGGAACCGTAGTCCTTGAATGAGATGTCCATGCACATGTAAAGTCCACTTATTGAAAATTACTTTAGAACCATTGAGGTGTCCATGCATTTTTAGTTCAAGGGTAGTTTGCATCCACGTACCCTCATCTTTATACCTCACTAATAAAGAGCTTACAACATTAGTTTTTAGCCACATTTCTCTCCTCTTGTATTTCCCTATTTATTCCAATGTCATAATTCTACACCAATGTATGAAACAAATTGCTCTAATAGCATTATAATCCAAATTTTGAAAACACGGTGTTTGATTTGACTTCCACAACAAAAATAAACATAATTCTGCTCTATTATAATCAATACACAGAACAACAAAAGCTCTCTGGTGAGCCACTCCCAATCATGAAGAATAACCAATCTTCAATGTATTAAGTGCTTTTCCAGGGTGATCACACAATTTCACATAAGAAAGGACCACTTATTCCAATAACTTTTACCACACTTGGACTCTCCTATATTTTGGCACATTGCAAATAATAGACTTCCTCCATGTTGTCCCTGAAAAATGCACTCATTTTTGGGACAACCTACAAACCAAAATTTCTCTCTTCCCTTCTCAAAATTTGTTCTGAGCTTTCAAATTCTTCATTTTTAAGCTTTTTCCGTAAAGGGGATTCACAGGTTCAACAGGTTTAAAAAGCTTCTACAGGTAAGTTTAGTCAAAAGAACAAGTTTCCAACACTAGTGGTTTCCAGGTTTGGTTCAATGCGCTTGATGCAAAAGAACAAAGGACTTTGCCAAATAATGAAGAATGAACCATTGAACCGTTGAACCAACAGGTTCAACGAGTTCAAAGTTCAAAAGTTCAACATGGTTCAAGCAACAGTCAACCGATGACGTCCCCGTGGACGTCAAATTTAACATAAGGGAATATCCGTTGAAATTCAAATAAAGCGCAGAACTCAAAGGAAAGACCAAGCGACTGGCTGGAAAGATAGCCCGATAGCTCGAATTGCAGCAGGAAGAGAAAAGCTTGCGGAAAAGCGCCCGATGGAAGAAGACAAAGTGCAGCGAATGTGACAAGTGTTTGCGTTTGTGTTCTCCTTTTGAGTTGCTCGGGCAAAACGTGTCGTGGACTCCATTTTTCGTGAGTTTCTAATGAATTACATAACAATGGAACTTGCCACTTGTCAAAGACGCAGAAAGGACCCCCCGAAGACTTAGGCAAGAAAGGCTATAAAGAGCAAAGAAGCGCTTAAGCAGTGAAGAGAGGAGCGAGATCAAAGGATCAGAAATATCTTTGAAAGAGTTATTTCCAGCAGATGAAACAGTGGATCGAGTAGACTTCTGATCGCACCAAACCAAGGACGCAGCCTGTTTTCTTCCACGAATTAAAGACGAATGAACAGCTGCGCAGACGTCAGGGGGGACGGACCAGACAGTCCATATTAAAGAGAAGACATATGGGATAAAATAGTTAAGACAACTGCCCTGTTTTCAACGCAGTCCTTTGACGAACTTGAAAACGCATTCAAGGCATTGAATGCACAGCATGGGCCGTTCTTTGAAAAACAAGCGCCCAAGTCTTTCTTGGGGCTCTATATATTGTAATCTCTCATTTGTTGTAAAGGAGACTTCTCATTTTTACAAGAACAAAACTCTGCACATTTTGAAAGAAGAAGACTGAGACTTTGAGCTCAGGTTGTAATTTCATTTTCTTTGTTATTTGAATAAGAAAGCAGGTTTTTCGAGACTTTGTGTTGTTCTGACTTGTGTCATCTGAAGGTGTCCTTATTCGTTTAATTTGGTGCACAGAATTAGTAAAAGTAACAAAGAAGTGTCTTGAAACCAACTGTAAAAAGACTTTGTGCTTTCACAATTGTTTTCAGTCAGTGTTTTTCCTTTCTTTTTTTGTGTTGAGGATTCTGGGGCGACTTTGTGCCCCCATTATCCTTTGTGATATACTCTTTGGACAGTCGAGGTGGAGACTTTGCGCTACACTTCAGGATGATGGTTACCCTGTTACCGGTTACTTGATACCAGAAAGAGTCTTGTTGTTTGCAAGAACAAGCACTTTTGAAAGAATGCCTTCTGTTGCCTCACCAGGGTTTCTACTATTTAAGAAGGAATCTGGGTCTTCGTTGAAAGTTGCTTCTGAAAGAAGAGAAGCACCTTCCCCATCACCCAGTATTTCTCTTCTGTTTGTCAGCATCATCTCTGAAAGAAGAGAGATGGATGGTTTGTCCTACCCCCTGTGTCTTACTTTCTACATATATATATATATATATATATATATATATGGTATATAGCCTCCTGCATCTCCTGCATACCTATAGGGAACCTCCCCTTGATGAGAGGAGAGATTTGTCTCCTGCTAATGCAGTAAACCTGCACATCTAGCCGATTGATCTCCCTATGCTGCGGTGATAGAAACTATTTTGGTCACCAATTAGCCGGCCGACAAAATATTCACCCAACACTCCATAGAGCACAATCCATGCTTTATCCTTTGAAAGAAATCTTTAGCCTTTCTATGGCTTAATTTACTATACTCTTCAAAACAATATTAAGCATCTGAAGGCCTAAGAATTACTCCACAAAACAAAATCTTTGCTTTATCCTCCTAAAACAATATTTAGCTTTTCTAATGCTTTATTTGCTTAATTCTTCCAAACTATCTTTGGCCTTATTGTTTCAGTGTTTCTAATGCTTTATTTGCTTTATTCTTCCAAAACTATCTTTAGCCTTTGTATGACTTTATTTATTTAATTATATTTTCCTATAGTAGACTTGTATTTTAATATCTTCATATTTCCTTATGATAAATTTTTGCTTCATTCTTATCGTATCCTCCGAGACAAAAAGCTTATTCTTTGCTCACATTCAACATTCAATTAGGTCAAGAGTCTGTTAGGGTGTGGAGCTAAAAGCTTCAACTGTTTGCAGACACAAAGAAGAGGATGTTGAAGAACCAGAAGCACCGGCGTCGGCAGCATGACCGATGTCGGTCAGATGCAGTGCAAAAGGAAACCGGCGATGGCAGGTAGTCGGCCAACGTCGGTAGAACTAGGCAAGCAGGGACCGACGTCGGTCGCCTGTGTATTTTCAGAACTGCTGTTGACGAACAGTCAGTTAAGTGAAGCGAGTGTTTGCATGTCAAATGACTAATTATAGTCACGAGCTGCGTGTCTAATTATTGTAGTTAGATTTCTATTTTTGTAACTATGGGATTCTATTTAAAGACCCATGAGGCATGTATTGTAATTACCAAGAAGGCAAGTAAAAGCATTGAAGCAAGCAAGGTCAAGGAGATCTACAGGTGTAAGATCAAGGAGATCAGCTGAAGCTTTCAAGGGGGGATAATAACTCAGGCTATAGAGTTGTTGTGTTGAGCAAGAGAGAGAGGAAAGAAGGTCTTGAGGTGTGGCAAGCCTTTGAGGTGGAGGAAGAAGTGGCATCTTCCTTATTGTATTTTCTTCTAGTAATATTTAATACAAGAGTGTGTATTGTCTCTCAAATTCTTTGCTGACTCAAATTTCTAGTTACTTTATCATTCTGGTATAATTCCGTGTTTAATTGCTTATAAGAAAGTAATCAATTATGCTTCCGTTGGATAAAGGGTCTCCTAACAGTTGGTATCAGTGCATATTGATTGTTGTAGGTATCCTAACAGTTGGTATCAGAGCTACGGTTTGCAAGAAGCAGGTTATTGTTTTTTATTACAGGTCATTCACAGGGTTTTCTGATTGAGTGGGAGTTCAGCAATGGCAGAAGAAAGTAAGCTACGAATGGATAAGTTTAACGGCAAAAATTATCAACACTGGAAGATGCAGATTGAGGATTATCTGTATCAGAAGGATTTGTACTTACCATTGGGTGGGGTTGCATGCAAGCCCACAGATATGAAGGATGAAGAATGGAGTGTTCTTGATCGGAAGGCTCTCGGTTCCATAAGGTTGAGCCTTGCATCGTCTGTGATTTCCAGCTTATCACAGTGCAAGACAACGGAAGAGTTGATAAAGTCTTTGGCGAATTTATACGAAAAGCCCTCGGCTTCTAATAAGGTATATCTTATGAAGCAGCTATTTACTTTGCAAATGCAGGAAGGTGGATCGGTACATACTCATCTCAGTGATTTCTATGGTTTGGTAAACCAATTAGCTTCAGTCAATATTGTTTTTGATGATGAGGTAAAGGGTCTCTTGATTTTATGTTTTTTGCCTGAAAGTTGAGACGATTTGGTTATGGCAGTAAGTAATTCTGCATCTGCTTCTAAAATCTTAAAAGTTGATGTTGTGAGTGTGATCTTGAATGAAGAAATACACAGGAGAAGCACAGGTGAATCATCAGGGAATGCTCTAAGTGCAGAAAGCAGGGGAAGGCAAAGGGAGAAGGTTGAGCAAGGGAAATCAAGGTCGGGAAGGAGATCCAAATCCAAAGGTGTTACCTGCTAGTTTTGTGGAAAGAAAGGACATACAAAGGAGTGTTGGTTGAGAGATAAAGAGAATCAACATGCAGGTACTGAAGAAGCAAAAGATGCAAATATTGTGGTACAGGACACTCTCAGACTTTCTTTGGATAGTCAGGTAGGATCATGGATTTTAGATTCTGGTTCATCTTTTCATGCATCCCCAAACAAAGATTTGTTTCATGAGTATGAACAGGGAGACTTTGGAGTGCTCTATTTAGGGGATGGTACGCCTTGTCAGATAGTTGGCAAAGGAAAAGTGCAGCTGAGATTGCAGATTGACAACACATGGGTGTTGAAGGAGGTCATGCATGTTCCAATTCTGAAGCAGAGTTTAATTTCTGTAGGAAGATTGGGAGATGAGGGATGCACAATAACCCTCACAGCGGACTCTTGGAAGGTTGCCAAGGGAGCACTTGTTCTAGCAAGAGGTAAGAAAGTAGGTACTCTTTATCTACCTACTTGTATTACTGATTCTACTTCTGGTGTAGATTCAAAGATGTGGTCTGATAGGCTTGGTCACGTGAATAAGAAAGGAATGGACATTCTTGATTCAAAAGGTATGTGTTCAAATTCGGAAAGCACAGATAGAGTTCATTGCAGAAAAAAAAAATTTGATGCTTTTGACAGGAACAAAGAAGCCTTGGTGTTTATAGAGAAGATGAAGGATAGAGATCAGTCACAGGGGCTGAATAAATCTGAGCAGGGCAGCATGGACAGAGGTTTGATCCAAGATGAGCTCGCGGATGAAAATTTCATCACTTACAGGAACACACAGACGCCGATGTCGGTCACATGCGACCGACGTCGGTCATCCAGATACCGACATCGGTCATGTGCAGACCAGCAGGGTCGGTAGGTTGGGCAGGAGAAGTCCGACGTCGGTCATAAGGACCGACGTCGGCAGTGGGGGACGCCGGCGTCGGCCAGGGAAACGACGTCGGCAGTCAGGGTCAGTGCAGGGAACCGACATCGGTCGGGAGCAGACTAGGAGATCGCCGAGATCGGTCACTAGAACGGATGATGGGTAGACAGCTAGCTGTCAAGGAGTCTCAAACACCCATATGGAGGTCAGAAATGGTAAGTGAACCTCATATTCGTTGTTCACCTTCTTTATATTGCTTACTGATAGTCAAGAACTAGGAAGATGGAAGTAACAATGCAGGTAGAATCCAGAAACAGTGGGAGCTTGACATGGATGAGGAGTGTGAGTCCTTGGAGAAGAACCAAACAGGTATTTGTTGGTAGAGTTGTCAGCTGGAAGGAAGCACTGGATAGAGGGATGGATTCCCGTTTTAGAGAAGAGAGTGGATGGACACGTGAGACAGAAGGCTATGGTATATGGTCTTGTTTAGGCTGCAGGCAATGGAGGTTTGACCATTGTATTTTATCTTTACCAGGTTGGATAATATTAGCTACATTATCTTGTTACTGTATTGTGTTACTTGTTGCAGGGTTTTATATACAGGGAGTTTTCTGAGCTAAGGGTAGAGTTGGTTCAGAAGTATGTCATGAAGAATTTGGTAGCAGCAAAATTCTTTTGGCATAAGTGACAGGTTCAGCATCACAGGTTTCAGTGGTGGTTGGTCTTCAAGAGTGACTTTGAAGAGAGATACAGAGCCTAAGGAACAAAATAGATGGTGTACAGGTACAGGTACAAGTTGCAGTTGTTTATCTCCAAGTGGGAGATTGTTAGGGTGTGGAGCTAAAAGCTTCAACTGTTTGCAGACACAAAGAAGAGGATGCTGAAGAACCAGAAGCACCGGCGTCGGCAGCATGACCGACGTCGGTCAGATGCAGTGCAGAAGGAAACCGACGACGACAGGTAGTCGGCCGACGTCGGCAGAACCAGGCAAGCAGGGACCGACGTCGATCGCCTGTGTATTTCCAGAACTGCTGTTGACGAACAGTCAGTTAAGTGAAGCGAGTGTTTGCATGTCAAATGACTAATTATAGTCACGAGCTGCGTGTCTAATTATTGTAGTTAGATTTCTATTTTTGTAACCATGGGATTCTATTTAAAGACCCATGAAGCATGTATTGTAATTACCAAGAAGGCAAGTAAAAGCATTGAAGCAAGCAAGGTCAAGGAGATCTACAGGTGTAAGGTCAAGGAGATCAGTTGAAGTTTTCAAGGAGGGATAATAACTCAGGTTATAGAGTTGTTGTGTTGAGCAAGAGAGAGAGGGAAGAAGGTCTTGAGGTGTGGCAAGCCTTTAAGGTGGAGGAAGAAGTGGCATCTTCCTTATTGTATTTTCTTCTAGTAATATTTAATACAAGAGTGTGTATTGTCTCTCAAATTCTTTGTTGTTTCAAGTTTCTAGTTACTTTATCATTTTGGTATAATTTCGTGTTTAATTGCTTATAAGAAAGTAATCAATTGTGCTTCCGTTGGATAAGGGGTCTCCTAACAGTTGGTATCAGTGCATATTGATTGTTGTAGGTATCCTAACAGAGTCCTCATTCTAGGGAAGCACATCAGGCTCATTAAACAAGAATAGACAATAAGGGAATCTTATGTAGTTTCCATCAGGGATAGAAGGCAAATGCTTAAGGAAACCATTCTTGAAAAAGTGGTATCTAGAGGAAGGGGCCCATTAGTTTAGCATGCATCAATACATGTGATAGGACAAAATCATAAGAATACCAATTTTAAAATAAAGTAGAACTAAAAGTTGTTGTAGAATTACTACATTATCATAAACAACTTGTACTCAATAATAAAGTGCAAGAGCCAATCATGTCAAGGCATAGAATATTTATAGCAATTCGAGATGCTATTCACATATTTAGGACCAATTTATTTTTTAGAGCATTTTAATAAGCTAATGTAAACATCTATGTTTTCCTCCAATTGAACATGCGAAACAAAAATGATAGTTTAATGATACAATAGTCTTATTGGTTGACCTTTTTCAGACAACATTTCGATATCATATGATGTACTTCAAGGTGCACAATTACTTACCGTGTCCCTTTCCCTAAACATCATGTACCTGCATATTCTACTTCTATAGTTCCTGAATTATCCTATATAGTCTAATTCTATAGTTCCTGAAATATCTTGTACAATCTAATTCTATCCTAAAATATCTTCATGTTTCCAACATAGGATTCAACATTGTGGTTGATGGAGGATATTGATACTATTTGACAAGCAAGATAAATTGACTTTGAGCCACCTGCCAATATGGATTTTTGACCAAACAACAGCACAAATCTTGCACCAGCTGGTCGTACAGATGTATGACCGCACAACAAAGAACTCCTTGGGGAAAATAACAATAGTTCACTTCCAAATTCACTAGATAATCCATGTCTTAAACCTATTTCCTGATTATTTGGAAACTATTTCTAGTTCCTTGCCTACCAATGTTGCATACCTTCACCTTTTGTACTTAAGGTATTCACTAAGCAAGAATGATTAATTATTATTTTATTTCCTCTGGTAGTTGAGGGAGGAGGGAGTGGTGAGAGCAATGGCAGAGATATAGGACGAAAAGTGTAGACTAGGCAAGAAAACAATGATGTAATGGGAATATATTATATAAGCATCATGAACATATCATATTTGAATATTATGAGTCCATAACTTTATTTTCTATCATGTAGATATGCATGAGAAAGAACCCTAAACAGATGGATCCAAAAGTATCACTTAAATAAAAAACATGAGTTCTAAGTTCAAACCTAATTTAATCACAGACAAACCATTTAGTAGAAGTTTCACTTTCTCCAGCTAGTGGGGTAATGGTAGAACATGTTTATAAATGAAATAAAATAGCAAACAAAAAATTCACATATATAACAACCTTGAAAGCAAACCTCATAACCACATTTACAAGGTTTTAACTGCTAATCCGTTGAGTCCATTTCCTCCATGCAGAGTGGGCAGAAATTATCTCCATCATCCCTAGCCTTCTCCAAGTGAAATCTTTAAGAATTAAAATTGTGTCAGCTTTTTGAAAGGGCAATGCCAAGCAAACACTGTAGCACAGAAGAATTCAAAGAAATTAACATCCACAAGACAAGAAAAAAAAAGGCAAGTAATTATATTTTTTGTAAACTTGCATATCGTACAAATTAAGACAAAAAGGGAATTTCAAATATTTGAAGCGTTAAATACTAGCTATAATATTTGAAGCACTGAATACTAGTTGTAGTAGATCAGGAAAAACCTTAAAAATAAAGCAACACAAGCAATTTGCCATAGAATATGAACACATAATTTACCTTGCGTGGGCTAGAGATTAATCAAATGCTTTTCAAAAGGACATGTTAAAGAAGCTTTGCAATATTTTCCATAAATTCATTTATGGTCAAACCTATGCATGTGTTTTAAATTGAATTCATTCTAGGCATCTCTCCTACTATAGGGTACAATAATTAATTAGACTTGGGCAATAGACTAAGCAACAGTTTGCTTTTATCAATAGACAGTCTGGATAGTAGATGTATATAATCATAATATATTCAAACTCCGGTTATTACTAGATACTTTTTGTAGTTTCAATATGAACTGGCATTGACTCTTGTTTTTTTGGATCTCTGCTCTTATTTGTGTGTTTCAACCACAATTACTCTATCAAACAAAAACTTTCAATTGACTTTAGTAAGATAGTGTTTCTCCTAGTTCTATTCTGTTTGATATTGAAATTTATCGCACTTAGTCCACTTTTAAGCTATGTTGTTATGTTTTTGTATGCCATTGATTCAATATTGTGATGTTAGTCCCATTTTTAATTTATAACCTACATTATTTATCAATCAAAAGAATAGTAAAAAGTTTTTACAGCATTATGAGGTTCAAATCACCCTCAACACAATAAGGCAGTCCATAACCCTAGTAGAAATGCAGTGAGATTGTAGAATGACAGACATGGAGTACATTCAAGTGTAATACTTGGAGTATATGAGGTTCAATGTCTTCAAGAGTGTGATACATGGCTTATCCCACACTACGATCAAGGTGGCACATAACCTCGCCTAATATTTACCTCGTATGTATAGTTTAGATAAGTGCCAAAAATCCATGATACTTAAATGCAGCACCAAGGCCCATGTACAATGGAGATTTAGGTCGTGCAAAAAAGAAATTCTGACAATCACCAAACAGAATTATGACAAGCAAACTTAAGAAAAAACAATAAACAAAACAACAATTGAAAATCAATCTGTCTAATAGAAAATTGCTAGATGATAACTAAAGTTTATGTCAAATTGCTTCATTGTCACAGAGAAACCCTAACTTATACAAATGCTTATCGAGACAGTCCTATTGAGAAACAAATCTACAAACCAAAAAAACAGGCCGCATATTACTGATAAAACATAAAAGGTAAAGGTGAATTTTTTTGTCCCAACCTAGAACGTTATCTTGGCTTAAAGACCACATGCGAATGGGATTTTTTAAGTTTACCTTATATCGATTTGTCTCAAAGTTGTATGTCCTTGGATTTTGACCTCTACAACATAAATTGTTAATTACTGTAAATAACAATTTACATGGGTGTGCAAATACAGTATGCTTAGTTTCCAAACTTTTACATAATGTCTATTGTTTCTCGACAACATAAATTATTAATTACTCCATACAAAATTTGTTCAAGCCTGCAGGTACACAATGCTTAAATACCAAACCAATAAAAGCATGCAATGCAGATAGAGATCTGTACAAATAATAACGGACAAATCTGTACACATAATAAAATACAAGAAGTAGACTGAGTTTTAAAAGGTTAAAAAAATTGGCCCCGGCAAAGGACAAAAGGCAAAAATTCGCGAAATTTTTTGCCTAATTTCAACAAAGAAAAAACAGAACAGCTTAAAAGATGTATAAACAAAAAAAAATCTGCTTGAAATAAAGCCATACCTGGACCAGAAACACGGAAAAATCTGCTCCGCAGTTGGAAGCCGCAAAGGGTTTATGTGAATTTATATTGCATGTTTTATGGGGATTATATGAAATTGGACTGCTGTAATTGTCATTATTATGATATATTCGTTGGAATTTGTATTGCTGTATGTCTTATTCTCTTTCGCGCCTCTCCTATAAAAAGCACAAAAGCTGTTTGTGTCATTAGCGAAGAGGAAAGCAGCAGCAGGCGGCGACAGGAAGGACAAGATGAAGGATGAGCTCTATTGTGTGTAGGTGTCCCATTTACCATCGCCTGTATTGTTTGTAATACCATATATCTTTGCAACTACGGTCTGAGCCAATCTGAACGACAGTAGGGCAAGTCTGAGTGGCAGCAGGGCCTGACACTAATGACAGCATCTAACAGTGGGACCCAAAAATAGTGAAGGTCAATAATCTGCACAGTTCCTTTTTCTTACTTTTAGGGTTTGTCTTTACATGCAACATATATGCAACCATAAAACTTGAAACAGAGAGGAAACCATGGAAGAAAAAGCCACATTTCATGATGCAAACCTAACAGCAGGTAACATACACAAAAACACAGATGGTATGGATAGCATTTTAATCGGGGAACAGAGTTCTATGGAGGGAAAGAAGAAAATAGGGACACAGCAAATGGATCCTCAAAACAGCATGCTAATCCCATTTGGATTAACACATACAACAGAAATCCTGAGTAATCACAAACTCGAAACAGCAGAGGACATAGAAACAATATTTCTGTACTCACAAAAACAAGGTTACAATCAGGCCAGACTAGTGGATTCAGGGGAAAAGCTCACATATGTTAATGCCAAATAGTATAAAAGAATTTTGCAGTGCAGACAAATCAAGATAGCAAAAAAAGATAAAACGGATAGGGGCAAAAAATGTGTGGCAATCCTTCCAAAGTCATTGAGCAACACTCAAACAACCCCAGATGCAAACACAACACAAAAAGCCTTCAGCTTTTGGCTAACCAGCCAAGGCGACCATCTAAAGACAATATATTCTCAGAGAGAGGTAGCGAAGAAACCAGAAGGCAAGAAACACCAAGCATCCAACATAGGGGAGAATGTTGGAAATCAAGAAAATCAAGGTGAATATAGCTCCATATCAACACCTCTAACATGGTCATCAGAGTTGTATGTCAAGGAACTATTGACTTTGAAGAGGAGGGTGGATAGCATGAAAATGAGAGAACAAATGAAGGACACCAAGCTTCAAGAGATTATTGAAACCAGTCGAATGTTGGCACAGAGTAACAAGATGCTCAAAGACCAAATAAATAGTTTGCAACGCATCATGGAAACAGGGCAACAAGAGATTATTTCATAAAAGTCTGAACTGAAACAAAGCAAGAACAGAAAAATAGCCACAACAGATAGAGAAAGAGGTATCCCTCAGATCAAAGAGATTCAATCAACAATAACAAACATGGAGGCTAAGGAAAATACCCTGTTGGAAAAATTAGAAGAACCCAAAACATGGGCACAAGTAGTAAGAGAACCAACAGAAACACAAAAGGAGCTAATAACTAAGAAAATCAAAATGCAAATGTGGGAAGAAAGAGACCATCAGGGGAGGGCAGCGAACATAATCATCAAAGGGTTGAAAGAACATGGAGAAGGAGAAGTTACCAGCAAGTTGGTAAGAGACTTCCTACTCGATCAGCTACAGTGGGCAGGGCATATCTATCAAGCAAACAAAATCGGTAAAATAGCAGGGGGGATAGAACCAGAAATATAAAGGTAACCTTGAAAAATGCAAAAGATAAGAATAAATACTAAGAAAGAAGAGGTTCCTCAAAGGCACACAATTTTATATAGACGAAGACCTAACCCCAATACAGTTGGAAGAGAGAGAAAGAATGGGAAAAAGTAGTGGCAGCAAGAAAGGGAGGGAAGCGTGGCTATATAAGGGGAAAGCCCAGTTTAGTGACAAAAATACACATAAATAGGGAGGTGGGGCCCCCCAAGATCATCTTACTATGGTTAGTTGGAATTGTAGAGGCTATCCTTGGAGGAGAGGTCCTGGGTTGGGGCACATAGCAGAGGGCAAGGACATTATTGTCTTGATAAAAACACATGAACATGAGCGCTGCAGAGTGCCAGAATTTGAAGGTTATGAAAAAGTCTCGATTTGGAATGCGCTGGTAGATAACGGAAAAGGGCATGGAGGTGTGACAGTCTTGGTAAGGGAAACATGGCAAGGAATCATAAAAGAGGAAAATAAGGATCCAAACAATCAGCGCATATGGTTGAAGTTGACAGACAAGAAAACCACTTTCTATCTCGCAGTGTGCTACTTTGCCCCTTATGGATCTAAAACATACAAGAAAAGGACCTTGAACAGAGAAGACCCTTTTGAAGCATTGAAAAGAAATATAGCAAAAATTGCACTTCAGGTGAGATCATTTTAGTAGGGGACTTTAATGCAAGAAAATCAAACAACCAAGCTCTTTATCTTGGTAAGGAAGAAGGGTGGGATAATAACCCTTTATGGTTAGAAGAAGATGAACATCAGAAGTGGGAACGAGTTTCCCAAGACACAAAAGGGAGGATCTCTCATTTTGGGGCTGAACTATTAGGAATATGCACTTTACATGACTTGATCATATGTAATGGTATAAAAACATGGCCGAAATCAGGAAACATCACATGTCAAACATACAACGGGCAAAGCATAGTGGATTATGCCATATGTTCACAAAATTTTATATCATGGATATCAAAGGTCGAGATAGGATGCTGTCCAACAGAAATGAAATCAGACCATAACCCTATTTTTGTGAAGATTAGAATGAAAAACAATGATCAACAAAGGTTGAATCTTCAACCAAATAAAAAAATAGATTTTCAAAGTAAAATACTTATGAACTAGGACACTTTTAGAGCAACATTGCAAAACAGATTAAGGAAATGTAGGGTGTAGGCAGCTCAAACAAGGACAAGAGAATAATAAACAATGAGAACTTGATGACTATCATACACAAGGCACTAAAGGAATGCAAGAGATCTAGACCCAAAAGAAGTAACAAAAACAACTTCCCAACTAATCTGTGGTTTGATGATGATTGCAAGGAGGCAAAAAAATTGATGAATGTCTCAGGGAAGGATAAAACACAAAAAAGTGTACAAAAATCTAGTGAGAGATAAAAAAGAAGAGTTCATGAAAACTAGGAGGAAGGAGCTGATTACTATGGAGAAGAATAATTCAAGAGGTTTTTGGAAGAACTCCAGCAGGCTAAACCAAATGTCCAAAATAATATCTCTGACAGTCAATGGCTAGAATATGCAAAAATGTTGTATAAAAGAGATCATAATCAAGCTGCTCCCTCCCCCCTCGGCAATTGTCAATAGGGACAAACTAATCTCCACAAAAGACATCAAGGAAGGAATCAAAAAATTAGCGGTGGGTAAAGCTCAGGACTTGGATGGTTTGCAAGCAAAATTTTTAAAATGGGGTTTGGAAGATCTTGCACCACACAAAAAAGATATTCAATAGGGTTATTCAACATGGCTTTCTCAAAAATTGGACAACTAGCATGGTCATCCCACTTCACAAAAGCGGCGATGTCAACAACCCGTCAAATTACCGTACTATTATGATTAATCCTCTTTTTGGTAAACTTTTCAGTAGCATGGTGGAATGTAGAATTAGCCTTTGGGCTGAAAAAGAAGGTAAGAGGGCGAAATGACAGGCAGGGTTTAGACCAAAACACTACTATTGATCATTGCATCACCCTTAGGCATTTGATTGAAAAGGTTTGGGACAAGCAGGGGGAAGAGGTCTATTGTTGCTTTGTTGATTTCAAAAAGGCATTTGACACGGTGCCATGAAGCAAACTCTGGGACAGAATGGAAAAATTGGATATATCAAAAAAATATAAGGTGGCGGTTCACAGGGTCTATGATCAAGTCTGGGCCAAAATCAGAACAAAGGGTGGACTATATGAGTGCTTTGGGAGTGACATTGGGGTCAAACAGGGGTGTCCACTATCCCCCACTTTGTTTGGACTATATATTGACAAGTTAGAGGAGTGGATTGAAAAATTGGGTGAGGACATGACACAACTAGCCTCCTATGTGGTAAAATTGTTGCTCTATGCAGATGACTTTATCCTAATGGCTAAAACGGAACATGGTTTGCAAGAACATTTGAGAGCTCTAGAATTATTCTGTCAAGAGGTGGGAATGCAGGTGAACATTAGTTAGACCAAAGCCATGATTTTTTCTTTAAGAAGAAAAAAGAGAATTAAACTTTGAGTTCGAAGGTGGCCCCTTGCAAGTGGTAAATGAATACAAGTACTTGGGCCTTGACTTCCACAATAATCTCAGTTGGGAGGCTTGTAGAGCTAAAAGAATACAAAGGGGGTGAAAAGCCTTATACATGCTCCAAAACAGATGCAGATCAGCTGAATTATGGGATTGGAAAACCAAGATGACTCTTTTTGGGCTACTTGTTATTCCGGTAGTGTTATATGGTTGTGAAGTTTGGGGCAGCAACACATCAGCAGCAAAATTGAGACAAATAGAAAGGTTACAAAAGCATTTAATTACAAGTAGTTTCAAAATAAAAGCCACTATACCGTATGAGATCATGCTCGCTGAGGCGGGGACCTTTTGATGGAAGCAATGGCATTGATCCAGCTATTAGGTTATCTGAAGAAAGTGGAAAACATGGAAGGATGTTGTTGGCCAAAAATAGCAGTGGAGTAAATGCTGAATAGGAGGAAGAGCACATGGATGAAGCAAAATGACAAATGGATGGACAAATGGGACATTAACATGCAGCACTGTCTTAATACCAATGTGGAAATGGAAAGATATGTGTGAGAAAAAGTCAAAACAATCATGTGGACAAAACAGCGGGGACGTAAAAAAGAATACTATGTCAAGAACTTTAGTCACACATGTGACCATGAGCAAAAGCACTATATAGGAGCAGAGATAAAGTGGAAAGCTAAAATTTTAATTGCCTAGCTGAGAACCAGTTCACACCATCTTAGATGTGAAACTGGAAGATGGAAAACACCCAAGGAGGAATGGTCGGAGAGGGTTTGTCAATTTTGCAAGTCTAGATCGGTGGAAACGGAATGGCATTACATCATGGAATGTATAGCATATGAGGACATTCGAAGTAGTTATGTAGATATCCTACAAGGTGAAGCACTTACAACTTTGTTTGAAGAGGAAAAGATAGCAAAAATAGCATACTACTTAACTAGAATTCATAACAGAAGATCCAAACTTAACAAAAAAAATCGAGAAAAGACAGAAGTAACAGTGTGAGGCAACTTGTTGGAATCATGTCAACTGATTTTACTTCTGAGTCCCAAACACTGACTGGCTTCGTAAACGTTATTAAAAACTTGCATTCATTCATTCATTCATTCATTCTTTTCTAATCCTTTCAAAAAAAAAAAACTGAAAAGCTGTCTGTATCATTCTTTTCCGCTCCACTCCGCTCCTATAAAAGATACAAAAGTTGTCTGTCTCATTATCATCTGCTCCTCTACTATGAAAAACCAAAAAACGTCAGGTTATATATGCATTGTGTATATAAAGATGGAGATTATAACAGGGGCGTTCGACTTGGCATTAATAATGGCATGCATCGCCAACCTTTTTGTCTCCGTTTAACGTCGGTGGCACGTTGTACTATGATATAAATTATAAACAGTAAATAATCTTATCTATCTGCATATATTATAAGTATTGTTACAATTTGTATATATTATAAGTATTGTTGCAATTTATAATTGGGAAAAAAAACTGTGTCAAGGAAAGTGTGTTATGGATGGAAGAAAAAAATTAAATTGGATCATTTCAAATTTTTTTTTTTTAAATAACTATTTTTATAGTCATGAAACATAAATGGATGTTGAATGTTTTTATCGGTTGGATGATACATACGTAATCTAATAAACTGTAGAGCTTTTTTAATTATTTGTATAAATGTTTTGATGAACGAAATTATATACACATTGAAATAGTTGAAGCTTGGTTGTATTGGGATTACCAACAAGCAAAGTATTAACATCAACATGAAATAAGTAATGTATTTTTAAAAAGTATTGAAACAATGATATAAATATGTAGCCCAATGGATAAGGCACTGGCCATTCAAACCAATAAATTTTGGAGTTTTCTCTTGTATTTTCAGTCCAAGTTCCTAGTAAAAGTTAGTTATGGTCATCAAAAATTGAACTACCTAAATTATCTAATTTTGTTCCAATGCATAGACCAAGTTCAAGAGATGAATTTTGAGTATAAACTCTTCGTGAAAATTTAGAGCATATAATGTTTTATGAATTACTATTGTTTTATTATTTAATACCTACGTAGTAACATCTTTTCTTTTATGCATGGTTTTGGGTTTCTCATCCTTTGCTTTCTTTTTTAAATATTTGATAAAAGGATTTAGAGCATATAATGTTTTATGAATTACTATTGTCTTATTCATTAATGTGGAACTAGTTTAATTAATTATTCAACAATTAAATAATGAGTTTAGCTTATATTTGTAGAAATTTAAGTTATGAAAATCATACTTTTTTCATTATTATTTTATTTGAACAAAATATTGATGATTATATAATCATTGTAATAGCAAATTAATTTCGATAATAATAAATAATCCAATATAATAAATTAATTATTAATTTATAAGAACTGTATTAACTATACCATAAATAATAAATAGTAGATAATAATTTATCTAATGTAAATATTAATCCCAACATTAAATATGAGAATCCATTCTTCCTATCATAATATATTTTTGGTTTATTATTTATTCAATATTATTTTTCAAATGTTAATATAGTTTATAATAGAAGAAAGAAATATCAAAATAATTTATATATTTATTATAATTTATGTATATTTTTTTGACGGTGTTTATAAAATTTCAATTTATATCGAATATGGTTTATCAAAAATAATGATTTTATTTTATGATTAAAATTGTAATATAATTATACAACTATCAAAATTAATAACTAAGCCCTTTTCAATTAAATCATATATTTTTATTAAATGTATTAAGACTTTTAGAAACGATCTAATTAATTTGTCAAATTTTATAAGATATTTATGTTATTTAATGCCTTATATCCTTAATGTCATAAATCCATGAGTCTACATATACATATAGAGTTAATTACCTAAATGTTGGAGTTGTAAATATTTACTAATATAAATATTGTAAATATATCAATCTCAAAATGCTTATCATAGATTTTTTATATAAGATATTGATTAATGACTGTCTATTACTTTTTCTAAAAATTTCCTAATAACTAGTGATAAATGGCCTCAATCTATATTGTATCGAGCTCAAAAAACTCTTTTTCAGGTAAAAATATGGTCTCCAAAATTCAACTATGTCAAAGATATTTCAATTTTATGATCCACTTCTCCAAGTAAGAATAGAAAACTTCCACATGATAATTAAAAAACAACATCGAATTTAAGGATGAACATTAATCGATAACATCTCACAGATGTTACAATCCACTACCACCACCCAACTACCATTATAGAATGTGTGTCAATGTAATTAAGAAAACATTTGAATGGGAATTTATTTGTGATATAAGTGAAGATATATATTATTGAAAGCAAGGAATATATTTCATTAGACCATAAACATAAAACATCCCTGATCAAAGAGGAAGGTGGTGTGAAAAAACACATCAAGTAAAAAGCACTATAAAAATCAAATTAAGTTCAACAACTTAAGTAAGTACAAATTACCAATTCCCAAGGCCAAATAACATACAAACACCAAACTGTATAAAAAAGATGTTATTTTTTGGAGGAACATATGATTCACTTAGCCTAATTTTCCTCTTTTGCCTTGATATGTTGCTCATTTGGCATATGGGGATCAACCACTATGTTTAAAACTGCACACCAAGGCTTTTTATCATTATTAGTTTTTTTTTAATCAATGGAAAAATCAATAGGGCTCTCCAATGATGCCCACTCAAAGGATGCAATCCACTTTTAACTGGATTGGCATGTGTTAAAGCAACCTCATTTATCACCTAGTCTACAACCTTTTGACTAACATAAGTATTCACTTAAGAGGGAAAATTTATAGGCTCCTCAATGGGATCAAAGGTCACCTAAGTATCTTCATTTCTTTTTAAAGGTTATTAATAAGCCATTACTTTAGGACCTTCATCATTTGATTTGGTATATAAGACTATAAAAGGGTTAAGATTTAACCCAACTTGAATATTCTTTTATTGTAAGATTAAGCTATAAATTTATGCCTAAGAAACAACTAAATTTTTAATTGATATATTACATTCTCTTCTTTGAGAACAATTATTTAATCTAATGTAAGAGTTTACGGGTTCATTTGTAATTCTACATCAACTAAAAATACTTAGTCCTTCCCATTAATTTGTAATTTCTAATTTTTATTCTATTTCTTCCAACTACCTTAAATTCATTGTTTTCACTCTCTTTTTCAATGGCTACAACTAAGGGTTTGTCCTGAGTTAAAATGACCATAGTTGTGGCACATCAAACACCAGAAAGAAAGATTATCATAGTATAGAGTTTGTTCAAACATATCTTCCTCTAGATATTTTAACCATACTCTTATAGGAAGAGGTTTTATCGCATGCTTTTGAACATAACTTTTACCATTAGTAATATGCTTCTTATTATAGATTTCATAATAAATAAAAATAATCTCCCAAGGAGAGTTTCCAATCCTTGAAAGAATGGTTTATGCCCACGAATATGTTGGGGGGATGAATAATCTTACCCATATTGAGGCTACCTTTGGATCATCTTATGAAAATTCAAAAATGAGGTTCTACAACATTATGAATAATATTAATTTTCTAAAAATCTAAGTTTTATGTTCTTTTCTTTTATAAAAATAACAATAAATAAGCCTTTTGTTCTAATGCATAAATCCACATGTCATTTACCTTCCAACAAACCATTGCCTAAGCTCATAATTTATTATCACGAGGCCACTGACCCATAAACTTGTAGATCAATGGTTATATTATACTTCTATGTAATGCTAGTGACAAGTATGTATTTCCAGGAACATGTATCGGCCAACATGATACCATTTAGTAGCTTTATCTAATTGTATCTTCCAACCCGATACCATTCAGTAGTCTTTCCAAATGTAACGGTAATCTTGATATAGTTCTGTGTCTTTCCAATTACACCAACTAGCTATATATAATTTGTGTCTTTCTAATTGCATCAACCAACCTAATACAATTTTTATTTTTATTTTTTTTATCTAGCCTCTAGTAGCACTTTATTTCTACTTAATTGTATTAGCCAACGCAATAAAATTTATTTTTGTAGACTTAGTTACCAAATTGTATTGGCTAACCCTATGTTGTTTAGATCCAATAGTTAACTTGTCACATCCCACTTTTTCCATGCTAGCTGTGATGGTACATGTATGTGATTAAGTGTTAAAGAATATAATTAATAATTATTGGTTTCTATGCAATCAAGGATTGATTTGATTAATATGATTTCAGTGCAGTCAAATAATTTTGTCATGTTTCTATATTTATATAATACAGATAAATATTATACAATTATGTGGAATAATTGTTGGTTGCCATGTTTTACTACTTCATATCATATGATTATTATATCATAACCTAGATAGATGTTGTATACTCATTTTATATGACACATGTACATCCCCTCAAAGTGAGGGAGAGCATTATCAAAAGAATGAGCTAAATATGAACTACGAGTAGTAGAGAAAGAATCTCATAGAATAAGGTATAATCATGACAAAGAAAGACATATACCTTCCTTGCCTTGGCATAACTATTAACATTTGATTTGGTGATATTCTAATTTATTTAACATTTGATTTGCCTTTTGGGATAGTGGGGTTTGTGGATACATTAATTGTGGCTTCTAAGAGTATTATCAGTATATGTGACAATGAATAAGGTGTATGTCTAAAATGCCTTGTATTCCAGTGTAATCTAAGCATATATCAGGGATATACTTTTGTTTAACCAATCTCATCTACATGCTTTGTCGTATGTTTCATAGTAAAATCTTTACATTATAGACTATTGGGTATGCAACCCAATGGACCTACACAAATTTTTGAATGATTATTCAACACTATCATTTCTATTTTTCAATCTTGTTGATCGATGACTCAATTTCAATAAATGTAAGTTTAATCAGAGTCAACACTCATTTATGAATTTATGATATCACTTTAAGATGCCCTCCTCGAATAAACATTCATTTCATATTATCATCTGTATATGCCAAATTGTACGGTTAAACTTTCTAGATGTTAGTATCATCAAATTAAACGTATTAATAACATAGCATGTTAAATAAAGTTTTGACAAAACTGAAATTAAGGATATAAATAATGTATAGATAAAGGTGAAAATAAGATCTTAGTACGATATAAGATTGAGATTTTGAAGTAGAATTATGACGGAGCATTATAAGTTTTATAAATTTTTAAAAAAATAGTGGATGAAACTTGACATTATGTAAAATGATCAAAGTGTTGGCATGAAGGTGGATGGTGTGCCAAGTAAAACTGAGGGCTTTAAAATTGTTTTGAGTGACATAATAAATGAACCGTTGAAAATGTGGGTTGGTTATGTATATGTGAATATATAAGACAAACAGTTTTTAATTGGCCCATGGGCTGCACCATTTTTAGGTTAAGGAGTTTGAACTCAATCAAACCTCTCCAATCATTAAATTTAGAAGAGATGTGCCCCTCTAATTCGAAGAGAGGAGTGTAAGCTGGGATTACGCTCACAAAAATTGAACTGATTAGATTTAACATAAGACAATATCAATTCCTTATGGGGATAATCGTAGAGTGTGTTACAAAAGTTATTCATTCCATGAATTTCTATCTTGCATTATTAATTTTTAAAATAAAAATTAGTCAAGCTTCCATGCGTAGTAAATGTAGAGTTTATATTTGAAAAGCTGATCCTATCTATTAAAAACTTTTTTGATGACGATCATTTATTCAATATTGCTTTTCAATTGTTAATATAATTTATAATTGAAGAATAAAATCAACAATAGAAATATATATATTTATTATAATTTTTGAAGGTAAGTTTGTTAAAATAAATTGATTACATTCTTCATAAATATGGTCATACAATTATCAAATTTAGAAGTCTTCATAGAAACACACGAGTACATTTATTCTCATACGTTTGTCATGGTTGTTTTGATTTTGAACATAAGTGATGACCTTATTATTAATCAACATCATCAAGGATTGATCCACATCAAATATAACAAATAATAGATTTATCAAAATAAAGATATTTAATGCACTCTGTGGGTCAAAATGGTGTCTTCATGTTGTGATAGTATTGTAAATTCAAGGCTTTTGGATATTTGATAGGACATGCAATATTTACCTTAAATACCCATATTAATATAGATCAACATAAGTGTAGACACATAAATTTAATCATTGTTTGACAAGATTTATTCTTTACATATTGTACCATGTTTGGTCTAATCACCATTTCGATAACGCGCAATCTATAAGGGGGTCTTCATTATCTTATAAACACTATAAGTATCATACAAACATCCCTATTTCAATCCCATTCATCGTTATTCAACCTACAAGTTCATGTCAAACCTTTTCTAATAGTCTATGTACTTCTAAGACAAGCCCACATTAAGTCAGACAATGTTTACATATTGTACCATGTTTCGTCTAATCACCATTTCGACAACTCGCAATCTATAAGGGAGTCTTCATTATCTTATAAACACTATAAGTATCATACAAACATCCCTATTTCAATCCCATTCATCTTTATTCAACCTACAAGTTCCTGTCAAACCTTTTCTAATAGTCTATTTGGGGAGTAGGAAGGAGAAAAAGAATGTATGTAGAAGTAATGAATTGAGGGCTCTCTCTTAGTAGAGAATACTTACCATGTCAAGTTTTAATCAGTATTGTAAATAAATAAAAAATTTATTAAGCTCTTCAAAGTTTTTTTTGTGATACTTAAATGTTACAAGTTTTATTAGTACGACTTATTAGATGTTAAGATAATAATCACTACAAATCTCAATTGCTGATAATGATTGTATCATCACTAAATGTTTCCATTAGTATATGAATTTTGAAGATGCTTATAATTGTCAATTTTTTTATTTTTTTTGCATAAGATTATGGATAACATATATGTTTTGTGTATTGTTATTTGCTATGATACAAGCAATGCATGTTTTAAATATGTGTATATTGTATGTGGTCTAAGGAAAAAAGTGATAACTTTTAATTGTGCTCCAATTACCGATGGTAGAAAATTGAATGGTTCATATTATGTAACTATTATTCATGGTCTTATGACTCTTTATGATCTGAATATAGAGAATGTGATTTTTGAAAGCAATTCTAAATTAATGTGTGACCAAATGTTCGATAAGATTTGTGTAAGAGACGAGAAGTTGGCCACACTTCATAGATAGAGTCACTTGTGTAATAAATTTTTGATGTGAAGATCAAATATGTAAAGGATGTTGGGGATGTGAAATCAATGACAAGGTGGGGTAGATCAAGTAGTGGTGGTGATTCATCTATTAGTACTAGTGTGGTTTTACTACCTATGTAGTTACAAGACACTATTAATGAACCTCTTTTGTCACTTTTTGAGTCAGAGTTGAATACAAATGATGAACAACGTACACCATCATTGACACTAAGACCACAACATGTTTCCAATGATGTCAGATTAGATATTGTGAGATGCCCAACATGCAACTCTATTGTAGAGTTTCCGGGGAATAGGGAGGGCATAATGTTAGTTTATGATAACTATTTTTATTTATTTGTAGTATTTATATTATATGTATTGTGCATAATATTTAGGTATTTATTGAGTAGGAAGGAGAAAAAGAATGTATGTAGAAGTAATGAATTGATGGCTCTGTCTTAGAAGAGAGTACTTACCATGTCAAGTTTTAATTAGTATTGCAAATGAATGAAAATGTTATTATGCTCTTCAAAGTTTTTTTCGTAATACTTAAATGTTACAAGTGATATTAGTATGTCTTATTAGATGTTAAGATAATAATCACTGCAAATCTCAATTGATGATAATGATTGCATCATCACTAAATGTTTCCATTAGTAAGCAATTCATTCATGTAAATTTAATAATGATGGGCCTTATATCAAGGATGTAATAACTTAGTACATAAATATTGGAAGTATCACTTTCCACATTTTGTAGAATCCTTAATTTGGGTTCACCCTATTGTTGTTGAACCCATTAAGAATGCCAACAATCTATAATATGAGTTTATATTTTCTATAGATTTTATATTACCAACAACAATAAACTAACAACATAAATAAAATATAACTTAACTTTGTAAGTAAATCATCCATGTTAAATATTGCATGTGTCAGTAAATCATCCATACTTAATTTAACCAATTCAGCACACATGATGTTAGAGTATTTTTCTAATTTCGCATTCTTGTGAGGCATGCATATTCATATTTTAAAATTTTCACAAACTAGAATAACTATAAAGTTAAGAACTACTGTGAAATGAACCATATATATGTAAAAGTCAACGAATACAATGAAATGAACCATAATAAAGGAACACACTAATTATGATTATTGTTATCAATGTTGGAGGTCAGAAACATGGATGCAGTTGGATTTATTGTAGGGCAAGTCATAAGATGGATTGGAATGTTTGTATAGACTTTGATCTCTTCCTCATAAAGTTTTTTTTGTGTTATGTTCCTATGATGTTTGACTTCCAAAGCAATAACCCTATCACTTGCCACAACTTCATATACTCTCAATGTAGTTTTTCTTTTGTTATTTATTCAATATAAAGCTCTAGCTCCTTATTCTCATTTGTCAAAGACAATATGATTGTATTCATTCCATCAATATTTTATTTCAATTTGCCTTCCCTTTTTTTTTCTAATATTTTTCCATTAATCCCATACATCCACCCTAGTCTTCAAATGCCTTAGTTCACATTCTCAAAGGTGATCATTCTTCTTATGATTGTTAAATGTTTTCTTTTTTTGCATAAGATTATGGAAAACATGTCTTGTGTATTGTTGTTTGCTATGATACAAGCTATGCATGTTTCAAGTATGCATATATTGTTTATGGTCTGAGGACAAAAATGATAGCCTTTAATTATGCTTCAATTACCAATGGTAGAAAATTGAACGGTTCATACTATGTAACTCTTCTTCATGGTCTTATGACTCTTTATGATTAGAATGTGATTGTTGAAAGTAATTTTAAATTAATGTGTGACCAAATGTCTAGTAAGATTTGTATAACAGACAAGAAGTTGGCCACACTTCATAGACAGATAGAGTCATTTGTGTAATAATTTGTTGATGTGAAGATCAAATATGTAAATAATGTTGGGGATGTGAAAACAACTACAAATTTGGGTAAAACAAGTAGTGGTGGTGCTTCATATAGTGGTAGTAGTGCGGTTTCACTACATACAACATTGTTGGCACTATGACCATGACATGTTGCCAATGATCTTAGATTAGATATTGTGATATGCTCAACATGCAACTCTATTGTAGAGTTTAAGGAGAATTGAAGGACATCATGGTAGTTTATGGAAACTATTTTTCTTTATTTACAATATTGTCATTATATGTATTGTGTATAATATTGAGGTATTTCTTGGGGAGAAGGAAGGAAAAAAAGAATGTATGTAGAAGCAAAGAATTCAGGGCTCTCTTTTAGTAGAGTACTTACCATGTCAAATTTTAATTAGAATTGTAAATGAATGAAAGTTGTGTTATGTTCTTCACATTTTTTTTCGTGATACTTAAATGTTACAAGTGCTATTAATGTCTTATTAGATGTTAAGATAATAATCACTGCAAATTTCAATTGATGAGAATGATTGCATCATCACTAAATGTTTTCATTGCTAAGCAATTCCTTCGTGTAAAGTTACTAAAGATGGACCTTGTATCAAGGATTTAATCACTTAGTACATAAATATTAGAAGTATCACTTTGCACATTTTGTAGAATCCTCAATTTGGGCTTCACTCTATTGTCGATGAACCCATTAAGAGTGTCAACCAGCTATAATATGATTTTTTATTTTTTATAGATTTTATATTACCATCAACAATAAATTGACAACATAAATAAAAGATAACTTAACTTTACAAGCAAATCATCCATGCTAAATATTGCACGTGCAAGTATATCATCCATACTTAATTTAACCAATTTAGCATATATGATGTTAGATTTTTTATCAAATTTCACTTTTTTTGTGAGGCATGCATATACATATTTTTCAAATTAGAATAACTACAAAGTTAACTACTATGAAATATATATATATATATATATATATATATATATATATATATATATATATATATATATATATATATATATATATATAATTCAACAACTAAAGTGAAATGAATCATAAAACAATAACACACTATTTATGATCATTGTTATTAGCATTGGAGTTAAGAAACATGGATGCAGTGGGAGTTGTAGGGCAAGTCATAAGATAGATTGCAAAGTTTATCCACACTTCGATCTCTTCCTCAATGTTTATTTTGTATTATGTTCTTATAATGCTCGACTTCCAAATCAATATCCCTAGCACTTATCACAACTTCATATACTCTCAGTGATGTAATTTTATCCTTGAGCCACATTTGACCTTGTAGTTTTTCTTTTCTTATCAATACAAAGTTTTAGCTCCTTATTCTCATTTGTCAGAGACAATATGGTTTTATTCATTCCTTCAATGTTTTCCTTCAAGTTGTCTTCCTTTTATTTTCTAAAATTTTACCAGTTATCTTATACATCCACTCTAGTCTTCAAATGCCTTAGTTCGCATTCTCGAAGGTCAATAATTACCTTTGCATTCATTTTTTTAAGACTTTCAGATTGGTTCATGAAATTTCTTGGGGGAGTGGGATTGGGCTTCTTGAAAGCTAAACAGAAGAAAATCTATGGATATTTAATGTTATAACCCCATTGGGTTTAACTTGAAAAAGGTATTTAAAGAAAAAAGAAATTTTACTTTAGTAATATAAACTGAATTATTCTCAAATAAGATAAGATATTTGATCTTTAACTAAATACATATTATATTAATGCATGGTTATGATTCATTTAGGTAATGATTAATTTAACAACATCAATAAGTATTAAATACTCAATCCATTATAAATTGTATATCTGTTGAATATTATCTCAGCCAATTGCTGAAAATTTATATAATAAAATTATATAATAAGAGTAGCTAACTGTTGGTTATCAAAGTAAAATAATACAAAGTTTTTATAACAGATTGAATATAGATATATATACATTGTTCTATGGAACAAACAAGTATCCACAACCTTTCCATTATATATAAAATATAATCATAAGTAAAAGTCTATATCGGTTGACAACTGGAGGTGAGAGAGGGCATCAACAGAGTGCTTTTCCACACCAACATACCATAGATCCTCTGCATCATTTTTCAACTAGGGAATGGCCCTCCCTTCATGGATGAGCAGATGATAACGATGCAGGTATCAAGAAGTCAACTGGGACCCATGTGTTTTAAGATATTCATTACATGCAACATATCATAAAGAATTTCTTTATAACATGACATCGTGCATACATGTATATCAATCAAACAGGTGAAATGATAACATTCAACTATAAACATTATTTTTATCAAAGTTTTCATTTGATTTAAATATCACATAGATCAATCATGTTCACACACACTCATTCAAATTTCATTTATTCAATGTATTAATGACTCTAAATAAATGTGTGAGAACTTTCTCACATAATTATTTTCTTAAATGTCATTAATACCAAAATTTTACTAAATAAGTCATATACAATATTTCTATGGAATTCTCACATAGATTTACTAACAATATCAAAATATTTAAATCCAAAGGAAACAACATGAAATAATCACATGCTAGATGATAACAATGTAAAACCTGTTGTCATATTTTCTAAGTTCTAATACAACGTAATGTATATTTGAAATAAGGCAATATTACAAGTAAATTATTTACCAACACTATTTATAATAGTTAAATATTTACCAATTTAATGTAAAAACACCCATTTTCAAAGGTATTAAAATAAAAGTAAACATAGTTCAAGAATTTCACATTAAATTTTAAACTATTAAACAAATATTATAACCACAATGTTTATTTGTTCTATACAAGATTCCACTCAATTAATAACTGAATCAACATATTATAAATCAATGAAATACATCACAGTTTGCATATGAACACATTTATTCACTATATGCAAACAGATCTATGTACCTTCTAAATTATCCGCATATACATATATATTATGTATGTCCACTTTATATATATATATATAACTCTTAGACACTTAATTCATAATGGCTTAATACACACACACATGTTTTTATATTTTATTCATAAAGAGTAAGTTGACGTCTTTATGTATAATTCATAATCACACACACATCGATTTTAATCTTCTATCCTAAACTCCCATCTTAAGAAAACATTAACTCAATTTTAAACCAAAATATACTTTACATTAAAACCACACAGCACCTAATGTCCCAATTAAATGCCTTAAAACATAAATCTCTAAATATGAAATATTCTATTGTGTACCATATGGTACGCAACTTATTGGAAACTATTCGACACAAATTTTATCTCAATATTAAATATTTGTGTTCTCTATATATTTCAAACTTTTATTATTTATAAATGTCTAGCTCAGTCATTGTCTATACCACATAACAGTGTCAGGTTAACAACTCACATAATCTTTTGCAAATTATCTCACATACGCAACTGTTTAATAGGGTAAGTTCATATTTTAACTTATGTCCCTATTTATTATACTACTAAATACATATATGCTCAATAATAAATGGAAAAACCTACAGGTGTCAATATATACTATATGGCTAAGTTGTTTCTCCATTTTTAAAAAATAACCAACACACAACCACAAATTAAATAGACTAGCACAGTGTTATCCCTTATACATCCACAACCATTTAACAACATACTAAATGACAAATCTAGTTTTATACCATTTAACTATGTCATTTATCTAAATGTCAAATCCTAATGGTCTGAATAACTAAGTAACACATATAGTTGCAATTTGTATACAAAATGACCATTCTTAGTTGTATGTTACTCTCATATTTTCCCACTCACTTTTTTTAATAAATATAATTTATACATAATCATTACACCATGAAAAATAGAATAACAACACAGTGATGTTAACATCCATGAAAAACCTTATTTTATTTTCCAGCACCTTAACGAACCATATTATAATAATAATAATAATAATAATAATAATAATATCTTTTTTTCTCCTAATACACAATCATCTAACAATCTATTTTATACACAATCATATATATAATCGAATCAAATTAAAAACCCCAATCCATTCATAATACCCTAACTAACTGAGTAGCAAATGTTAACCCCCAACTGTTCCATTCAAGTCAATATACACAACCATTTAACTAAATAATAATACACAACCATTTTGAATTATAAATGAAATAAAAACACAACCATAATCGTTCTTAATACCCTATATAACCATGCTCATGTTTGACTTTTTGAATGAGTGATTTGATTTTGGGGGTAGATTTCTCTTTCAACAAGGTCAAATTCCTGGTTTTATATCTTGAAATTAATAAACAAGAAAACTGGTATAAAACTTATTTAACATTCTTTAATAACCAAAATGACATCAACATAGTTATGTAGGATAAATAAAATAACAAACCCTACCTATAGAATAATGTTTGAAGAAGATTTTCTACCTCCCTGCGTAAAAGAGACTTTCTTTTCTTCTATCTCTTCTCTGTCAACCATGACTTTCTTTCATTCCAAAAACCTCATCATATTTTATTATTTCCACAGTCATTTTCATGCCACTCGAAACTCCTAATTTAATGGCAAACCCTTATCCATCCATAAATTCTTAGGAATGACTCGCCATAACACTAGAAATTCTCGCCATGACTAAAAACTTATAGCTTTGATCACCAAAACAACACAATCATCTTACTATCTCCTCTCAACTTGCAGTTGAAACCTAACTCTTCCAAACTTGCATGGATTGACCAAGCAAAAAAAAATGATGACTCCCCAATTAAGGTTGATAAAAGCATTCATCAACAAACATAATAATTATTTTTAATAATTCAAATGCATATAACAACTTTAACCATTAGTCAACAAAGTTTCGTACCCAATTTAGTGCCTTAGGTATTCAAAAACCATGTCATCTTTGGTATCACAAGAATCACTTTCACCTAAGATTTAGGTTAGCTAATGTTTATAAAAACAATTTGTAAATGACTACAAACATAATTTATTTCCATGCTATTTATTTGTATAACAATATTTTTTCTATTGACTGTTTGCACGTACATGCCATGAGTCATAAAATCAATAATTCACAAGTAAAATCATCTAAAAGACATACATAACTGTAACATTCTGCAATGATAACAACATCATAATCATAGAGAATAGTAACAACTGCAATGTGACAAAAATAACATCTAATCATAGATAAAAAACCAATCAAAATGATCAAGCATGAAATAACCAAACACATTGAAATTAGAGTAAGCATATAACTATTCACTTGTAAACATTCATGCATTTATTTGTACTACATGGTGTGTAGGGTTCCTTGTTGAATCTCTCCACCTCCAACATAATCATATACAACACCCTCCCTGATGATACTCTCCATATCTATTTAGAGAGTGGACTATCTCCTGCATCCACCTCATAAATATAAATGGTAGTTAGCCCGTAATAATAATAATCAATAAAAATACTACTAAAGCATAATAATATTAAATGAGCATAACCCACATACATATGAAACTCATGCACAACTAACCAACAAGTAATAAGCCACACAAAAATAATCATTATATGTTTGTCCATACATCAACATAAATAAAAATAGTTGCTACAACATTAATTAAACAAAATTAACCTCATTAATATCTATTTAATAAGCAAATCAACTTTAGTGAGGAAATCAAGGTGTAACATTTAATAAGTATATAACACTTACAGAAATCTAGTCTTATGAAAGGATGTCACCTGAAATTTGATTATTGGGATCACAATCTGCAATCAATATGTCAATCAATTTCCTCTTGACAACTCCATTGGTTCCTTTCCTTTTATCTTAATTTTTGTCCATTACTGAACAAACAAAACATTGTAATATAATGACATGCAGTTTCATTGGTTCCTTAATTTTTATAGCAAAATGGAAAACAATAGACCTTTATACAAAATGTGAAGGGTATTATACAAAAAAATAAGATGCAAGACATTATACAAGCTATAATAATATGAACAATAATACACCATTATACAAATCAATGGTTCATTGGTTGCTTTTCTTTATATACCAAGATGGACAACAACAAACCATTACACATAATGTAAAGAGTATTATACAAACAACCAAGTTGTAGGGCATTATACAGATTGTAATAAGATGAATAACAATAGACCATTGTATAGACTGGTGGTTCATTGACTCCTTTCCTTTATGTAACAATCAATATTTTTATTCTCAACATAGATGCTACATAGTCAGTTTGCATTCTTCAAAGACTACGAGTGTAAAAAAAGGGCATCCATCAACAAAAAGATTACCCTAAGATGAATATCTCATGTCTATTTAGAATGAATTAAATTAGATGGTTTTTAATTTTTATTATTGTTTGAATCTTTCAAACCTAAAGTAAAAAAATTAGAAATAAAAATAAGTAATTTTGATTTACCGTAGGAACCACTAAAGAAGGATTCCTCGTAAAGTTAATGATTAGTGATTCTTTCTATCGACTGAATATATTCAGTCTTATATATACACGAGGAAGGTAATTAAGAAAATAATAATAATCAAATGATTAAGTTATTCTTTTTTAACACTTAGGAGCCATGCGAGAAGAAAGTCTCATGCACAGTTATGAATGAGAGAAAGGAGGGAGGAATCCCCTTTTCAACTCTAACTCTCCCACTCCAGTCATTGTTTTTATTTCTATTATTTCAAAAGTAGTTGCTTCAGCTTTAGCCACCAGAATTTTTGATATTATTTTCTATTTTTCATTGAATGAATGGCATCTTCTTTTGGAAATATTAGATATTCTTAGTATGATATTAGGAAATTTAATTTTTATTACTCAAACAAGCATAAAGCAAATGCTTGCATATTCATCCATAGATCAAATCAGATATAACCTTATTGGAATAATTGATAGAGACTCAAACAATGGATATGCAAGCATGATAACTTATGTGTTGTTCTATATTTTCATTAATATAGAAACTTTTGCTTGTATTATATTATTCAGCCTACATACATGAACAAATAACATTCAGGATTATGTAGGATTATATGCAAAATATCCTTTTTCAACTTTGTCTTTAGCCTTTTGTCTACTATCTCTAGGAGGTATTCCTCCATTAGCAGGCTTTTTTGAAAAGCCTTATTTTTTCTGGTGTGGATGGTAGGCAGGTTCCTATTTATTAGTTTCGATAGGAATTTTATGAGTGTTATTTCAATTTATTATTATCTAAAAATAATTAAGTTATTAATGACTAAATAAAACAAAGAAATAACTTCCCACGTGCAAAATTATAGATTATCTTCTTCAATCTCAAAAAATTATATCGAATTCAGTATGATTGTATGTGTAATAGCATCTACTCTATTAGGAATAGTAATGAATCCAATTGTTGCAATTGCTTAGGATATATAATTTTAAGATCTATTTATTCAGTAAATATTTTTCTTATGAACTAAAAGAATTAGTAGATTTTTACTCATATCTTTAAAATTACAGGGAATACATTGAAATTATAAAATGACCTAATTTAAAATTCAAGTTGATTTTGTAATTTAATTAGAAGTTCATTCTATACCATTAAATAAACATTTTCATTATGTTATTCAAACGTTTGTAAATAGATTATATCATTCGGTTCTAGGAGATATGTTTAACATAGGATTAAACTTAACATATTAGTTATTTGGGTAACATAATACTTATGGTTTCTATTAAATTAAAAAAAAAATGTTTGATGGTAATATATCGTAATATTATAAATATTAATTATCTTTCGATAATAAAAAATCAAAATAATTGGCTGATATAATAGCATTAGACCATGACTTATATCACAGATTAATATTGTAATACTCCAATACTTTATCCTTGTTATCCATTTTCTATTCCACATATAACGATATGTGATTATAATATCAATAACTATTTTGTTCATGACATAAAAGTTGCTTTTGGGATGCCTTGATGGTGAAATTGTAGACATGTGAGACTCAAAATCTCATGCTAAATAGCGTGGAGGTTTGAGTCCTCTTCAAGGCATATATATTGTCATGCCTATTTCCTAAGCAATTTGACCATATTAGATCAAATTGCTCAGGCAATAATATTATAATTTGCTTATCTTTTTTTATACTAAAAAAAAAATCCAAAAATGATGTTTGTTATTTCATAATGTTTGTTCAAGTAATTCATACATAGAATAAATAATAATTCATTGAACAATTAAATTATTCCACCATTTTTTATTCCAAAGCCCTAATATTCTTGTTTCATAGGGCTAGAAAAAAAACTAATGAAAACATGAAAGAAAATGCATTATAAAATAAAATTACTTTGATTAAAAGGTAATAAAAAATAAACAAATTTAAGGTGGATTGCTTTTTTAAATTTTAGCTTACATTTTTATTTTGGTTTACATTAATAAATGTATCTTCTTTCCTAATCATTATTAGATTAAATGAAGGAATTAAATCGAAAAGAATTTATATAATCCCTTTCAAGGTGTTGAAAGATCTGGAAGTTGTAATATATATTTAACAAATATACCGATGTTTTATCCCTTTACAAATAAATGACGTATCCCTTTTTCGAAATAAAAAATGTCAGAGAAAAGTATACTATAATTATAATAAAATAAATATTGACTAAGCATAATAGAGCAAATAATGCTCAACAAGTTAAAGAGAACTAACTTAACTCTTTTTACTATGTTTATTCTTAAATGGTTGCAATATCAATCTATCTTGATTGATCTAGTCCTTGTTATTCTTATTCAATCCTTCCACTAATAATCAATTAATGTCACTCGGAGAAATCCATTTTTATTCATAATAATGTATTTAAAATTTGTTTCAATAACATTCTGTCATGAGGAAGAAATTTGATAAATATTCATAACTTTCGGATAGAGTATTATAAATAAAACATTCATTAGATAATAAATTTATATTTTCCCTTTCTCTTTCAATCAAAAATTATCTGAATTTATTATCTCTTATCTTTTCACGTAACTGATGGTCATACATTAACATTGGACGATATGGATACACATGTCTAAATTGGATTCCAATTTCTTGAAAGCATTCGAAAGCCACAATATGCTCCTTAACCTCAATCTCAATGTTAAAAGGCAAATCATTGTTATTATCCACAATTTTAATTCCTAAGGCTATTTTCCTCACCCTTTTTTTTCTTACTATAGATTTTGTCATTTTTTATACCCCTTATTACTCTTGTTGAAGAGTAAGTAAGATAAATCCTTTTTAGAGTCCTTGAGGAACAAAATTTTCTCCTTGTGAAAAAGCAGGGTGCTTATTTTTAAAGTAAATACTCACGGGATCCCAAAGAAATCATTGAGCTAGATAGATTATCTGTGTATATTTCTTTGCATACTCTTCTATATCAAATTGATATATTCCCATATTTTTAAACCTATTGAATAATGATATTGCTTCCCAGAAAGCCACTGACTTTCTTTGTGGAACATTAGAAGGATCATGATAAATAGGAAAGGGGTCGTAAGACGGTAGAAATTTCTTCCAAAATAATCTGGAAAGATGAGTTGGCATTTCTTGAAACCCTCTAAATAGATGAATATAATCTAATAAAGGGTTATATTTTATATGATCGAATTGATTACTATGAATAAAACTAGAATGCCAAGTCCTAGGAGAACAAACTATGTAAGTGTGTAATTCTCCTACGTATGAGTACAAAAATTCTGTAGATATAATGATCTTATCTACTATAAAAGATAATCCTTTTTGCATCATAAATATTTTTAATTGAGGAGCAATTTTGATGTGATTTTTATCAAAATTATTTTGATGTATTGTTACCAACCATGAAAACTCTTCCAAAAGACTTTGTAAAAGACTAGAAGCTAGATTGAAATCATTTACAATGAAAATATCAACATGAGTCCAATTATCTATATTTGATTCTAATAGAAACTAATAATATTGAGCTACTGATCTGGCCAAGCAACCCAAAATATGATAGAATATGGTTAATTCCTTCCATTCTGTTCCAGCAATTGAAGGTTTTAAATACCAGTCATACAAATTTTATGCCCTTCAACTCTAAAATTTCATTCTAAAATTTGGGAAATTCCTACAATACGTCAGTTTATTTTATATAATAAATTTTCCTATCTTATATGGAAGTACTTGATAAATATCAATGAAATCAAACTTAAAATGGTTTGGAGCCCAACTTGATCTATACATAGCTTCTCTAATTATACCATTGCCTACAGTTGAAGTGTTTTGGATAATACTAATTAGTCATATGCAATTGGCAAGTTTTTCCAAATCTAGTTTAGTAAAACCTTTGGTCATTAATCCAAAATGATGTATCCTTGTGTTATATAGATTCCAAGTATTCATGAATTGAATGATCACTTCTACCTTACTACATTATTGAGGGAACTCCTTGGAGATACATATCATATTGGTGATTATGAGGAAGAAACTAAGGTCCCATGTAGTAATAGAGTTGGGAGCCAAAGTATCATACCAATCAAGGGCCTTCCCCTTGAAAGAAACAACCAATGACATGATGGCAACATTTTCTTTAGTGATGTTATGTATGTTGCAAAAGTTGGCAATATTTATTATGTGTTCAATAGGAGTGATGGCAATTTATCCCATGTATGAAGGCACACTTTTGAGGGCTGACATAAGAATGGCATCATAGCGATCAAGTGCTAAAGGATTATGTTCATTGAAGGAAACAAAGGGTAGGTTCCTTAGGGCTACCATCTTACAAATTAGACCCAAAAAAATTCTCCTAACAAGTATGTGAGCATCAAATGATTTCTTTGAATATGGATGGGTGTTAGCAAACCTCTTTATTCGAGATGAATAGTGAGGAAGCTCTAAGAATTTAAATGAAATGCCTTTAGCAGAATATCTTATCCTTACCTTAAGCATGAAAATGAAGCACTAGTCTATAACTGAGAGCCAATAATTGTTGGAGTTGCCAGATACTACATGAAGGAAGCTTTACAACTTCAAATTTGTCAAGATTAACATCTAAATTTAACAACTTCTTGGACCATGAAGTCCCACAGGACATGCCAAAACTATTATCAATCAGATTAAAACCATAAGGAGGGATACTCCAGTCTCCTCAAATTTGGAATAACATTGAAACACCTCATATGCTATGGGTGATAATTATTAGAGGCAAGTCTTTAGATTGAAGGACTAACTCCTTTACACAACACCTACAACTAACCACTAGCCTACTTACTTTGAAGGAAAAGGGATAAAATGAGATCAAAAAGTAATCTAATGGAGGTGATGTACCATGATAAACTCCACAACTTAATTGAACTTGCTCTGTGAAAGAACAACTACAAATCTGATTTCAAAACTCAAGGTTTTCCTAACACAATGCTTCAATATGAAGGTAGAATTCAAAGTAATTCTCAAGGTAGATGATTAATAGGTCTAATAATGGACTCTATTTACCCCCTTATGCACTTGAAATCATATAAATCTATCAATTACACTTCATAAGACCTGCTATAAAGTAGATTACTTACACTAAGCATGAGAGAGATAGATAAGTGCAAGGAAAGAGAACTATCACTTGTTACTCATAAATGGACTACTTCACACACTTAAGCAAGAATTTAAGAAAAATTAAACCAATTTTAATCTTTGTTTTAGAGGCAAAATTAGTATTCAATTTGGTATGGCTTCACCATACCAACTTGTGGATGTCTTACAATGCCAAAAGTGGTAGCTTATATAGAGAAATGAGGAAGAGAGGGGCGTAGAGGAGGGAGATTACCAATTGTCCATATGAGATATAAATAATAAAGGAGTTAGAAAATAGTCTCAACATATTTCCAAGGACATATGTCTCTCCTCTGAAGATGCTTCATCATCCAAGCGGGGTAGGAGTTAGATTAATTTCTTGACACCTTGGTCATCTTCAAAATTGCCTTTTTTTGCATGAGAAGAGTGACAGATGGGATTTTTTATCATCTTACCATGACTAAATTTAAACCTTCTCATTTGACACCTTGTATACATTTATAAACTCCCTTGATTTGGCATTTTAGTGTCAATCATCATCCATCTCCTTAGGTGTCTTTAAACTCCTTCATATACCACGCCTAGCCTTGTCCAAATGGCTCAAAACTTGATTTTAACTTCATCAAGGCACTCTCTCTACCTAAAATGCATTCAAATACCTTATCAGACCTAAATCAATCCATTTTGATTCATGGAACAACTCTCAAGCCTCCATTTTTCTCCTCAAGATCTCATTAGACCTCTTTTCCTTATAACCCTAAAATCTTGTAAACCTCATTGTGTAGGACAGTATACGAATGATCATAGGAAAATGAAGGCATATTTGAGGACCCAGTATGGATTTACAACTCCATGCCATTTTTTAGGTCTTGAGAGTGAGTGTAAGTATATTTTTTCTACTGTTATCTTCTCTCAATTAGGCCTCCTAGCCTAGAACACTGAGTTTCTAATCCATACCTCTATATCTTATATAAACATGTAGATGTTCCTTACTTTAGGTAGTTAGGCCTGTAGGTGGTGAACTAGTTGTGTATGTAGGGTTTAAATGAACTTTGTCTTGACCAATCTCTTTGATCACTCTTTCATGTTTCCTCTGATCTTCAAGTGACTTATGCATCTTGTTCATTTACTTGAGTTATAACCCTACTATATGCAATTCATCTCTTCTACAAAACTTGAAATCAGCTTGGTTCATCTATATCAACTTATAAGTGGTCATAAAGTGTTTGAGTGCATTTTAAGTTTCAAGGTCTTTAATAAAACTACTAAGCAACCTCAATACTTTGTTACTGTTTGAGAGTGTATAAATCCTCTTTGGCACTCTCAAGACTCTGCATTATAATAAATATACATCTTCTTTCATATATCTGCATCCAATAGGTTGTAGGTGACTATTTGGTGGAATTATCAAAAGTTGAGCTTTAGATACTTGCTCTTTTCAACTAAATCATGGCATTTTTAGAGGATTCAAACCTTATTGGAATTTCATTCCCACTCTCTTACAAATTCCATTGGCCTTTTCATATCATTTTACAACTTTTTCTCTTACCTTCATACACAGACCTATGCATGAGTACTAGGCTCGTGAACTCAACTAATAACTATGACACTAATCACCTCAACCCTTTATAACTCTCAAATAGCTTACATGTCTATTGATTTGTGACTTATCTCATTCTTGTCTATAATTAATCATGTTTATAAACCAAATCTTCTCATGATAATTGGTTTCAGTGTAAAATGAGGGCCTACAATTTTAAAACTTGCAGGTCTGATTTTGCTTCCATAGAATACTAAGATAGCTTCTTAAGCCCTAATACTTATAAATTATGTCAACTCTTATCCCTTTCTCATGTCATCTACTTCAAAATCTTTTAGATCTCCTGCTTAGCATTATGTAATCTCAAATTTTCTCATTTGTACATATAGGTCTGTGTATACAGTCAACTTATATGCAAGGCTTGTGTATGAGAGTTAGAGCCTATTCAATCATTCATGCTTATTGATGATATAATCGGTTCAGTCAATGTCAAATGAGTGTCTGAGTATAATAAAAATCTCTCCATTTCCAAAACACCTTCAATATGAAACCTATATCCATGACTATCCACCTACAGGTCTACAGACCTGTGGGTGGATGAAGCTTGTCTAGGTCCTTGTAGAGAGTGCATCTGAGTCTCATCTTCATTACCTTGAGTTTATAAGTTTCTCAATGCCATTTCCATATGATTTAATTGGTTTCTAATTTCTATTTGATCCCAACTAAGCTTCTTTCCTTTAGGAAATTATTCATGCACAGTGGTATGCTTCCATGAGCGAGAAACATAATATCTCTTGAAAGGAATAACATCAAGGAACCATTTTTTGAGAGATAACACATGAATCATCTCATATTGAATGGTTTTCCATGAAAAATGAGGTACTTGGAAACTTTTGAAGGTGTCAATACTTTAAACAAACCAAAATGTTTGTATGTAGAATGATATGTTCTACACACTTGAAAAACTATTTCCTTTGAATAAAACATCTCATGAGGTTGAGTTGACTGATGAAACCAACATTTAAAGAAATAATTTGACCTATGAAAACATCACACAAAATTCATTCTCGTTTATTGAACTCTGAAGTGAATAAACAGGAGCAAAACCAAACCCTGCTTGAATGAATAAGATATAGTGACCTCCTGTCACTCTTAACGATTGTTCATAAAGGAGAGGAGATGAATCTATAAAATAATGCCACAAAATAGAAGCTTACTAGGATTCTTATCATTTTCCAAAATTTAAAATTACAACTTTCTATCTCATGGTTGTACCATGCATTTGAATTTTGCCTTTATGAGCTTGTGAAGGCAATGATGGAGCAGAGAGAGAGTTATCTGCATCTCTGAGACCTAAAACTTTATTCTAAGATTGAATCTGATTTTTTTAAGCTGAAGAGACTCTCTAAAACAATTTTCAACTACAAGTAGATATTTCAAGGCCGTACAAGTGCCCATAAGTGTTTTCAAAGGAGTATTTTACTCAATTTAGGCATTGAACTGCAAGTTTTTTAGGCTTTGATAATTATCTAACCCTTTTTTGACATCAAGTATGCTATGACACTTCTTGAAACATTTTTACTTGAGAGTGGTACATACAATTCCTCAAAATTATCCCAAAAGGTGACTTAAATAACTTTATGGTGCATATCAACATAATAAAAGGTTAATACATGAATGTATGACTTTCAAGACATAAAAACCACCTTATATAATGACTCAGATCCATGTTATGTCTTTGAATACACTTGAAAACACCATGACTTATAAATGAACTTAAGACTATACAAGTTCACAAGAGACCCAACCTTAAACAAAGCTAGTCAAGGACCAATATGACCACATGAAGACCATTACATGACAATTAAAATACCATTACAAGACCATATACAAGATTGAATAACCCTATTAAAATTTTCAACCTATATGGGTTCACCATTTTGACTTGGGGGTCAAAATTGGTCAATAATGGTATGTTTACAACACAAACTCATTTGGAAAAGTTCCTCCACTTATTGAACACTTGCACAATAACATAAAACTCTTGGTCATAGACCAAATATTTATTCTTTGTGTCAATCAATTTCTAAATGAATTAGGCTGCATTTATTCCCTCTTGGCTCAAAACTACTCCAAATGTTGTGCCAATAGCATCACAATACACTTATAATACCTTGCTAAAATATGGTAGTGCCAACACTAGCTACTCAATTACATTCCTCTTCAATTCTTGAAAAATCCACTCAACCCATACTATCCATAAAAATCCTTGGTCCCCTATCAACACATTTTTTATTGTTGCATATCTCCCGTTGAATTTTCTAATGAACCTCATATCAAAGCTTCTTAAACCATGAAAACTTTTCTCTTCAAATGCACTTCTTGGTGATGATCACGCACACCTTCTCTACATCCATATTCAAACCTCCTTGTTATTTCAAAAAAATCAAGTATATGAACCCCTTCTTCATAAATATTTACTTCTTCACATCAATCAGAAACCTTCGTGTAACATCTACAACACATTCCATAGATGTGTTAGTGGTCTTCCCTCTGATCCTAGAAACACTATGATATCATCCAAGTATAAATTGAAAAACATAATATAGAAATGGTTTTAACACTTCTTTCATAAGCCTCATGAAAATGATATGTGCATTTATTATCCCAAATGGCATAACTAACCATTCATAAGACCCTTACTTTGTCTTAAATGTATTCTTCCAATAATCCCCTTATTTGATTATTATCTGGTGAAATCTGCTCTTCAAATCTATTTTCTATAAATATTGCGCCTCACTTAAGGAATTCATTAAGTCATCCATGCATGGTAATGGAAATTTTAACTTTATTAATATCTTGTTAATGGCTCTTGAAATTTATGAACATGTGCCACTCTCTCCCTTTATTCAGTGTCAATATTGAAAGTACCATGCACATTCTTAATCTTTCTTTGATCAACCCTTTGTCCAAAAACTTGCATAATTATCTTTGCACTTATTCATTTTCATTAGGCATTAAACTATATGCATCCTTATTTGTAAAACTCACTCTAGGAATCAAATATGTATGATGGTTGATACTTTCCAGTAGAGGTAATACTTCTAATATATTGCTTGAAAAAATTTATACGAAGTCATCCAACAATGCTTTCAATTTGCATGGAAGTGGTTCTCCCTTTCATTTGTGCCCAAACACTACTCTTGTTTCTACTTGGGCATGAGCACAAAGCATGCCTTCTCCCTTCCTACTTCTCTCAAGAATTATTTCCCAGACATAATTAATACGTGTGCATAGGTACTATTATGCCCCTCTTCTTCCTTGTCCTTTAAGGGACTCCATGTGAATTATTTCAATCCTTATCCAAGTGATATATGATCTCCCCCTTGCATCATGTAAAACCTTCATGTCAAACTACCACAGTTGTTGGATTATTTATCCAAAGATATTTATTTATTTATGTTTTAGTTTGTTTTGTTTGTACAGGTTGGCTATACTCATTAGTTGGTTTTCTTCAACCAACTCCCGTAAACTTATTTTTAAAGCTTACATGATGTACCAAAAAAATAAGTTAAACATTGAATATATTTTATAATTATTCCTCTCTATCCAGCCTAAACAATGGTATTAGATCCTTTTCATTCTATGATGGCTTTGCTCGAGTAAGCACAAACTGTGGGTGATTTTTAAGAATTTATATGTGGAGAACTGCTAGTGGAAAAGACAGTGGAGGTGAGCAATGACAACATTAAGGAATGGCTCGAGTGTGAAAGCCACATGTACCAATTTTTAGGGTTTAATAAATATCTTCTCTACCACACTCAGAAAGTTAAGGTTTATCATTAATATGTGCGCATCTATCTCTAGTGCCACTGCCAATGGTCACAATGAAGATTTCAATGGGTAGGTTTTTTTATCATATCTTTAACGTTATAGGTATGATGACTGCCTCAATATCCATTAAAGACTTATATTTAATAATAATTGATTAGGCAAAGGTCATACTTATGAATGCAAGAAACACCCTTTTATATCTATGAGGAAATAAAGGAGAGAGGTGTATCAAAATAACACAGAAGGTAGATGCCATTTTGATTTGAATGTGATCTTGGAGGATTTCCAATAGTGACCAAATTATATAGTCTCAAATTTTTCCTAAATTATCTACACAGTGAAGAGCTCATCAAGAGCTTTCCAAACCATTTTACGATTTAAAAAATAAACTCAATATGCAGAAGTTATGGCCTGTTAAAGTTTTCATGCAACATGGAAAAAATGTATAGGTATGGTGACTAGACATGCACATGGTCCAATATATTCTTGACACATGGACCAATGAAATCCTCACATTTGGAGTGTTCGCAATAGCTCCAAAATATTCTCCAATATTTTAGACAAATCTCACTTCCTAAGGCTTGAGAAATGGGATTAACTCCATGAATATCTCTTTCCCCACAAATGTGGGATATTTTCCATAGAAATTGGGATATCTCCCATAGAAATGCATGGGAGGTTTATCCAAAGACCAAGATATGAAGGGTGGTTCGACCCATTGACCTTCATCAACTTGTCATGCCCCATTTTGGGAGATAAGGATAAAAATATTAAATAAAGGCTTGTACATAAGGATGGATAATGAATAAATACATAATTTGTGGGGTTTGAAAAACTATATAAATCCATGAACCTCATTTTTGAACTCATTCCAAGAGAATTACAAGAGCACTCCAAGATCTCACTTACATTGAAAGTATTTGAGAAGCAAGCTCTCACTTGCATTGCAACTCTTCCATTCAAAGGTTTTGGATCCAAGCATCATGTTGTTCCCAAAATCCGTCACTAGTTTTTGGGGACAACATATGAACTATTTTGGTCATGCAGGCCAAAATTCTCTCTTCCCTTCTCAAAAAATGTTCTGTGCACTCAAGTTCTTCAATTTTTCAAGCATTTTCAATCAAGGGACTCACAGGTTCAATGGGTTCAATAACTTCAACAGGTGGGCTCTCATAAAGGAACAACTTCCAAACACTTAGGCATTTTCAAGGTTGGTTCAATAACAAGGTTCAGCCAAAAGGTCCATCAGCAAGATTCAAACAAATGGAATGAACCATTGAACCATTGAACCTTGCTTCATTAAAGTTCCAAGGTTCAACAAGTTCAAAGGTTTAAAAAGAGTTAAGCGCTCAACGAGTTCAAAGAAGTTCAACCATTTCAAAGATTTCAACGAGTTTAAAGACTTCGGCAAGTTCAAAAGTTCAATAAGTTTGGTGGACTTAAAGAAAAGAAGACTTCGAAGAAGAAATATTGAACCATTGAACCTTAAACCAAAAGAGTTCAAAGTTCAAAGGTTCAATGAGTTCAATAAAGTTTGAAAGACTTAGAAAAACAAAGGATTCGAAGAGCAAAGAATGAGCCATTGAACCATTGAACCTTGAACCAAAAGAGTTCAAAGTTCAAAGGTTCAACGAGTTCAACAGAAAAGAAAAGAATCTAGAGAGTTCAAAACTTCAAAGGATTCAAAGAAAGAGAATGAACCGTTGAACTTTGAACCGAAATGGTTCAAGGTTCAAAGGTTCAAAGGTTCAATAAAGTTCAAAAGACTTAGAGAATAAAAGGATTCAAAGAAAGATAATGAACTGTTGAACTTTGAACCAAAATAGTTCATAGGTTTAAATGGTTCAAAGAGTTCAACCAGTTCAAGAAGTTCAAAATTCACCAAGAAGCTTCGAGTGAAGGAAGGAAATGGAATATTCCAAAGATAAGTTCGAAGAGATGGTTCAATCGATTGAACCAAGGAGCCGATAGGACCACCCGAACCATTGAACCATTAAACCTATGCACTCTCAGGTTCAAAGGTTCAACGTGGTTAAAGTAACCATCAACCATTGACGTCCCCACAGACGTCAAATTCAAGATAATAAAATGCCTGTTTATTTTCAAATATGGCACGGAACCTTAAAACAAACTCAGCGACGAGCTGAAGAAGAAGCTGAAAGAGCCAGTAGAAAGGGAAGAGATAGCTCGAGATCTCAGATTATGAGGAAGAGATAAAATGCGTTAAGAAAAGAGGCAACAAGAGGTAAGGACCAAAAATATTTATAGGGAATTATTTTTAGTAGGTGAAACAGTCCACTAGGTGGACATCAGAGAGCGCAAGCACTCAAGGACATGGCCTATTTTTCTCCATCGAGTAAAGGAAAAGTGGATAGCTATGTAAATATCAAGAAGAGGACCAGGTGGCCCATACTTTGGAGGAGACATTTGATATGAATAAACATGCCATAGTTAATGCTGATGAACTGTTCCAGCATGGCCCCTTGATAGAACTGAAAATACATTCAAGGCATTGAATGCAACATAAGTCATTTTATGAATCAAAGAGCCCAAGTCTTTCTTAGAGCGCTATATATTGTAATCTCTTATTTTATGCAAAAGAGATCTCTCTGTTATAGAAGCAAAACTCTGCCCCAATTGAAAGGCATTTCCTGAGACTTTGAGCTCAAATTGTTAATCATATTTCTTTATTTGAATGAGAAAACAAGTGACCTTTTAGACTTTGTGCTAGAATATCTTGTGTTATTTAGGAAATTGTTCTTATGTCTGTTTCCTAGAAGCAATCTTATCCATTTAATTTAACAAGCAGAACTAGTGGAAGTAATTAGAAAGGTGTCATGAAGCTGACTGTGGAGAGACTTTGTGCTGCCACAATTATCTTTAGCGTGTTTGTTTTTTCATATCTGTGTAAAGGATCTTGGGATGACTTTGTGCCCCCATTATCCTTTGTAATCTTTCACTCTTTGGCAGTTGAGGTGGAGACTTTGTGCTACACTTCATTATGTTGTGTTACTACGCCCTATTTTAGTGAGGAAAGTAACAAAAGACTTTGTGCTTTCATGGGTTTTTCGTGGTTAAAATTACTACCAGGAAAGAATCTAGTTGTTGACTGAGTATTACTTCTGAAAGAAGAGAAGTACCACCAACAATCACCCAAGATTTCTCCTTTGATCTGTGAACATCATCTCTAAAAAAAGAGAGATGGATGGTGTTGTCCTACCCCTGAGTATTATTTTCTGCTTATATATATATAGTATATAGTACCTCATAGTTATAGGGAAACTCCCTTCGATGAGAGGAGAGATTTGTCCCATCCTGATGTGGTAAACTCGCACGTTATGGCTGATAAATCTCCCTAAGCTATGGTTGAAACACCTATTTTGCCCATCAGTTAGCTGGTGACAAAATATTCACCCAACCAATCCATTCAAGAGGAGAAAGGGTTCTTATTGAGATCTCTTCAAAATAATTTGGTGAGAGCTCTATTTGTAACAAAAAGTAAAAAAGCTTCTAGCTTAGCCCTTTGCACAAAGAGTAAGAAAGCTTGAAGTTTAGCCTTTGCATAGTAATCAAGTTTCTATGTATTCACTGTTGGAGTACCAATTACAGGTCTGAAGTTATTTCATAGACATTTTGGCAGAGACATTACATTAGACTTATGAAAGACAAGTAGTGTCAGAGTGAGAGCCAGATCTAGAGCTAGAGCCAAAGCTAGTAGCCAGATTGAGAGCCAAAACTAGTAGCCATAGCAAGTAGCCAAATCCATAGGATGCCAAAACATTTATTTATAGATTGAGAACTCCTACTGGGGATAACTAATGTACAAAGTGATTTTACATAAATAATTGATCGGTTCCACCTTTGAGCAAAACCTAAGACATAACCCAGATCAGGTGAACTCCATATCAACCCTAGTTTGCATATTATTTTTGTGGTTCATGCTTTTGGTTTATTATCCATTTTGAATGTTGATTTTAATTATTATTCTAATTTTAAGTTAAATAACAAGAAATTAAGAATTTATAAAGCATCTATAAAAATAGAGCAATTGGTGTAGTTTTGGACACTACATGTTTACGGTTTAAGTTTGGTATCAAAGCATACATTCAAATATGGTCAAACTAAAAAAATGTATGGTTTTATAATGTTTTTAAACTTGTTTCATGGCATAGAACTCATCACAAGCTTTCTAATGCATTTTAAATAGACCAATTTCGAGTCTACATATAAAATTTATGACTAGTCAAAGTTGTGGTCAAACTTGATAAAAGTGATGACATGGAAACATTGACCAATTAAATGTTGGCACATGGACAAATTAGCATGGTACATGTGTACAAATTTTCAAATGACACGACATAGACTAGTCAAAATTTGGAGCATTTAAATAAATAAATAAATTATTATTTCCCTCCATCCCACATATGAGCCTTACTTAAAGGCATAAATAATGGTGAATCCCATATATATGGGATAAGTGGGAGACAATGTTAAATCCCATATATATTTTAAAGGGATTACTATCTAAACCTCAAAAAGTGGACCCTTAACAAGTATATAAAGGGAGTGGAGGTTCATTTGAGGAAGTAGAACTTGATTGGAATTCTAGGAATTCACACTCAAGCCACTCAAGCCTATTCATGCAAATTTTTCAAAGCATCTTTGAGATTTTTGATGATTGATGAAAGAAAAATTAGCCAATGTTTCAGCTTTGAATATTTTTGGAATAACCAAATGAGGAGAATTTTGTGATAGTTTTATCATGCTTGGTTTTTCTCACATTTTAATTAACTCTATTGTGAAGTTGATAGTAATATATGCAAGTTGTTTGGAATATGTTTAGTGTACCTACTTGATACTTTCAATTGAATTAGTTATTATTATGAAATTGCATCTGATGATAAAATGTGTAGGATGCAGTTCAAGACCCATATATGGGCAACATTTTGTCTGTAGTTATACCAGGTGATATTTTGCAGTTACAGGCAGTTCACCATTTTGGGAATGTAATCAGTGACACCAACAAATTATACAATTCACATGCTATATAGGATTGCCTATTCACTGACAAATCATCGAATCAGTCGAATACTTGTCTCTTTGCTATTGAGATGTCTTTTTCAAACTGATCATTTTATGTGATATTGTGCTTACAATGAATTGATGATTTTCTATAGGAAAGGAATAGTGTAGTCTGCCCGTATCGAAATAATAGTTTCAGAGGCCATAGAGTCCACTGCAGTAATCTCAATGAGGCATTGCAAAGAACCAAATCCAGTACTGGTAAAATGAATGTTTTAGCTTTTGGTGGAACAAAAACCTTCTCAGTGGGGAGGCAAAAAAATGGTATCAAATGTTACCAAGTTTTATTTAAATGTGATCCATTGTGTAGAGCTCATCAAAATCTTTTTGACAACTATTGGAATGCAAAAAATGGACATCATATGCTCTAGTTATCATTGATCAAAGTTTGGCATTAGAGTAGTTAGAATGATGGATTTGATTTTGATTACATGATATACTCTTAAATAGAGTTTTGAAAACAATTTTAATATATTATTCCATTGGGTTATTTGCAGACATGTTGGCTTGTTCTGATCTTCCATTTACAGTTTGCAATTGTGTTGGAAGTATAGGTTGTTTGCAGGAAACCATAGGTAAAGCCTTGAAACATGAGAGGCTAGAAGACTTAGAAGGAATGAATCATCATAATCAGGGAGATAATGCTTTCCTAAGATGCAAGCTCTATTCCCTCAAAGAACAAAATGCATGTTTAATATCTGAGCTCGAATCCAAGGATGAACTCTTAATCGGATTGCAGTATGGTGAGCTGAAGAAGGATTAACCTTCCACTTCAGATGCATAAACCATGATTGATGAACACACTCTAATTTATTCACTACATAATTCTTCTTCCTCCCATTTGGATTTGGTTTCAAGTAATGATGCTTTTGGTTCATTTGAAAAACACACTAAAGGCATTAGATCTTGATTACTATTTAAAATGGGATATGATGGAAAAGGCCTTGGTAAGAATGGCGAAGGTTTAGTTAACCCAATACAGGTAGAGGATCTACCTTCTTTTGTAGGTTTGGGTTATGCTAGTGTGGAGATGGAAATTGGAGAGATTTCCAGAACTACTAAAGGAAGACAAGCTTCCAATAGCTAAGTGTTCACGTCACTGGGTTTGCAGAATTCTTTCATGCAGAGGAATGTGAAACAATTATAGGGTGATGAGAAAGTGTGTAAGAAAGCAAAGAAAAGAGTTAATGCAATACCACCTCCTTGTACTTACACAAATCATAACACTAAACATAATGGTAATTGTAAAACTTATGATGTTCTCTTTTAATTTAAACAATATGGCTATGACATACAGAAAATGTGGAATATTTTCCCATGTAATTTTTTGTGGGTTAAGTAATTATTTTATAGCTAATTTTTGGAAGAGGAAATATTTTATAAAGAATTTATTGCCTTTTTTTGAAAAACAAGATAGGTGCTAAAGATCAATCACATAATCGAGATGTGAGAAATGACAAATATGTTTCCTCATCTAAAAAGAAGGATAAAAGGAACTATTGCACTCATTATCGTATGAATGCACACATGGTTGAAACTTGTTGGAAACTTCATCCATCACACCATCCTAAATATGGTAAGAAGAAGATGGTTTATGCTCTTGTTAAGAAGATAAAAATAATGAAGTTGTTAAGTCACAAGAAGCCCATCAAGAAACCCACCTATCCAAAGAAGATTCCATCAAGAGGGAGCATTTATTAGATTGTATCGGTAAGAAATGGATAGAATTTTTGCATAGCTAAGTTTTATTTAACATGCTTAAAAACACTTTAAATTCACTTATTTGGTTTCCATTTTTGATAAGCATTAAGTAAATTAACCACTTATATTATCAAGTGTGGAGGCAAATCACTCATTGAGAGTGAATATGGAACAACCATCCATGTTGAGAAGAATGCATGAGCAACCCAACACAAGAGATTTGGAGTAGGAAAAAAATAGACATGTTGATAGGTATCATTAGCATGCCCATGAGTTGAGGTGTAATTCCAAGAGGGATACAATGTGGCATCAACATGAAAGGTGCTTCCATGGTGAGTAGCACTCAATTAAAGCATTGTTGTTTATGGATGTATGTGGCCTTCCATTTTTGAATTGTGTTCTTTCGATGTATGTATATAATCATTGTATGCACATTTATAAAATATTCAAATTAGGGAATGTTTGTAATGATTTAAACATTCTTAAAACATGTGTGTTGTATGTAACACCCTAAGAAAGGAAATACATCATTTGCATGTAAGACTCCAAGAAGGAAAAAATATAAAAGTGATGACCTATTATAACATCACTTAGCACGCAACATACTTTTCTATTTTTGTGTTAATATTGAACAGCAAGGAGATTACAAAAATTAGCCTCTAAATCATAAATGCATCTATAACAAGCACAAATAGAAACCAAAAGGGTGAATAAGTGATACACTCACTTATTTCTAAGAAGAAGTATACTTTTGGTGGACAAAAAGTTCTTCAATGGGGAGGTGTGATCCGGGAGAATTTTCAATAGTGACTAAATTATATGGTATTAAATTTTTACTAAACTATCTTCAAAATGAATATCTCATCAAGAGATTTCTAATGCATTTTATGGTTTGAAAAATGGACTTTGTATGCAGAAGTTATGACCTGTTGAAGTTTTTAGGCAACAGGGGAAAAATGTGCAAGTACAGTGACTGGACATGTACATGGTCCAATAGATTATTGACATGTGGACCAATTAAATCTTCACATTTTGACTGTCCACATTATCTCCAAAATATTATCCAAAATTTTAGACAAATCCCACTTCCTAAGGCATGAGAAATAGGATTAACTCCATGAATATCTCTTTTCCCACAAATGTGGGATATTTCCCATAGAAATTGGGATATCTCACATAGAAATGCATGGGAGGTTTATCCAAAGACCAAGATATGAAGGGTGGTTTGACCCTTTGACCCTCATCAACTTGCCACACCCCATTTTGGGAGATAATGCTAAGAAGCTTAAATAAAGGCTTGTACATGGGGATGGATAATGAAGAAATCAATAATTGGTGGGTTTTGAAAAACTATATAAACCCATGAATCTAATTTGTAAACTCATTCCAAGATAATTTCAAAAGCACTCCAAGCTCTCACTTGCATTACAAGTATTTGAGAAGCATTCTCTCACTAGCATTGCAAGTATTTGAGAATCATTCTCTCACTTGCATTGCAAGTATTTGAGAAGCAAGCTCTCACTTGCATTGCAACTCTTCCATTCCAAGGTTTTGGAGCCCAGCATCCATCCAAGAGGAGAAAGGGTTTTGATTAAGAGTTCTCAGACTATTTATAACAAAGAGTAAAAAAGCTTACAACTTATCCCTTTGCACAAAGAGTAAGAAAGCTTGAAGCTTAGCCTTTGCATAGTAAGCAGGTTTGTATGTCTTCACTACTGGAGTAGTAATTATAGGCCTAAAGTTATTGCATATACCTCTTTTGGCAAAGACGTTACATTAGACTTGTGAAAGACAAGGAGAGCCAGTAGCCAAATTAAGAGGACATCAAAATATTTATTTGTAAATCGAGAACCCCTACTAGGGATAATTGATGTATAAAGTGATTTTGCATCAATAATCGATTGGTTCTGGCTTTGTGCAGGACCTGAAGATGTATCCCATATCAGGTGAACTCCATTATAAACCCTGGTTTGCATATTGTCTTTGTGGCTCATGCTTTTTTTTTATTGTCAATTTTGAATACTGATTTTAATTATTATGCCAATTTCAAGTTATTAACAAGAAATTGAGGATTTATAAAACATCCATAAAAATAGAGAAATTGGTATAGTTTTGGACATTGCCTATTTACAGATCAAACAATGATACAAATAAATATTTTATGTTTGTGGACTCCACCAAACAAAGGCACTGACTTGAACAAAAGGCACAGTAAAAAAAACATTGTGTGAAATATTTCAGCATGCATATTTTTATTATTATCTTTCATTTTAAAAACCAAGGTTATCTAAAATTTATTGCCTTGTTCAAAAGTAAGTTGGCTAAAATTATTTTGTTAGTTCTTTGCACAAGTGGAGATACAGGGTTTAAAACCCAATGGTATATTTTGATCAAACTCAATATTTTGATATTATTTTTTGTGTAAAGGAGATATATGGGTGTAAAAGGAGATATCAAGAGTCTTTACATATTTTTTTTTACAGTCTCAGAATCTCTGTAATCAGAATCTATCTGGTGGGTTAAGGCCAAACCCTGATAGATTTCCTTATTTTGATAGCGCCATGGAAAAAATTATGAGCTTGATATCTCAAAATGAATGCTTAACACCGAAAAACTACAAGGAATGGTCAATGAATATGGAAAACATGATTATTTTCAATGATTTGTGGAAAATAATAGAAAAAGAAACAACACCACCAACTGAAGCTGAAAAATTGCTTGAGTTTCAAAAGCGTGATAAATGTGCCCTTGTTTTGTTAAAATCATCATGTTCAGCTCAGGTCATTATCCATATTGAATCTATTAAAGGTAATGCTTGAAAAGCCTAGAAAGTGTTAAAAGATCTATATGACAAACAACTTGCTTATAAGAAGATTTATCTCTTAATGTAGTTGCTCAATAACAAGCTTAGTATTGATGAATATGTATCTAAACATCTCTCCCACATGAAAACATTTAAACAAGAATACTACACAAATGGTGGAAAGATTAATGATAACATGTTGATTTCTATCACACTAAATGGCCTTAGTTCTACATACACCAATTTTGTTGAAATGTTACAGCTTAGTGATAAGCTTAATAGTGCCACATTTGATTCTTTTTGTTAGTTGTTGACTCAGTGTGAGCGATAATTTACAAAAAAGAAGAGTATGTCTATTGAAGAGGCTCACTGTATAAATAACAAATCCCATCATAGAGATCATCGCCATGTACAATGATAGTTTTATAAACATTATTTGAAACACTCTCCAAGTTAGTATTCAAGACACTCTCCACACCATTCTAGAAGGTCCCCACAACATTCTCATCGACACTCTCCAAGATTTCCAAAATGCAAACATCACCATAGGCATTCTTATCACTCATGTGGTTAATCCAGTGATTCAGCTTCTTTTGGATCTTATCGGCACAAAAAAGAGCTCAAATATTTCAAATGTGGTGGTAATGTACATCTTGTAGATGTATGTCCTTTTCGACGACCCCACTCTACACACAAAAAGAAAGCTAAGGCAAATTATGTGGATCATTATAGCAGTATATCTTCTAGTTACTCTAGCTATTTTAGTTATTTTAACACTTCCTCTGATCAAAAGGCATCTTATATGGCCGCATTCTATGGTCCTGATGGACCTGATAGCTTGTTTTGAGTGATTAATGATTCACGTGTCTTGTCTGAGCTACTAGGCTCAAGACTGGGATCTATTATAGTTGCAATTTTTTGTCTTGTGTTCTTGCTTTCAGTTTCATTTTTGGTTTTCTATACCTTATATTCATGACATGGAGTAGATAAATTTTTTTTATTTTATTTCTCTCATTACATAGCTTGTCACCTCTCGTCTGATAGGGGAGAAGATATAGCATTTGATTGGTGTTTGATCAATTGTCAGTGATAGCACAAGTTGATAGGAGTTTCTAGAACCAATAATGTTGATCAAACGTCGTCATTATTTGTTGGACATTAGGGAGATGTGCCATACATAGTATGGGCTAGTCATCTTAACAAGCTTCTAGGTGGATCCTTATGTGGATCGATGTAGTTGAACAGGGTTTGATTGTGGTTTACTATAGTACAACTATTGACCAATTTTTGTCCTAGGCCAAAAAATCATTCACCTTCTTTATTCACTTTTTGAAGACAGTGTTTCCAGGTTGAACAACTTCAATGCCAGTGTTTTCTCATTTTGGTTCAACAAGTTCAGTTCAATAAAGAGTTCAACGGCCTGGTTCAAAGCTTGGTTCAAGGGCATGCCCTTGAACCGAAGGGTAAGTTCAAAGGCTCAGTGCCCTTCCGAAGGGCCGGCACTTCAAAGGAAAGGACCCGGGTAAGTTCAAAGCTCAGGTTCAAAGTTCAATTTGTTCGAAGTCGACTAAGGAATTTGGGCCGCTAACACATTAAGCTTCAAGCAAAGGCAAAGGCAGACAGAATTTCTATGGACTTTTGTCCACAGAAAAATGTCTGCAGACAAAAGTCTGTGGAAACATTCAAAGACCCGACAGCAGTCCGAAGAGCCAAGTGACCCGCCGAAGTATACAAGGAAAGAGTGCCCGCGAAGAAATTAAGAGGGCCCAAAGCCAGCAAGCCGCAGAAGAAGTCATAAGGCCTGAGGACGTCCTAGAGGACATCAAAATTAATGAAGCAAAGTAGTCATTTGCCTTCAAACAAAAGAGCGCTAAACAGAGCTCAAAACGCAGCGACCCGCCTGAATGTTCGCCCCAGGCGCCAAATGAACCAGATAAGACAAAATGGAGGAAAACCAAAGTGACAAGCAAGGAATGAGTAAGCAGTCAGTCCAACTGGCGCTAATCTGAGAAGCGACTCCAGTAGGTGAAATAGTGCCAGTGAATTGATCATTTTGGATACAAGTGGTTGGTAAAGCAATTGGTTTTCTCTATTTTTCATTAAATGAGAAGGCAAATCACGTATTAACCTTGACAAAGGCAGATTTCAAGGGGACAAAGTGCATAGTTCATTAATGATTTTGAGCGACTTGTTTTCCTTTCATGAATAGATGCAATAGGCCACTTGCAACCAATGAGCGCCAAATGAGCCTCTTGGACTTTCCATATATATTGCGAACTTGGTCATTTTGTAATGATCTTCCAGCATTTTATGAAGCGTAGCTCTGCTAAAATTTCCACCTGAATCAATAAAAATACAGTTTTGCCTCCATCTTGAATAGATATTATGTGTATGTTCTGAGTGTTATTTGTGTTTAGTCATTATCTTTGATGCTCTCACAGGTTCAACACCAACAAACCAGTTATCTACAAGGCGCTAGTTTGCAGCTTACAGGAGAAGAGCTCTTTTTGGAAGTATAAAACAAGGGAAGTCACTTATAGTGTGTATTGTACAGCACCTTGGTGAGTTTCTGTTTCTGTGTTTTCATGAGAACCTCCCTGTCTTTCTCTTGCAGTCTGGTCCTTCTACCAAGCCTGAAGTGTATGTCTTGTTGTTTTGTCTGATTTCGAGAGTGGATGTGTGAAGGTTGACTTGTTTTTGGTGTATCACCTCTTTAGAGTAGGTTTGTTTCCTGCATCTTTCTCCCTTTTCATCCCCCCCCTTATATCTACATATATATACCTATATTTTGCACTTGCTGGAACAAACAATGATACATCAAAGGGAGCTAGCCCTTCTCTAGAGACTCTCCTCTCCAGCTTCGCCAGTCCCATAGGCGAGAGAGGAGTTTCCATGTTGCGAGGAGAAGGCAGGAGTTCGACCTCCTTGCCTCGAGTGCAATTTCCTGTGTCAATAGTTTTGGCATGCCCGGTGGGACACACAGTTTGACAATTTAGTAAGGTTTCAGGATTGATGCTGGTCCTGTCACAGCAAATTTCAAGTTTTCCAGCATCTGGCGACTCCACTGATAAGAGCTTCAGTTCTCTAATTAAGACCAGTTGCTTAACTTTCTATGCCTAAGGTCACCACAAGGTCTGCTTCAAGAGGGGTTCCTTTTGAATTCGTTGAATTACCTTTAAATTCTATTAAAAGATTACGATTTGAGAGAACCCATCCTTATCCAACAAGCAATCCTCCTAGACCTATTATAAGAGACACAGTCGTAGCAGAACCTCAATTACAGCCAATCCCAATCATGGCATTGCCTTTTGCGACTTTTTGTGGTGAGAGCCCCTTGAATCTCCCAAGCTATCATCCAATTCCGGGAACAGCTCTAAAAAATGTGCCTTCTTTCGATGGATTGGGGTCCATTGCAGTCATTGAGCATATTAAGAATATTGCTAATCTCTGAAATATTCACAATGTAACAGAAGAAAATATCACCATCATACTGCTAGCATTGTCTCTGAAAGGCAAAGCTCTTGACTGGTACGACACTTTGCCTGTGAATTCAATACATTCTTGGAATGAATTGGGGACTCAGTTGACAGATCGTTTTGAAGAAAAAAGTGATGACCTCTCACTTGCTGAGCAGTTGACAACCATAAAGAGAGCTCCACACGAGTATATGCAGGACTTCAACACACGTTTTCAAAAGACTTGGGATAGAATTCCCATATTGGTAAGACTGACCCCCAGCTATGCTTTCTTGTACTATTTAAAGGCATTAAACAGCGATATTACTGTGATGATCCAATCTATGGGAGGGCATATACTGCCTGATGCTTATGATATAGCCATAGCAGTTGAAAATTGCTTAGTTTAGGCTAGGAAAATAGCCCCTACACCTCACATGCCACTTTTCCCAGAAATGTTGCCCCCAGCTTAGACCGTTGCTCCCACATTGGCTCCTCTGCTTACCATAGAGAAACCAGCTGCCACTCCATCTAATGAGCTTCATGAGGTTAAAATCCTGTTGCAAAGCATGTCAAATGAACTTGTAGCTCTTAAAAGGCAACAAGCTCAAACCAACAGGCTGAATTAGGGATATCAGCACTATGGTCAAGCCCCTAGACCCCCTTTTCAAGGCTATAATCAAGGACAGGGTCAGCTCACTCAGACCAGGCCTTCTCAAAATTACAACTCAGGCCCCCTTTCATCATCTAAAGTCATGGTGCCGGTTCAAAATAATCTAGTACAGGAACAACCAAGCTGTTCAAACATGGGGTATAATCAAGAACAGGTTGTTTACACAAATGAGATGATGAACTATTTTTAGAATGCAGACAACCAAACTATTGCTCGGTCTCAGGTCCTCGAGCCTTCAATGCAACCCAGCACAAGTAGCAATCAAGCCCAGCCTGATTCCACCCTGATGAATCACCTAGAAGGGGGATTTTATTCAGTAAATTATGTGGGCACTACAAACAATCAGGCTGATTGTGTTACAACCAACACAAGGCTTAAGAGAAGGGCAGTGACAGAGGCCCAAGCTACTACTCAGGCGACAGTAGCACCTTTTCCGTCACACTCCAATTTTAAGGCCCCAAACTTCAGGCAACCGTCTAAACCTTCATCCCCTCAGCCTACAGTTTAGCTTGGAGTCAACCCCAAAGAAAACTTGAAGGGAGGCAGCCCTCAAATCAATATAGTAGACCAAATGAAGAAGCTAGATATGAATATCTCTTTATAGGATTCCTTGTCTCTTCCAGGCCAGAAGGACGTATTGAAAAGGGAATTGCATAAGCTAGATCAGCAAACTATCCTAGCAAGCACTAATAACGTCTTGATGACAAATGGACAGCCTTCCACTTCAGGTCAGAAAATCTCCCCCTTTCTATGTATCCCTGGTTATTCGGGATTTATTGGTACATAATTGCATAATTGACAGCGGGGCCAGCACCTCAGTAATGCCCAAGTGTATTGCTGACAAGATGGGACTGAAGTATGAAGAGATGAACAAAGGCGTCCTACAGCTAGATGGGACACCTGCAAAAATAGTTGGAATTATGAAGGGTTTAGGCTTGACATTGCATGCTGGCCCGACCTTCTCAATTCCCCATGATATAGTGGTAGCGGACATTCCTCCTTATTTCGCAATTTTCTTGTCTAGGGACTTCACGTCAAAGATAGGTGGCTATCTAGCAGCGAATTGGTCATATCTGGTTTTTAGAACCAATTACAGGACCAAGGTAAACATTGAATCTGAGCCATTCTGCAAGGACCATCTAGAATCATACACGCCCAAGGTAGTGAATGTTAGTTACACAATCATCGACTCACAAGAGTCCTAGATAGACCAAGCTCCGTCCTCTGCCCTTGAAGGAGTCACAAACCTACTCTTGGATGAGTGGGGAAATGATAATTTCGAGCATGATCCTTACAAGTTCATTGAGGAGGCAGACCTTGGAGTCTACTACATGCACGAAGAAGGTGCCTTCATGCCTAATATAATGAAGGCAAGCAATAAAGATCTTGGTTTATGGCAGTTGTATTTTGACGGTTCCAGAAGTAAGCTGGGAGCTGGTGGTGGGGCAAGGTTGGTCTCCCCTTCAAAGGAAAGGTACTTTTTAGCTTTTTGTTTCCAATTCTCTTGCACCAGTAATGTTGCAGAATATGAGTCTTTGATCCAAGGGCTGGAATGGCAAGAAAAAGAGGGATCAAAGAGTTGCAAGTGTTGGGAAACAGGGAGCTGGTTGTAAATCATGTGAAAGGCCTGAATCTGACCAAGAATTCCTTGCTGAAGTCTTACAAGCATAGAGTCTGGGATTTGCTGGAATATTTTCTAGCTTTCAATATTGTTTCCATTCCCAGAGAGCAAAACAATCAAGCAGATAGGCTGGCAGCAATTGGTGCCCAATTTGACGTTTCAAAGGAAATAAGCTGAGATTGTGGTTTGTGCCACCTGAAGGTGGTGGTTCGGCCTTCAGTTCCTGACAACATTGCAAATTGGTAAGTTTTTGAAAGTGACTAGCAAATAGCTTTTTTCTTATAGGAAGAAGCTAAATTCACAACACAGAATCAAGTGAAATTGCAGCAGCAATACAACAATCAGATTGTTCAGTTGAAGAACAATAGAATCCCTAAAGGGTTGGTCACGCTTGAAAGCATCTTCAATAGAGATGACCAATTAAGAAATGACAAGGCATGCATCACAACCAAAGAGGAGAATTACGAAAGGGTCGAAATCTTCAAGGACAAGTTGCTTGCACTTGGAAAGGTCTGCACATTTCAAGAAAGGCGAGCTTTCATTCTGCTGTGTCAAGAATTCTTCGATGTCTTTGCTTGGGATTACAGCGACTTGAAAGGCTTCGACCCAAGGCTTGCCCAGCACACTAGTGAACTAGAAGAAGGTGCCAAACCAGTCATTCAAAAACAAAGGCCTATCAATCCTACAATTGAGCCCCTCATGTAGAGGGAATTGGCCAAATTGATTGAGTCTGAAATTATATTTCCAATCAAGCACTCCAACTGGTTGGCCAACCTTGTTCATGTTAGAAAAAAAATGGGGAGATCAGGCTATGCATCGACTTTAGAGACCTTAATAAAGCCTTTTTGAAGGATCATTATCCCCTTTCAAGCATGGAACGAATCCTTCAAAAGGTAACAGGTAGTGATCGTTTCTCCCTCTTGGATGGTTATTCAGGGTATAATCAGATTCTAGTGTGAGGTTGTGATCAGCACAAAACAACCTTCACTACTAAATGGGGGACGTATGCCTACAAGAAGATGCCTTTTGGGCTATCTAATGCTAGTGCTACCTTTCAGTGAGCCATGGACATGGCTTTTGGAGGTTTGATGAATAACAATGTGCTAATCTACCTCGACGATGTGACAGTATTCTCCAAAAAAGCGAGCCAACACATAAAGCACCTCAGGAAATTTTTTGAAAGGTGTAGGGAGTTTGGCATCTCTCTTAATCCAAAGAAGTGTGTGTTTGTTGTTCATGAAGGGAAATTCCTTGGCCACATTGTGTCCAAGGAGGGCTTATCTATTGACCCCGAGAGAGTTCGCTCTATCTTGGAGATGTCCCTACCAAAGCACAAGAAAAGCCTGCAAAGTTTCTTTGGCAGAATTAATTTAATTTAGAGATTCAATCCAAATTTTGTAGAGATAGTTAAGCCACTCACCCCTATGCTGAAGAAGGGTGAGGAGTTCAAGTGGATAGCTCAAAGGAAAGACAACTTTGAGGCCATCAAACAAGCCATAGCCCGGGCTCCCACTTTGATCAACCCAGACTTCAGCAAAGACTTCAACCTCTATACTTTTAGCAATGAAGAGGTGATATCCGCCATGCTTACCCAAGCAAGCGGTGTTGACCTCAAACAGCCACTTGCCTTTTTCAGCCAAGGATTAGAATATTTTGAAGTCAGGTACACGTATGTAGAGAAGCAAGTCCTGGCAATAGTGTGGAGCTTGAAGAAATTCAGGCATATGTTGTCTAATAGCAGGATCCACCTCATGGTCCCACATCCTGGGGTCAAGGATTTATCGACCAATCGAGACCTGAATGAGAAGAGGGCAGGTTGGATTACCAAAGTGATGGAGTATGAGGTAGACATCAAGATCACCAAGCTGGTGAGGGGAAGAGGCTATGTGAACAGCTCGCTATAGACTTAAAGCAAGAGAGGGAAGGCAGCTTGTTAATTCACGATGCAGCCACTGCAGAGGAACCAACTGTCATAAAGGATTGGACATTAGACCTAAGGTGTTTCCTTACTACTGGTGAGTGCCCATAGGGTCTTGGTAAGACTAGAAGAAGGTATTTTAAACTCCAGTCTCTCCCTTATGTTTTGGTTGATGAAGTACTTTTTAGGAGGGATTTCTCCAGGGTTCTCCTGAGGTGTATTGACCCAAACCAGGCTGACAAGGTATTGGCTGAGTTCCATGATGGGCCAGTTGGTGGTCACTTCGCTCCTAGAGCTATGACAACAAGGATAATGAGAGTTGGATATTTTTGGCCTACTCTTTTCAAGGACACCCATGCCTGGGTAAGAAAGTGCCAAAAGTGTGCACTTTTTGACAAAAAATAGTGATTGGCTGCTATGCCTTTATAGCCCATCCAAGTTGAGCAACCATTCATGCAGTGGGGCCTGGATTTTATAGGGATGATCAATCCTCCCTCTAGTGTTGGGCACAAATGGGTCCTGACTGCTACGGATTATTTCACTAGGTGGGTGGAGGTCGTCGCTCTGCAAGAGGCAAATGAAAGTGCAGTCCTGGAGTTCTATGAGGACTTGGTAACAAGATTTGGGGTCCCAGCCACCATAATCTCAGATAACGCCTTGGCTTTTATGGGAACCAAAACTAGTGAATGGGCGCTAAGGTATGGCATATACCTTAGCACTTCATCAAACTATTATCCGCAGGGGAATGGGCTGGCTGAGTCCACCAACAAAAATTTGATCAGAATCATAAAGAGGACCATGGAAGAAAATCAGAGGACTTGGCATGCCAAGCTAAAGACAGCTCTATGGGCCGACCAAATTACTCTGAAGAGAGCAATCAGAAATTCTCCATATACGCTCATGTATGGAAGGGAAGCTAGGCTTCCCATCTCGTTGGAGTTGCCAACATTGAATCTCACCCACTAGCTACAATTTGAAGAAGGAACCAGCATGGAGGTCAGGTTGTGTGAGCTAATGGAACTCCAAGAGGTGAAAGACCGGGCTATGGCTTCTATGACAAGTCGCCAACAGCAAGTAAAAAGGCACTTCGACAAGAAATCTTTGTCAAGAGATTTCTCTGAAGGAGACATTGTCCTGAAATGGGACGAAGATCGAGCTAAGCCTTGGAGACATGCAGAATTTGACGCCCTATGGAGTGGTCCTTACATGATCTCTCAGTGCAAGCAGCATAATGCATTCCAACTTTCCAAGTTCGATGGCAAAGAACTGCGTATCCCAATTAATGGGATATATCTAAAGCATTGCCACTGATTTTTGGGTTTGCTTGTACATATTTTCCCTTGCTTTCTTTCCTATTTTCCCTAAGTGTTGTTGCACAAGTAGTAGTTTTCTTAGTCTTGTGTGTGTTTTCATTTCATGGAGGTAGATCTGTGTGGCTGGTTCTAAGTTTTGACAAAGCTATTGTTGGTTTCCAATGTTACTATTTGACTCCATGCCCAATGGATTTTTCAAGGCAACTAGATTCTATGCGTAGTAGGCACGCTTCCCTTGTGAGTCGCCAACTGTTGACCAATTTTGCCCCAGGCCAAAAAATTGTTCACCTTCTTTATTTGCTTTTTGAAGACAGTGTTTCCAGGTTGAACAACTTCAATGCCAGTGTTTTCTCATTTTGGTTCAACGGGTTCAGTTCAATAAAGAGTTCAACGGCCTAGTTCAAAGCTTGGTTCAAGGGCATGCCCTTGAACGGAAGGGTAAGTTCAAAGGCTCAGTGCCCTTCTGAAGGGCCGGCACTTCAAAGAAAAGGACCTGAGTAAGTTCAAAGCTCAGGTTCAAATTTCAATTTGTTAAAAGTCGACTAAGGAATTTGGGCCGCTAACACATTAAGCTTCAAGAAAAGGCAAAGGCAGACATAATTTATGCGGACTTTTGTCTGCGGGAAAATGTCCGCGACAAAAGTTCGCAGAAACATTCAAAGACCCGCCAGCAGTCCGAAGAGCCAAGTGACCCACCGAAGTATACAAGGAAAGAGTGCCTGCGAAGAAATTAAGAGGGCCCAAAGCCAACAAGCTGCGGAAGAAGTCATAAGGCCTGAGGACGTCCTAGAGGACGTTAAAATTAATGAAGCAAAGTAGTTGTTTGCCTTCAAACAAAAGAGTGCTAAACATGGAAAGGAGCTCAAAACGCAATGACCCACCTGAATGTTCGCCCCAGGGGCCAAATAAACCAGATAAGACAAAATGGAGGAAAACCCAAGCGACAAGCAAGGAATGAGTAAGTAGTCAGTCCAACTGGTGCTAATCTGAGAAGCAACTCAAGTAGGCGAAATAGTGCCAGCGAATTGATCATTTGGGACGCAAGCCACTAGTAAAGCAACCGGTTTTCTCTATTTTTCATTAAATGAGAAGGCAAATCGCATATTAACCTTGACAAAGGCAAATTTCAAGGGGACAAAGCACACAGTTCATTAATGATTTTGAGCGACTTGTTTTCCTTTCATGAATAGACGCAATAGGCCACTTGTAACCAATGAGCGCCAAATGAGCCTCTTGGACTTTCCATATATATTGCGAACTTGGTCATTTTGTAATGATCTTCCACAATTTTACGAAGCGTAGCTCTGCTAAAATTTCCACCTGAATCAATAAAAATACAGCTTTGCCTCCATCTTGGATAGATATTATGTGTATGTTCTAAGTGTTATTTGTGTTTAGTCATTATCTTTGATGCTCTCACAGGTTCAACACCAACATACCAGTTATCTACAAGGTGCCAATTTGCAGCTTACAGGAAAAGAGCTCTTTTTGGAAGTATAAAACAAGGGAAGTCACTTAGAATGTGTATTGTACAGCACCTTGGTGAGTCTCTATTTCTGTGTTTTCATGAGAACCTCCCTGTCTTTCTCTTGCAGTCTGGTCCTTCTACCAATCCTGAAGTGTATGTCTTGTTGTTTTGTCTGATTCTGAGAGTGGATGTGTGAAGGTCGACTTGTTTTTGGTGTATCACCTCTTTAGAGTAGGTTTGTTTCCTGCATCTTTCTCCCTTTTCATCCCCCCCCCTTATATCTACATATATATACCTATATTTTGCACTTGCTGGAACAAACAATGATACATCAAAGGGAGCTAGCCCTTATCCAGAGACTCTCCTCTCCAGCTTCTCCAGTCCCACAGGTGAGAGAGGAGTTTCCATGTTGCGAGGAAAAGGCAGGAGTTCGACCTCCTTGCCTCGGGTGCAATTTCCTGCGTCAACAACAACATGATGATCATAGGGGATGAGTAGGCCTTGATCATGTTCATCATCCTTTTATGCCACAACTCGCAGAGTGGGCTTCTATATGGAGCAACATTAGTTTTGGTTTGTACTAGGATGTATAGTACCCCAGTTGCAGTTGTTTCAGAGATACTTTGATGACTTTAGAGGCATTGCTCCTAATCTTTCATCTTCCATACCCCTTTGGATCAAGGGGGAATTTGTTGGATTATTTATCTAAAAGTACATTTTTTATTTATGTTTTAGTTTGTTTTGTTTGTATAGGTTGGTTATACGTGTTAGTTGGTTTTCTTCAACAAATTCCCCTAAGTTTGTTTTTAAATCTTACATGATGTACCAAAAAAATATGTTGAACATTGAATATATTTTATAATTATTCCTTTTTGTTTAGGCCTGGATTATGGTCCCCTTGAGAGTACATGACATGCGTCCATTGGCATCAAGTCACACCAAATCTCATCTTGGTATGCGCCTATCTATATTTTCACAAAGCATTCCTCATTCACCAAAATTTGATGGCCCTTTTGTAACCATGACACCTTGTATGGATTTGGGTGCACCAATTTCTTCAAATCGGACTTTTACACCATTTTTCATGAGAGCAAATTATTATTTCTTCCACTATCCATGATCACCTTGCAACATTTACCCCCTAACTTGAAAATTATTTGAAAGAGGCTATTCCTTTGTAGTGGCTCATTATCTTCCTTTGCTATCTTTAGCAACACCCTCTTCTTTATGAGATTTTTTGTGTGATCCAAATCTTAAAAATGTTTCATCAATCTAATAGACTCTTCTTCTCTATGTGTGGCATGTGCACCAACTTTCAAACTTTGGCTGCCTTCACTTTGCACCTTAGACACTCATATGTTCTATGTACATATTATCCACATCTAAAACATGTTCTTAGGAAACCTCTTCCATCTTCTCATCCCAATCTTCCTCACCCTCAAAATAGGTAAGATGCACCTCCTAGCACATACCCTTGTTCTCTGTTGCATGCCTTTCCTTCCTCATATATATGCTCCTGGCTTTGTGTAATGTCATTATCCACTTTTCTTGGTTGGACTCTCCCAACTCTACTTTGTCCTTTGTGCATGAACATTCCTTGTCATTTTGTGGTACATATTATCCACATTTAAAACATGTTCTTAGGAATCCTCTTCCATCTTCTCATCCCAATCTTCCTCACCCTCAAAACAGGTAAGATGCACCTCCTAATACATACCCTTGTTCTCTGTTGCATGCCTTTACTTACTCATATGTATGCTCCTAGATTCATGCAATGCCATCATCCACTTGTCTTGTTTGGACTCTTCCAACTCTACTTTGTCCTTCATGAATGAACACTCCTTGTCCTTTTGTGGTGATTTATTATCTGCATGACAACTTCTTCTCAACTTTCAATCTAAATTGACAAGCTTCCTCTATTGTTTAGATCCAATCCATACTTCACTCTTTTTGGATGCCAAATTTCATCTTATTTAGGTATCTCACGACCTTATCTTGGTAAACTTCACTATGTCCCATTCTAATAGTGAAAAAATAGAATTCTTTTGTATATTTATTGACATTGAACTCCTTTTACCTTGGATTTTGTAACCTTATGAACAACCCCATCTTATTATCTCCAGGATATAATTTATCCTTCATTTTCACAACCATTTTGTCTCATTTGGTTATATTCTCCTTTATTCTTATTTGTCTATCATTTTACACATCCTTCCAGCATATTTTCACATGATCCTTCGGCTTTGTCTTTGACACCTTTATGAGTTGCAAATTGCTAATTTTGTCAAACTAAAAAAATTATTCAATGTTTTGTAAGCTAGTCAATGAGCTCTTTAGGATTCAATGTACCTGAGGAATATGGTGCATCCACCTTTGGGCCTCATCCAATCTGCAATACATCTCTCAAGAGTCTACCCTCACCTGCATCCATTTGAGTTTCATCATCTTCATCTTCTCTTGTGCCTTATGTGCATTGTTCTTTCTCAGCATTATTGTGATCATCCCTTGGCTTAAAACCATGCCTTTTGTCTTCTTCCATAGTGTTTAGGCATGTTTTCACCACATGTAACACATCCATGACCTAATTGAATATTTTATCCATGTTGGCTACCAGTACAATGCCTCTACCAAAAACTCTTCTAGGTGGCATCCTTCTCTTTGGATTGGATCCTATTTCAGCAAGATCTTTGCTCATAATCCTCTGTAGGTGGCCTTACTTCCCACAGTCCACAAGGTTCAAATCCTTAGTCTAATATCAATTGATTCAATCATATAGATAGGTTTTCTAATGAATGAAATCCCTAACTCGACAACTAGATAAATTACCACACACACACACACACACACAAAAATAAATCTCAAATCACAAAGCCTTGATTTTATATTTATATGAAGCAAAGATTACATAGGTTTCTTTTTAAGTATGAGCTATAATTTATATTTGGATCTCAAGCTACGAATGTAAGTTTATATCTTTTGAAATAATGGAGTCTCTCATAATTCCACATATACGCTATGCTTTAATGACATTTCTTCCTCATGAGCTCTATCTTCAATTTGAAAAAATCTCCTCCAAGACCAAGAGCATTAAAAATGATGGGCTTCACATTTCCTTATATAGGCTCCCCTTAAGTGCTAGATGTCAATAAAGATCCAAGAAAACTCTCACAAGCCAATACATATCCTCAAAGGTTGCTTGAATCCTACAAAATCATAGACAAGCAACATGTGTCTTTAAAATCTATCTATAATAATATTGGAGTCAAAGATTCATTCCAAGAAAGTTAGAGTCAACCTGCTTTGAGCAGTCAATCGCTCTGTGCACCATGTTGTATTTGCATGCCCTTTTTCTATATGAGCATAGATCTATGCACATTATTTTGGTGCTAAGAGAGAGATATCTCTTATACCATTCTTATTGCACCTAAAATCTCTACACCACTGCATGTGCCTCACATTTTCCCTAAGCAACATATGCAAACCAAAAGCATCCAACTTCTACGACTGGAAAATAAATGCACACTACCCCATGTGCCCTAATCTAGCTTCGAAAATTGGTACTTAGGTGATACAAGATTGCCTTCACTTGGAATTAACCTGCATCAAAAGAAAGATGCAAAGACATATTCAAAATTTAGAATAGGATGTTTGCAACACTGAAAGGTAAGTTTTTACCTTTTGATTATCAGCTAAGTTTATTTGGATATTTTTTTAAAATTTAAGATAGAGAAATAAGTGTAAAGGATTACACATAAAAGTTTTACAAGATCAATATTACATGGAGGATGATTAAGAGAAGATCACCACGTATATGAATGGTCTTTGTATTTCCATACAAGATGATTTTTTATTGTTTAAGTTGAATTTGGTAGAAGAAGCATATGAATGTGAATTAAAGATGGATGAGATGTTTTCAAGAAGGCAAAAAAAAATTGAAGAGGAAGAGGAAGAGGACAAGAAAACATGAGTAGAGGGAATTAGATGCTTATTAAGGAGAAGTTAACACTTCTTAAAATCAGAATCAAACACATAGAAGAACATCGTATTCATCAAGAGGAGGATGATACTTTGGTAGAAGAAGAGGTAGAGGATTAATGGGTAAATGCTTTGAATGCAGAGATGTTAGACATAGCTTTTGAATGTCCTAATTAATTTCAGAATAGTTGTAGAAGAAATACAACAAGCAATCACATTGCACTTGCAGATGAGGACAATATTTTATCCCCCAAATCAAATAAAAGAATGGAAGCATGGAGAGGCTCTCATGATGAAGAGAGCGTTTTTGAAACCAAAAAGCAAGCAAATGAACTAGTGTCAAAAATAATATTTTCCTAACCATATGGCAAATCAAAAGGTAAGTGTTGTAAGGTTATTTTTGAAAGTGGTAGCATGGCTAACTTTGTATCTAGTAAAATGGTAAAAAAAAGTTGGCTGAAAATAATAGTACATCCCAATCCCTAAAAGGTGTCTTGGTTACAAAAGGGACATCAAATTTTATGAAATGAACAATGTATGGCTATTTTTCATATTGGGTTTTACAAAGATGATTTGTCGTGTGACATCGTGCGCATGGATGTATGTCATGTGTTATTGGGTAGACCATGGAAGTTTGATAGAAAACCTTTGCATGATGGTAGAGGTAATACTAACACCCTTGTAAAGGATGGTAAGAGATTCAAATTTATCCCATTGAAGTAAAGAGGAGAGAGGTGGACAACAGTCCTAAGGTGTTACTAGTTTCTATTAAAAAAAATTGGAAGAAGCAAAGAAGAAGAAGACATGTTTTGATTTCATTCTTAAACCCATACAATTTTTTATCACAAAAGAGGTGAGTGAAATTCCACTTGAAGTACATAATTTGTTGAATGAATATGCTAAAATTGTTTCTAAATATTTTTCAGATGGATTTCCACCTGTGAAGAGTATTAGTCATCATATGGATCTAGTGCATGGATTTAGTTTGTTAAACAAGGCAACATATAGGTTGACACCTTTGGAGAATGAGGAAGTGAAGAAGAAAGTACATGAGCTATTGGAAAAGGGTTTGATAAGAAAACGTTTAAGCTTGTGTACAATCCTAGCAATGTAAGAACCTAAGAAATGTGGGGAATGGTGTATGTAGATGGATTCAAGAGTCAATAATAAAATTACAATGAAATACATATTTCTATTTCCACGAATGAATGATATAATAGAATGTTTGATGGAGAAAGGTACTTCACAAAGATTGATTTTAAGAGTGGATCTTAGAAAATCAAATTAGAGAAAGTGATGAGTGGAAAACCACATTTTAGACAAAGGATGGGTTGTATGAGTAGTCAGTTATGCCATTTAGGTTGTCAAATGCACCAAACACATTCATGAGACTCATAAATGAAGTGTTGAAACCTTACTTGGGTGAGTTTGTTATTGTGTATTTAGATCACATTTTAATTTTTGATAGTACATAAGAAGAGCATTTGTTGCATTTGTAAAAAGTATTGCAAAGGTTGAAGGAAGAAAATTTGTTGTTCAACTTGAAGAAAACGTAGATTTATGAAGGGAGAGATGATATATTTTGGATTTTTAATCTCACATAATGAGTTAAGAATGGCCCCAAAAAATGTATATTTATTGTCGATTGTCCATCACCTAGGAGTATGAAGCAAGAAGCTTTCAGGGTTAGCTAGTTTCCATAGGCAATTCATAGTAAACTTTATTAGAATATGTGCACCCATTATAGAGACAATAAAAGGTTATAAGAAAGAGTTTAAGTGGACTATAGTAGAAGAGGACAATCTTCATATTTTGAAGAATAAGGTGATGGAACAGTCGTTATTAGCATAAGCAGATTTCAACAAAATGTTTTTAGGTTGATTGTGATGCTAGTGACAATAATTTTGAGTTAAGAAGGTAATCCCATTGTGATGCTAGTGAGACAATGGTAGGAGTAGTTTTGAGTTAAGAAGGTAATCCCATTGCTAACTTTAGTGAGAAGTTGAAAACATTCAAGTAGAAGTAGTCTAATTATGATCAATTATTTTATTTTATGATTCAAGCTCTTAAGAATTAGAGGCATGAATTGTTTCCTAAGGAGTTTGTTTTGTATATAGATCATCAAGCACTACAGTTCATAAAAATATAAGGTAAGTTAAATCAAAAGTATAAAAAATGGGTTGAATTTATTCAAAGTTATTCATTTGTGTTAAATCATATAAGGATATTCAAATAGAGTTGAAAATGTATTGAGCAGGAGATACCTTATGATGAATGAAATGAGAATGGAAGTAGTTGGGTTCGACTCAATGAAAGAATTTTATGAAGAATATTTATATTTCTAAGATGTATGGGCAATGTGCATGAATCTAACATGTATGGATAGAACTCCATGGATGGAATACTTTTTACGGGAATGTTTATTGTTCAAATGAAAGCAATTTTGTATACCTCAAGGCGGGAGAACTTGGTAAGAGAAACTTGCATGGTGGAGACCTCACTAGTCATTTTGATGTTGATAAGACATTGACATAACTAAGTGGAAGTTATTATCAATCAAGGATGACTTTAAATGTGAATAAGTTTGTGCAAGGATGTAAAGTTTTCCAACATGCTAAGGGAAAAAGTCAGAATGTAGGTTTGTATCATCCTTTACCAATACTAGAGAAACCATAGGAGAGAAGTATGGATTTCATTCTTCAAATGCTGAGAACACAAATAGATAATGACTCTATATTCGTTGTTGTTGATAGATTTTCAAAGATAACACATTTTATTGCATGCTAAAAGACAAGTGATATTACAAACAACGTCAATTTGTTTTTCAAGGAGGTAGTAAGATTGCATGGTTTTCCAAAAAGCATAGTATCAAATAGGGATACAAATTTTGTTGGGAATTTTTGGAGAACTTTGTGGAGAAACTTGGGCACAAGTTGGATTTTAGTTTCACGTATTATCCATAAACATATGGGAAAATATATGTAGTAAATAGGATCCTCGATATTTTTTAAAGATGTTTGGTAGGAGACAAGCATAAACAATGGGATATGACTATTGCACGCACTAAGTTTGCTTATAACAAATTTGTAAATAAAAGTACAACAATGAGTCATTTTCATATTGTGTATAGTTGTAGTCCTAGATGTGTGACTGAATTGAGAGATATAGGTGGTACGAGTAGAATAAGTGATGAAATAGAAGATTATATAACATGTATGCATGATATGCATAGAAAAGTGAAGTTTGGAAAACAATGTCACAAAGTATAAGCAGTGTACAAATTAGAAAAGAATAGAACAAGAGTTCCAAGTAAATGATTTGGTTTTAACACATTTGTGTAAGTAAAGTTGCCTTAAAGGGACGTATAACAAGCTCAAATGGAAAAATATTGGGTCTTGTGAAATTCTAAGGAGATTTTCAGTGAATGCTCATTGGTTAAAATTATTGGATGGGGTTGACATATCTCCTATCTTCAATTTAGCGAATTTGCATACTTTCAATGAGGGATTAAAAAGTGAATAAGATGTGAACTCAAATTCTTCAATTACAAATTGGAGATAGGCTTTTCTTGAGAAGACAGAAAGATATTGAGATGCTGACTGGTTCCAAAATCGTGAAGTCAACAAGAGAGAGTATAAAGAGTATCCAGTCAAATGGAAGAACATAGGAACTAAAGGCACAACTTAGATGAGAGCAACTGAAGTTTCCAAGTATAGAACATCAATAGAAGAGATCACGAAAAGTTCATGAGCAGGTTCTCATGGATCATTTTATTTACCCATGGTTCTAATGTAGAAGCATCTGTGTCAACCAACAATATTGCATCAACCAAAAAAATGGTTCAAGATTTGTGCACATTTGAGCACTTTCACGTGTGTTTTGCAATTTTTTGGCTATGTTGACAATGTTTTGTACATCTAAGATGATCAACAATAGTCCAAGGAACATCATCAAGAGTCCAACATATGAGGAATGCCAAGCGGAGATGATTTTAGTCATCTCCAAGAGGCCAATTGACCTCTTTTGGGGGGACGACGAAATCACTGTGATGGTTTCAAAATTGTCAGTCTACATTAACCGGCAATTACGTAACCATTGATCTACAACAATTGATGATTTTTCTAGTGGTGAAGACAAAACTAAAGTAAATGTCCAAAATGTTATTTTTCAGCATGTGGACCATTTTCCATGATGGAGGGAGCTTGAAGAGTCATTGCAACTTGTTAGAACATTCAAGTGAGATTCAAGTCGTTGGGAGCGGCACTGAGATTGAGTTGTCTTATTCATAGTTCAATAGGGAAACAAGTGTGTGTAATGCAATCTTTGCATTTTTGTCATTCACTCAATAAAGAGTGTCTTTTTAGTTTCCAAGTCTAAGTACTTTGTCTAATCATGTGTCCATTGGAGAATGTAAACCTAGGCTAGGAAGTGAGGCAACCGTTAATTTGGCCCCCTCACTCCCATATGCATTAAGTTTTCTTGCGATGCACCGTTCGGGTTTAGATTAAAAAATGGAATGTAGGTCACTACCATTTTGAAGACAATTAGTTAGGTATGTTTTTTGAGTGACTTCTACCTAATAATTTTGTCTCGGCTTTTCAAATTATAACTATTTTTTTAGTGCTTGAGCCTCGTGACTTTATGTTGAGAGGCATATTCATACTTCCCAACTTTTCTCTATCGATAGCCATGTACTATATTGTTCTTTATTGCGAATTTAAATTTATTTTTCGAGGGAAAAAAAAAATTAGGTAGGGACGTCTCACTTCACATAACTCTTGTTAAATTTAACCCCGCACTTTTCTTTCTTGAAAATCAATTTTTAAATTTATTAAACATCATTGCTTTATTGATAAAGAATGAATCATGCTTACTATGTGTTACTATTTCCTTCTTCCCTGTATAGGAAATGACACTTTACCCTCCATTTAAACTTAAACGAGCATGGGGGCGAGAGAGATCTGGTTTGAAAAGTATTCCTTGAATCTGTGTTGAACTAAATTCTTATATAATATACTATCTCTGCATAAAATGCTTAGAAAATGAAATGCTTGATTAAAAAGAAAACCACATAGCCAAGTTGTGTGAAAGTTGTAGTGTAATTAATTAGCATATGAACTTGTAATTCCATCCTTCATCTAAATTTGAATGCTAATGAAATTGTTGAGTTGATTAAACTGTTTCAATAGCATTAATTTAATGATTAAAAACCAATCAAGCTGCAAATAATCGCTATAATATTGATGTACACTTTACAACTTAAAACTTCAAATGGGCTCCTAAGGAGTAACATGCATTCAATACATGAAAATTTCAGATTGTACATATAGCACTCTAAAAAATCTCTCCATGTTTGAATCCCTTTTAGAGATCGTAATAATGATATATGAATTATAAGTAATCAATAAATAAATTTGTTCCATTGCTATAAACCAATATGCTTGTCATGTTTCTTAATACTAATATGATATTCTTGTGTTTTCGAGAAAAAAGGAAAATATTGGTGAAAAATATAACATGGCATAAGATAGAAAAGTGGGGGATGGGAAGTTGCATTTACATATTATACACCCAGAGATCCATTGACAACTCTACAAATGTTCATTGCTGTGAAACTAATTTTGTCAGCTTTATCTCCTCTGTAGTGAGATATGTTGTGAGGCAGACACAAGTGCCCTCACACCATATTTGAATTTGAAGGGTAATGCCTGGTCAAATTCAATTGGAAAACCTTGTGTTTCTTCCAATATTTGCAACCGACTATATAATATGTGCAAGTGACCACAATACTTCCACCCTATGGATATCTCGGATAGCCTGTACCATTAAAAATCCACATATGATTCCTTGTACATAAGATATGACATAAAACTATAGATGAAAGATTCATGAAGATATGGTCATATATTTTCATAAAATGTTGTGCATGGATTTTATTTCAGAATATGCAGTAAAGATATGGATGGAGTAAAGATGAGTACAGCATACCTCTACAACAAACCGACCCCAGATGTGTCCGTTTCGAACCTCCATGGCACCTTTCAGTATAGTGAGACCCAGGCCACGTATGCTATTTGCAATCTCTAAGAATATTCCTTTGTCTTCACACAATATCTGTACATCTAGTCACATGTCAATAGTTTAGAAGATGAAATTATATTATTATGCAGCCCCTAGCAAAACTATTACATGCTTAACTTTTATGTTTAAAAGTGGTGCATTCGTTATATAACTATTTTCGATTCCACAGTCACGTGAGTGTATCCAAGAGCAAGTGACCACAACTTACATGCATAGAGAACCAAATCACAAACATTAGTGTGTAAAATCAAAAGAGTTTGGACTTGACATTTAAGAATCCAAATATATCAATGAACAAACTTAAACCAGGAATTCCCACATCCACAATCTCTAAATGATTGTAATGACTCATCTCCTATTGCAAGCCTTTTGGACATATTCTCAGGGTTAAGTCACAAAATAGCAAATTTTCATTGTATTAAAAGTAATATCTACTCCCTAAAGGTTGATAATAGAGGTAACATAGTATTAAATAGGGGAGGTCCCCTTTTTGTATGGATTAAACTTAATACAGATGCCGCCTCTAGAGGAAACCCAGGTCTGTCAGGAGCCAATGGAGTAAGAGAGAATATTTAGTTTGGTTCAGCCATGGTCCATGGCCAAAGGGGTAGAACCAATGATGTCACTGAAGCCATTGCAATATGCAGATGTATGCATATGGTGTTGAAGAAGGGAATCTCCAACCTTACTGTGGAATCTGATTCCCAGACACTTGTTAACAGTTTGACAACATGTCAAAGACTGAAGGATTGGTGGATTTGAAAAGTGTGTGAGGATATAATTGTCTTACTCCTCTCTTTGGATATTTTCAGCTGCTATATATTCCTCATGGTAAAAGTCAGGTGGCTGATTGGTTGGCCAAAGCGGGCTTGGAAAGAGAGGCAGATTCTCTATTAACATCGGACTTGTAGATGTTGGTCCGGACAGGTTGAGAGCAAGCCTGAATGAGCGTTTAGTTAATGATTAGCGTTAAAAGAGGTTAGAACGTTGGATTTTTCTCTAACATCCCATAGGACACTCTCATTTATCTTAAAAAGAATTGGTCCACACTACCAACAAATGATTCCAAATATTAGAAAGTAATATATTCATAGTTGGTTATCTCCTACTCATTAAGTCCAGATTTAAGGGAAAGTAGTTTCCCATGTATGAATCGGTGGGTGGCATGGATTTCAAGGAAAATATGATGATTGTGAAGCAGGTGATAGGACAGAGGCTTCGTATGCCTTGGAAAATTCATGCCTCAGTATTTCTTGTTTTCACAAACTTTCTATTTTATTTGCTACTCATCATGGGTTGAGTGATTGTATCTGCTTAGGTGATTTTATTTTTATTTTGAGGTGGTGATACTCAGGGCTTGATGCTTGCTCCAGCTTCTTAACATCCTTAGAGTTTGAACCTCGACCACTAGAGGGGCTCCCTACTCTCACACCACAGTTCACCTCCCCCCATACGGGCTACTGCCCCGGTCGCACCTGACTTGCAAGCGATTCTGAGGACCTGGGGTATTATCCAACCAAAGACAACGCAGGGGGTCCACTGCTAAAATAGCTACTCCCACCCATGAATGACAAAGCCCAAATTCAGTCACCACTACATACCTGGCAAGAGAATTTTACCCACCTGACTGGGCATTGGCTCAAGCCGATCTGGAGTTTATGGAGGGGGTCAATTGAGAAGCGTGTGCATTTTTGGGGAGGTGGTCACTCCAATCAGCAAAGGCTCTGTTCTGCTGTCTTTGTTTCTCAGACAAGGCGTTTATCCTGAGTAAGACTTTTCTTTGCTGTGGCCTTGATCTCCATTGGGTTTGAATTAGTTCTGTGCCTTAGAAGTAAATTCTGCTTTGCAAGTCTGATATAACCTTCTGCTGTGTCTATATGCTCTGATAAGCCTCTTCCCTCCTCTGAGCCATTGAACGTAAGCAGCATTTTGATGCTCGCAACAATCTCTCCTCTTGGGAGAAGCAGAAATTCAAAACCTGCTCCTCTAAGGGCCAACAAATTCTCAAGTTTATAGACAGCCCTGCAGCTGCAAAGACCCAAAACCCTTGGATGGAGTTTCCCCTTCCTTCAAACCCTATGCAAACCAAACTTAGGCACACCAGCTTGAGCAATGTTAAGGTATTTAAGGAAAAACTTGGATTACTGGTAGTCTATGTGCCATGCTCCAGTTGGTGGAGACAATTGGAGGCAATTTACAGCCTTTGGCCGCAGATGTAGCTGAGATCAAGCACCGTGTTAGATTTCTGTATAGGGCAACAGATGGTAAGGAGGTTGCATGTTCCCTAAAATCCTTAGCTCTGTCTCCAATCCATTTCATGTGGGTGGAATTGAGGAAAGCTACATCTCTGTCCCCCTTGGTGATTTTGATTGTCTTCATAAGGATCTGCATGATTTAAAGTGGTTGGTAGGTTCCTAACAGGATCAAATTGAATCCTTGAGGACTCGTTAGAACCATAATGTAGACATTGTCAGCCATAAGGGCAAGGAATTTGATGAGCTATACTCATTTGGGAAAGATGGTGATATTTATGTTCTCGAAAGGGAGATTTTAAAGTCGGTTTTTCAGCTATTTCATTCAGTTTTTGACATTTTGAGCAGGGGTACCACTTATAACAAAAAACATAGCAAGCATCAAGACCCCTGGAAATCGGCTTGCATGGTGATAGGCTGTTAGTGTGACTGGATTGGTGCACCATTTCCAAGAGGCGCTGTCCAGGTTGATGCTGCTCCTGATGAAGGCCACTAGAATTAGTGGTTCACTAATTTGGGGTCACTTAGGTGACAATGCTGGAAATTTTGGTTATTTTTCTGTGTTGTGCAAGATTTTGCTTTGACTCGGAGAGCCTGAAAAATTATCAAATCTTTATTTTTTTTATTATTTAGATAGTCTATAAACTTTGATAGTTTGTGGGATAGTTAAGGACTGTTATGTTACTGATAGATGTTATGGTAGTTGTAATTTTGGTAATAGATGGAAACTGGAGGTTAGATGGTTATTGGGTTGTGTTCCGTTTCAGGCTACCTAATATTATGCTGTTACTAGACTGATGTACTTAGCCACTACTATTAGTTAGAACGCAGATCGATTGTTATGATTTTTTTGATTATATAATATTCTTATTTTTCTCCTTTTTTAAAAAAAAAAGTAATATCTACTTACCTCCACAAGCATCTGACCTGGCTGGCTAAGATTCTCAACAATAATTGGGCATTGTCTCCCTTGAATTTCTCCATTTGCACCCAAGTCAACTGCCCAACTTGCTCCACTTTCCGATTCCTTGGACAAAACTGTCATAGGCTCATTTCCACTAATCTGCAATTACAGGAATGATAAAAATTTAAGGTGTGAATAAAATAATCCATCAAAAGGTAGAGAAGGAGGTGTGTGGTCTTATGTTTAAGATTCTAAAAACTCAAGATACTGAGATACAGAAAGGATTATCACATTACATTTTGTAATTTAATTCCGCCAACATTCATAAGTCACAAGCCAAAGAATTTATGCATCCCATGGAAACAAAAATTCAATGCAAAAAATTAAATGCTACAAATGAAATAGATATTCCCCTTGCATAATTATTTTTAAGTACTTAAAGATGTGAGTTCCAGTTACCATATGCTCTAGCTGGTTGTTCTTGCTTATAATGATACAATGCAGTAAGTAATGTTAATTATGAGGCACTGATTGGTTAACTAGGCACCTTATGAGATTTTCATTAATTCACTTAGACACATTTTGAAAGCAAATGGATGGAAGCTGTTCCACGGAAATGCTGATATTTACTCAAACAGTGTTACAGTCATATGGATTAAAAAGAACCTGTTATGCGATCTATGCTTTTCTTGAACATCATGCTTTCCATTAGTGGTGAGAACTATTTTAGGCGGTGCTTAATTCTTCTTACCATGGTTTATGTTTCTACATCATCTCTATTATTTAGCAGTAATTGTTGACAAACTGTCTGGGCCACTTTCAGAATATGCCCACATTAATTTCAATGATCTTCTGTTTCATGGTCTACTGTATGTAATTATATATATATATATCCTAGAACAAATCGCTTGGGTTTATATTTAAAAAGAATAATTAGTGTGCTGTTGTGCATTCTGTTGATGCCATTAGGTTAGATATCACTAAGTGATCAAGAAGAAGCACACACTAATAGCCGGAGACCTTAGAAGAACAGACATTTTATAAACTGAACCTAGTTGAAAAATAGTAAGGGAGATTGTCACAGGCCTGAAAAATTAACTTCCAATAAAAAATCCTTCAAACAGACAAGAACTAGTTTAGGGATGCCAAAAGATCTTGTTTCTTAGTTGGACTCAATTTTTGTTCAGATTTTATATTACTAGAATCATAATAAGGCTTATAGAACTTCCTCTAGCTTTGGGTATTTAGGGCGTCTTCTAAAGTGCAATTCCAAGCCATTTTCTTTTCATGCAAGACTCAGAAGAGAGCATTCAAGTCTTTCACTCTATTGCAAACAAAAATTCTCACAAAAGTAAAGGAAACGTCCAATTAGGAAAATTCTAAAAGTTGTGAATGACAATGATTCTTTAGGAGCAAAGTGATCATCTCAATTTACCTCTATTGCACCTTCATTTACTATCAAGCAACCGAAGAGCATTGCATGCAACAACAATTTTAGGTTTGGCCATATCCTCACTAAATGAGACTATACGTCTACAACTGCCTTGGAAACAATAATGGAGTGGGCAGTCAGCACAATGCTTCATACAAACAGCAAGCAGGATCACCGTAGCTCAAACAACACTGATTTTCAACATTTAGTTGTTCATTAAACAAACATTATTCATTTGTATGTAAGCTTTGGGACTGCGGTTACCATCTTGAATGGGAAGACTGTGTAAACAGCACCAGTTCTCACTTCTTTGTTATGGTTGATCAGAAAATTGGTAGAAGTTACTGAGTAATCCATAAGATGCTTACTAAAACGGTAGTATTCTTGAACTTTGCCGTTGCTTAAAGATATGAAATGATTTGAAGCAGACTTCCATGTCAATTAGTTGAAGTCATTGCAACAGAGAAGACATATTGAGATAAAAATACTGCAACAAACTTTGACAAAATTCCCAAACACAGACACACACACACACACACAATATCTCTTATTGTGGGCCTACTGCTCTCATACTTTTAGAAGGTCAAGGTTGAAACAAATAAGGTGGTTGTTACAGTTACCAAACGTTGCCTCAGTGCTTTACATTTAAAATCAAGAGATAAGACTTGATTCAATTATTGTAAACTGAAGCATGAAAGTCATTGATTATTTTCAAACCATTTTCTATCTGGATATTTCTCAAGACATAATATTTTGTCAAGATATTTTTATAAATGTTATGAAGCGAATAATGTTTTAATTGATCGTACAATAGAGAAGGAACAAAGGTTTTACCTGGAAATGTAAAACTAACGTGGCTACAGATGGCATTAATATGTATAAAATGATGTTTAGTTTCTGCAGTCAAGTTACGTTCAGTGGGAGAGATAAGCCCCAGATTGAATCAAGAAAGAAGGAAAAGGAGTGTACCTTAAATTTTCCTTTGTAGCTCCACCTCCCAACATGCCGTGTAATGGTGTGCAAGAGCTCTATATATTTGATAGTCCGTTCAAGCAAAGCATCTATGCTGCACTGTATACAACACAGTCTAAACATATAATGAATATGTAAATCTGGAAGAGAATCAGACGTGATTTAAAAAGAACACATTATACCTTTGCTTCTTGAATATGTAATAGAGCTTTATCAAAAGACCAGATAAGAAATTTAAAAAAAAGTGGCAACTGAAATGTAGACTCTAGTAGCAACCTTATGTGCATTAGGTACTATCTCCCGTAATTCTCTAACACGGTCCTGAATTTGCTGCCGATCCTTGGGCCTTGGTCTACCTGTCTTCCCTGGTTTGCTTCTTCTTCGGACAGTATTTGTTGTATCTTCTCGCTCGTGCCCATTTGCACCCTCTCCCTCGGAATGTGTCCCACTGTTATCTGTTAGCAAATTTTGAATAAAACTTGTAGATTCATTTGTGGTATTTGTATTTGTTGACTTCTGCATTTCAATAGAGGATGACACTTGTGTAGGGTCTTCAAGAGGATTACCTCCTTCGTTATTATCATCTATAAAATTAGCTCCTTTGGAGGAACCAATACGAGACGAAATCTTATCAATAGTTACTGAACATGAGCTGGGTTCCAATTTCCTACTGGATGGAAAACCAGCTACAATAGCTTCTAGAAGATCTTCTTTTGATTCCGAAAAAAATGAAAGTCCTGAGTCAGAGTCAAGAGTTATATCATGGAGATTTGAAGTAGAGTTGAATTCTTGAACAACTGCCTCAGTACACCCATGGCCATCAATCAGATGTACCTGGTTTAATGAACAATTCTGTTTTATCTCATTTTGTTGTGCAGAATCAAAATTTGCAAGACCACCCCTGAGTCCAGAAATAAGAGCTGCAGATAGTTCATCTCCCATCTGAAACAGAAAAAGTCTTGAGGGCTGGCCCAATAAACTATTAGCTGGCGACTCAAGTAACATTTCCAACTGGTTTTCTTCACAAATAGTTGATTTTATGGAACTAGAGGAAGTAGAAAAGGTCGAAACAGGGTTTCCAAGTTCCGCGTTCATTGACCTTGAATTATCTGTATTTGGGAAGAAAAATGTATGACCAATACTTCTACAGGGATTGTTTTGCCAATTATGCTGTTCACAGGTGCTAGTATTGCTGGTCATACCAAATTCTTTGAGGAAACACAAATCCATGCTTCTACTTATACTTGAACTGTCTAGGCTCTTAGATGTACAACTGCTGAAAGGATTCTGAAAACCATGATTTTCAATTTCTGGTAAGATGTCACGTGGAACAGCTGATAGTGAGCTACTGGTATCGAGAAAATTGCATAAAGTAGGAAAACAATGTGGCTGCTTTCTGTTCTGTTCAGATTGTAAGGGTCCAATACTTTTTATGCTATTCTTAACCATAATGTCCCTCTCTGCTGGAAATTCAGGTGCATATGATACTTCTTGAGCACAAATCTGTGTGCCTATACTTAAGGCCATTGAAGCTTCCCTTTCAGGGCATACTGATGAATGCCGATTCCCATAATCAGAATTGTGAACTTTTTGGTTGCATGCGTTGCATAAAATTAATGATTATTAAGGAGCATCACTAAATTGTTGATGGGTCATGGTAATTCAATCCAATAACAATACTGGCGTATGCCGAATGACATCATTACTACTCCTGCAGGCATAAATACCAGTTTCAGCAACACAATACCCTGCATGGAACAAGCATCTCTCTTTCTACCATGCTTTCAAGCAGACAGCAGTTTGACTTGCATTCTGGTTTATCTCTTAGGTAGAGATTTCATATTAGCTGGAGTGCTTATCCGCTTCAACTCTACCTTGACATGTTGGATCCTATATTTTTACTAATGTTCATGTATAGTGCCACGACTGTAGGCATTGCCAGATAAATTGACTCCTGAAGTGTATTTCACTACAATAGCCACTTTTAACAGAACTAGCTTCCACAAGCAGGTTCTTTTACTGGTTAGAGCCTTTCCCTGTTCTATCTGCTTCAGATCTGATCAACTGCTGTAATGAACCATAAGGCTTGATTAGGACTTATGTTAATTCAAAATATACTATTGGACTGAATAACACCTCTCTACGATAGACTAATGGATTGAATTGGAAAATAAAAATTGAGTCCACTGTTATGTTTCAATAATTTTCAGTACACATTATGAAATTTAAACTAATTATTGCTATGGCCATCTCTCTCCAGAAAGCTTCATAGATTGACATTTCGTTGTAATTATAGGGGTAAGAAACATAAATTTTAAGTCCAAGCCTTAAAAGAAATAAATTTGCTTGAAAAAGCATGCCTCATACAAACTATGAAGAGATCCAACAGACGGGGAAAACTTGAACCACGAATTGTAGATTGGAATTTTGAACTCTATCAAAATTGAAAACAGCAGCTCCTGTCTACATTATGCGACCCAAACTAGTGTTTCCAATATACCAAGATATCCATGTTTGTTGACATCCAATGGCTGCATGTTAATGGCATGTGAAACCAAACTACAATAGTCATGCGTTTTGGTATTCAACACCTGTGATGTTCTTATTTTTTAAATCTTTTAGTTCCCATAAATTACAAAGGTGTAGAGTTTAAAAAGCAAATACAATTTATTCTTAAGAAAGGCTAAGATAGAGACACTTCTTCATGCAGAATTTACTTAAGACTAGATTTATTTCAACAAAAGAAATACAAATAGATATCGATGCAAAAGGAGACTATATGGTCCAGATTCCATAATTATCACCTAAGGAGAGAAGAGGAGGTATTAACATCAAATAAAATACACAAGAATATGGAGGTTATAGTATTACATTAAGACAGCCAACTCAAATCCAAAGCATGGAAGCAACGTCTATTATGAATGACATCTTCTAATAGATTCCATCCAAGCGCTTCCAAAACATACATGAATCTCTAATGCATAAAGCATAATGTGCATTCTTGGAGGCCTCAGTAAATATAGTCATATAGAATGTAAATATTTACAATAACTTTGTCTTCTTTTCTAGGAAGAAAAATATTATATTAATTCTTGGCTAATGCCGTAAAGATGTACAAAAAATATACAGAGAGGCAATGTACTTTCCTATTTCTGTACGGATGCTGAAGTATACACATTTCCATTATCATCATAACTAGAGCTTTTCAGACAAAAAGCCAAAAACAAACACTCCGGAACAACAGCAAGATATGCCTGACAGCATACTAGAGACATATCTTAAACCTATATTTATTTCAATAGAAGAAAATACAAATATGAAATATATATTCATGCAAAAAAAAGACCATATGGTCCACATACCATAATAATCACCTAGAGAGAGAAGAGGAGATACTGACATCAAATAAAATACACAAGGATATGGAGGTTATAGTATTCGTTGTCTGGATGTCACAATTACTTGAAGATAATGAAAGCAAGGTCTATTATGAATGGCATCTTCTAATAGATTCCATCCAAGCGCTTCCAAAACATACATGAATCTCTAATGCGTAAAGCATAATGTGCATTCATGGAGGTATCAGTAAATAGAGTCAAAAAGAATGTAAATATTTACAATAAGTTTGTTTTCTTTTCTAGGTAAAAAAATATTATATTAATTCTTGGCTAATGCCATAAAGATGTACACAAAATATACAAAGGGACAACTTACTTTCCTACTTCTGTACAGATGCTGATGCATACGCCTTTCCATTATCATCATAGCCAGATCTCTTCAGACAAACACTCAGGTACAACATCAAGATATCCCTAACAGCCGATGTCACAAGGTACGCCAAACTTAATTGAAAACGTTTTGCTGAATTTTATCCTCGTCAAACCTGAACTCGAACTTTATTCATTTTTCTCACATGGGAATTTTTTTATACGCTTTTGCATTATTTTATAAATGTGTGTGTATATATATATATATATACCGATTGAAAGCAGAGGACGTAAAGCTCTCTCCACTTTGTCCCTCTGACATATTTATGCATTTTTTTTAGAAAATAAAAAAGATAAAAAAATCTTTTGTTCGAACATAAAGACATTTTTCTTTTCTGAACTTTATCTATTGGCAAACATGCACCGCACACCTGAACCGAACTTTATCCTCGTCGAACATGAACTCGAACTTGAACTTTGTGACTTAGCTGACAGCATACTAAAGACATATCTAGAAACCAAAACCTGCTAGATATAGATGCTATACAAAAGTACATCCAAATGACAGAAAAGAAGAGTAATCTTCGTCACCTGTATAGACTTATGGAAGGGAAGAAGATACAGAAGATAATTGGGTCTGGTTATTCTTAATAAGTTTCCTTTTGAGGGCTTGTTGTTTTAATGACCTTGTAGCAAGAAACTTGACAGCATATTTCCATTTTACATTTTAACGCCCAAAATGCAGATGCCGTGGAAATGGCATTTCGGGCCGTTTCTTAATATTTTTTAAAATTAAAGTTAAAAAGTTTCTATAATCGGAGGGAAGGGCCTTCACCCGTTTACAGGAACTGATCCCAACAGACCAGAGAAGGGCCAAAAAAGCCAGAAGAGGAATAACAAAGCCAAATGGCCAACATACCAAAACAGCCAACTAACTATAACCACTATAAACTCTACCAGTCCCTAAAGAGAGCAGATATAACGGAGGGAGGGACAAAGGAGGAAAAAACCAAAAACAGAATAAGAAAAACAAATACTAACCGGCTCCAGCAGCAACATCAAAACGGCCAAAAAAATCCCAAACTGCAAACCCGCCATCAACCATCTAGGACAAAACTTTGTTGAAATGGGTCAATGTCACAACTTCCTGTATGAAAGTCCCAAGCAGACCAGTTATGTCAACAACCTTGAACAATAGAGTTGTGAGTGCTAATTGGTAGGCAGATGATAGGGGCTCCTTAGCAGAGCAAGCATGTATCATTCTAACACCTTCAAGCGCCACATTCTTCAGAACTTCCCATTTCACCACTGAAAAATTTAAGTAATAGGCCTTCTTCCTTACAAAGGGATCATCAAGATCTTCTAAAAGGTTGGGAAGAAAATCAAATATTTCATCAGGACAAACGACAGAAGCTAGAGCAAACAGAATAGAATTTAGCAGTTTAATTACCTTTAGATTATTCAGTTTTTCCTTCGCAGACACACAACCTGAAATTTCTGTCCAAGAAATTTCAAGGCACTGACAGACAGATTAACTAGCATTTTAACCACGTCATTCAATTTATCTTCAAAGGAACCAAATTTAGAAGATAGTTATTCACTTACCAGGCCCAGGCCCAGCATCGGAGACTTGGAAGTGTTTTTGCGTCGGCTCTGGATGGCTTGAAGAAGAAGTCTCTAGTACTCGGCTCCAAGAAAGTTTGAAATATTAATATTAAAAATATTAAATTTAAAAAGATTAATACTAAAATATCAATAATAAAAAATTCAAAAAAAAAAAAATTAAAAGAGTGTTGAATATATGGACTTAAAAATTAAAATAATATATATGTAAAAAAATCTTGTTTCTCATCCACAACCTCTCTCAATCCTGTTTCTGGTCATCTTTTAGTTTCCTTCACATTTCTTCATTTCTCATTTCATGTAATATAGCTCAAGGATGAACCTAAACCAGGGCCTGCAAGGCAGGCATTAGAGTAGACGAAATGCCACGTGGAGTCTCCAAAACAGACGTTCTCATTGCAGATGCATTTTGGTGCATTAAAACACACAACGTGACTATCCTATTGTGTTTATTGCAGTCAAGACTTTATTAAGTACTGGTTATCTCCACCTTCAAAATTTTATAATGTGTAATGTAAATTCATGATAAAATATGGCTCTGCCTCGAGCCTACTCTATGTTCAATTCTTTTCTAGTTGTTTTAGAAAGAATGAATGAAATTATGTTAGTGTCCACGAATGACTAAAATTAGGTCAATGGGACCCTAGAATATGTCCAATTACAATAGAAAGTGACAGCATAAAAGGATACTAGGATCAACAACAATGAGAAGAACCAATTTACTAATTCTGAAATAACCCCCATTTGAGCTCTTAAGAACGTCCCTTTTCCCTACTCCCAACCCCTCACAACACTCCCCCTCGTCACTTCTAATTTTATCGGTTGGCACCAAAATGATGTGGCTCATTTCTAAGTTCTTTGCATTGTCTAGCAGTAAGAAGTTGGTGCTTAAATTTCTTTCATATATTCCAAGCATTTTAGTGTTGTGATTTTCCTGACATCCATGAACAAATCCGGGCCACTAAGTGTTTTTAGCAATATTATTTTCACCTGCCCTAATCAACCTAAAATAGTTATTTCTACCAAAATGTTAGTTTTAGTTGTGGTCCAGTTGGAAGGGTATCAATCAACTGTACGAGAGAATTCCTTTTTACACCACATTGAATAAGCTGATCAGGACATTATTCCACTCAGGTTTCAGCAACGAATAACAGGAATTGGTGGCGAATGGCAAGTGAACAACTAGTTGACCTCTAAAATCTAGTGGTGGTTCACAGAAAGTTGTAAAACAAAATGTCTATATATGGCCATTAAATCTATTTTACATGTGTTAGACATGTCTTAGAATCTGTCCATGAAGTTTCATAGATATCTGAGAAGTATTGATGGGATTTTTTCACTCACGATTAGTAAGCAGCTACACCGTTGGCAGTCCATAAACAGACCAATTTTTGTGCAGATGAATTAACTTTTGGATGTCATGTCCAAATAACTTGAATCTTGGTGTGAGGGAAATTAACTCCCATTTCAAGGCACCTGTAAAGTTTTATGTGAAAAATCATCTGTTTGACCCAATTTTCAAAGTAGTGGTTTGACTGTTAAACTGGCAGTTCTGAAATGCTTAAGTTGTGGTTTGTACTGCTATGAGGCAGTTTCAGACTACGAAAAGTATGGGTTGTGGTCCATGCATTAAAAACTGGGAAGTTGAAGAGTCAAATAGGGAGTTCAATAGCCAATTTCAAAGATGGAAGGCCAATACACCGCAGGAAACATTTGAGTGAGTGGAAGCTCAAACATCATCCTAGATATTCAACGATGGATTGGGAAGGATCATTGGATAATTGCTCGGGAGTTCTCCTCTCCTTTAGTGTGAGAGAAGTTTAGAGAAGAGAAACTTCTAGCAGTTGATAGGAAGAGCAAACATCAGCAATGGGCAGATATGAGGAGATTGCAACACTTCCCATAGCTAAGAACAGTTGTACATGGCTTCTATACTCCAAGATAGCTTCTTCTTTGTATTTACATTGCCGATTTAAGCAAAACTTTTGCTGGAGTATTTTCCCAAGTTGTGTTTTTCTAGGGTAAACCCTTGCTTATTTTCATTTGGTTATATTTACTCTGTTGTTCTTTACATTCCTTTACATTTACCATTGTTGTACATTGATGGTATGAGTTATTGGGAGTTCTAATATTGCAAGAGGATATGTAATTGTTGCACACAGTCATACATGGGATTGTTTCAGCATAGCTACATGTAATTCATAGATGTAAATAATTGACTTCAATTGTTGTAGCATGTATTTCTGATATAGGAACATGCGCATCAGCCTAAGACTCTCTATGCATTCAAATTTTTAGTAGTGTATATTTGTATTTCAGGCATGAACACATTGGAATCAGCATAAAGGATGTAGATGGCAATCTACATCTGTAGCACATATCAAATTTCAGCCAATGTATGTTGGATTTCATTAGCTCGTTTATTGGATCAACAACATAGGAAACTAAAGGTTTGTTGTGAAGATTTGTATCAGGCATACCTTGTGCAAATTATAGATCAAAATTGTTGGAATTATCAATGAAATCTCAAATCAATGCAAGTCAATCTTCCATAAACAACTTTAGAGAGTCCTTAAAAAATGTTTAATTTTTATGGACTGGTTTTCATTACTCTGAATGCACACCAGGTTACCTATGACATCATTTATCATGACTGCTACTTTAGTCATTGTAGAACTTCATGCTCTGGTATAAAACATGTCGGTTTATACTTTATATATTTTCTTGGCATCGTTGTTCAGGCACCATACTTGGTTTACTTTTCCATATGTCATCTACCACAGTTTGGCATGAAGTAAACTAGCTCTAGATTGATATCTTGTCCCTTAACCAAGATAACACGGCCTGAGCTGGTCTCTGACCCCTTACTAGCCTTATTTCTACTGCCCACTTCAGAGAGCTAATCTTCACTTGGGGTAGCTCCCTCAGGGTCTGCTTGGGCTCCTTCCTGAGGTATATAAGGGCAATCGTTGGATAGTAAAAACATAGTAGTATTTGTAGGCATGATTAACAAATAATAAAGAAAGAAAGAAAAAAATTATATTAATGTCCATGAATGACCAAAAGTAAGTCAAAGGAACTCAAGAATACATACAATTACAATAAAAAGAACGGGCAAGATAGATTACATAAGCAATGAAAACTTACTGCCATAGGGATAACATCAATCAAGTTTTTAACTGAGGATGCACAACACACGTAAGTTTCATTCAGCTTCCCAAACTATTTGAAAATTAGATTGAATATATTCTAATAATCATCCTAGGGCCAGCATGTGTGGTCTTAAATGCAATCAGTGTTGGCAGTGGTAATACTTATCTCAAATGTGTAACACATGGAGTCCGTTCGAATAGTAAATATCAACAGATGGGGTTCTTACATTTCATTTCACATCAACGCATACAAAATGAACATGTTCCATTTTGTGGTGTATCCAATATGGGTCACAAGGAAGAATGTTGTTTTTTCCTTAAATAATAGTTTTAATTATTTAACTGGAGGCATTTCTCTATGAGAAAGCCCTTCCCAAAAATTTCCATGCGTATCATCCTTGGATTTCTGCCATGTTTTCAAAGAATCAAGGGCTGTGCATACCTCAGTTTTTGTGTAGTTTGGTGGCCAGCGTACTTTGCACCCTAGGGGCAACTGCTAGTAATAATTACTATTATTGTTATTGAAAGGAGGACTGACTCATTGTGCCCCTAATTGAAGCTTATACACAATTTTGTTCAATGAAATAGTCTATGATGAATTCATAGTCGTGAGACCCCAGTTTGGGCAAGAATTTATGCATGTGGGAAGAATCTCAATTTTATTTTCCTAGTTCTCACAACTCCAGTGGTGAGCAAGGTCATGGCCATCCTTTGGAGGCCAAAGCAGCGGCTTCTGGCTCTTTCAAGGTGGTTGTTCTGAAGCCTCACTCCAACCCTACATGTTGCAAGTACCTAGTGCTGCTCTGTATATACTATATAGCAAGTAATGCTAGAACTTCGAGTAATCCTGTTACCAAGCCGGGTTTTGTTTTAGAGAAAGCAAAATTCAACCCAACTGTTAAACTAGAGGAGGAGATAGATGATTGGGTCAGTTCTCTTGAATTCTCTAGCCCCATGTCATTTTCATAACCTTTGTCCGACTCTTCCTACAATGAATGAACATATTTCCTTAATTTGGGGCTTCACAATTTAGAATTGACTCTCTAGTTATCCATGTGCCAAAGGGTTTTTTCATCATTAGTTTCAATCTTAGGATGAAGAGGAAGCTATTATCAAGGGGGGTCTTAGTTTTGTAAAGGGGCTGGGTTGTTTCTCGAACCCTAGCACCCACGTTTTGACCTGACTCAAGAAATCCTCATCTCTGTTCGTATTTGGATGAGACTCCCAAACCTTCCTCTTCACTTTTGGCAGAAATATAATTTGAAGAAATTAAGTCAATCTATGGGAAGGTTTATCACCCTGGTAGAGTCTACAGAAATGATATTCAGAACCACATTTGCTTGGCTGTGTGTCAAAGTGGATCTTCAACAAGGATTGCTTTATGAATTAATCATGGGAGGGAACAATAAGTAACCAGAAAGCTGATTGTGAAAAAGTTGTGTAATGCCATTTTTTTAATATGACTATTAGCCCCCAAATGTCCTGGGATCAATTGCATAATTATGCAGTGCATGTACATAGAACAACACACTTCAGAAGACACCATGATGCCGATCCCTTTAGCTGCTGATCGGTAGAGATGAATGCCACTTGTATCCTCTCGGCAGGGGAAGAAGACTAAACAGAAGAGTCCAAGCTTGCCTCTATTGTCATTGCAAAGATCAACATAAATTTGGAAGTTGGGCTGGAGAGATTATGATATGACCTAGTATTTGTAGGAGATAATCATTTGTTTCCTGTGGATTATTTTCTATATCCAAAGCTTCATTGTAATCATTTCTAGTCTCTGTTTTGCTGATTCTAATAAAAAAATATTGCTCACATTCAAAAAAGAGAGAGCTAAGTCAAATTTGGTAGTATAGGCCATTCGGTAAGAGTATACTAACAATGGCTGAATGGCCACCCAAGGGTCAGCTCATCAGCTACCTCGTGATCAGAATTTAAATTCATTTGTTGTCAAGGCAGGGGATGATTACAAACAAGTCATAGAATCAGATGTTATACCAAAACATGACTTCGCCCTTGGACCTTGCTGGAAATAGCTGCCCATGCTGATGCAATGCATTTGATTCGTAATTTTGAGTAAGATCACAATCCAAACACAACACAATGCAATCCCTAAAAACATAGGACAATGTACTTAGCAGTTCTGTAAGTAAGATGCTCGTTAGCTCAACTCAACCCGGTTCCTATGCTTATGAAATTTATGTGACCATAATCTCAAATCAACAAAGTATAGTGAAGAAATTGTCTGGCATGAAGTCATCCTTCTGCCCACTACGTCTCTAACGCAACATATCCTAGGCAACCAACAGTAACAGGAATGCCATATTTAGCTGGAATTTAAAGCTTGAAAACTTAAGGAAACTGAAGTAATAATGACAGAATTGACAAAACCAGAAGAAATAGTTTGGCTCATACAATCTTTCTTTAGAGACAATTGAGTGAGGAAGTACAAATCTCGAGTATTTACAATAACAAAAAGACGCACACATACTGAAAAGGGATGAACTGCGGAGTAGAGAGAAAGCACTATAAAACAGAGTTTTCTTTTATGAGTTGAGAGGTTGTGGCTTTTACCGAAATAGGGCTGACGACTACAATTCCTACGTAACAAGGGTAGGACCTGGCTCAACCAGAATGATGAATTCATTTAGAGAGCCTAGCCTCTTTAACTTTGTGATCCAGAATATCACTCAGGCTCAATATAATACAGTTACTAGTTCTCCATCCTTGGGAACAAATTTGACTCTGAAAATTTACATAACAATTTAAGTATATAATGAGAAGGATACATGGCCTTGAGACAAGGACAATAAAAGTGTAAAGCAATGATGGCATTATGCTTTCCCTAGATTACTGTAAATAGGTAAATGTGCTAAGATATGATTGCAAGTCTTGTAATAAAAATTCATAAGGGGGGCATAGTGTAGAATGTTCTCATAACTTCTGACAGCTAGAAACAGGCTAACAACCACGACACATTTGCAGGATAATTCAAGACCCAATCTCAGGATAATTCAAGACCCAATCTTCAACAACAAATAAGCACTTTGAAAATGCAAAACTGCAAGGAAGTTTTGTTACGTAAGATCAAATTACCCAGAAGAGGAAAGTTATATAAACATGTAAGACTTACTTAAACAATAATTCCTGTTAGACATAATAGTTTAGACAAATGGTAGTCTAGAATCTCAAGATCTAGAACTCAATTACCAAGGAAGAGGTTCTCCTATGCACACTCTGATGCTGTATGTGATGCACTGAGCATGCCCTGGTTTATGTACACTCCATGAAGCACAATATATAATGAGGGCAATGCCTTGCAGGGAAGGTTATCTGATCATCAGCACAGTTAGTGCCCAAATAAGCCTTGGAAGAGTAGGTGAATTCACATTATTTCTATAATGGGTATCAGCAAGAGATGAGAAACGAAGTTAAGTCTCTTGTTAGCAAGCCGTAAGATTTTGTAAAAACCTGGAAGAATGGAGGAATCCTCTTAGATACAATGAGAAAAAATTAGACCCTGCTTCTTATGGTACCCAACCTTACAAATTAGCACATTGCCTTCATAACTATATCTAATTGTTTTGGAAGCCGAATTCCAGATTTTGAAGAAATTATTGGAGTATATTATGACACTTGTTGGGAAAATTTCTTCATAGTTGCTTCTAAAGTATTAGGAAACAGAAGGATTAGTCACTGTCAAACAAAAAGGCACCAATAAGTTGGTTACTGCATGCAAGACAAAAAGGGCAATTCAAACAATTACATACAAGGGTAAAAGAAGCTTACTTTTGCTCCATTTTTTGTATAGACAAGCATCGTACATCAGAATATTGATAAGTAACAGGGGCTATTGTCACCGGTATAGATTTCACATGGGCTTTCTTTTACAGATAGTGGTTGAGAAACAGAAGCCCTCTATGTTTGTGTTTGGAAACTTCAAAAGATGCGTGGTGTTGAGGGATTCTCATGAACTAGATCGATACAATGCTATTCTTCATTTTCTGGTTTTGGTTTGGCAGAGCTCTTGTCAATATCTCCAGAGAATGAAGAGCTCATGTCTTCATCTCAAATCCAGCGTTGAATGAAACCAGACAAATATAGTTCTACTTAAGTTTCTTATACTCTATAGACTTCAATTTCATAGAAAAAACAGTTTCTCCTATTATGATGTTCTCATTGTTACTTGCGTTAAATGATGCCACGGCTGTATATGTTAGCCATTATAGATGGCTTCGGCCCTCCATGTATATCTATTTAATCCTCACTACTGGTGTGAAAAAACAGTCAAACTGATGAGATGATTTCTATGAACAAGGTGATGATAGTTAACTTCTACCTAAAAAGAATCTGTCCTGCAACCTTCTAGATACTTGAGTGCAAAATTCAAGAAGATATCTAAGAAAACAAAATCAGAACAAAAGAAATTTATTTTAAGTGTGGATAAAAATCTGTCAAGTTAGATAAAGTCAGAACAAGAGCACTACACAGTTTCCAACCACACTGCCACAACAATTTTCAGGATGTAGTAAAAGATAATCACCTAAATATTATGAAACTTCAACAAGATAAAAAGTGAAATACATTTTGTCAGACCATTATTAGGAAACCACACACAGTCACTGTGCCACACAATCCCCATTGTTATGATATCAGGCCGGTTATATCCAAAACTCAATTGGGACAGGAAAAAAAATGCAGGCAGACTAATAACATATATTCTCAATGTACACCTAACAATATATTTTAATGAAAGGTGGTATGTGCAGAAATGGGAAATGTCTTTACAAACAAACAAAAAATAGTAAATTACCCATGTTGGTTTCTGTTAAGAGAAAGGTGGTGAGAAAATCCATCATCCAACATACCTCACATTGCTAAAAAGAAACGCTTGATGTCTGCGAAAGCACAGCATATCACCAATATAGCAGAACAAGCATACATATATATGAGTGTATATATCATCTCAAGCTTGGTGATATACACAGCAGAATTCTGTGCATTGCATTTGAAAGGATGATGGAGCCTTTTTTATTTTTTGGTTTAAGCTCTGGAAAAGCATATGGGGGCAGAAAATGGTGATTGAGAGAGGGAGAGGGGCTGACACAAAAAGTGTCATTGTTTCCTTTGGCTGGCACAATGGCAGACAGGTGGTGGGGTAATGCTATTTATTTGCATAGCTCTGGTACACCATCATATTATTCCGTTCCATTTCAGTGTCTAGTCAACTAAAGGCAGCTGCTTTTCCACCCTTTTAAAGGTCTGTAACAAAAATAAATTTCCCCAAAGTCTACCACCACAAGAGGTGATTTCCTACTTGGGTTTTTCCTGCCTATTAAAAATAATTTTCCCAAAGTCTACCATTACAAGTGAATTACAGGTTGGATTTCTTTTACAAATTTAAAACAAATTTCCCAAGGTCCGCCCTCAGAAGTGATTCCCTGGGTGGGTTACAACTTACCATCAAGGAAAGGAGAGTTTAAAACTGCAAGGGATTTCATAGGTGGGGTTACCATTAAGAAGAGGAAAGATTCTTGTAAGGTTAGGGTGCGGTTGGTAAAGGATTTTTTATTTTTTTAAAAGTTGTTGAGATTATAGTTCAAGTTTAATAATTTATTTGGTTGATTTATTTTTTTAATAAATAAAATATAAATTTAAGTCTTTAAAGTTTTATTATAATGGATTGTATTTTAATAGTGAAGATGATGATGTAACATGGATTATGTAATCATTTATTATAATAAAAATTTCAAGAGATATTTAAAAGAAATAATGTTAGGATTGTATGTTGGTGAATTTGACAGAATAAATATTCTTTGTTCGTTAACATTAAATCAAAGAAATATTATGTACACCTAATTCGTTTAAAAATGAGATTTTAATCAAAAAAAAATTTCTTAAAATTTTATTTAAGTTTGATTATAAATAAACGTAAACACTAACTCAAAAAAATATGTTTAGATTATAGAATATTTATTTATTTTAATCATATTTATATACTTGACTAAAAATATATCACATATACACACTCCTCTCAAATACAAATCTTTACTATCTGTGCATAAATAAAGTAATTCAGATATCTTAAATATATTTATAGGTATGAAGTTGAGTTTATTACATACTTTTGTGTATTGAAGGTTTTACCACTTTCACATATTTTTAGTTGATTAGTGATAGATGGCCTTAATTTAGTTGAACTATCATGTAAAGTTTTAAAAATATTGTTTTCTAAAAAAGGAGCTCCAATTTCCTTTCATATTGTAAATTTTTTATCAAAATTTGTAACTAAGAAGAAAAATTCTTAACCATTAAAATCAAATCAACTATCAAATTTAAAATCAACCATTTTTATGGACACACTCACAAATATTACATTCCACCACTACCACGTGTCACTGTGGGCTACACCTCTAGTATAACTAACTCAAATATCCTAAATACATATATTTGAAAAACTCGAAGAAGTATGAATCCTTGTGCACATATCTTGAATTTATCACATATCATAATGACTCCATCGCTTCTCTACAAAAATCCCATTATATAGTGATAGATTGTCTCAATCCAGTTGCACCACTATGTGAAGCTTAAAAAAAAACTAATCCTCGTGCACATATCTTGAATTTATCACATATCATAATGACTCCATCGCTTCTCTACAAAAATCCCATTATATAGTGATAGATTGTTTCAATCTAGTTGCACCACTATGTGAAGCTTAAAAAAAAACTCCCAAAACAAAATTGGCTACAAACTCCATCGTATATCCAAGATATCACAAATTTTCAATCTCCTTCTCTAAATAGGAACAAAAATTACCCAATAAAAAATCTAATAAACATTAAACTTAAAATCAACATTTTTTATGAACACATTCACAATTATCAAATCTACCACCACCAAAATACTATTGTAAATCACACCTCTATTATATTTACAGTTTATTTTTCAAAACTATTCCATGTCTGATAGAGGTCATCTTCACTATCCCCCTTAAAACAAATTACACTCTATTGAATGGGCTTAGGTCAACTAGATGACATTGTGCAAGGAGCGCAGTGTCAAAACATTGTTCCTAAGATGTGTTGTATAAAACCAAATTTATTTGACTTAAGAGCATGGTCCCATGTTGCAGGTAGCTAATTGTTTTAAAGGAGTGCCGCTGAGAAATTATAGGAGAGTTTTTTCTGATGAGCAGTCCCATACTTTTTTAAAATTTATGCAATATACGCTGCTTAGAAAAATTAGGAGCATCTTATTACAAAAAATGATTTAATAAAGAAAAAAAAAATGATTGGATACCAAATACAGTTGACAACCAAAAAAAAAGGAACAACCATGCCAATCTTCAGCGCCCTGCTGCTTCTCACCCCTCCAAAACTTCTTCCTAAACAATACTTGCTCTTTATTTTAAAGCGCAGATATTTTATAAACAATTTTTTAAATTTTCATAAGGCATAAAACCGCAATATCCAAAATTATAAAAGCCTAGCATGGGACACTTCTTATCCAAACCCTATTTTATCACTTGGCAGTTGTAGATTCAGTGCACTTTATCCATAATTATGTAAATGGTTTACCCTTGGTATGTGTAGACCCGTAGCCGCCTATTTGTGGAAACAACTCTATAAGTCAACCCATTGGTGATTGTGTGTCCGCTGGGTGGACCAGCCTTAAATCCATGGCGTATGAATAACAATGATGACGTAGTGCATACGCAATAAATGTTTATCATTAAAATCAAAAATTTAAAATCTATAAATTTATTTGAAAAATGTATGGAGGTATTTAGCACTGAGTGAAAGGGGAGACAAGATGCCTGCCTCTGTGTCGGGATGCACAGGTGTAATGGAACATTCACACGACACTCTGATAGGTTCACTTATGCATATCAATAGTTTGTTGTACGTGTATGCCATTGTTTACTGCAATTGCATGCAAAACTTCTTTCTTTCATACTTTTCTTTCCCTTTTTTTTAATTTCTAAAGTTTATTCTTATGTATTAATAAAATATTATGTTAGAAAGTTATTAGTAAAAAAGTGAACAAATAAATCGCACTTCATGATGATATGTCGGTTAAAGTTGAGAAATATCGAATAAATTAACTAAATAAAATTAAAAAAGTTAAAACATTGCTCATGTGGGTCATATAAAAGCAACAGCGAAACAAGTACATTGAACAATTGGAAAAATGAGCAATAGTGGTGGAGGTGGTAGATTATCTGGGTTATCCCACCCGACCCCCATAGTCGCTTCTAGCAAGCATGTCGTATCAAAAATGAGCTCCTAACCATTATTATCTTTTTATTTGTAGGAATGGGCTCCCAAACATTATTATCGTTTTATTTTCTTTGTCCTTAGGGGCCTCCTTCTTGGAGGGAAAAATCAACAAATGCTAGTCGAAGGAAGTTTCTTTGTGAGGTCACTGACCACCTGGAACCACCAAAAATAGGAGGATTCATAAAGGGTGTTGGAAAGCACTACCAAGGGGATCCACTACAATATCTACTCTGGGAGCGAGTTCTCCCCCATTGTTTGAGTTCTCCCCCGTTGTCTAAATCCATGATAGTGTGGGGGTGACCGATGATGAGAAGAGTCGAGAGGGACCCAACTAATTGTCAGGGGATCTGTAGCTCTACCAATTAGAGCACAATTGATTACTATCTTATATGCAATTAAACACGGAATTATACCAGAATGATAAGGTAGCTAGAAACTTGAGACAGTAAAGAATTTGAGAGACAATACACACTCTTGTATTAAATATTACTAGAAGAAAATACAATAAGGAAGATGCCACTTCTTCCTCCACCTCAAAGGCTTGCCACACCTCAAGACCTTCTTCCCTCTCTCTCTTGCTCAACACAACAACTCTAAAGCCTGAGTTGCTATCCCTCCTTGAATGCTTCAGCTAATCTCCTTGACCTTACACCTGTAGATCTCCTTGACCTTGCTTACTTCAATGCTTTTACTTGCCTTAGAATTAATTACAATACATGCCTCATGGGTCTATAAATAAGATCCCATGCTTACAAAAAATAGAAGTCTAACTACTAAAATTAGACACACAGCTCGTGACTTAAATTAGCCCCTTAGCATGCAAACACTCGGTTCAACTAACTGACTGTTCGTCAACAGCAGTTCTGAAAATACACAGGTGACCGACGCCGGTCCCTGCTGGTCTGGTGCTGCCGACTTCCTGCCGTCGCCGGTCTCCTTCTCCACTGCACTTGACCGACGTCGGTCATACTGCCAACGCCGGTGGCTCTGGTTCTTCAGCGTCTTTCCTTCTAGTGTCTGCAAACAGTTGAAGCTTTTAGCTCCACACCACAACACTAATAGTACATGGGCCACTCCCCACTGATCCTATAAAGTATGGAGGTGTTCCATCTCCAAATGGACTTTCTCTGTTTGAACCTATATCTAAAGCATTAAACTAGATATAACATTAACCTTGTTAGAGTAGGGAAATATTCTTCAAGAGAAGCATGACCAAAAATAACATCATCCCTACTTTTTCCACAATTGAAAAAGAATATGAACTCGAAAAATATGTCATAAATGTGTAAATTTTGTAGGAATCATGATTGAGTCCCCTAAAAGTACCATCTTTTCGATAAACATTTCTAGATGGAAGGGTTTAAAAAGGGTGTGAATCCAAAGCTAGGCCGACTGGGCTATTAGGATCTATAGCAATGGCTCTTGGTACCAACATGTCATCATCTAAACCAAAGCTTTGATACCACTTGTTAGGAAACCAAAACATCCTACATGTGCAAGTAAAAAATAAATGCGGAAATTAACACAAGTTACAAAAACATAAACACGAGAGAACACATTACATAAGATATACGTGGAAACCCTGCTAAACCAGCAAGGGAAAAACCACAGGGCAAAGACATCATCCATACTTCAATTCCATCAGCACAACTCTCTCTACAACAACAACTCCTTTATAGTGCTAACAACCAAGCACTCAGGCGAGCAAAGCTTACAACCAAGCCTTTCATGCTCTAACCTCCAAGCTGCAACATGCAACTCCATCCAATGTTAAAACCATAACATCCAAGGTGACCTTCAAGCATCAAGCTTCATCTCCATGAGCTGAGCTAACAACCCTTCAAGCTCCATTTCTTCATCCAAGTGAGCCAAGCTAACATAGCCTTCCAGGCTCTAACCTCTAATCTCAAAGATCTCCATGCTTCCAACAAATTAGGCGTGGCATGCTCTATAGGCTCTAACCATCTAATCATGAATGAAGCTTACAGCGCAAGCATCTAGGTGAGCTAAGCTTTCAAGCATTCCAAGCTCTAACCTCCTAACATGCAAGCTCAAGCTTGCAAGGATCCCAAAGTGATCCATCCAAGGATAGCAAATACAAAGGAGAACATAATGGTTTATAGCATTTTACAATGAGAAGAGAAAGGGAGAGAGAAACACATAGTGGCCCAAAATTTTGCCACATTTGAGTGGTTATATAGTGATCCTTAGTGGGGTTTGTCCCCATGTGCCAAAAGTCATAAAAAATGACCCTCCACTAGACAAGATCTAAGGCCACCTTCATGTGACTCCAAAACCTGCACCCCACTTCCACAAGTGAGTCTAAACACTCAATAGTGTTCTTCTTGTCTTTATCACCAAGGGTCAACAAAGTGGATGCTCCACTTTAGACAAGATCTTAGCCACCCCATATGACACATAGAAATGTGCCCCACTCACACATGTGAGGCCAATTTGCAATAGTGTATTCTTGTCTTCATCTTCGCATGTGAACATAAGAGTCCAAAAGGTGTTGTAATCACCTTTTGACTCTAACCAGACATGTGAATCATAGGACCCCTTAGAAATTTGACCCATTCATGACCTCTTATCTTATACACCATTTGACAACCCACTAACGACAAATCCATGTCCTCTAGTGGAGTGTTACACCCCACACCATGTCACTTCAACCTAATCACTCAAAGGACCCTACAGGGGCCTATGTGACATCACCTTCCTTTCATATCACTTGCATGCCACACCATCAGCATGCCACATTATCTACATCACCTGTAGACCACACCACCATGCAACATCTACTACCACATGCCACATCACCCACATGCCATCTCACCATGAATAATGATTGTGAATAGTGATTATGAATAGTGTTTGTGAATAGTGATTGTGAATATTGGATTCACACCCAACAATCTCCCATTTGAAGTCATAGACACTTGACTTTACCACGCTTGCTTCTTCTACCAACTAGTTACCATCCAGTTGTCATCAATGCCCACTACTGCTCACACACAAGCCCAATAGAAGTTTTTTACACTACTAAAACTTCTCTACCTTAACCGACTTTGTCAACATATGGTCTTTCATAGTAGATTTGCAGTAATCGAAGTGACTCCCACTTCACCATTGGCCCATCTTTCTTCAAGATTCTGCCATGAACTGCTTACTACTCCCACTACTTAGAAGTATCTGGTTTAGTGCACACCATGGCATACATGAGGTTTTCCTACACCTGATGAATAAAATACATAGGACAACCATGTCTTCTCCTCCTCTAGTATGCTCCAGAAGAGAACTCATAACTTGCAAGAAGTGGGATACTTTACTTCCTTGCTTTCATGTCCCTGTGCATCTCCATCCCTGGTTTTCCACCTTCATCTCATCCTAGTCATCTGGGCCATCACACCATGAATCTTCATCATATTGGGGCCTGCAACCAACATGTCATCAATCCATAACATCAACCTTTGTTAAATCTTGGTTCTCTATGAAGGTACCATTGTACTCCATCTGCACATCTACTTTAGCCCATATAGTCTTCAAAATCTAAACCAACAACTCTTTGCCTCGTACACATAGCCTTCTGGCTACTCCATCCCATCATGAGATCACAGTGTAGGAATGATGCTTTCGCATCTAGCTGATCCAACAGTAACAAGTGCACACTGCACTCTTGATAATATTCAACAACATGAGAGAAGAACCCACAAAAGTCAATACCTGACTTCTACATGTAGCAAACTGCTACCTACCATGCTCAATCATGGTACCCATCCATAGTTACTGGGAAGTCATCACGCTACTTAGTGCATCACTACACCTATCAAGTTTTTGAGTCCAAAAGATACAGTCAAGTTGTATCCTACTCTATTGCATGTCAAAACAACTCATGTGTAGAATTATTCCATGTATCGGTCTACTTGGATACTCACATCAGCTATACCATAGCCCTCTTGGCTACTCGCTTTTGCTACACCATAACCATCGAACACTTCACTCAATACATCTCTGAGTTTTGGATTGATTCAACACCGGCCTTCTCCTTCTATGAAACCTCAAGTCTTGTGTTCTTCTCCATCCATCTTGAACTACTTCAACAGGTACAAATTTAGGTTTCTTTTACCTCCTCCTCTACGTGGGATTTTAGCATCATCTCGGCTCACACATTGTGGCAGTAGGATCCCAAAACTTGGATCCCTTTACCATTTGAAAAACCACAACAAAGTACATGCCTTGTCATTACCCTCCATCTACACCAATGGATACCAGTTTGTTCTACCATATGTTGTACAATTGTTTCTTAATCAGGAACACTATGTTGGTGTTGATCCATCTGGTAAAGCGTGTCAAGCTTCAACTCCATTCTCCATCTTATGCCAAGAGATAAATACCTACCATGCAAACTTTTTTTTTTTAATTTCACATCTTGGTCTCTCCACCTGTAGCACCCACTTGCACAAACCAATCAACCACCATGGCTCTGATACCAATTGTTAGGATCTAGAGCATGGCTCCTTATACCAACATGTCAGCGTCTAAACCAAATCTTTGATACCACTTGTTAGGAAACTAAAACATCCTACCTGTGCAAGTAAAAACTAAATATGAAAATTAACACAAGCTACAAAACCATAAGCACAAGAGAGAACACATTACACAAGATATACGTGGAAACCTTGCTAAACCAGCAAGAGAAAAACCATGGGGCAAAGGCAACATCCATACTTCAATTCCATTAGCAAAAGTCTCTCTACAATAACAAATCCTCTCAACAACTCCTTTCTAGTGATAATAACCAAGCACTCAAGTGAGCAAAGCTTATAACCAAGCCTTCCATGTTCTAACCTCCAAGCTGAAACATACAACTCCATCCAATGATAACATCATGACATCCAAGGTGGGCTCCAAGTATCAACCTCCATCTCCATGAGTTGAGCTGACAAGCCTCCAAGCTCCATGTCTTCACCCAGGTGAGCCAAGCTAACATAGTCTTCCAAGCTCTAACCTCTAACATCAAGGATCTCCATGCTTCCAACCAACTAGTTGAGCCATGCTCTCATCTATGCCTTATAAGCTCTAACCACCAAAGCATGAATGATGCTTACAACCCAAGCATCTAGGTGAGCTAAGTTTCTAAGCATTCCAAGCTCTAACCTCCTAACATGCAAGCTCAAGCTTGCAAGGATCCAAAAGTGATCCATCCAAGGAGAACATAATGATTTATAGCATTTTATAATGATAAGAGAGAGGGAGAGAGAACACATAGTGGCCCATAAATTTGCCACATTTGAGTGGGTGTATAGTGATTCTTAGTAGGGTTTGTCCCATGTGCCAAAATTCATCAAAAATGACCCTCCACTAGACAAGATCTAAGGCCACCTTCATTTGATCCAAAACTTGCACCCCACTTCCATAAGTGAGTATAAACACTCAATAACGTTCTTCTTGTCTTCATCACCAAGGGTCAACAAAGTGGATGCTCCACTTTAGACAAGATCTTAACCACCCCATGTGACTCATATAAATGTACCCCACTCACCATGTGAGGCCAATATGCAATAGTGTATTCTTGTCTTCATCTTCACATGTGAATAGAAGAGTCCAAAAGGTGTTACAATCACCTTTTGACTCTAACCAGACATGTGAATCCTAGGGCCCCTTAGAAACTCAATCCATTCATGACTTCTTGTCTTATACACCATGTGACAACCCATATGTGACAACTAAGGACAAATCCATGTCCTCTAGGGGAGTGCTACACCCCACACCATGTCACCTCAATCTGATCACTCAAAGGACCCTACATGGGCCTACACCACATCACCTTCCTACCACATCACTTACATGCCACATCATCTACATCATTTCTAGACCACACCATCATGTAACACCTGCATACCACATCACTTGTATGCCATGTTACCATGAATAGTGACTCTGAATATTGTCTGTGAATATTGGCTTCACACCTAAAATGGGCATACTTGCTAACTAAAAAACATACTTTAGAGATTTTGGGTGGTTACAAACTGAGCAAACAAGATGAGCCATTCACATGTGATTCAACTGTATGCCATTTGGAAGCCTATTGTGGAGGATACACCAGAGGAAGTGTGCTTGTTTGGGCTCAATAAAGACAACACACACATGTTCAAATATTCTTTTCCAAATTACCTTTATGTAGTTGATCTACCATTTAGCATCTAGAGTGTCAACTAGAAGGTGCTAATTGGAAAAGTGTTGATAACCCAACCAAGGTTGGTACCAAAGGAATGGCATATCAATAAGCCATTTCTAATCATTCCACCATATGGAGGGAGATTGGACATCAATTTTGTGAATATGCACTTCAAAAATAGAGTTTTAAATTTACAAGATAGAGTCTTCGTCACTACCCTACAAATTATAATAAACCCAGAGAACTTACCAAGGAAGCAGGTCCCTATTTTAATTTCAAAGAAGGTCAAAATGATCCTAATGCCTTTTTTGACCACATGGAGTGTGAATTGAGAGAGAGCCCAAAACTAAAACCACTTCCATCCCATGCATATGCCTTTTGAGAAGCTTCCATGCCTTCCAAATACTTGTAGGAAAAAATGTACCAACATTGTCAACAAGGCCCTGAGTGATGAGAATAGTTTGAATATTTAAACCTTTATAGGTTTATTTTCCCATAGGGATGCCTTGTATGATGTAGTTCCTAAGAATAGTTTTCCATGTTTCATCCTCTTATAAGGAACAAATGATCCATTTGGCACATAAAGCATGCCCTTATATTTTTATGTCTAAGAGACAAAGCCCTTTGAAGGCTCTTGGCTTGCAACAGATATCCCAAAAAACTAGGTGAAATCCTTTAGTTCCTTCAGAGTTGGCCCATAGGAATTACCTCAAGATTATTTCAAGTTTAACATAATAAAATTTAAAAAGATCTCAACAAGAGGAATAGTAAACATGAGTAGCAGCCAACACCTTAGATCAAATCTATAACTTTCCTGCTAAAGAGGGGCTTGGAAATCTAGAAACCAGTTTTTTCAACCCTTTGAACCAAATATCCTTAGATATCTAAGGGAGTGGCTTGAAAATCAAAGGGGATGCCTAAGAATTTAACATTTTATTATCTAAATCTAGAGCCACCTATATTGACAAATCCAAATAGGTAGGGGGTGATAGACAACATATAGCATTAGGTTTTTTTCGATTGGATGGAAGACCTAGAAGCTAAGCAAAAAATATTCAAATGTTTCATGGCATAAGAAACAAAAATTATCTCCTCTACTAAGGTAAGGAAGGAATCATTATCAAGGGTTGTTTGCATTATGGCCTCTTGGAGCTCCTCAATGGATAGGAGTCGATCACATGCCATTTTATGCACTTTAATGAGCTTGCAAGGAAAAACCTGGAGGTATTAGAGCAAAGCTTGCTCCCATTCTGGTAAGGAAGGTTGAGTGGAAAACACCTTATGGTAGTGAGAAATAAAGGCATTCAAAATATCGAGAAGATGTGTAAGGTGTGAGCCAACTTTCTTGATAACTTTGATGCACTCAGTCTCTTTCTTGTAAAAAAGGAGAGCAAAAAACTATTTAGAAGTTTTATCCATGATTTTCAGCCAGTGTATTCATGCTTGAATCTGAGTTCCTCTAGCTTGATAATGCTATTTAACTTAGAGTCTGTGCTACCACATGGCATCATGATCTTTTAAATCCTCATTGAAGGGAGAAAGCTCCAACTCCTATGAAATTAGAATGAATTCAAGATGTGAAGTCTCATAGGCATTGCGACAAAAAAAACTTGTCTTCCATATATGTGAAGAAAGGAAATGGTCAAACTAATGACATTTCCCACCATACAAATCATTTAGAATCTCCAAGAGGGTGAGGCACAATATCACAAACTCTAACAATGTGATTTTTGGTCTAAGAATGAGAAAGATGAGTAGTGTGTAGGTAAAACTACATTTTGGTAACCCTTAGAGGGGGGAGAGTCACTCAATTTCAAACTTGATGGGGAGGTGGTCTAAAAGTAGAGCATCTAAAATGAAAGCTATAGGGAAATAAAAATTATTGGCAAAGGAAGATATGCTTTGCCTATTAGCATGGCTCTATCAAGCCTCTTGGCTATCCATTCATGCCCTTTATGGAGATTGGACCATGTAAACCATAGCAAGGTGGCATGAAGGCAACAACGGTGGTTAGGGGAAAAAAGTGTAAGCTTATGGCACATGTAAAACCACACATCTCTTTTGCCAGCACACTAATGCATTGGAATAACCCCTCCTTATCTTCATGAGATTCAATCATGTTGAAATATCCACATAAGATCCACTAGGCATCAAGGAGAGATTTGGTTAACCACTGCCAAAATGTTTCCATTTCAACCACATCATTTGAAGTATAAACATTAGAAATACCAATAGAATGTCTATTAAATTCAAACAGGGTCCACACAATTCAATGAGTAGGATCCGAATCCCAATTGACAACATGATGTAAAAGAGTGAGGGATATTAAAGTGACAAATCCCTCGTGTCCCATCTCATGATCAGACATCTAATTGACAACACCTATCCAAATTTCTCTAATGGCAAAGGTGAGAGAGAAACCAAAAAAAAGAAAAATTAACTTCTTGCAGATAAATAATTTTCATATTTACAAAAAATTGACATGTATCCCTAACAATATACTTGTAGTTCGTGTTAGTGAGGCCCTATAAATTCCACGGGTACACAATCATTGATAAACCCTAGTTTGCATGGTGGTTTCCTCATACATCTCATCTAAAATAGACAAATTATTTGCTAGGTAAGATTGATGGTTACGCTTCATGAAATTGATGAATTGAAAGGCCCTCCAATTGTATTGAACATATTGGCCATCTTCTAGAAGTAATGAAGGATTTTGATCATAGCAATATAATGTCTTGCAATCAAACACCTCTAAATTTCCATTTGCACCTGAATCAATCACATGTAAAAGGGTGTTGTGATGACTTGCAAGTCGTGGGTTGGTTTTGGAAAACTGAAAACATGACTACAACTTGAGGGGTGTGGATTAATGATGACATAAACTGTTGGGTGGTGAAAACTAGATGCTTGGCTTTTGTCAAATAACCTCATGTGGGTTTATACACAAAGATCGAGGCCTTGCCCACCGAGCATGAATGCTGATTAATTTTATTGTTGGAAATTGTAGTCTATCCATAAGTGGATGTCTGAGCATTTTTGTTCACCTTAGGAGAGGTTTTAGGGCCTAGAGTTGGCCTTTAGTGTGCACTCACATATTTTATGGTTAATGGTTTGACAATAGAAGTAGGTGTTGGGTAGATTGATGTAAAACACATGTTATGTAATCTTATTGTCAGAAACTTAAATGTCAATAGTTTTGTTGAGATATCTGGAAATATTTATTTCAATGCAAATATGTTTTTGAGGTCAAGCCACATAGAAAATTTCTAGTTCAAACCCTATGAAACACCCTAAGGATTGATCAACCGATACACAAAACTCTAGAGGGGTAAGGGGAGGTCAGGGAACTCAACCCAGATAGGGATTTTGAGATTAGCACGCTGGAAGACAAAAAATTGTTGGGTTGAGTGGGAGAACACAACCATAGTGTTTTGAATAAACCAAAGCCCATTAACAACAATATCATGACAATGGTTGGTGTTGTTGAACTTAAACAAGAGGAAACCCTTGGTTATATTTTGAATGCCCTCTAGTTTAACACCATGAGGGGTCATCCAAATATTATGAACCCAATTAATTAGGGTGCTTTTGGTGGGGACACAACCAACATAATAAGTTACAAGAGTAAATTTCTCAAGGTAAGTGTATGCTTTGTTATATTGAAGGAAGTCTAAAAAAACATCTAAAAGGCTTTCAGGGGTAAAATCAATACCTCATGGAAGACCTTGGAGATAAATTTATGTGCTCATTTTAACACCATTTTTCTTCACAAATTCATTGGAATTAGCTATTCTAATCATACTTCTTTTGACCCTACTCCTCCCTATGATTACACATTGGCTCACGTGCAGACTACTGACCTTGGTCATCCCACTTTGAGACATCTACCACCTACTTGGACCTCACCCGCATCATATTTTGACCCTCCATACATCTTTAGTCCATCTTGGCCCTTCCACACGTAAGACAAGGCCTCTAGAGACCCCTTGGTGCCTGTCGGGAGCCTGTTGACTAGCTTGTGTCCTTGTTTGACCCAAGTCATGACTTATGTGAAGGAAAACTATGACCTAAGAGGAATATTTCCTTCACAAAAGCTGCGACCTAGGAAAAACATAGATAAAAGTGCCAAGATAAACCCAAACGGTAAAAAATAGCTAGTTTTAGGTCTTCTGGTGGATTGGGGTTGGGATATATGCCTCATTCTCATTCATTTGAGCCTCTCTCTTCCCTCTCTACACTCTCTCTTGATTATTCTTCCCTATATTGACTCTCATGCCTTCTTAAACCTCTCTTGATTCATTCTTAGCACTCTTGAGCTTGATTGGTGATAGAGGGTCCCATATGTTGCTACACATTTGCTTAGAGACTCCATTGCTACTCTCAGTTGTTCATGATTCCTTATGGCTTGCTTCCAGCTTCTACATTTGGCATTGCACTTGATTTATGCACTTGGTTGGAGTTCTTACACCATTACAAGTTGTCACTTCACCTCCTCCTTTACTCTTGGCTTTTGGTTTGGACTTCAGCTTGCACATAGCTTGGTATCCCTCTTACATTGCTTCTTAGCTTGGATTCCTGGTTTGTAGAACATCTGCACATATTCTTTGAGCTTGATCTGAGGGCAGTTTTTTATGCAAAGTGAAACTCCATTGTTTTGTGTAGTAAATATGCTAAGGTTTGATTTGTTTTATCAAAATAGTTGTTTTGTGCATTACTTAGAGTAGTTTCTGAAGTTTTCTTCACTTGTGCATGATTAAAGAGCACTTTCATTGCTTGAAATATTTCTTTACTATATGTCGTTACTCTCTTTGGAAGCATCCCTCATTGTATAGTAGCAATATACATGCTCAAGACAAACTAGAAAACTTGCTTAAACATTCTTTCTCTCTTGGGAAACTAGAACATTGCATTGCTAAAAAATGGTAGTATTGATTTGGAAAGATAGCTCAAATCTATAATAGGCATGCTCTTGAACCCTTTCTTGAAAATGTCTTTATTGCTTTAAATGTCTTTCGCTTGGCCTCAAAGTGCCTTAGCTTCTAGGTTCACATTTCAGTTGTTATCTCTCTCCATTTGATATTGTTGTTTTTGCTTTGTTCATGCAATCAATAGCCTAGTCTTAGCTACTTACTTTACTGCGGTTGGACCCACTAGAGGTGTTGCGTACGTTATGCACTTGTTCATACTAGCCCTAACCTGGTTTACAAGTTTATCTATAGCCTGGTGCAAGTTATCAAATCAGATAGCCACTATAGACCTCCTGTAGCCCATAGAAGCCTTGAGCCTTCTAGCCTCTTAGTGGTTTGCTTTAGCACCCTGCCAAACACTGGTGGTTCCATTCAAATTCTTGGAGCTACACCTATAATGAATGCTTTAGGACCCTAGGAGGAAGACATGTAAAGGAAATCTACACCACCCAAATGGCGGTGATGGATTGGATGCAACATAATTAATGCGTGATATTATCAAAAGAAATACAAATTTCCTATCATAAAGGATTTATGGCAATATGACACTAACACATGCTAGAAAACCATTGTAGAGCTTGTCGTCAACTCAATGTGTTATTTTTATTCAACATTTTTTTGATTGAAGGATAAACATCTTAATTTTTCAAAGTCTTTAGTATAAATTAGTATTGGGTGCATGATTTTAGCATCCATCGGTATTTGGTGCACAAATAATTGATCTTATTTGGTTAAGTATTAAGGACCGAGGAGTGCCTATTATATCAGAGTTTTTTCAGGACTCAAGCCCAACCTTATCCTTTTTAATATCTCATAAGATTTGTATCTTAGTGAATGCCCTGACAATGCACTTTACAATGATTTCTACTAATTATACTCCAACCATTTTGATGAGGAAAATAAAATCAAATACAATTAATAAACTAATTACAAAATAAGAAATATGTTACAAATTTTTTATTTATGACGAAAGATTACATAAGAAATCAACCAATTAACCTTAGACAGAAAAATGTTTATATAAATCCAAAGACACGAAAACTAACTATGTCACTCTAATTGCCCAAGCTACCAGCAGAAGGTGGTCCTCAAATCATAATTAAAACACTCGTATTATTATTTTTATCAACTACTTTAACAAATACTTTGTACATTGTTGAAATTCTTATTGTTGCAATTCTTATTGTTGCAATTTTTATTATTGACAGTGCCCTGTTTTGCAATCCATTTTATAAACACCATATAAAGAATAAGATAAGAAAGAAGCCATAATACAAAAAAAAAAAAAAAAACCAAAGAAACCCATAAAAAAAAGATAAGAAAGAAACCAAAGAAACCCCATGATAAGAAGCAACACCATCTATTCTATACTCCACTTCTAACATTAACCTAGCTATATCAATAGAGAACTTTGTGGGGTTGGTGTTTTAAAGAACTTTAAAGACTATATGTATTTTCTATTTTGTATTTAGGTATGATGTTACATGGAAATAGTTGATATAATGAGTTTCCTTAAAAACATTTTTTTTATTTTATATGCAAATTTTAGGACATGTGCAATGGTTGGAACATGGAAATAACATGGTCGAGGATAACATTTATGAGAGAAAGATAAAAAAAAAAAAAGTGTATTTTGTGTTTGTAAAGTCGTTTCCATAATTTGAAGGAAAAAACTGAGCTTTCATATAGCTTGGTAAATGTATTTTTTTATTGGGGGTGTTTGCAAAGGTATTTAGAAGTATTGATTTTATATTATTTCGAAAAGTTTTTTATAATAATTTAGAAATTTTCATAATATAGAAATATTATTATGATTTAAAGTTAAATGAATTAATATATATAAATTGATTATATATGAATATTGAAGGGTTGGAAAAATATATATATATTTTTAAGTGATATAAAAATTATATTTAAGTTTTAATAATAATTTTTATTTTTTTAATATTTTAAATGTTTTATTTGTATTTGGTGGTAGATGGTATCTAGTAGTGGATGAGATTTGATATAAAATCTATTAATTTATTTTTATATATAGAAAAATAGGTTTATATATAAATTGTATATATTTATATATATTATTTTATAATTAAAATTTATAAAATTTAATTTAATAGAATAATAAAATTAGATATGATTGTTGTAAATAATATTTTATAATAGTTAAAACGTACGAAGAAAGGATTTTATAAGAAAATTTTAACTGCTGTAAATCTTGATATATCTAGTAGAAATAGATGTCATAAAACATGGTTAGATATCAAAGCGAATAAAACCTATAAAAATCAAAGTGAACAAAGAACTTTTTTCAGATTACCAAAAATATAACATTCTTTTATAGATTCCGAAAATAATGGCAATACATTTTTGGAAAATTTTAGATACTACAAAACTAATTTGACAACTATGTTAGCTTACTTTTGGATTTTGAAACCTCTTTCACTTTTCTAAAATTCTACACAGAGCTTTGGGAAACTAATCTCCTTCCACACAACCCTAAAAACTCATCAAAGACTAATGTGGGGTCAATGAGGGGTCTATGAAATCCCTCCATTATTATCAAGGCTTTATTTTAAAACAAGTTTGGAATACAACACTCAATGTACTTCAACAAGTAAGATGTCGATGCAAGCCCTAATCCATATATGAATTTTTACACTAAGATGAATAAGTGGTAGAATGCAAAATAAGATTTTAATCTTAAATCAAATTCTGCTCTAAACCTTCAAATTCTACTTTTTCAATAAATGTTAGACTCTTTCTTTCAACTTGTGGCTCATACTCTTTCATTTCATGTCCTATATGCACTAATGCATATATATATTTATAGACTTCTCAAATTCAAATTAGTTTCCCATTGGTATGCAAGATGACAAAGGAGGACAAACAAATCTTAGGGACTCAAAAAGAGGGTTATAAGGGCCTGCTAAAAGGGTGATGAGAAACATAGTGGTATGTTTGTAGTAGGCTATAACCATTATGATACATTTCTAGTAGACCAAAAATATATGGCTACATTTTCAGATAAATCTTAGAACAAAAAGAAACAAGGGAGGAGAAGAAGTATAGGAGGAAGTGGAAGCAAACAAGGAATAACATGGTTAAAACATAGGAAAAATATACCAATAATAGCCTAATATGAATTGATAATTAGAAAATACACAAGTACCCTAGAATAATACAGTTTGACAACTAAAACAACCAATATACCAAAGTTAGGTGCCTACATAATGTCCCACTTTAATATGTATGTGTTCACATACATATCAAATAAAAAACAAAAACTTGTAGGGTTCTTAGAAGATACCTCAATTTTAAGAAATTATAATATTTCTTGAAGTCAATATAGGAATAATGATGAATTAAAAGTCAAAAGGAAAGAGAGATCCCTTGATTGCCACTGTGAAAATTCATGAAGATCTTGAAACAAGCATTTACACTCTTGCATCTAGGATATGGAAACCTATACCCCTGCAAATGTATGTAATAAAATCAATATCTATATAAATCCAAGGAACCACTAAAATCTAGGAAATAAAATGAGGATAGGAATGAATACACCTAGTGGTGTTGAAAATTGTGAAGCTTCCTCTATGAAATCCATATCTCAGAATCTATATTATATCTAAATATATGTGTTCCCTGGTGAGACCAAGTGAATTATTTTATGTACCACAATGTGAGGGAGCACGGGATTTTCCTAGAGTCTTGAAGACAAACTAAGCAAGTCATATGGCCCCCTCTTTTAGGTGTGGGATGAACTGGTGAATCACATATCTCAAAATAAATAAATTGTGTGCACCATATGTAAGCTAGGAAGATAAAGCATTGATGCATAAATCAATAAGATATCATCATAAAATAATGTGTGTCATAGATAAAATTACCGCAAATGATCCTGAAGTATAATGTAAATAAGTGCAAGTGTAACATGCCCTAACTAAGCAAGATATAATCAATGTATACACTATATCAATGATATGTTCATTATGAAAAACATACAATCAATTTAATCAAAATAATATCCTCCTCATGGGAAATATGTAATCAATGAATCACTAAAATATCATGTTGCAATATAAGCAATGTAGTAGTAGATATATCAAATGAAAGCATACGCATGGAGACTTACCCCAATAAATACATGATAAGAATCATGGAAATGTAAGAAATTAAACAAGAACATAAGAAAACAAGACCATTTACATGATGTAAATCATGGAAAATCAAAGAGAATAGTGCTTGATATATACAATTGAACCAACCATATAACAATGTAGAGTAAATAAAGTAAGAAAAGAAGCCACACTAAGCACACAATAAGAATGTCATACTCGAAGTAAAAAAGACAATGATGTCACACACAAAAATCAACAAATCAACAAAAAAATAGGGTAAACAAATTAAAAAAACATAAGCATGTGACACAAAGTATACAATGAAAGCTAGGAACATAAATCAATCATAGGGAAAATAAGAGAAACACACCAAACAATAAGCCTATGAATCAAACACATAAAACATAAGGTAAAAAAGAGAGACAAATTAGATAATAGTCTCATGAAGCAAACATGACAAAAGACATTATAATCAAAGCAACATATAAGAAGTAAAACACCCATACAAATAAGCACAAAGTAACACTGAATTTAAATCAAGTACAATAATATAAGAATATATATAAGCACTAATCAAACAAAGGTACATACAAGGAAAGATAAATCAAAGCATAAATGATCACATGAAAGATAAATATGATAAAGGAAATAATGAAATATAGAACATGAAGCAATACCAAGAGGTGTATCCAAATTTTACCCAGATCGAGCATGAAAGGTGCCCCCAACCAACTGTGAATCTATAATCATATGTATATACTTGTAAACCTTGAATATAGCTCAACAATGCCATCATTAGCAATGTATGTTGGAAATATAACCTCTAGAGAAAAGCAAATAATCATGGACACATATGGCTCATAAGAAACACTTAAACAAAGTATCAAGTATGAAAATATATAACAAGGAACAAATCTAATATGTCATGTGAAATAGAGAATGTTTGGTATCCAAAATAAGAGGATTGTTAGTGAAGCTAACAAATAACGCTAAGAGATATATGATGATAGCCATAAGATATGAAATTTGAAACTCTAAGATCACACACAACATGTATAGAGTGTGGTTGAACCCATGAGTTTGAAAGATAACAATCAACATCATAGTTATTTGTAATGTCGTTCTTTATGTAACTAATGTCTCTCATGGCTTGATTTTCTTTATGTTTCTATGTTTGTCTTGGAGACATAGTATATGATGATTGCACCTTTATTGGAACTGATTTATGTCTTTGTATTGCATGTACCCTTTATTTAGGTAAATGTTATAATGATATTGAAATGTTTATGTATATACCACTTCATCCTTGATTTTCTATTTTTAAAAATTTGTAGCTCTTTGAAATATAGTTACTTGACCTTAATGTATAAAGTTTTAATATTAATCTACACTAAGGTATTTCTTTCAGTTGATGTATCCATGGTCTACTAAGAAAAACATTATATGATCCAGTAGTGGACACTACATGAAAGATACTTTTAATTTTCTTTGGTCCCATTCTAATAGATAGGATAACAAAATTGAGGCGTTTCCTTAAAATACCATCATATCTCGTAATAATCGTAGAAGTATAGTCCAAGTCTTCTAAGTTAATCCCAAGGCTATAATGATTTTTTTATTGCATATATTCAAATTTAATCTATTATCAATTTTTTTTTCCATATTTTTCTTTTCCATTTATAAATGCTCATACAAATAGTGGTACATCATATGAAATCTATCATCTACTAAACAAAATGTTAATAAATATTTATTTATTTTTGATTAAATAAATTAATCCAATAGTATTTTAGTAGGCTAATTATTGTAATTTGGTTTGTCTACCATATGGAACTTAGTATATGTAGACACTATTTATGAATTATATAGCACCTTAGTCAAGTACACTTGACAAACTTAGACCTTGGTTATTTTTCTTAGTTTTGGACCTTTGTCACTTTTTGAAATCTCGTATCTACTCTATCTTGTGCCCCTTGGCCTATATCATAGTTTTATTAGCTTTATGTTGATGACTCAAACCTTTTATCTTTCCCAAAATGATTAAAACTTGTTTATCTTCCACCTCAGCAAGTTTTGAGTTTGTACATACTTTCCTGCTCCTTGGACACTAGCATCCAGGACATACACCTGCATCAATGCTAATGTTCTACTCTGACACAAGTGTCTAGTACCCTAAAGTCATCTAATTTTAAAATTACATGTATCCTAATGGTCGGCCTAAGTGATTTAATGTGAGTTATTTATTCTCACCTAGCATAACCTATAAAAGACCAAAAAAAGATCGAGGCAACTTATCAAAGCATCTTATCAAACATTCAATTGATCAAAGATTCCCTATTTTTTTATTATTTCCATATTTGTCATAGGAAAAACACATCTAGAGGTTTGAATCACTGAAAGAACATCCCAAGATCTATATTTTCTAAATTATAATCTAGGTCACTATTGTACTTGTTTATCACATATTGCATGATTCACACACAAGCCAACACGTAGGGGAGATCGATATAAGTTTGAGGCCCTCTTCACGGTAGTGAATATATAGGCAGTGTTCATTAATAAAGGAGTCTTTGGGGTTAGATCAATACCATGTGCCCACTAACCCATTTTCCCCCAAGGTCATTATGAAGATGAAGAACTAGGGTTTTGAAAATTCATGAAGAGTGACAGTCCATGACCCAAATCTGGATGCACCAAAGTGAAAGTGAAGACAAACACAAAAGCATCAAGGTGGTCACATCCATTTCTAGCAGGTATTATGTATAGGACACCTACATCGAACCCATATAGTAGCATTGATGTAACCAACCAAGGCTAACGTTAGTGTCCTAGCTCTAGAAGCATCCAAATTAGAATCTAATGAATGTTCCAAAATCATCTTCCAATCTACTTCCTGCCTATTCTAGATCTAGAATTACACTAGTATTAAAACAATCTAAGTACATTGCTTCTTTGTAATTTTTATATCTATCATAATTGTACTTACTATTTTTTTCATAACTTAGCATAATAAATTTAGTGTATGTTGCATATGAATTTAACATTTAATTAGCTTGTTATAGATATGATTATCACCCTTATGTATTATCATTTTTATATCCCCTTTAATGTCTAGATAACCCCAATCTAGAACAATTTTAGGGTTAAACATTTGGTGAACGTGGTCTTTGAACTCCAAACCCCAAGTCGATTAGGGTTTTTTATTTTTTTTGTTTTCATGATTATAATTTATTGTAAATTCTAAATTTTTCACTTGTAAATGAATGGAAAATGTTAATGCAAAAAATCATTTTCAAATAAAATATAAATAGGCATTGATGACTCATATCAATAATAACAAGAGCTTACATTTTTGTAGGTTACAAGAGATGAAATGAGTAACCATGATAAATCTAAGTCTACTTCACCTAGTGATGGTGAGTCTTTAGAAGGTACTAAAATTAGTTCCATACCAATCAATCTACATAAATCTAGTGGAGGCATAAATTATGTCTTCCAACCTTTGTTTCTTGAAAATACTATTGCTACATCTACCATGAAATTACCAATGGTTTCAACATAAATATTGGTTTCAATGCCTATTACAAACCATGTTTACATCCCCTTTGATGACTGCTCAACTTGCTAATCTAAATCCAAATGGGTCTATAGTTCAAACACTCCTTCAAGTTATAAATAATTTGGAGGACGAGGTTACAAACATTGAAAAAAACACTTTAAAATCTCATCATGCTATTGATTTGCAAGATGTGTTGCATAACCCTCTTGCACTTGAGATATATTTACACCCTTTGCCAATTAGTTTTATTGTACCATATTTTACATCGTATGATGTTAAAGGTGATATTGGACAACATCTTCAATCCTTTTATGTGGCATGCCTTGACCATGCATCCAATGATAAACTTTTAACAAAATTATTCCTAAGAAGCCTTAAGGACTATGATTTGATGTGGTTCTATGATTTACCTCTCCAATTTGTGAAAGTATTCAAACCTCTTACAGATAAGTTTTTAGTACACTTTTCCATTAATATTTCCAAAAAGGTTTCCTATGATCAAATTTCTAAAAAAAAAGAATAAATGAACTATCAATGAATGTGTCTTGATATATAAAACAATGTCGGCTAAAATGATTAATCCTATGGTAGATATGGAGTTAATAGACATATTCAAGCAAAGTTTGTTTGCTCCTTTACATGAGTCCATTGTTTTCAAGAAGTTCAAATATTTTGATGACTTATGCCATGTACAAGATTTTGAAATGAAACTTATTTCATTAAATAAGCTCAATTATTTAGCAAATACACCATTTGCATCTACATCTAGTACCAAGATTACAAACAAACCAAGTTATAAGATAAAACCTCCTGAGCCTTAAAAATAAACAAACATTATAGTTAACACAATATAAAAACAACATAATTATCTTGTTTTATCTAATGCACCAAGGATGTAATTCTCATGTTTACCTTAGTTTCCATCTTCATTAATCCCATGATTAATAAAGTGTCAACTTATATCTCTCCCTCATCGTATAGAGTTTGATATGAGTATACCTCTACCCAAAGGATATGATGCAATTGCTTATTTTGATTATAAATAGGGACCAATACACTCTATGAAAAAAAAATTTACCTTGAAGTATAAGATCCAAAACCTTATTGATGACCAAAATATTGCATTTGATTATTCTCCAAAGGAATCAGGTTCACAAACTGGTGATCACTAGAAACAAAAAATATTCAACAATTCTTTACAAGTCCATTATAAGAAGGAACCATAAGTGAAAATGGCATATAATGCACATCCTCCTCCATCACATTATAGGCACCCATTAAAAGGGATCATTGGTACTTACATGTGACATATACCTCCTATGGTTTAAAGACCTATTACTTTTGATGATACTGAGATCAAGGGTGATGACTTTGATATTTATTATTTATTCCTTCAAGCATACCTTGATAAACACCATTTATGATTGATAATGGTATAATTTAAAATGTTTACACCATGCATTACTCACGTATATGGGTTATAATTATCACGATTTGCACCCTTCTACTAGATTACTTAGAGCATTCGATGGGACCTCTCAAAAGGTTCTTGGTAAGATTGACCTACCTTTATAAGTTAATCCCACACATGTGATCACTACCTTTTCATTTATACCTTCAATGAGAATATTTGATATGTTACTGGAAAGACCTTGGATCCATACACTTCAAGTAGTACCTTCTACAATGCATGGGTGTGTTAAAAGCATCCATGCCAATTGGGTAATTATAGTTTCCAAAACTACATATGAGCATCCTCTTAAACAAGAGCATCTTATACCTAGATAATGAATTACCAATCCTACTAAGGTGAATTCACCATAAAAGAGTAAGCAATAAGAAATTCCCTTTACTAGGTGACTAATACTTGAGAGACCATTACATTAGAGACACATAGTGGATTCCACATAATCTTCATATATTACGCATCATATTCAAACATCCATATCACCTAAATATGTTTTTATTACTACTATTTCAAAGAAACCATATAGCACTTAATAATGGTGACGTGTATAAAGAAATCATTATTCATATTGATGAGGTGGCTGGTCATTATTCATGCTAATGAGATAGAAGGTTACTATTTATGCTAGTAAGGTGGAATGTGGGGCATAGTTTTCCACCAAAGCACATGGGACATTTGATTTTGGGTGATATGGATAGATATGGGATGATTTTGTAGTGGATATCCATGATTATGAAGTCTTCTCTTGTCAAGAAAATGAGATTCTTTACCTTTTTTTACTCTTATGTAAGTGGGATACCAAAACCTTTATTCTAGATTGATCAACCATGTGAAGTGGGATGCATTTCCATGTGGTGACTAATGAATATGAGTTTTAATTTAGGCAAAATGACATCCTCTACCTTTTTGGAGTCTTGTGCATATGGGGGACAAAGACATCTTTCTTGATTGTTAACCCATGTGGAGTGGGGAAAAATTTGAGTGGCACATATTGGAGGGGTCCAAACTAAAGTGGAGCACATGGTGGAGAACCTTTTACTATTGATGAATAGTCCCTCCAAGTGGAGGATGGAGAACTTGTTGTCCTCCTTTACATTTTATCTCTTATTCTTCATTTTGTAATTCTATAAATGGATTGTTATCCATGGCATTTGTAGGCTAGAGTGTTAGGAGTTAAGCTTTGTAGAGCCTCCTTGGTATGTTTGTATGCCAAGATTTGTAATGTGTTGAATAAGTATTTGAGACTTGAAGAAATTAATGAGAACGGGTGTGAGTTGTTGAAAAGAGCTATTTGTTTGTAAGCTCTATGGATTTTTTAACTCATCATTTGGTATTAGATCAAGTTCGAATCTTGTTGCCTTATTTTCCACATTATTGTGGGTAGAAAACAAGAGGAGGCATCTTCTCACAAATAGAGTGTTGGGTAGAAGATGTTAGAGTGCATTTTTTTGCAGGTGTAAGATATAGAGAGAATACAAAGATGAGGAGAAGTTTCTATGTTATAGGGACAAGAGAATTAAAAAGAACTCATGACTTAGATAGTTGAGCTAGAGATGTATTTTGATCAAATGCATGTTGAAAAATCCATGAGGGTAAAAATTTCAAGTAAGAGGATGAGTGGAGTTGTATCCATGTATTAGAAGAATATCCAAGTGAGGAGATATAGGAGAGGTAAGGAGAAGGTGAGGAATTAGGAACATATGGTTCCAAGTTGATGGGTGAATTTTTTCACCCAATAATGCAAGTAGAGTGGATGACGAAGCTTCATGTGATAAGGCTTGAGATAAAAGACATGAAGAAGGTTACCATGAAAGGCAATATGAGAGGGGAGCTATCATGTGAGTGGACCATATGTGAATACATCCTTGTGAAGGATAATGGAGATGAGGATGTGGATGTGATTCTTATTGAAGTGGATGAAGGAGACCCATTGTGTGAGGATGGGAAAAAAATTATGAAGTCCCATGAGTGGGAAAATTATGATTTTTCCTTGGTTATAGATGGTAATGAGCTTGCTAGTAATCAGTTGGATAGTGGTGGAGTTGAATACTAGCAAAGGAATAACACATGTGATGAAGTTGTAGGTGGATGAAAGTTGTAGCCATGTAGAATTGCATGTGGAGGAATATTATAGCCATGAATAGTTTTAGGTGAGTGAAGAAGGTAGCCATATAGAGTTGCATGTTTCTTTGAAAGAATATTTGGATGATTTTGTTGTGTAGGCAAGTACACGTGAGGAGAGTGTGGAGGATGATGTTTCATACATGAGTGAGGAGCTTAAATGATGGTGTGTGGTGATGTGAGTAATCTAACATATGGTTGGCCAAGTTGTGAAGAAATCCAAGTGGGCTTTAGGTGGATTTGGTTGGATGATAGTGGTGGGTTTGAGCCCATAGGGGAGAGTGAGATGAATGATATAAAATCTTGGTGGAGGATGATGGTTTATGGTGGGAGGTGTGATACCACAAGGAGAGAGAGAATGAATAGAGATGTGAAGAGGAGAAGGAGAACTAACAAGTAGGAGATGGAAGTGGAGAAGAAAGAATAATAAACTATTGTGCTTCTTGGTGTGTTTGAAGGAGATGACATGGTTATTATGTTGGGTGACCAAAAGAGTGGTTCTAAGACTTACCTCATCCATGTGAGTAGGAGCTCACATTTTTAAAACCTTGGGTATATGATGTAGGAGTATCCAATGGTTCGTCTAATATTGCATCAACCAAAAATAGAGTGGTGTGTGTGTTTGTGTGTTAAAACTTGTGTGAGCCTATAATGTTCAGAGAGAAATCAGAGGAACTCACAAGAAGTAAGTTTTTTTAACCAGACAAGAACGATGTAGGTGGTAGGTCACTATTCATGATGATGAGGTGGTAGGTTACTATTCATGTTAGTAAGGTGGTATGTGGGGCATAGTTATCCACTAAGGTAGATGGGACATTTTATTTTGGGTGATATGGATGGATATGAGATGAATTTGTAGTGGGGATCCATGATTATGAAGCACTCTCTTGTCAAAAAAGGAGATTTTTTTACCTTTTTTGACTCTTGTGTAAGTGGGAAACCAAGACCACAATTCCAGATTGATCAACCATGTGCAGTGGGCTGCATTTCCATGTAGGGATTAATGAATATGAGTTTTTTTAAGGAAAAATGAGACCCTCTACCTTTTTGGAGTCTTGTGCATGTGAGGGAGAAAGATAACTTTCTTGATTGACCACCCATGTGAAGTGGGATGAAATTTTAGTGGCACATATTGGAGGGGTCCAAACTAAAGTGGAGCACATGGTGGAGCACATTTTCTTATTGATGAATAGTCCCTCCAAGTGGAGGATGGAAAATTTGTTTGCATCCTTTACATTTTCTCTCTCTTTTTCTTCATTTCGTAATTCTATAAATGGATTGTGATCCATGACATTTTTAGGATAGAGTGTTAGGAGTTAAGCTTTGTGTGAAAAATTTATAGAGCCTCCTTGGTATGTTTATATGCCAAGATTTGTAATGCATTGAAGAAGTATTTGAGACTTGAATAAATTAGTGAGAGGTGGTGTGAGGTGTTGAAGAGAACCATGCGTTTTTAATCTCTATGATTTTTTAACTCATCATTTGGGTTCCACAAACCCCTACTCCTATTACTCCTACTATTCGTCCAAGACCACAGAGTCATATTTTACATACACATAACATCACAAATACTATAGTGATAGATATTGCACCTATAAATGCTCCTCGATAGTGTCATCAGATTATTACACCAAGTTCATAATGGGGAGATATATATGATCAACCTTTGGTTGGGATCACAGGATAGTCTTTCCCTTTCATATTCTAAAAATACCAAAAAATTTAAAAAAAATTGTTCAAAAATCCATAAAACATTTCTGGCACCTACATATTTTATTGGCTCCTTGGCATCTATGTGTTAGTTCCATGTTGATGGATGGAATATTAGTTACTCTTACATACACATGCATGCCACACTTCTACTTGAGTGTGATACAAGCATACATAACTACATGATCTATTCTTATTTTGGATGTTGGGCCTTCCCTCTACTCATGTCATATGGATATTGGGAGAATCCACCTCTTTGATCATGATACTTCTACGTTATATCATTCTATGGTCACTCTAAATTATCATGTTTTGAGTTCATAAATGTACTTACACATACCTTTATCCATGATTATATCTTTTATAGGATACTTTATATGCTATGCACTTGACATTTTGTTTTGTTTTTTTCTAACACATTTGATCCATGGGATACTATGATATGTTTATGATGGTTGCTTATGCTTTCCTTTATGAACTTCCTTTAGTGTATTGCCTTGTTATTTTCTTGCTTGTTCAAGCATTTGAATATGATCCTTTATTTGTGCCCCCCATGCCTATGTGTGCTTTATTTGACATTTGAACATGTTACTAATTATTGTATAGACATTTGAATAAGTCATCCTTGATTTTGTAGAGATTTGACTAAGTCACATCCCTTCAATTGTGTGAAATTTAAACATGCCCCTTGTTTGCGGTCTCCTAGGACCATTGTATGTTGAATTGATTTTGAGTGCTCTTATGTGTGCTTGATTTGCTTGTTGAGATTGTATTATTACTATCTAGACATTGTCATGATCTTTATCATGCATCTTAGGCCTTAATGTAATCACATTGTCCTATGCACTTCAATGATATATTTACCTAGACATGTTCTAATATATGGTTCTTGGTTACATTCATAGATCAAATAGTTGTCTTATCCTTTTGAGGTGAGATAACTATCATTTTATATTCTTCCCTCAACTCAAAGGGGGGACATGTTTTGGAAGCATGTTCTCTACACTTATTCACATTTGGAATAGTTATCAGATTTAGTGGAGGTATGATTTAGAAGCATGTTATCCACACTTATTTAGTATTTGGTACTTATATCAATTTTAAAATTCATTAGGGGCATGTAATATTGGCATGGTTTCCACACATTCAAAAAATTTAGATTCAGTGGGGGCATGCTTTGGAAGCATGTTCTCGACATTTATTCAATATTCAACATCTTTACATTACAGTGCGGGAATGTTTTGGAAACATCTTCTCAACATTGGTACTTATTTTAGTTTTTAGATTTCTCCATATATAGTGGGGGCATGCTTTGAAATCATGTTATCCACACTTACACAGTTTTTGAATCGGCCAAAGCACACAATAATATAATTCAGATTCCCTGTTGTGGTAGAATTTTATATATTGGCACCATTGTTATACACAATTTTAACATGAGACATATCTAAGGTGAATATGATATGCAATGTCTGACTAATATTTCAAAATATGAATCAATTTAATATTTTAAAACTCTTCTATAGAATGTTACCATATCATGGACATTTATGCACTGATACTTAAGACATGGTTTTATAGACTATATTGAGCCAATCTACTGCAGTAGTTGGTTCACATTTTGATATGGTTGAGGTGATTAAATCACTCAATATTACCAAGTTTTCAAGTTGGAATTGATTTTATCATCTAACCTTACCAAGTTATAAGTATCATTGGGTTGCATGGTTGAGCTAATATCAATTGTTGGGTGGCAACTCACCTTTTCTCTAATGTTGAAGGCATGTGCCTTCCAATGTCTCTATTTCTATCTCCTTAAATAAATGCCTTTTATAGATTTATATATATTTTTCCTAATCTTAGTTTTAGAGCCTTAAAATGATACATCTTTTGAAATCAAATTGTTAATACGCAAGGTGATTACATCGATACACATGTGTACTCCTAAACCTTTCTCTTTCAATTTTAGATTATATTTACTGATTATATACTGTAACATGTTCTTAGTTGTAGGCCAGTCACCAAAAAATCACTCAAGTTGGACTCAAGAAAAGTCAAGGTGTGTTATACACACCCTTGTATGTATTTTTCTCCTTTAAACTAGTAATTTCATTACTAGATTAAAGGGAAGGGGTAAATGTAGAGATTATTTCTAAATTATATATCACCTTCATCTTGTACACTTGGAAACCTCATACCTTAGATGTTCCTCTTAGTTTTGGACCTTTACCATTTTTTAAAGTCTTGTATGCACTCTATCTTGTGCCCTTTAGCCTATCTCTTAGTTTGACCAATCTTATGCTAATGACCTAAACCTTTTATCTCACCCAGAATGCTTAAAACCTGCTTGTCTTCCACCTATACAAGTTTTGAGTCTGTACCTACTTTCTTGTTCCTCGGACACTAGTGTCTGGGATATATACTTATATCAATACTAGTATCTTGCTATGACACAATTGTCTAGTACCCTAAAGTCATATAATTTAGGAATGAAATATATCCTAATGGTTAGCCTAAGTGATTTAATGCAAGTTATTTATGTAAAAGGATTGATATAAATACAAGATCAACTCTCATTCATTCCTCACCTAGAATAACCTAGAAAAGACCAGAAAAACACCAAGGCAACTTATTAAAGCATCTTATCAAACGTTTAATTGAGAAAAGCTTCCATATTTTCTCCTATTTACGTATCAGTCATAGGGACAACATATCTACATGTCTAAAGTACTGAAGGAGTAACCCAAGATCTGTATTTTACAAGTTACAAGATAGGTCATTATTGTACTTGATTATCACATATTACATGATTCACACACAAGACATACCTGATAGACCACTTCTCCTTTACATGTCAATGACTGATCATACACTCGGTGCACTCTTCGCATAAAATTATGACCAACACAAAGAGTGAGTTATTTACTACATCAATCACACACTTGTTGATTATAAACAAAAGTATTCGGTAATAGAAAAACTCTATTTATCACTTATATTTACTACACATAAGCTTTGACACTATATGGTCAACAATGAGACAAGTTATTACAAAAGCATATCCTTTAAAATTTATCATGTCCAAACCATATCTCTCAGATCATATAGCCAAATGGGTAATGTTACTCACATAATTTGATCTAAAGATCCAGTTATAAAAATGATAAAGGGATAGATAATTATTGATCAATTGGTAACAACACCATTATTATATGCAAATCCTATCAATAATAATTTTTTAGATAGTTTCACAACTTATAACACTAGTTCCAACGCATGGACAATGTTCTTTGATGGTTCTAGATGTGCATTAGGCATCAGAGCTGACATTATCTTTATCAACCCAATTGGACACACAATACCACTTACATATAGGTTAAGTTTATCATTCATAAATAATATCATAAAATACGAGGCACTTATCCTCGATCTCCAAGTAACTCAAGTTCTCTAAATAAAATCTATTAAGGTCTATATAGATTCATAGTTGGTAGTCAATCAAGTTACATATGTTTACAAAACCAAGAAATACATGAATATGGTTCAATGTTTATAGGCTCAATTTGAATACTTTTCTATTGAAAATATCCCTAACAAAGACAATAATCATGCTGATACAATGGAAAGTGAAACATCATTGATCCCAATTGACATCAATGATGAGCAAGCTATATTTAATATAAAATAGTTGTAGTCACCATCAATATCCTAGACCAATATCATATCTCTATTAGTTTTAGCCACCATATACAGTACAATAGTGTCTAAATTATTTTCTAATATATATAATTTTTTACACAAGTCTATCACAATAGATACTTAAACCAGGAATGATTAGTGTAAATTACATAGGAATGCCCTTCATGATGTCATCACTGGTAGGGACTTATTTTGACATTTGATGAAGCTAAGTTGATTAGCCAAGTACATGATAGTGAATGTGGTGGCTATTTTAGTGGGAAATCAATGTCCCACAAATTACTTTACTAAGTTCCTTCACAACAATTATAACATATTGTCTCCCAATGGCCATTCATGATATGGGGCTTTGATCTCATTGGTAAAATGAACCCAAAATTTGTAGGGGGACATAAATTTATCATCACAACTAAAAATTAATTTACTAAGTGGGTGGAAGCAATCCAATAATAATCCATAAAAGGAGAAGCTATATGTTGCTTTATCATAACATACATCATTTCCCATTTCAGCCTACCAATGGCCATTTTTATAGATAATGAAACCTTTTTTAAGAACAAAATAATGAATAATTTTTGTGCTAAATACAAGACCCGACACACCTTCCCTAATCCATACTACCCATAGGGTAATGGTCAAGTAAAAGCGACAAACAAGATAATCAACAATATCTTAAGAAAAATAGTTAGTAAATTCGATGATGATTAGCATAATCAGTTTGTCTATGCACTATGAGCTTACCACACTAATATTCACACATCGATATTAGCCACTCCTTATTCACTTTTTTATGAAATTGAAGTAGTTATTCCATTGGAATTAGAAATCCCATCCATATGAGTCTCTCTCAAAGGGATTATCACGTATGACCAATACAAAGAAAAACATCTACATGGGTTAGAATAGTTGGATCACACATGCATCTAAGCTATAGAGTACCTCAGAGCATAATAGAAATGAATTCAGTGGGCATACAATAGCCATGTTCATAGTAGATAATTTGAAGTCAATGATCTCATTCTCAAAGAAAACCTCAAAAATGTCAATCCCAAAGAAGAGACAAAAGGAAAGTTCAAACCAAATTGGCTTGGCCCATACTTAATCACAAAAAATCTTAGCCCCAAGGTATACCATCTAGTTTCACTCGACAATAAGGCAGTAAAGAATCCATTGAACATTATGCATATAAAGAGATTCTATATCTAAACAACTCACAATTTTCCTGTACATAGTTTCTCTTATTTCTCTACTTGTACATAGTTTATCTTAACTTTCTCCTTGTATAATATAGTTTCATTTTCATGTTTTTTGTACATAGCTTATGCGTAGCAAACACAAAAAAAATATAATATGTTCAAAAATACAAAAACATACAACTACTTGTTCAAAAAATACAAATTTTAGAATGTATGCATTTCCATGTTTACATCGCTTCTATTTGCTAGGTATTACATATGTTATCTATGCTAGTCTAGTCAGTTTTATAATACACACACACTTCACTTGTTCTCTTTGAGTGTTTGTAGATTACTACAAGACTCAAGTCCTCTACATAGATCCATATTTGCTACTATCTACCATTGGGGGCACATACATAGATACATAGATTCAACATTTATACATTCACCCATTGGGGCATCACTACACAACTTAAAGTTTGCTAGGTTATATCTTTCTATAATCTATATCACAGATTTAACATTGTTCATATCTTCATATTGATCATTCTATACTACTTAGAATTTTTATCGATTACCACTACTATCGACTCAACTCATGTACATCTTCGATCTTATATGGATTTGTACCACATTTTCATGCATACTTTCATTTCTAGATTTCCTAGTTTAGATTTGATTATGTATCTTTGCTTCTACATCTATTCAAGAGAATTTGAATATGCCATTGTTCTACAACTCTAATCCACTTCTTTCATAGTGTGTATGCTTTGGACATGTGCCCATGCCCTTGTGTGTGCCTTCTTGATCATGTATGTAGACATTTGAACATGTCCTTCCATGTGGCTTTAATCCAACCTTTACTACTCTTTGTGTATGTGGACATTTAAACATGTCCTTGTATGTATTACTTTCTCAAACTTTGTGGCATGTGCCCATATCCCATGTATTGTGGCCCTTTAGCCTACTTTGTGTGCCTCATGTGTTTGTATGTATGCTTTCATGTATGCATCATGGCCATGAGACTTATCTCTTTCTTATTACATTCATATCCAATTGCAATGCCATGAGGGACCTCATGCATCTCCCCTTCCTCCTTGGGTGCCTTGATGGACATCATGCCCCATCCCCCTAGGTAGTTACTCATATTTGTTGTCCATATACATGCTTACATTGTTTTATCTATCTTGACAACCTTGTGAATGTCAGATCTAACATACATCATACATTACCAACTTATGCTTAGATTATTTTACATTTTAATGTCATGTATACATATTATATTGGTTTATTATGCATATATCATATTTTTTCAATCTAATGCACATGATGCATAGATTTTATTTTGAGGATAGTTATTGTAGAGGTTCAACAATTCCACTCAAAAGAGAGGGAATGCATAGGGGTTTATCACAAAAATCAAGCCATCCTAATGCACTCAAAACATAGTTTTTAACATGCAGACAAATTATAGAGCCAAGATTTAGGAAAACATAATGAAAATAGTCACATACAAATCACTCTTAATTTTGCATAGAAACACCACATTTGGTCAATATCATGACATAAAGGACACTAGCATAGTTCACTATTGACCAAGGGACCATGCTACTATCCAGTGGCCCAAAAAATAGAAAATTTTAGAAGTGCCATAAAAATACAATAGATATAGTCTATGTTTGCACAATATGAATTAGAAATTATCAGATATGCTTAGTTTAAGCTCAATTATATGATGAATTACATATATTTGTGCAAGATTGGGGGCATCATGCATGGAATTATCACTACCATTTTAGTTTCATATACTTAGACATGAATTATGACTCGATCTAGAATCTATATGTAAAAATAACAGAGTTGGGGGCATGTGTGCAACATATTGTTCCCATATGCTAAATTTGACACCAATACTCTCAGATGGAATTATAGCTCCATGAAATTCACCACATTATTAATCTAGACACCATTTATACCAAGTTTCACACCAAATTGATGTATTATTCCATCTGTAATGGTTGGCATTATCGAGTAGTCCTTGAGCTACATTCTTGAGTGGTCGAGTGGCTCCTGAGCCATTTTTAATTTTAGAGTTTTTGAGTGGCCCTAGAGACATCACATATAGTTTTAGTTACATTAGAAAATTTTAGTTACATTACATAGATTCAGTTTCAGATGCATCTACTACACATGGGTAGGTAATGATGGAGTCATAGCCTAATTGAGTTCTTGAACCACCTACATATGATGGTTAGATGAGCCATCAGTACAATCTAATTTTGTGCATAGATTATGATCCATCGAGCATGGTTAGGAAATGATGGAGTCAAGGCCAACTTGAGTTCATGAGCCACCCACACATGAGTATTGAGCAAGCCATCAACTCAGTCCAGTTTATTCACTGTTTGATCACCAACTACACACACATAGGATGTCACCAAGTTTTATCTTTGGTTCACATACCTAGCGAGGTGTATTCATTCCTTTCCTCTCTCTCTCATATAATTACTCATTTTTAGCTTTGCTTTTGATGTTTCTTAAGTAAGGATTGAATCATTCATGTTTCATTTGTATGACACATAATGGATTATGCTTCACAATATCAGACCTAGATTCATGGTCTTTGCCTCTTAGGAAAGTCTAGGTACATTTATTTTCCTTTATCATAGTCATTTCAATTTACTAAATTTTTAGAGTAAAGGGAAGGCAAATGTATTCATCTAATTTTTTATTTGATTGCAATGAGTGTGACCTGAGACCACCTTGTCTTAGCTTAACATTAGACCTATGTTAGGGCCTTTTAATCATTTTTATAACATTTTTGTGAGTCCAAAAATTCCTAGATATACCAGAAACAACACTAAGGCACCTCCTAGGTACCTTATTCACCAACTCCTACCACTTAGACATTAATGTGTCCCTTTGGACACTAGCTCACTACACTATTGACCTAGGGACCGTGATATTGTCCTTTTGCCCTTACTCTTCCAAAAAATATCTTTCCATTTCTCTAAGCACTATTGGGGTCATCCTAGACCTATTTCACATCTTGAAAATCACCAAAGTGCTATATATAGACCACTTTCATTCAATTATCCACCAGATGGAAATCATATGTAAATACTCATTAAAAACTCAGAAACAATTATGTAAATCAAGGTCATTGATCCCTATTTGTACCTTCTACTAGATACACTCATCTACAATATCCCAAAACTCATAGTACTCAGATTTTTAGTCTCAAGTCACACTCAAAGCATTCAAACTAGTGTGAATGTTACATCAGAACATAGATTGGGAGAACCGCATTGGGCTTGATCCCCTTTTGAGGTATTAGTATATAGGAGACACTCAACACATGGGGTGTTGAGGTCACGTCTAGCCTACCCTAATAATTCCACTATTTTATACTTGTGTTCCTCAAATACCATAACAAATGTGGAGGCCTAAGGTTTCACATTTAAATTGATCAAAATAGGGAACAAATAATGAGCCAATATTCATCCACATAGGCACAAGCGTCTTAGGATCAGGTAAAGGTACACTTATAAATTTAGTATCCTTGCTTGCAAAAAAAATTTGTCATGCCCCAAATAACACTAACATAATGTACTACTATCTAGAATACCATGCTATTATCTAGGAGGGATTTTTACTATTGTTTCTAGTTCACAACACTCTACATAGCTCATATACTAAATTATAGCCTATCACTCATCCAACTTAATATGTTTCTAGCTAAGTATATCTCATTCTAGTTCATTTCTATTTATAGAATAATCAATTAAGTCGATTATTGTACAAATCAAAGGTTATAATTATTGCATATTTATTCCCTAATTTATTATTCTAGAACTTTAGAATAAAAATATTTAATACCCCAAGATTGTAATATATATGGGTGTTGGGGGGGGGGGGGGGGGGGGGGTGGATCTATTTATATGGGGATTATTAATCAATCTAAATATATATATGGGTATGGGGCACTCACCTGCCAGTCGGTGGTTGGCCCTATATCTATATAGAGAACTACCACTCTTTTATGGTTGTATGAGTCATTGGTGGAATATTAAGTGGTAGTTCAAATACCTATCTAGTTTCCATGCTTGAAGAAGAGTTTTATGGAAATGGAGACAAACTCAAATGACATTCGATCTCATTTCTAGATTGAGTAAATAAGGTATATATAAATCTCTTTCTGTCCGTCTATGCATCTTTACGATAGGTAGATTTCCATAAAAGGGGGACAACTTTTGTATGGATTATGATTGCAACTTAGGGTTTTACATTCCATAAATCCCTTAAAACTTAAATAAGATATGATTCCAATCAATATTTTTATGGCTGTAAAACTTATAGACATCCTATCAATCGCTTCTTCAAACTACGATATAATAATATTCAATTTTATAGCCATAATTTTTGTTGAGCTAATATATCTCAATGCCTAATGAAATATTACATATATTCAATAATCATTTTCCAAATAATAAATCTAAGAAATAAGACATCACTCACATGACTACATTTATACATCACTCAACTATTTCACATTAGAATGAGATTGATAGTGAATTAGGTAAAATTTGGAATTAAGATTCAAATGTCAAAGACAATGAAAAACATGCCAAATGACTAAAAAATCAATCCAAATTCTAATTAAATACTCATGATTAGGTAAGGTAAGTAAATTATATATATAAAAAATTGAAATAAATCAGATATACCTCAATATAATAACCAATTTACCTCCAAATATGAATTATTTGCCCTAAATTTGACAAGATGATTGCATTGATAGCTTGAATGTTGGATTTTCTTGTGACTCAAGACTTGGACAACATTTGGACATGTATTGACTGATTTATTTGGACAAGCTGATGACATTAAATATTTAATCAATAAAGCTCTCTTTAATTTTCATGGGGATGCATATGGTTATATAGGAGATGGTGAAGAATTTCTAAGGAATATAAAATTCCTTAGAAAATTCTAGAGAAGGAGAAGTGTGGAGGATTCTAGGGAATTTGGAAGACTTTAGATTCCATTTAGAATGACTAACAATGATTAGGTGGGGATTAGAAGAATGATTAGTAAGATAAAGTGGGGGCAGTTAGAGTTAGGTGGGGATGAAATGTTAAATTCCAAGATAATAGATAAGTGGGATTAGTGATAAGTAAGATGTGATTTAGAAGAATTAATTAAGAGATGGAAGTTATATGGTTGATGTATGGAAAAATCAATGTTAGAAATGATAGACCAGTGACTAGAGGACTAGAATAGGTCAATGCTAGGATGGATTAGACAAAATTAGTGTGAGAAAATTTAGATGTATACATTTTTTCCCTCTTTAAAATGGTATTACAACTAGAAGAAGAGTAATGGTATTTCAAAGAAGAAAGATGATTGTGGATGAATGTTAGTAAGTTAGGACATATGATACCCCCTTGAGGGGACATGTGGGTAGGGATGAGATGGATGGACACTAAAAAGAGGAAATGAGGGGCAGGATGCTTTGAAGATAATTGATGGGAAATGTGATGACAAAGAATAAGATTGATGTCAGTAATGAGATACAAATTGATGATGCCCTAGGAAAAGACTATGGTGGGAGTGAAAATAATGATGTCATGGATTTGGACATGCCCTAAATGGGATAAATTATAACAAAATGATGATAAAAGGACACAACGTTTAAATGTATCCCATACAAGGACACATACTAGTGAGAATTATGGTCAATATTGGATGATTGATAAAAAAAGGGCCATAAGATTTAGATGTATCCCAAGAATGGATGCATGCCAAGGAGAATTGTGATAGAAATTAGACATTGATTTGATTGATTGATTGAAGATTGGCTGGGTGTAGCTCTAATATTTTGTCAAGGGGAGATTAAATTGAGAGGATGGGTGATAAATTATAGAATAAAGTGACTAAGGGATGAAAGATGAATGAGTTAGTATGGTTGAGTTGTTCTCAAACACCTTATGTGATCGAGCATTACCTACATAGTCTGAAAAGACCTCAGGCCGATGTAGTTCTACTTAAGAGTTAACAAAATAAATGATGAAAAAATGAAAGGGACATAATATATGAGGTGGATGTGAATGATAGTGATGGATATGATGTGAGGCTACTGATCGATGAGATACAATACTGATGATATTGATGATGCCACTATAATAGATGCATGTGAAGGAGCGAGACATGATAAAGTTATGGACCTAGACATGCCCCAATAGAGGGATGAAATTGTAAACTTCAAATTACAAGGAGAGATAAGAGATTTAGATGTATCTGAGGCAAGAATGTATGCCTGGGAGAGATGCACATTTGGATTGATTGATTGAAAGATGTTGTGAGCTTTGGCTAGGCTATTTAGATTTTTTGGAATATGTATGTGTAAATATAGGGTTATTAGCAAAGGGAAAACCAAACCTAGCAACCAGGATGGGTAATGATGATAGATGGAATGATGAAATGATTTAGGTGATGCTCAAAGGGGATGAGGGATGATGAAGAATGGACTATGGGTATCCAAGAAATACATCATGTGGGTACTATATGTCTAGTTTCCTGAGTGTTTCTTGGAGGATATCCCAAGATGCTTCCAAAACATGTATCAATACATCTTAAACTCCCTTACTAAGGTTAGGATATGAATAAAATATGGACATAATAGGATGGAAAATAGCAGGGCACATGATACTTAAGATAGATAGGGACGATGGGTAGATGGATAAGGATGGTTTGAAGAGAGATGTTAGGATATGAATGTAGGGATGAAGTGGATTTTGCCCCCAAATGTCAAGGTACAATTAGAAAATGGATTATTTTACCATGACGTTGTAAACTAGTTTTCATCATGGTACTTGCTCAAGGCACCATAAAATTGGTTTTCACCATTGGACAAATGATTTTTAATTTTTTTTACTAATTTTTTTGACTTTTTTTGAAATATGACTATGTAAAATAATGTACAAGAATTAAGGATTTTGATTTCATTTATTCATGTGGTAAACTTGATAGATGCGTGATGCTTATGACATTGATCTACAAATAAAACTCATCTTGGAGAATTGTCGTGACCTTTCTTGACTATTGATTTTAATTCATCTAGACATCTTAGCCAAGTACCTTTGTGGCCCCTACAAGAGATGATTATGCCAAGGGAGATGTGGATATTAAGGTTTGGTTTTTTTATTTGAAGGTGTGATGGTTGATTAAGAGTTGGGACTAGTAGTCACACATGCCATTGGGGATGCTTGTTGTGTTTTTCTTGATTTGTGCCATATGATAAGAGATTTTAATGGATTCAAGACTTTGAAACTTTTCTATTCTTTGATATGATATTTTGAATATTTTTGGTCATATTAATATTAATTTTGGAGTCTTTTGGGCTTGTTAATTTGATTGTATTTTGCCTTCCCCCTTGTACCTTAAGAAAGGTTTTAACAGAGGAATTTAAACTTTGATTTTTTTATTATGACTTTGACTGCCTCCTAGTGCCATAAATAAGGTTTCACCAGTGGAACTTGAATTTTGACTTTGATGATGGTAATTTTGACTTTGACAGTCCATAACACCTCAAGGAGATTTTCACTAGGGGAAAATACTTATTGACTTAGCTGATGATTTGGCTTATTTTGATTATGATTTGCTAGATCAAAATTGACTTGAGTATTATGTTTGCTTATTTGATTATTGTCATGGACCCTGACAGATTTGGCACATGATTTATTGCTTTGAAAAGGATCCAACAATGCATGCTCCTATTTGCTTCTATCGAGGAGTGTGATGAAGTGACTACATATGGGGGGCAAGGATAAATGATGGATGAAGTGAATGGAATGGATCAATGAGGTCAATAAAGGGAGCATAGGCAACATGATCCTTATAGATGGTACTAGGAGGCTTAATTTTAATGTTAGATAAAACATACTCAAGATTCACAAAGGGGTCACTAAGGTCATCTTAGGACATGCATCTAGATATAGACCACATCCATTCTAATAATTGTAAGAGGAAATCTCATCTTTTAGTCCCATAGTTACTATTATGACATTATTATCCTGACACAAATCCTAAAATATGCATTATTGTTGATTGACATTCTAAATAGAGGCATCCTCAAAAAGGTTGGTGTCGACATGATCATAGACATATTTAAGGGATGATGATTCTCATGTGGAATATGATATGAAATCAAATGTTGATGATATATGAGATCTTGATGCAGATGATGTTGATGTTGGTTTTGACGCTAACCTTGAAATTGATGTGAACAATGTTGATGATGTCATGTTGTTATTAGATGATGCTTTGATCATGGCCATAAGGAAGGCATGTTGTATAGTTTTTTCCACTTGTATTCTCTTCACTTTTCATTTGGTGATGGAGGCTTTGGGATGAAGTGAATTTTGGAAATGAGGGATATAATGTGATAGATGGAAGGTAGATGGTTGGTAAATGATGTGGTTTCTATCAAAGATGGGATTGGTAAAGATATGTTTGTCATCTTGGACTTGGTTTGGAAGTGGAATATATTTATCATTAGGAAGTGAATCTCAACTTATCCCCTTTTATTGAATCTTAGACATGGATCCATCTAATTTAGTCTTGATTTTGATGTCACCATAATCAATTAGGTCTTGGATGTAATTTTGAAAGTGTGGCATATGTTAATATAATTCCCTTGGGTTATATGGTATTGATAACATTATATTTATCTATACCATGAGGGCTTAGGTTTGGTCGGATACAAAGGCCTTGTGTCGGGGTAGACAATCATGTCTACAACATCTAATCAATGAAATATGGCTTCTAAGGATATGGGGAGAGGAGTATATTGTATCTCTTCATAGATTTTATTGGATGTGGAAGCATTGGAATCTATATCAGATAGTTGTTTGGGGTATACCTAGTGAGATGATGGTATTAGACACAACTTAGGGGGTGGATCGGTATTAAATAGATTTGCCATGATAGAATTCCCTTTATTAGTACGATGGGGAATGTTATGACTAGGACTATGATTAGTATATAGAAGGTTTGATTATGATGGGTTGACATGGAGACTAGGAGTATACTTACATTGATGGGGAAGGACATGGGATTCTTGCCTTTGAGGCAATTTAGGTTTTATGGGGTCAAAGTCTATAGCAAGTCAGGTACCCATTTCTATGATCCATAAAAGGACTACCTCTTTATTGGAAAAGATGTTATTTTTGATTAAGGTGACATCCAAATCTATTTTAGAGACGATGAATTAAAATGGGATAAAGGATGAATGATGTGATTGTGGGGGGTTTGGATCAAATTTAGATCTTGGAATATTTGATGATGGCTTGCTTCTAGTTTGGTTTCAAGTTTGACTTGGTGATATAAGACATATGATGAGATGTGATAGGTGTTAAATGTATGAAATTTGGGCAAATTTGATTAGGATGTGAGATAGCTAAAAATTTGATGACTAGACTTAATTATGTTTCGATGATGAGCTAAGACAAGCTCTAAGATTCACCTAAGATGGGGGGCTTGTTTTGACTACCCAAAGAGATGAGTAGGTCATAAATGACCTTCAATGGGGTTGAATTAACTTGATTTAGGATAGCTAAAGTGATTCAATGATGTGATCAAGTTGGGATTAGATGACTTGGATGATGAGATTAGACTAAGTGGATGATAATATTTGATTGGGGTATGATTCAAACTTGACTAAGTTTATATGCAATCAAGCTTATGATGGTGACTATGGCATATGAAAAGGGGATGTTGCCAATGTTGACCAAGGTAAGTATATTGATGACTTGGCATGAGTAGATATGGTTGGTAGGTATGAGTATGGGCAATCTTAGGCTATAGGTGATATATTTTGATGGGGCGATGACAAGATTGGATTTGGTTTAGAATTTTGAATTGAGGGTTGGACTAGAGATGTTAGGGATGCAACAAGATGTTAAGAATAGGGTATGTTAGGTGGATTAAATATTGGATAGATGAATAAGAGATTGGGCTTGCATTTTGGTTGATTAATTCAATGTGAAAGATGACTAGGGTTAAGATGGGGTGTGACTTTGAGCAAATAGGTCTATAAGATTTGATTTAATATGATTGATTGATACAAAAATAGGGTATGACTCCCCCAATTTTGACTAGGTTAGATAAGATTTATTATTGATGTGGATGACGAAGAGTGTTGGATTTAAAATAACGAGATGACAGGTTCTAGCAAGAGGATAATGGGTGCTAAGTTCAAAACAATAGAGTGACATAATAATGATGGGTATAACGTTTAAACTATCAAGGTGATAGAATAAGGATGGGTGCAAGGTTCAAACTAGTAGGGTGATAGGTCTAGACCAAATGTCGACTAAGAGAGGCTATTTATAATCAAGGTGGATTTTGATAAGGATTAGCTCAAGGTGATGGTGTAGATAAGTTTTCTCAAGGTAGATAAGGTAGATAGGATGTGTTTGACTAATGGACAAGGGTGACTAGAAGGTAGATGGGTTTAGACTAGGTCAATGGGGGAATGACTTGATCTTTAGGCAGGCTTAGACGAAGATCTAGGGTGATGATTTAAGGTGAGCCTTTAGATATGGTAAAAGATGATAGGTTTGATAAAAGAAGTGGAAATTATGGGATTTTGGGAGCCCTAGTCGTAAATTCTTCCTCAACCCTATCTTGCAAGCTCAATCTCACATAGCAAAATCTCAAAAAGGTATCTCACATATAAAAATATCAATAAAGTTAAATTAAAGGAGGGATCCCTTTTCAGTCACCATTTATGTGTTAGGTAAAATTTGGAATTAGGATTCAAGTGCCAAATACAATGAACAACATGACAAATGATTGAAAATCATTTCAAAATTCAACTAAATACTCATGATTGGGCAAGGTAAGTAAATTAGATTCAAACAACAATTAAAATAAATAAAATTACCTCAATATAAGAACCAATTTACCTCGAAATATGAATGTCATCCCCCAAATTTGACAAGTTGATTTCACTTGATAGCTTGAATGTTGGATTATCTTGTGACTCAAGATTTGGACAACATTTGGACATGTATTGACTGATTTTTTTGGACAAGATGATGACATGAAATATTTTATCAATGAAGTTCTCTTTAATTTTCATGGGGATGCATATGGTTATATAGGAGGTGGTGAATAATTTCTAAGGAATATAAAACTCCTTAGAAAAAATTAGAGAAGGAAAAGTGTGGAGTATTCTAGAGAAATTGGGAGACTCTAGGTTCCATTTAGGATGATCAATAATGATTAGGTAGTGATTAGGTGGGGATTAGAATAATTATTAGTATGATAAATTTGGGGTAGTTATAATTAGGTGGGGATGGAATTTTAAATTCCAAGATAATAGGTAAGTGGGACTAGTGACAAGAAAGATGTGATTTAGAAGAATTAATTGAGATATGAGAGTAATATGGTTGATGTATGACAAGAGAAATGTTAGAAATAATAAATTAGTGACTAGGGGACTAGAATAGATTTATATGAAGATGAATTAGACAAAATTAGTGTGATGAAGAACTGAACAAATTTAGATGTACAAATAACATTATTGGTTTATGGTTTTAGGATAATAAAACACCGTATATCACATTCTATGACCACAAAATTATACATGATGATTTGAATAATGGTCCTCTATATATACATGGTTTTGTGGATTTAGATCCTTGAATCACACATAGCATTATGGTCAACAAATATTCAAGTCAAAATATGATTACAATGTCATTTCTAGCTAGTTGATATTACACCCAGTAATATATTTACTTGGTACGACTATGATACTTACAAGTTATGACTTTATTACATGCACACCCCTTGGTGGTATTACTTTTAAATGTTATAGTTGGTCTTAAGACTATATTAGTTTAGTTATATGTAGTTTCATATACTGCTACATACAATTTATTGTTTGGAATCCCATCACTAAATCAGATGAAAAGGACATGATCTACACTACATAATTATCTTAATTTTGTGTGTAATGACAAGGTAAATAATATTTGTGGCACATATTTATAGCTAACTACTCCACCTAATAAAAAAGATGAGACATTATCTAAATTTCTTCCTAAAAAGAGAATCTTTCAACGTCATGTGGTATCTACTATTATTTCATCACTTTAGTTATGGTTCCTAATTTAATAAATCATATACAGATTGACATCCTGACTCATAAGTCCTAGAGTTAAGATTCCTAAAATTACACCATTGAGACATATAGTGCCTAATCATACACATCTTAAAATTGATTCACAACCTTTTTAAGTGGTTCATAGTGAATTATCTATGCCAAATTCAATTTCACAATAAAATATTCAAAATAATAGGTGTATTTTACAAATGATTATAATGGCTTCTCAAGCTAACTATCCAAATATCTCTCTTTGGGATGATGAATCAAGTTAGTATACTACTCACAACTCTCTTTTTGATACTTCTAGTGATGCATATGACTCCCCTAGTCTAAGATTTCACATTATAGATGACACTATTGGTTTGCCATCCTATATTATCTTATGTGTTGCATAAATATATAATTATTATACTATAGATTATTAATGGACATAGATTATTTATTATATATGTTGTGCCTTTCATGTTGCTTCTTCCCCTAACTTTTTGCCTTGCCTCACCCATATTTTAGATTTGACATCTTATCACCTACCTTATGTTTGCATTGACATTGTTTTATCCACTTGGTTTATGTTTTTTTCTATGTTAGATTGGCCCTTTCCCCTTAATTATTGCTCCCATTCCAAGAATTTGCATATATTTTCCAATGATGACACCATATATATCGATACCTTTCATCTTAGTGTGTTTTGAGTTCTGAGGGAAGTTATAAGTTGTTTGGAATCATACTCTTCTTCTTTTTTCTCAAATTTGGCCCCTTAGATTGGTTGATTTCATTGTATTATTGTGTCCCTTGGATTATTTTCTTATTAGATTGAATTATCTTTTGTCTTATTATGTGATCCCCTTGGCTTTCTATGTGTGTGATCTAACTACTTCTTGTAAAAAATATGAAAATGCAAAAATAATAGAAAACGTAAGAATGTTTTTTTTCCCTTTGACTTTGTCAACGGATACATATCATGCTTATTTTGTTATGCTAGAGGGTTTACACACATATTGTACACTTTTTTCTCATAGTATTCAAATAATGGGTGAGATGTAGGATATGACAATTTCATTTGTTATTGGGATTTCATATGTTATGTGAATAATTTCATGCCCACATGCTAGAGGGAATTGTCACATTGGTGGCATGCCTTACATTGTGATCATATTTATATAGTGAGATTAAAATTATATATATATATATATATATATATATATATATATATATATATATATATATATATATATATATATATATATATAAAATATAGAGTTACTCACATTAAACACACACACACACACACACACACACACACACACACACACACACACACACACACACACACACACACACACACACACACACACACACATTGATATTGCCTAAATATTTGATGTTAAATGTATATCTACAATACTTTATTACATTGTAATTGTTACAGGTTTACTTTTCATGTTATCTTGTGTGCTTATGATGTTTTATTGCATACATGTGTGTGTGTGTGTGTGTGTGTGTGTGTGTGTGTGTGTGTATGCACACGCACATACTTGCGGTGTGAGTCTGCATGCTTATGCTTATTATTTTTTGATTTCATATCTAGTCCTTTTCCATATAGGATCCTTTAATGCTCATGTCATGTCATGTTGTCATTGTCCTTGCATGATGATTTTTTATTTGTGATTATATATTTATGTGAAATTTTTTGCATATACTATGCGAACTACTGTGATTTATCTCTACGCTCCTTAGTATGCATGTTATTACTATACTATGATTAGGCCCCATGATTCATATCATGCACATTAATACTTGTAAATTACTATGCTTGCTTCCTACATCTCCATTTTATTTATCATACATCTATTGGGGCATACTATATTGTGTGTGTGTGCTTCATTTCTATATCTATCCCTCCTAGGGGCATATTTATACATTTTGGTATGTCATTTAGACATATATTTATTTTCCATTAGGTATATCATACCCTTACCTATTTCCTTGATCTTATTAATATCTATATCTTGCACATACAAATATTACATTGGGGTATAACTTCATTTCCATAATCCACCATATTACATGTCCCTCACCCTCTCATCCTCACATGAGGTTGATATTACTATCAAGCTTTACATGATAATAGTTTATGATAGTTACATATATGTGTTTTAGTGTTTTTTCAAGGATTTTAAAAACTTCGGCTATATTATATTATGTCACATGGTACTCATAACTCTTTATTTTGAGAAGAGTGATTATAACAACATGTTTGTAGTACCTCACATCAAAATGCGCACATACATATCTACATATATTACATTCACATCTTTATATATTGAGGAAATTAAGGAGAATTTATCAAAATTAAGGCATAAAAAATTATCAAATGGAAATTATTTTCTTGCCTAATCAAGAATTAGAGTTAAAATTTTAAAACTTAATGTGAATTTCTATTAAAGTGTAAGAAAGTGTGAATATATATATATATATATATATATATATATATATATATATATATATATATATATATATATACATATATATGTTCAATTTTAGCTACTAGATATGGTAGCATGGTTTGCATACCATCAGGGATTCTATTCCTAAGCTTATTTTATTTTCAATTCCTATTTTATTAAATTATATATTCACTACAAGATGTTACTGACTTTTGATCCTTGCATTTTTATATGAGTAATCCAGAGTTACCAAGATATGTCACATCATGAAGGTGGAATTTATTTTGAGAATTTAGTAGCTTCATCCACCCATCATTGGGTAAGTGTGGGTACTACTGTAATCTATTATTTTACTTTGATGCAATCATAAATTCATATCACACACACACACACAACAAATTAGGGTCATTATTTAGATACCTAATTTTGGTAAAAACATATTTTTCATTGTGTCCTATCCCTATTTTATCACATCTAGGCCATTTGTGTATGTTTGGCTATTTTTAGACACATTATAACCCACATTATACTCTATATGACCTTGTTTCATCTACATGGTTTTAGATTCATCTATCATTAGCTTTTGATACTTAATCATCCACTTTTTGGGTAGCCTCATATCCAATCTACTCATTTATTTTATTTGGTATAAAATTAGAGACTCACTAGTTATGTCCCATGCATAATTGTTGGCATGTCTATTTTGTCCCCTACTTTTTTGTGGGTCCTTCCACCTTAACTTTATCTTATTACATTCTTCCATGATTAATGTTTGTTCATCTTTACCTAGAGATCCATATATATATATATATATATATATATATATATATATATATATATATATATATATATATAAATTCATCCCTAGTCATTTAACAAGGATCAAGCAAATGGTGGATCTTCCTCTGTTATTGAGATACATATTCTTCCTATCTATAGAAAAACTTATCAAGGAGCCTACACATTGAGCCAACATTGATTCTTTTTCATTTTATATCCTTGTGACATGATAAAATTATACCAAAAGAGGGTTTAGGAGAATGATCATATACTTAAGTTGAATTTCTTAGGGAGACAAGGTGGAGCCATTTCTCTTAATTACACTTCACTCGCATGCAAAAAATAACTACGTTAATTCTAATTCTGAGCATACGAGATATGTAGCTATATCTCCTCAAGAGATAACATGAGTCAACTAACCTTGTATGCACTCATTTTAGTGTTAGGTCAAGGGGAGAAAGGAAGTTAAAAACAACACATTGTTCACAACAATTTCACACAATGATTTCATAAACCTACTCAACATCTAACAATGCCCTTGTTTAAAAAATTGTAGAACCTAAATTTAGTAAAAGATGAATATGGTGATAGGTATAGATTTAGAAACAACAAGTGGTGTAGATTCGATGGTTTGTTGATTCTATTCCATATAGATTCAACACAATGTTAATTATGTCCCACTAAAGCCAACACCCTAGATTTCACAAATAGTAGCATAGTCACTTGTAGAGTCTAGATCCAGTCTTAGAAATTTAGAATAGAACTCAAGTGTCTCAAATTTCAGGCTTCTTTATATTTTCATTTTTTCTCTTTGTTTTTCCAAGTATTTGTCATATTTTTCAGTTTCAATTTTAGGCATATTATAGATTTGATTGTTGGAGGTTATTATCAAATCTTAAATCTTGCATGTGCCCTAGTTTTAATTGTTTGTGCATCTAGTAATTACACTTAAACCACAAGTAAGCAAGATAGATTCCTCAAAGATACCTATGATATCTTAAGACTATGGAAAATAAAGTAACTTTAGGGGCTTGCATTAAAGTTGGTGAATGGTATAAATATCTTGCTATTTGTCATGCCCTAAAAGGATGAAAAATGTGATATATATATTTTTTCCAAAAGCAATAAATTGTATGAAAGGAAATAACTTTAGAAAAAAAAATCTCATAACATAGATGAAAACATAGTTAATGCACCAAAAATAATCCACATGAAAATGTTAACTTTAGAGAATGAGAAACACTCTCAAGATTACTTGATCTCTCTTAAGTGCTTATAATTTATATGTGACTATTCATTAGATTATTGTGTGTATGAATAACCTCAAATGTCTAAATGAACTACTTCATTTATCAACATTTGAATCTAGATTAAACAATATTAACACTCACACAATAAGTATTATTTTAAAAGGGAGAGAGAAAGGGACACAAAATAAGATAACAATAAAATAGGGGATGCACAAAACAAGATAAATGTAAGATTAATAATGCACAAGAATTTTTTTAGTAAGGTAAATATTGCCCAATTTAAATAAAATTATCTAAGATAATAAAATCGTATTAAATCCTGCATAGAGTTATTTTTCATACATTTGCAATTTACATATATATTTTATTTCCAAAAAGGATATACAAATATAAACATTAGACGTCGAAAAAAATGTATGTATTGATCTTTAAATTGTATAATTTTAAAATGCTTGTAGATTAGTCTAAATTAAATATTATTAACATATTTTATGAATAATAATATATTATTGACATATTTTATGGGTTGTTAAAATGATTCCCTTTCTTATCTCTTCACCCTTTCTCCTTCTCTTAATGTTTCAACTATTTAGGGAAGTGTATATATTACATGCCCTAATGTAACATCTAAAATGTGTGTGCTTGTTCTTAGGGATTTTAGTGGACCCTTTTAGTTAGAGTGCATCCTTCTTACTGTCTCATTTTTTTCATTTTTAATGTTACTTTTTCTATTTGTATATTAATAATACTTTTATTTTTAATTTAATTGTCTATAAATACAAATAGATTTAAAATAATTTACCAATAAATATTTAAAATATACACTAAATATTTTATAAATAAATTATTGACCACTTACAAACATTCTCATGTAAATCAACTAACCTCCTCCTCATGTACTAAACCTGCACCAATATAAGAGCAAAGATATAGAGAGATTGTCTCCTTGTATTTTCCTATGTCATTTATTTCATCTCAAGTTGATTTAATATTTACTTCTAAAACTAATCTGCATCTCTCTAAGCCTTGAGGGTCCAACACAACCTATTGCAAACCTTCACTTGGAAGCTTCTTTGAAGTTGATATGCCAATGTATTGTGATTTTTTTGGGTTGGTTCTTAGTTATTAATGACACAACGCTAAATTAAATCTATGCATCCACACATACTTTCAGTGTGGTCCCTAATTTTCAAGGGGTAGTTACAGAGGGCTCGGTATTAGTGGAACCTTTGGATTAGATCAAATAGTTACAAAAGTTGTTGGATGGAGTTTTAACTATCATTGCAACCTATTAATTTGTGAGTGTTGGTTAAGATCAATCTCTTAACATAAACCATTTTAAAAAAAAGGACATCTCAAATAACAACGATACTAGAAGCACAATAAAATACAATCTCTATATCGTCTGATCGTTTAATTTATAGAGTGAGCACTTGATGAGCGAGTACAATACAATGCACATCAAGTGGTGAAGAAAGTTCAAGTAGGGTAAGTGGCTAATGTGTGTGGATCAAGGACTGGACCAGTAGCCTGGAGGTGCAGAGTGTAAAACTAATGGGGAAGGCTATGAATGGTTATTTAGGTGAGGCCAAAACCACCCAGATTGAGATAAAAGTTATAGGCCTCCTACAACAACTGGATGAGCATGTAGGAGACTAAATAGTTAATCAAACTATGTCAACTTCATGCTTGTGTGAACAAACAATGAAAATTACTTACTCCAATTTGGGAGGTTACTCAGTTTCAGTTGGTTGTGACAACACCACTACCATTATAGTTCACTTGGTGTTCATGGGGAAAGTGCATGCATGAATTTCACAAGTCTCGGTGCAATGGTATAGATTCTAAAATGAGTTAAGTGATATTGATTTGCCTGCTATATCTTAAGCTTTTGGAAGAATCTCAAAAAAGTTATGAGAAGATGTTGGCGTCAAATCTATTTTATATTAATAAATAGTATTCTTATGGAATTGATTATGTAATAATAAAATTATTTTTTGATATATTAGGTTTCATTATTGAATTTATTTTTAGGGAAGAAAAGATTGAAGTCGATTTTCTCTTTCTTAGATTTAATAATGAAATCTGAAACAATTATTTTCTAATAATATATTAACAATATTATACCTTTTTTTATGGGCATGGCATGAACCATATATTTTAAGTCTTGGCATTGTAATAGGTATATTAGACATGTGGATTTACGTAATTGTCCTTGTTATTCTAAGCTAAGCTCACACTTATGTAAGAGGCCTTGGGATGGACAAGGGTAGAGTTATAGAGATATTGTCTTCTTGTATTCACCTATACAATCATTTTGTTGATGATACAATAGAATCAACTTTGTGCACATGGTTGTTTTGATATTTTCTTACATTAGACTTGTATCAAATATATTTGTTGATTTCATCTTGTATTTTTGCATATAAGTCTATAATTCTTTGAATTTTAAGGGTTTGAAGTAATCTATTATGCATTTTGAATGGGTGTCTTCTTCTAAGTTAATATGTTGGTGCAATGTGGTGTTTTTTGTTGGCTCTTAAGTCTCAATGGTGCAATGTTAAAATTAGCTAACACATTCGTTAGAATACTTATTGAAGCAGACACGGTTATATTTAAACACACATTGTGCAAGACGTTAGTTTGCTTGCTATTCGAGCTTCTTCAATCATTAAAGTTTGTTATTTTTTATATTATTATCTATAACTTTGATGACTATTAAAATAATTTGATGCTTCCCCAATTTACCACAAAGCTCAAAACATATGTTATTTCCTTTAAGTTTTTAGATATTGCTTCCCAATTAAAGAAAGAAGAAGAATTTTATTCAATAAGGAATCGAAGCAAAAGATTAGGAAACTAAATAAAGTTTTTGTCAAAACCTAGAGAGCACAATCATCTAGTTGTTTCAAACTTTAATACACTTTTACCCAAAACAATAAGTAAATTTTCATTCTCTGGAATGAAAATATATGACCCAAATAAACTTTCCTTATCATTACCAATTTTTTTAATTAACTTCTCGTCACTTCCGAACATACATTTCAACTACCACCTTTTGATGACAATTACTATATCATAAATTAAAATCGAATAAAATCTGAATCCACTATATTACCCTATTTCTAATTTTAATATCAATTAAATAAAATTTATTATTTTGTACCTTTTATACTTAAAAAGTAGTTTGATATTTGTCCCACAATTTAATTGAAATCGCTTTACCTCATATTATAGGTGCCCATGGTTCTTTTATATCATTATGTGGAGTAAATATCTATATTTCCAACCGACAAAATAGTTATAATGTTTCTCTTGTATGATCTTGTTGAATACATATCGCTATTTTTTTAAAGCATAATAAGTAGTTTGAAATAACAAAATAATAATAACCACCAACCCCAAAATCAAAACCATGGAAATCAATACCCTCTCTTAATAATTGTTTTTAATTATGCACCCAATCCAAATAAATTTCACGTCCCAAATCAAATTTATGTCAGCTGAATGACTACAAAAAGGGACAAAATATTTTCATATTTTTGACATGAGTGCTTTAGTTGTCCCACAAATACTTACACATAATTGTAGCATAAATATTTTATTATTTTTAGTTAAGCTAAATAATATATATAAAATAGTATAATATAAATCTATTCAATCAATTTTAAAACTAATAGAATTAATATGTAAAATTTGGAGGTATATTTATTTGATCACGATATATGGTGATAATTATTAAGATTTAATAATGGAATTATGCGCCCAAAATTAACATAGATCTAACCTTAAGATTTGATGATTAACAAAGACGAATGCTCAAAGGGTTAATCTCAGTCCTAACAAATCACTGACAACTCAAAAATTAATTGACGACTCTGTTTGCTTCATCTTGATTTCTAATAAACTCCCTTTGATTTCCACACTACGACTCCGATTAACTACAAAACAAGTTTTTTCCTTACCCTAAATGGAAAATAATACTTGAAATCTTAGGAAAAACATGTGTTTATTGTAAACTAGAGAATATTAAAACTATCTTAATATTTTTCATACTCCTAGACAACGATAATATTGAAAACAATAAATTTCATAATTAGAACAATTCTAGTAACATGCATACCCTAGTGTTATATGGTGTGTGTCCTTTAGTGATGGCCCTTACATAAAATTTTGTTTAACAATAATAAATGATTTAATGATTACTTAGTTCTTCTAAGATATTTGCAAGTGCTCAATAGATTCACATGATTAATAAATAGATGCTATATGGTTTGCTTAGATGTAAATGAAGTGTAATGCTTATGTATTTGTATACAAATTAAATTCAAATTAAGAATCCAATGACACCTAAATTAATGCTCAACAATCAAAAAATAAAAAAAGATGAAATAAAGGATCGTATCTTTAAGAGCTAAAAGGGACCACACCAAGGGCCCAGGGGCATCGTTAATACTCTTGATAAGCCCAAGAGCATTAATGACACTCTAGACACAGCTTTAAGTAGGTGAAAATGGGTGAGAGAGAAAAAGACATCCAAACATGAGAGATTTACTTTGTTAAATTTCCTATATCATGTGCATACATGGTACTAAATAATACCCATATTATTTTTTTACCTCCCAATCCTCAATTTTTAATACCTCTCTCAATATATAAGCCCCATTAAATAACTCTTTAACACTAAAGGTACCTTCGAAATAACTTTTTTTCATGATATATTTAATATCCCTAATTATTTCTATAGATCATATGTGGGCGAAAAATGTGATGTGATTAAATATTAAAATGTACAAAATAGTAACTCCACAACACATTATTATATAAGAAAATAAATTCAAAAGTATAAGCCTAAGTAGATCTTTGTATTTTTCTTAGGGTTAAAGTGAATATCCTTCACTTTTATATATCCTCACATTAAATAATGTAATAAATTAATAGTTTTTCGCTACTTAAACTTATTCTAGATAGATTAAGGTAAAGGTTGTTTTTATATCATGATTAAGCTAAACGTTAATTTGATGTGTGCGACCTCCTTAATTCATTTTAATGAAGAATGGGTTGGAATGTAATAGTAATGGGAAAAGAGGATCTGGGTTATTATATCTTACAACAATTCATCGTAGTTACTCAATCATCTTCGTGCTTACGTCATTAGATTTTACATTTAGGGTGGAACCTACGTGCTAATCAACAAGATCTAAATATTCTTCAAATTTTCCACACAATGCTTACAATGCCAATCTGTAGTGCACCGTCTATTAAGAATGAGAGTTGATGACATCACTACACTCATCGATTATGAAGCAGTTGCTACCAACTCTTGTAATAGTTCAACTGATGTTTCATCTCCCTTCATTGTCTATTAGTTGACACTTCCATTAGTTGTAGTTAGTTATGTGAAGTAAGTAGAGAATAATGGATTCATGGAGTACATAAACACCATACATCTTATCTCTCATATTTGTATGAAACTTAGTAGATTGCAACTTTTCTATTACAATTTTATATCAGTTTTCAGTTGTATTCTTTTATTTCCTATTTGATTTGCATATTCTATTACAATTTTATATTAGTTTTCAATTTTATTCTTTTATTTCTTGTTTGATTTGCACATTATATTTTGTCTATCTTTTAAAATTTCATAATTCACTTCCATAATTAACCCTCTTAAATTTGTTTACATAGTTTATCCACCAGGTCTCCTCCTAGCCCCATATCAGTGGTATCAAAGCTTACAAACTTCATATCATTTTTAGTAGTATTGTTGTTTATCTAAAATTTATTTAAGTTCGTATGCCCATTCATATGAGGTATAAATATATGATGATAGGGATTGCGCCTCATGACCCTTCATCAAACCTTCTTATATGTCCTCAGATATCAAACAACCTCAGTGATGCCAGCGTCAAAAATGTTCCAGAAAATGATATAAGATATAGTGCAAAAATAAATGGGAGATTTGGAATAAAATCGTGTAGGTGAATGAGTAAGTATTGTTAATATTTTATCATTACTTCTCAAGCAGTAGACTCCTCCCAACACCTCACATTCACATCGATCATTTGATGGTCACATGCCATGTAAGGTACTATTCAATATAGACATCCTATGTTTGAAGGTAAAATAGATGTGCCCTAGATAACTAGATTAACTTAGTATGTTCATACCACATGATTAATCATACATTCACTCTTATGAAAACTTATTTATCAATAAATAAATGGTCGTAAAACTATTGCAAGTCACTTGATAATCTTGAAGATGAGGTTTATTTAGAAACATTTAAAGACACATGGAATGGTTTCATAGAAGCACTCAAAGAAACATATTTCTATACTGGAATCTATGATGACTAGTACATAAAGTTCTCTCATGTGTACCAAGGAATGGATCTAACTATTGAGGAATACATAAATACCTTTCATACTTTGGTGTCCAAGCTAAGTATTCAAGATTTAGAGAAAAATATTTTTTGAAAGTATAGGTCAGGATTAAGGCCACATATCCAGTTAGATATTATTTTTCTACATATCTCTTCAATCTAAGAAGCCCATATATTTATTTTTAAGTTTAAATAAAAGGTGAAGGCTAAGATTAAGACAAAATATTATATGTATTAGACCAAAAAACACTATAATCCTTCCAAGAAGAATTTCAAACTAGAAAATGGTTCCAAATATCCTCTAAAGAATCACTAACAACCATCAAATGAACAAAATAAGAAGTCCAAGACTAATAATTTGTGTTGAGTCCATAATTCAAATACTCATTCCTATGAGGATTACCATGATAGGAAGACTTTGATAGCACAACTTCAAGCAACCGATACAAGCACTACAACTATAGACAAGGGTAATAAGATTGTGTAGATTGAACCTAGTGGCATGCTGGGTACTGTAAAGATCCCTACCATGCCTGCAAAAATAGAGGAATTAGAAAGATTGATCCATAATGTGGATCAATGATCAACCAATACATTTCATTTTTGACAATGGAAGTCAAAAATCATAATTTCTCCTGAAGCAGATTTAAAACTAAACTTTTCACTGATGTGTCACCCAAAACCATACTCCACTAGATTGTTCAATGTAGGATCTAAGAAACACATCACTCAAAAGTGACAATTTATGTACAACATCAAGCCTTTCCAAGATAAAATCCTTTAAGACATTGATCTATTACTGGTATGTGATGTTTTACTTGGACAACCCTATATTTACGATCAACATGCAGTTTATGAGGCAAATATTAGAAGTGTTATCATAGATGTTGGTGATAAGAGATACCACATACCAAAAATAGTTCCCAAGATATCACTCACTAGTGCTAAATAATTTAAGAAGCTAGTCACCGCTGGTAAAATGTTTTTACTTTTGATGGTGAGGTATGAACATAAGAACGTCCTTCTATCACCAATTCATACTATAAGTTCTCCAATAGTAGTAATACAGACCTCATAGTTGAACCCCACATTGGAAGAATATAAGAATCTCTTTTAGTCACCAAAGGAAGTGCCTAGACATTGCATGATGAAGCACACTATTGATTTTATTTTTGGAATATCTCTACCTAATGCTTATTTGTACTATATATCATTTATTTATAATGAGGAGATTGTTGATGTAGTGGATTGCACTCGGGACAGGATGCCTAGCTCCTGCCTTCCACATGTCAAAATGGAAACTCCCCTCTTGCCTGTGGGACTGGCGAAGCTGGAGGGGAGAGTCTCTAGATAAGGGCTAGCTCCCTTTGATGCATCTGAGTTGTTCCAATAAGTGCTAATACACACACACACACACACACACACACACACACACACACACACACACACACACACACACACACATATACATACATAAATATATATATATATATATATATATATATATATACATATACATATATACATACATATATATATATATATATGTATGTATGTATATATGTATATGTATATATATATATATATATATATATATATATATATATATATATATATATATATATATATATAATGTGTGTGTGTGTGTGTGTGTGTGTGTGTGTGTGTGTGTGTGTGTAGGGGGGGGTGAAAAGGGAGAAGGATTACAGGAAAACAAAACCTACTCTAGGAGGGTGATGCACCAAAATGACTCGACCTATTCACACTCACACTCTGAACCATAAGACACATGCATACACTTTAACTGGTAAAAGGACCAGACTACAGGGAGCTTAATAGGGAGGATTTAATGGAACATATAGAAGGAGGGACTCACCATAGGTGTTGTAGGAAAAGCACACTGTGTAATGACCTCCTTCTGTCTCTACGTCCCAGGTACATCGCTTCTTATCACCTGCAGGAATGACGCCTTATAGATACCAGATGTGTTGGTGTCAACCTTGTGAAAGCATTAGGAAGCAATGACTAAACATAATACTAACACTCATACACACATAGAGATATCTAACCAGAATAGAGGTTAAAATGCATTTTAATCCAGGTGAAAATTTGCCAGGGCTTTGCCTTACAAATGTGAAAGATCTTTTTCCAAATGACAAGTCTACAATATATAGAGGAAAAAAGGGATCCTTTTGGCACCCTTTTTACAAATGACCCATGTGCCTTCCGATCATTGGGAAGAGCAAGCCGCTTAAACATCATATGAGAAATTATGGGCCGCACCATTTGTCTGCAAACAAGATCGCTCCTTTAAGGCAATTACACAGTTTGTCTACTCATTAATGCAAAATGAAGAAATCAAGTCACGCCGTTAGCCATTTGTGCCTTTTGATGATCAATTTGCAGACACTGTATCACCTGCTGGAGTAACTGCTTGAGTCGATGCCTTCTTTCACCACTTGAACTGCTTTGTCCATTTCTGCACTTGGTCCTTCTTCTGCCTTTAAGCCTTTGAATTCCTTCAGGTTTGCACTTAAGTTTACAAAGATCAACAACTACTTCACTTCCATAAATTTTACATCCTTGGGTCTGTCATTCTTCTTAACAATTTATTCATGCCTTTCCTACTTGCCTTGGCTATTTTTTGTTGATTCCAATAAGTGACACGTGGCATGTTTCACTGCTGAAATAGGCAAGACACGTGGCAACATCTGATGAATTTATAGAAGCTTCAAACACCTTTGGAGAGTTTTGTAGAAAAGGACGCGTGGCGGCTTCCACTCTCTTTAGCAGTTCGTCGGGGCCCACCACAGTGCTCATGGGACAAAAGAGAGAGACGGCAGGTGTTGATACTTGTTGGCTTCCACCGAGTCTTGCAGGGGATATGTGGCACGTTCTGCTTCTTTTAGAGAAAACATGTCAAAGCCTCCCACAGTTGCCACTTGGTGCTTTCCACGCTCTGGCTCCTTTGGCCCTCAGGGGCTACCTTTTGGAGAGTCGTTGGCTCCTTCGGCCCCTTTTTGGTTGGCATTCAAGCATTAAAAAAATCAAACGGCTATTCTCTTGCTAAAAAATGATGTTCACGGGCCTGTTGCTGTTTGAAAAACAACGGCTAGTTTGTCGTGCTTGATTTTGACGTCCTCGAGCAAGTCACCCCTTGGACCTTCTGTTGGCTTCCTGCTTCGGCCTTTTTTGTAGACTCTTTTCCTTTGAATTTCTTTCTCGTGGATTTTTTTCGCAGACAAAAAGTCTGCGAGAATTGTCTCATCACCTTTTTTAGAGTTTTCCTAGGTCCTTTTGAGCTCGCGGCTTCCCAAATTTCTTCAAACTTTTTGTCTAAAGGAATTCCTTTAGACAAAAGTTTGAAGAAATTATCTTTCTTTACCTTAGCCTTTCTGCGCGTTTTGAATTCCTTCAGTTGCCTTCAAAGTGCCCTTCGGATTTATTGAAAATGACCCTTCCAAAGGGTGGTTTTGTCGACCAAGTGCCCTTTGTAAGGGAACTTGTCCTTCGGGAGGCTCTCTTGAATTTTTGCATTGAACTACTCCTTTGAACCAAGGCATTGAACCGAACGTTGAACCGAGCCTTTGAACTTTGCCGATGAACTTTATCGATTGAACCAAGGCATTGAACCAAGTCGATGAACCAACTGAGTGAACCGAGTGATTGAACCATCTGATTGAACCGAAGCATTGAACCAAAACATTAAACCAAGCTGATGAAGTGTTTGATTGAACCAAAATGATGAACTTCACCGATTGAACCAAGGCTTTGAACTTTGCCGATGGACCGAGGTGTTGAACCAAGGCATTAAATCAAGGCATTGAACCAAGGCATTGAACCGGTTCAATAGTTCAATAGTTCAAAGATGCTAACCTTATAATTTTTTTAGACAATAGTCCGAAGAAACTTTGCAAAACCTTGCACTCTTTGAACTGGTTCTTCATGTGCCGAAAGACTCGCCTACAGAGTTCGTAGAAAAATCTTCTTTGCAGAATCTGTAGAAACTTCACCTGCAAAGTCCATAGAAATGGACTTGCAGAGTCTGTAGAAATTCTTGTGGAGTCTATAGAAAATCTTGGACTTGTGCAAAATCAAAAATGAATTGGCCTAGAACATCAAGGGAAGAAGGGGACCAATTTTTGGTCAATCAGGACGTAAGGGAGACACTGGACTCTAAAATATCTCCTCTTGGTCCTATCAAGGCCCTGCGAGCACTCACCAGTGAGAAGGAAATTCCTCAAGTCTGATGTCCAATCCTTCATGGCAGCTGGTTCCTCTATTGTAGCTGCATCACGAATTAGCAGACTGTCCTCTTTCTACTGCTTAAAGTCTGTAGCAAGGTGTTCACATAGGGCTCTTCCTCTTACCAGTTTGGTGATCTTGATATCCACATCATATTCCATCACCTTAGTGATCCACCCTGATCTCTTTTCATTTAGGTCTTGGTTGATCAGGAAATCCTTGATGATGGGATGTGGGACCATGAGGTGGATTTTTCTATTGGACAACATATGCCTAAATTTTTTCAGACTCCGTATGACCGTTAGGACTTGCTTTTCCACATATGTGTATATGACCTCAAAACCCTCTAGGCCTTGGCTAAAAAATGCAATTGGTTGCTCAAGGTTATCATCACTTGCTTGGGTAAGCATGGCAGAGATTACCTCTTCATTGCCAAAGGTGTAGAGGTTGAAATCTTTGGTGAAGTCAGGGCTGATCAAAGTAGGATCCCGAGCTATGGCCTGCTTGAGTTCTTTGAAACTGTCTTTTCTTTGTGCTATCCATGTGAACTCCTCACCCTTCCTTAGCATAGAGGTCAATGGCTTGACCACTTCCACAAAATTTAGGATAAATCTCTGGATGAAATTTATCTTGCTGAAGAAGCTTTGCAGGCCTTTCTTGTGCTTAGGCAAGGACAGCTCCAGGATGGAGCAAACTATCTCTGGATCAATAGTCAGGCCTTCTGAAAAAACAATGTGACCAAGGAGCTTCCCCTCGTGGACAACGAACAGACATTTCCTCAGATTGAGAGAGATACCAAAATCTCTACACCTCTCAAAGATTTGCCTGAGGTGTTTCATGTGTTGGCTCACTTCCTTGGAGAAAACTGTCACATTGTCAAGATATACCAGCACAATATTATTTATCAGGCCTTGAAAGGCCATGTCCATAGCTCATTGGAAGGTAGCACCAGCATTAGATAGTCCGAAAGGCATTTTCCTCTAAGCAAATGTTCCCCACTTGGTTGTGAAGGCTGTCTTGTGCTGGTCACAATCTTGCACCAAAATTTGGTTGTATCTTGAATACCCATCTAGGAGGGATAAATGCTCATTGCTTGTCACCATTTGAAGGATCTGCTCCATGCTTGGGAAAGGATAATGGTCTTTCAAAGAGACTCTGTTGAGGTCTCTAAAATCGATGCACAATCTGATCTCCCCATTCTTTTTCTAGACATGAATAAGATTGGCCAGCCAAGAAGAGTGTTTGATTGGAAATATTATCCTAGACTCAATTAACTTGGTGAGCTCCTTCCGCATGAGAGGCTCAATCATTGGGTTGACAGGCCTCTATTTCTACTTGATTAGCCTGGCACCTTTTTCCAGCTCAATGGTATGCTGGGTCAAACATGTGTCAAAACCCTTCAAATGGCTATACTCTCAAGCGAAGATATCGAAAAATTCTTGGCACAACAAGATGAAGGCCTATCTTTCACAATCCGTGCACACTTTCCCAAGTGCAAGCATCTTATCCTTGAATATTTCCACCTTCTCATGGTGCTCCTCCTTCATTGCAATGCATGCCTTGTCACTTCTCAATTGGTCATCTCCATTGAAGATACTCTCTAGAGTGACCAAACCTTTGGGGAGCTTATTGTTCTTCAGCTGAGCAATTTGGCTGCCATATTGTTGCTGCAGCTTAACCTGGTTTTTTGTAACAAACTCAACTTCTTCTTGCAAGAAGAGTGATATTTCTTGATCGCTGTTGAAGACCTACCAGTTGGTGACGTTGTCAAGTACAGAGGGCTAGATCACTACCTTTAAGTGACGTGAGCTATGGTCTCGGCCTATCTCCTGAGGGATATCAAACTGGACACCAACTGCTACCAGCCTATCTGCTTACTTGTTCTACTCTCTAGGAATGGAGGAAATATTGAAAGCAAAGAAATTTTCCATTAAGTCCCATACCCTATGTTTGTAGGACTTCAGTAAATAATTTTTTGTCAAATTCTAGCCTCTTACCTAATTGACAATCAGCTCACTGTCACCAAAAACTTGCAGCTCTTTGATTCCTCTTTTCCTTGCCCACTCCAAACCATGGATGAGGGACTCATATTCTGCAACATTGCATGTGCAAGAAAATTGGAACCAGAAAGCTGAAAAGTACCTCTCCTTTGAAGGAGAAATCAACACCACTCCACCACCAGCTCCCAACTTACTTCTTGATCTGTCAAAGAATAGCTGCCATAGACTTGAGTTTTCCTGGCTGGCTTTCATCAGATTTGGTACAAAAGTACCCTCTTCCTACATGCAATAAATTCCAAGGCCCACCTCCTCTATGAATTTGTAAAGATCATGCTTGAAGTTGTCACTTCCCCATTCATCTAAGAGCAGGTCTGCAACTCCTTCAAGGGCAGAGGATGGAGATTGGTCTACTTGGAACTCTTCTTGATCAATGATAGCGTAGCTGACATTTGCTGCCTTGAGTAAATATGGTTCCAGATGATCTCTGTAGAGTGGCTCGGATTCAATCTTAACTTTTGTCTCGTACTTGGTTCTAAAAACTAGATAAGACCAATTCGCTGCTAAGTAACCACCTATCTTGGATGTAAAATCCCTAGATAAGAAGATGGCAAAGTAAGGAGGGACATTCACCACTACCAAATAATGAGGAATTGAGAAGGTTGGGCAAGTGTGTAGTGTCAAGCTCAAACCTCTCACCACCCCAACTATCTTTGCTGGTGTTCCATCCAGCTGCAAGACTCCCTTGGTCATTTCTTTGTATTTCAAGCCCA